>CM060469.1:12032016-12639516 GCA_030544235.1 Lepturacanthus savala
CCAAGAACAATGGTAAAGACATGTGGAGAGCATGCCAAGACACATGAATTTGATTTGTCATTTTCTGACGATAATAAACGATAATATATTTATTTGAGATTTGGGGGAATGTTGTCAGTAGTTTATAGACTCAAACAAAAATGTTCCTTTTGCCTAAATACATACCTATGAGTAGTAATTTGGCAGTGGTTTCTTCTTTTTTCCTCTAGAACTGTAACTGTAAGTAGGATGGACTTGGGACAAATGTCCCTGTACCTTGTTGAAGAGGAAAGCTCTGCCTGTGGCTCCTGTGAAACGTGTGGAGATGAGCTCAGACCGGTTAGTCAAGATGGTGTCGCAGTTGGCACAGGAGAAGAGACGTGTTCCTCCGATGTGGTCCAAGAAGATACGCCCCATGGTTCAATGTTCTGAAGAAGTGAGGCTTATAAAAGAAAAAGAAAATACAAGGGCAAACTTTTAATATCAGCAGGTTAAACAGGTGAACTCCAGTGAACAGTTAAAGTTCATATTACTCATGAGAATCACTCTCCCTGTAACAACATTTTATAGTTTCTCTGGAAAAATCTTTCCAAAACAATTCCCTAATGATGTCACCATAGGTTAAATTAAAAATGTTTTTTCACAATATACCCATTCAGCTGCACAACACAAGGAAACTGAACAGCAATCAGCAGAAAAAAGCTGGCTTTAAAGGCCAAATTTTGACCCAGATGTAAGTTTTTACATTATAAAAAAGACTTGGGAATGATACAAAATCGGGCCCTAGCAACCACCTACATCCTAGCAACCAAGTTTCAAACACCTTGGCAACTCTGGAGGATTTGCCCTGGCAACTGCTGAGTTTATATGCAAGTGACCTTGAACTTTATCCACCATCTGTCAGTTGTAGTGATAATGAAAAAGAAAAGAAATTGTGTCGTTTTAAAGATGCATTGGTTGTCATTCTGTCAGGAACACTAATGGGTCAAATTTGAGGTGATTTTGTTCATATTTTTCTCAGATTATGAACTTTAAAGAAGTATCCTTAGACATATCAGCTTGACTACATATTGTCAATTATCAAGAGTCATAAAATACATTTTCTGCAACAGAATATTTACCTCTTTTGGCTGCCATGAGTCCCCATGGACCAAATTTATAGTGCCTCTATATCCATGTCTTTTCAAAATATATAACCTGCATCCACATCAAGTGTTGCTTTTATCTCAAAATTCACAATTATTTTAATCACCCTGATAATTAATTTGAGAGAAGCTTGCATATATGTATGCAAGTATATTTAAAACTATATTGAATGGTTTTGATTTTCTTTGTAAAACACAAATATATCTTGTAAGAACACCAAAACTGCAAATAAAACCAATGAAATGTGTAAAATATGGGACATTTAATTGTTTTATTATTTTAACCTCTCTTGGCATGTTTACCGTTTGACTCATTTGAACCAGTACTTTCTGCTGTCATGAGCACTGTTGTCTGTAGATGGCAGCTGAGCTTTGAATGGAGCTGAAAATAGAATGAAGACCACTGAGAAACAGCTGAACGGGTTTGTCCAGCTGACTGAATGGACCTCGTTTGCTGTTTTCGCCGTGTGAGATGGCACATTTCGTCTCAAGTGTTAATAGCCAGCGCGTCAATAGATGCTAGCTAGCGTTAGCCGCTGAGCTAACAGGGACATCGACAACAAGCTGGGAGAACAACAACAAAACGTATTTTCTGCTCAGCTCTGAATGACGGCTTCCTACCTTTTCAAATTCAGCTTCGTCAGCACAAATTGTCTCCGCCAGCAATGTTGTCACCGATGTGTTTGGTGTATTTTAGGCGAACATCTGTTGTTTGGTCCGTCGTCGTCGTCTTCGTGGCTTTGTTGTTCTTTTCCAGCTGTTCCTGTCTGCTGCGCTGAACCAGTATCAACATCCGGTTATGACGTAACAGCCGTTGCTGCAGCAACGTGCTGCTCCACCAGGTGTCAGCAGAGCGGCGCTGGAATAAATCTTTATTATCAGATATTAAAAGCATAAAAGAACCATTTTTTATATGTGGTATGTTTTTTATGTGTTGTTAGGGTCGGTTTTGACCCAGTTATAAAAATAAGTTCTGTTGCTGAAAAAAAATGATCTTATTTATTGAAGTAAATAAATATGTAACACCATAGATGTTATTATATGTAATAATATTGAATAAAAAAAATAAATTAAAATAATGTATTCAATAAATGTGTTCTAATATCCCCAGGAATAAAAAACAAAACAAGATCAGAACAAAAATAATTCCGATACATAATAATAATCATTGTTTATTTTCACAATGATTTTTAACTTAGTTGCTAACATGAAAATTATATTTAGTTAAAGTTGCACTTTAGTGATTTTCTTTTGTTTTAGTCAAGATTTAGTCAGTGGAACTCAGTTTTAATGTTAGTTGAATTCTAGTCGATATTTCCTGATACAATTATTGTCACAAATTTTGCTGAAGCATTATGAGTTTATAGTGAGAATTACTGTCTTATTATACTGAAATATAACCCTAACCCTAACCCTATAAATGGATGCCTAAATTTGATTCAAAAAGTGCAAAAGAATTATATTTACTCACAGTGTTAATTTTGACATGAATCATGAATTTAGTCTTAGTTATATGAAAATTATATTTAGCTAAAGTCACATTTGAGTTTTTTGTTTTGCAAACTAAATTGATTGTGACAAATAGTTAGATATTCCCCACCAGACAAGAAAACCAGAAAGAGCTACTCAACATAGTACTCATAATTTCTAAGTTACCAGTCATTTTTGATCGTCACACCTCCTGAAGTTGGATTTCCAACTTAGAATGTCAGTTCAAAATTCAAGATGGCTGCTCTGTGTGCAAACAGTTGACACGTTTCTTCTATAGTTGTGTAATGCGTTGCCATGAACTGGTTTCCTTAATAATAGTTATCCTGGCTAGATCTGCTGTTATTGGTTTCCTATGTGTTATACTGGAATGCTGTCAGCTCGGGTGTGATGTCATTTTTAGCCCCAACTTCCAATTCCGATGTGCATTGGCATGAGCATAGTCGGGTCTGGCTGTTTCCGCCATCTTGGACGGCAACACCACTAGGACAAACCACTTTTGCAACCGGTTGCAAATCATTTTTAAAAGATCACAAGCATAGGAGCAGTGTTGGGCAAGTTTTGTTTTTAAACTGTAATACACTTTTTATTACTAGTTACTGTCATTTCAAAATAATTCATCTGGAAATATATATTTGGAGATCTAAATATAGCTCACCTTGATCCTGCTGAAAAGTTTTCAAAAAGCTGGTGATTCCACTGTTAAAAGTGGTTATTTTGTCTTCAACAACACACTCTGACACCAGTCTCACCAGAATCTGAGAGCAAGAAAACGTTAATTTTGTCTATTTTGTGGTTATATCTCAACTCATGCTCCGCTTGCTTCCTTGCTCACTTCATGTTACTATGGCATCTCTGTAAATGTCTGTAAATCTTCCATCGGGTAGTGACACGCAGCAATAGATCCTCAGGTGGAGCCCTTCTGGCAGTTCCAAAGTCGAGGTTTAAATCTAAAGGTGATCGACTTTTAGCCATCGGGCCACTTGACTCCAGAATGACCTGCCTGAGGAGATAAGGAATCACTGACTTATTTAAAGTCACTTTTTAAAAAACGCGATTTTATAGACTTGATTTTATATGGTGTTTTCTTTTTATCGCTCTTTTATTGCCCTTTTATGGATTTAATTCTTTTTATTTGCATTTAGGTACACTTAACAATATTTTATTGTCTTTTATCTTTTTACCATCATTATCTCTCATCATCCTTCTCTCTCTTGTTCTAACTTTGTCTGTTTTGTCTTACGACTCTTTGGCTTTCTGTTAAATTACTTTCTGAGAATTCTGCTTTTGCTCTGCAAAGGACTTTGTAGATGGTGTTTTTAACGGTGCTATAAAAATCATGTGTTATTATAACCAGTGTTGAGCAAACTCGTCTGACAGGGTGAGCTCTATTTGTGAACTAATAAGTGGAAAGTGGAAATGATTTTTTGTTATTCTGATTTTTTTTTTATTTGACTGCTTGTTTTCTGTTTATTTATTGCTTCCTGTATTCCTCTGTCCTTTTATTTATCTAATTATTTGTTTCTTTATTTTACTTTTATTTATTTTCTCTGAAAGTTGTAATAAACTATCCAGTGCTCACATACACGTTCGAAATAAAGATTCAAATCAAATCAAATCATCCTATTAAAATAACGGCCTAAATCATTCTTTGACAAAAGTGAGTTTTTAGCCTATTTCATCTCATGATGATGCTGCCATGTCTGGTAAAATCACCTTAACCCTTAGTTGAAAGGGTCATACTCTTTATGTCCGATAAGACAATGGACATTTGACCTAGGCCATTTTAGTTTTTGCCTGGGTCAAAGTTTTTTTTGCCTGAGTCATTATAAAAAAATCTGATTCGGAGAATTTAGGAACAAAGAGTTTTGGGATATTTAGTCGATTAAACCTTTTGATGCCCGTTGAGTGTCATCACTACATTTACAATTTGCCATATCTCAGGTTTGAAAAAGTCGTTAAAACTGGATGTTGGAAATGAGTTACGTTCAATACAAAAAACAGGCAAAAAAGACCTGGAAAAGTGATGAAAAAGGAAGGTGACATGAGTTTAATTTAACTGCAGGTAATGAAATGATAGGACAGTTAAAAGCATGTTTAAAGTTGCCTAAAGTCACATTAGAATGTTAGAAATTGGCCTGAGCCACTTTATTCTTTATTGTTGCATAAGTGACACAATACGTTCTACGTTTGTCCGCTGTCAAGACCTATTTGATTGAAATGATTAATAAATATAAGATCAGTGTTAAAACAAATGGAGGCAATGAAAACCTCCGAGCTCGGCAAAGGGACGACACACTGGCTCAAGTAACTTAGGAACATGGGTGTTCCCAGTCAGTCACCTCGGCTCCACCCAGCCGTGAACCTGTAAAACACACAAAACACACATAAACACGCAATACACAGCACCGAGGCTCCACACCAAGGCTTTATACTATTTCAATGCAACATGCTTCAACATTATAAACTCTAAATTGGTTTCGCGGTTGATGGACATCACTGATAAAGCTACATCATCATTATAACTTATTGTTTTACTCTTTTCCTGATTCCAAGGGTCAGGCTATCACAAAAGATAATCTAAGGGCAAAGTCATAAAATGTTTAGCAATCTAATCCTATATCTCTTCACATCTCCAAAACCAAACCTGTCCAGTACATTGTTTAACCCTAGAGAAATATATGATTATATATATATATATATATATATATATACTTGGAAGGTATCATTATAGCAGCTGTTTTATGAAGTTGCATCCAGTAAAGCACTTGTACAACTATTATTTTAAAGCAGAAATACAGACAAAAATACAGATGTTATCCTTATTATTTGCACAGCTCTGTCAATATTATCAATGATCTATTGTAGCATGAAATCTCTCCCTAAAAGCTTGAGAAATATAGGCTATATATGGTACCATAAAATAACTGTTTCAATAACAAATGCATTTTTATTATGAATAAATATTCACTTCCACAGAAAATCTCTCCGGTTACTATCGCTGTGTCCACAAACTCCTTCCTATTCTTTGAAATGACAGAGTGGGCTGCCTGGATGGCGTCATTATCTCATTCACACACAAAAAAAAACACATTTATGTGATTAAAACACATTTTCTAAACTATTAAAAAATGGGAAAATGTTGATTAACATGCAACATTTCTTCTGCAAGTAGCACTTACAGTTTCCCACTGAGGTTTTGTGAACGTGCACACACTGACTTCTCCCAAAAATGTTAATTAACGATCTTTATTTCTAAGCAAAAACATACTACACTGAACATAAAGTGGAGGAAACTAACATCTCATTAGATGTGATTTTCCTAGGAGGAGGAGGAGGAGGAGGAGGTGCGACTAGTAATTTTGTTGATTGTTATCCAGTTAAAGTGATAAAAGAAAGATAAGATAAGAAAGAGAGAGCAGGATTGATTCATGCTTCTTTCTGCATGCAAAAAAAGAGGGTTTCCTCTTCGTTCCCTTTCTAAATCTGCCCTCCTGGGAACTATTTAACTTCCCCACACCCTTTACAGCTACAGTGTACTTTTACCGTCACTGAATGCATACAGTCATTCTCTCCCTGAGGCTGAGAGGAAAAAGAGGAGGGCATTCCACAAACCCCCTTCAGTGTGGAAGGCAATTACTATCTCAGCACATAATGACTACACCTGCACTCCTGATCCTGGCGGTCCTTGTTGGATCCTGCACTCATCACACAGGTAGAGTACAACCCAGGCATCAAATCACACCAGTGTTTAGACAAAGTGAATCATTTGTTGCAGTTAGGAACAGTTAAATATAAGATAAGTCATGTGATTCGATTAGGATGAATTGGTAACTGAATGAAAAGCCAGCTTGTTGGTTGTGGTTCACATGCGCTGGATGATGCTTGTTGCATCTTATTTAGTACTCATTTGTCGAAATGTAGATGAAAATGAATCAGTGAATCAGTACTAACCTGTAAGGTAAAGAAAAACCTATAAAAGTGCAAAAAACATAATTATTATAGGAAAACATGGTGACCAGAAATCTTCATTAAGCCTGGGGGAAGGACTGTTTTTAATTAATGATGCAATTTGATACTTTCTCATGTCACATTTAGACGCTGTCAACATTAAAGTACAGAATGAACCATCAGCAGAGCAATCAGAGGAGGTAACGCACGTCAGTTGTTACACTTTGGTGCTCGTTAATCAAACCATGAATAATTTGCTGCGTGTAAACCCAGCGACAGCCTGAGGAAAATGTCTTCTATGTTACAGACAGAAAGTTACATGCTCTGCTCACCACTGCCCGAATCATTCTCAACACCCTCCTCAGGTAGCTGTTTTCTATTATACTATTTGATATCAATAATCATATTAATTATTATTTTCATAGGTCCCTTCAGCAGTCTCTAACTTGCACTTAAATATGATTAAATGCAAAATTGCATTTCTGACATCTTTTTCCTCTCTGTCAGTTCATGCTGTCAGACCAGCTGATATCTCAGCTGTTTATGCCTTGGGGATGCCTCACTCACACAGGTAGAGTTCACATTAATACTTTCAGATATTTATATCCTATAGATATATATTTTTTAAATTTAATAGTATCCCTTCTTATAGACATTAATTACTTTTTTTGATTTTTCAAAATAAAACTCCCTTCTGGTTCTTTCATGTATTTTGGGGGAAAACAAATGCGCATGTTCTAAATGTTGGGTTGATTGAACATATAACATCATGCAGTTAAAGCAAATATCGTGAAACACTCACTGCCTTTTCAACAATGTGCCTTTTTTTAGGGATGAAGTATCCAGAGTGGTCAGTAGACTAGCTGGTGAGTCTTTTCACAACTAAGCTTTAGCAAAATCAAGAAGAAACATATGTATGACTCAAAACATATGCACATTAATGTTAGTATTATATAATGTTCAGGTTAAACAATAGTCTCGCGTTGTTAGTTAAATCTTGGAATTCAGGGACAATTTCAGTCAACCACAGTCAACATTTTCATTGTCTTAAATCCGGAGGATTCATTCAGTCTTCGAACTAGTTAACTTGTTCAACTCTGAGTTGAAGGAAGAGAAAAAATGGACACTTTTCACACGACTGGGGAATCTTCTGACTGTACAACTCGCAGAGTTCACTTCTCGGTCAGAGTTAAGACCACGGGGGAACGTTAATCTGAGTTTATCTCTCAGGATAAGACAGTGGGCTATAAACGCAGGTTGTTGACCTTCAATTTACATTAAACTGAGTAAAACCAGGAATGAATGTTGTCACTTGCAGATTCACTTTTTTTTACGATATCCACGTTTATGATCCATGTTCTTTTCTTTTATTATTATTATTACTTATTATTCTTTTATTATTTTCTATAGGTTAGTGGAAATTGGTAAACGATATTAACACAAGTCTCTATAATAGTGTTTATGTGTCTTGAACAGAGTTGCTGTCTATGTTTAACCCTGAAGTGATCACTGAACACGTGAATACGGCCTCGTTGCAGCCCAGGTACAATAACACACATACACATACATTAACACTTGACATAAACTGTCGTCCAAGATTGTTGCGGGTATGTTATTGATTAGTAAATGTGTTACAGGAGCTTGCTGGAAGAAGCAGAGGAACTGTCTCTGTCCGTTTCACATCAGGTACACATTAATCCTCGCGTGATAATGATTTATGTATTTCAAACGCTGCCCTGCGTGGGGCAAAAAAAAAAAGAAATCAGCAAGGAAAAAAAACTGAAAGGCACTGATAGTGGAATCCGACAGCCAGGGAGAACAGTGAGTTCTCTCTCCTGGTTATCTGAGAGTGAAACGAGGGGCATGTTGTGTCAGAGGTTAACGCTGTCAAGTCTGGGACTTTCCTGTGTGGTTGTTTTACTGTATGTTTTCCTCATGTTCACATGGCTTTTCTATGGGTGCAGTGTTTTTCTGACACTGTCCCAAAGCATGCAATTTGGAGTAGGCGTGATTTAAAACACTGATATATTCAAGTGTTAGTGAGAGTTTGACTAATCAGGACTAATGGAAGCATAAAAATAGTTGGAGGAAAGTAAACCTGGAGTATTATTTTTCAATCAACCAGTTTTAGGCCAAAAAAACACCAATCTGGTAATAACTGAGCATTCAAGCTCTACTTACAAGCTTTTTTTCCTGGAACTTTGTCAACACATCTCACAGTGGCTGGTGTTTGTATCTTCATTTATCTTTGCAGGGCTCAGACTGGAAGTTTGTGCTGCTGTTTGCCCCATCAGATTTCACATGCAGCTGTTCGCCACATGTGAGTGCATCACGTTTGATGTCGTACGCATTGGGGTGTGTAAAGCACGATAAGAGCCTGACAGCTTCTCTGTGCTTCAGGTCGCCGCAGACGTTACCGCCGTTGCACAGGAAGTGGAAGCGGCTCTGCAAATATTGCAGAAGCGGGTAGAGTCCCCTTTGACAAATACAGTTTTGCAAGGAACAAATATAATTGGGTGAAATAAATCTTATATATTGGGTATATTTTGTTTCACAGTTACGTCACACCTTGGTTCATGTTGTGGTCTGGAGCTCAAATCGCCAACAAGACAAGTGAGTGTTTGCCGTTAAGGTAGTAAAAGCAAGAAAGGTAACTTATATTATATACTATAAAACTGACAAAAAGATTTAATGTATTTTACATGATGATGTAGCCCGTAGTATTACCACCCTGTTGCTTTTTTTTTTATAGCAGGTGTGAGTGTATGAAAGATAAAAGCATAAACCGGCGTCTTCATGAAGCAACTCTCCTAAAGCAACTGCAGGTAAAGTTTTTAAACCTTTTATTTTGTTGGCTCATACACTTCTGAAACATATTTGGCTTGTTTCTTCACAGTTATCTTGTTTTTAGGACTCTCTAAGTCATGTCTTGGAGAATCCGAAGTGGCACAGCGAAAGCGTAGATTTCACTGCCCTGTTGCAGTCTGCACCAGTGATCGCTGGTCCTATTTCTAATTCTGTAAGTGGAGAAAAGCTACACTTGGATGTTACATTCAGCAATGTTGCATTTAACAACTGTAATATATATTCCATTAGATATACAACCATCCTTCCAGGAACAATCATGTAAATTCTTTGAAATGGCTAATATGTAACTAGCGCCTGCTTGTTTGTAGGAGAACACATTGTATGACATAAATCAACTGGCTGTTCAGCTGTGGACGAATCTGGTAAGTTATCATTGAATAAGTTAAATCTACAGTTTACTTATACATCATGAAACCTCTCCAGATTGCACTATAAATGAATCTGACACTGAAGTTGACCTTGTGTCTTGTCAAATGTGGCATCAGGGAAGGTCTCAATTACCCCTCAAAGTAAAAGTAAGATAATTATTATGAACTTTTATTGTTCTGAAGAGGGATTAGATAAGAGATGTAAAGATTAACTTGATGAGATAACCAACAAGATGACTTTCTCCAGTTTCCTCACACCGCTTGTGCATGAAATGAATGTGTATCAGTACCGTTTGATGCTGTATGCTCATTGGCTGGCCCTGCATGGCCCCAAATCCTAACCAACCATGCATTATTTCCTCCCCCAGCTTCAGCCATCAACAGATCAGATAGACAGCAGTGTCATGACTATTCCTTGCCCCACACAGGTGAGGCACAAACACAGCAGTTCATCAAAAGTCACCTGTAAATGCGGTAGTACCCTGTGATGTGTCAAAACCTTGAAAAATGTTTAGAAATGCTTCATAAAATACTGCAGCATTAGCTGAAGTCGCTGAATCACGGATTCAGGATTTGACATCCATGGTTAAAACTATGACATGATTTCCAGGAGCGGCCTTTTCTGAGGACACAGATAAATTCCCCCAGCAGCAGAGAGGAGAAGGTTTACAGCAAAGCAGCTAACTCTTTACTAACAGAGCAGGTGAAATCTTTCTCTCACCATTTTAAACCTCCGCTGTAAAACGGTTCCTTTAAATTTACGATAACTAACTGGCAGCAATTATCCAGAAATGAGTATTAGAATATTAGAATTAGTATTAGAATAATAGAATAAGTAATAGAAAGTATTAGGTGATTAATTGTGAAATTAAGAAAAAACAATTAAATGTTGTGATTTCAGCTCTATTTAAATTATTATGTCTTTACTATGTTTCAGTTGTATTTCCAGTATGGGTGATTAACTGTATATAATACAGTAAATCTTTGACTACTGTGGTTTACTACAGTAATGCTTCACTACTGTGATTTATTCTAAAATATACAGCAATCTATTGTAATAACCATTTAGCATAACGTTACTGTGTTAATCAATGCAGATTTCACAGCAAAGTTTTTGTGTATGTGGAAGAGTAGAGTATAGTTTGATTTATTGAAGGAAGCTGCATGTTTTTCAGGTCATGGGTACTGAAATACCCTGCAGAGATCGTCGTCCGTCTTCTACAACACCTACTTCAGGTACATTTTTTTTATGTTGCTATTATTCTGCTCACGCATGACAGGAAATGTATTCGAGATCCCATCGGCTTATACCACATTACTTTCTCTCCTGTGTAGTTCATGAACTTAGACCTGCAGATATCAAGGTGGTGGCAGCAGTAGGCGACTCTCTGACAGTGAGTTTATTGCACTTAAAAAAAAAAATCCATTCAAATTCCTCAATAAAAAATATACTCCTGTAATTATAATGAATATGACTTGTACATAATCTAAGTCAAATCTGTAAATCACAGTTACTTCAAAAGGAAGCTACTACAATTTTGCTATGGAGGACTTAAACTGTTATAATCAAAAAGAAATGAAATGCCTCAATAAATAAATGTGATAAATATGGAAATAAATAAAAACAGAAACTCACATAAATGGAAATAATAATAAACTGAAGAAAAAAACTAGGAAATTTATTCCTGTGCATATTTATTTACTTTTAAATTAACCAGCATAATTATTTGGCCCTTTTATTTCTAGACTTCTTTCTTTTTCGGTTCATTTATTGAGTCATTTATTTATTTTTTAATTCTTGTAATGTATCAACATATTTGCCTCTGGTTCAGTGTAATGTATTTCTGTACCTCATGTTTTCTACAGGCAGGTAATGGTGTGGGTGCAAAGGCAGACAACCTTCTGTTAGTGATTACTGAGTACAGAGGACTGTCGTGGAGGTGAGATAAGCTACAGTTCATCTTTGTTCTCATGTTGATAGTGTGGGAAAAGAATGGTCCTGGTTCCTGTGATTTACTGTAAACCTAACTGTGACTTCTGTGATTTTGCAGCATTGGTGGTGATGAAAACATCACAACTGTGACCACTCTGCCAAGTATGTTCATCTCTTAGTTTATTATTTTTTTCTGAAAAGTATAAAACGTTGACAAGTAAATACTTGATGCAAATATCAAGATTTAGAAAATGTATCAAAAGCTGCATAATTCTGGCTCAAATGATACTACAGCTAATGTACTGACATATTGTATTAGGATGATTCTATATGGGCGACACGGTGGCGCAGGGGTTAGTGCTGTTGCCTCACAGCAAGACGGTCACAGGTTCAAGACCTCCTTGGTCCTGGGTCTGGGACCTTTCTGTGTGGAGTTTGCATGTTCTCCCCGTGTCTGCGTGGGTTTTCACCGGGTACTCCGGCTTCCTCCCACAGTCCAAAAACATGCTGAGGTTAATTGCCCATAGGTGTCAATGCCCCACAATTGTGTATACGAGGGGTGTATCCCTGCCTCTCACTGTAATGTGCTGGGATAGGCTCCAGCAGACCCCTGCGACCCTAATGAGGAATAAGTGGGTATAGAAGATGACTGATTCTATATTTCTATATGTTAAAATATAAGAGAAAAGACTGATTTTTCTAGGTGAGATTAGAATTAATCCCGGATATGATTCAGAATTTCGGAATTATATGATTAATATTTGATTAATTTGATTGATTATCTTTTTTTTAACCCTTCCTGTGTGTGTGGTATACAGACATCCTGAGGGAGTTTAACCCTTCCCTGACCGGCTTCTCGAAGGGAACTGGCAAACAGGACAGTCCTGCTGCCTTCCTCAACCAGGCCGCAGCAGGAGCTAAGAGCAGGTCGGTCATATTGTCATATTGCTCATTATCATTCATAAGTTACCATTTAAATCAGACATTGACACAATGCATTCCCACTTCTTGTCCTCCACGAATCAAAACTTCTCGTGTTTTCAGTGACATGGTGCAACAGGTGCGCGTCCTAGTGGACAAAATGAAAAACGACTCGGTAAGGTGAAGAATCAACTCGGGCGGATGCAATAAGCTTCTGCGAAGTTGATTTTTGTCTCGTTCTTTGCTCACAGTTTCTAAATGAACACGTCCCTCTGATCTGCTTCACAGCGCATTGACTTCCACAACGACTGGAAGGTGATCACCATGTTTATTGGAGGCAATGACATATGTGACTTCTGCACGGACAGTGTGAGCATTCTTACCAATTTTATTAAGACTTTTTATGCTTTTATTAAGACTTTTTTATGCTTGCACATTATTTTATATGAGAGCTTAATATCGATATCATCATTTATTTATTCCACAGGTTGTTTTCTCGCCCAGGAATGTGGTTGAGCGTATCCGCCAAGCTCTGGACATACTCCATAGTGAAGTATTGTTTTTTTTTCTTGCTTCTTTTACACAAACATCATGTGCCCTCAGTGCACGCCAGCCTTTTAACAGCTGTGTCTAAATTACAACCATTCTGATTTGATCCCATCCAGGTGCCTCGTGCCATTGTCAATCTGGTTGAACTGTTAAACATCGTACCGTTGCGTGACCTGCACCAGAATAAGTCTCTGGGCTGTCCCACCTGGTTTGTGAGGTTGGTGATTTTTTTGGCGAAGAATTGACCAAAACAGCCGATTGAGTCATTATTTAACGGTTTTGTGGGTTATGTTTCAGTTTAATTTGCCCCTGCATACTGAAGCCTAGAGTGGGATCTGCTGAACTCCAGAAGGTCAATGTCTTCAATAGAGCTTATCAGGTACAACATGAAGGATTCCTGAAAGGAAGAAACCTATTTGTTCCTCATGTCCATGTGCTGTCTGGATTTCCGTGACCACAAAACAAACACACTTTGTCTTAATTTTACTGAGCATAGCACTTTTGGACATGTTTTTTTTGTTTATCTCTTTTCCCAGCATGCAATGGGACAGCTAATTGACTCCGGTCGGTATGACACACACAACAACTTCACTGTGGTACTGCAGCCTTTCTTCAGAGAAGTTTTCCTTCCCACGTTAGAAGTAAGAGCTGATGCACCTGAGACAATAAACATTATATATTGTAATAATGGTATTTTCATTCATTAATTTTCGTTTTATCCATATATATATATATATATATTCCTGCCTCCCTCTCCTATTTTTCTTAAAGAATGGACAGCCTGATCGCTCCTTCTTTTCTCCTGACTGTTTTCATCTCAGCCAGAAAGCTCACACTCTCATGGCCCGTGCTCTTTGGAACAACATGGTAGGTTTTTATTAGAAATGTGTTTTTGCACATGTGTGGTGGTATATTACTATTTCTATTTTAATAAGAGTCATATATATTTACCAATCTCATAGTTAGAACCAGTGGGCAACAAGACTTATACTCAAGACTTCATGGCTGGAATCGATTTGAAGTGCCCCTCTGAGGTAACAACATTCACTTCATCAGACAGTTTACATTGTTTTTATTTATTAAATGTGCATTTTGTTATTTATTTATCAGGCTAGCCCATTCTTTAGAACTGCTGTCAACAGCAACTACACCTTCCCAGGCCCTCCACCCACTCCTGCCCCTGTTACAGTAGGTCACACGTTCCTGAATATCTACTTTCTGTCCTTCATACACAGCACAACGTAAGAATATCCAGTGAGTATGTTATGCGTTATGCTGATTCATAGGTTATAACGCTCGAATTCATAAAACATGTCTTTCATTCTGTAGAACTGGGGCAGTGACTTCTCCTGTGTTAACACGGCTCCATCTAACCCAGAACCCACTTCAGGTAAACATTTATTACATTTGTTACTCGGGTATCTTGTATGAGTAAACGTAGAGGGGTTAAATATAAAGAAATGCTCATGTTGATCTTTTATATTTAGTTCACAGGTTACGACCAGCAGATATCAAAGTGGTGGCTGCTGTAGGAGACTCCTTAACAGTAAGTTTGTGCGAAAGAATAATTGCACATTTATAGTTTCTATGTGCATCTAATCAATATATCATCAGCAATGTATGTGTTAGTATATTTTTGAGAGGATGTTGTTACTGATATATAACTACTGGAGATTCATTGTTATCTAATAAACCATCAACCAAATTTTTCTGCATGTAGGCCGGCATGGGCGCCAAGGCGAAAAATCTGCTGCAGCTAAAAACTGAATATCGAGGAGTGTCATGGAGGTGAGACACTACACAAACTGTACACGCCAACAAATTCAAGCGCATTGAATTTCATTTATTACTCGTTTATGTGTTGGTTTCTCGTTAACAAGCATCGGAGGAGATAAGACTCTCGACACTGTCACGACATTACCCAGTAAGTCATCCAACTGTTTCCGTCCTGCACTTTTCTTGGCGTGCAGTGCACACTGGCACCACTAGATGACACAGTCGGACTGCAGCAGAACTAGTATTTAGGTTTCCTGTGCAGTAATTTCCCTGTTTTTACATCAGACATCCTTAAGAAGTTTAATCCTCGAATCAAAGGAATGTCGAAGGGACAAGGAAAGTGGCAGACTGGCTTCAACGTGGCTGTGTCGGGAGCTAAAATTTCGTGAGTCCTAACACTTGTTTGATCTTAATCTGAGTATTAATGCTTCATGCAGTAATGAAAATCTCTTATATTAAACAGAGGAATCCCAGGGCAAGTCAGGCGCCTGATTGATACCATGAAAAATAACACTGTGAGTTTAATACAGTAAGTGGCCAATAAAGCATACACTGATGTGAATTTGAATATTTGATAGTCTCCCTGATTCTTTCTTTGTCCTTTTTATGGGAACAGGCAGTAGATTTTGAGAAGGACTGGAAGCTGGTGACCCTTTTTGTCGGAGGCAATGACCTGTGTCAGTACTGCAACGACCGCGTGAGTCACTTTAAGAAGTCGTTGCAGGATGGAAGGACATCTTCGAAATCTTTCCCTCAGTAAAGATGTGATAGCAGAGCGGTTAAACACCCCCCCGGTGGTGTATGGGTGCCCTGTGCAGAGCTGTCTCATGATATCACTCTCCAAATGTCACAAAGCACTGGAGCAGAATAATCAAGCTTTGTGGACAGCCCTCCCCTAATTGTTTTATTGTGTCAGACTGAGATGAGAGCAGACATGGTTTCTTTTGAATGAGCACATTCTGTCACTTTCGCCACCCCCCCAACCCCCGACCCCTCCACTATTTCAGCCTCTGTCTGCATTAAACAAGCGCACACAGTGGTACAGTGACAGGCCTTGTTCTCTAAGAGGCATAAACAACACAGAAGTCAACCCAGACTCTCTTCATCCTGTCTCTGTCTCGCTCCCTCCTTCCTTCTCCTTTCTCGTTTCTCCTCCCTTCTCTCCCCTTTTTTTTCCCGTCTCGCCATTACTCTTTAACGGGGCGGCCGCTCTTTTAATGTCGGCGCTTTGAAGCCGAATATCAAAGCACGGCATCAATTTAAAATGAGCTCTGAGACCGTGGTAGTGACAGCTTAGGGTTAGCTGTTGCTCGTCTGCTCATGCATGTTGCATGGCATCGGTTCCTTTGGTGGAAAGGTGCCTTTTAGATGCAATTTTAACAGGTTTCCATCGAATGCGCTGTAATTATCCTACTTGTATTGATAAAAGACATGAGTCATGTCATGGTTTCACTGTGAATTTAATATAAAACCTCAAATATATATTTTTTGTAATTTCAATAATGTTTTGGTCTGAAAATTACAGGCCTCTTTATCACCTCAGAACTACAGCCATCATATGAGGACGAGCTTGGATATGTTGCACAAAGAGGTGAGACGGTGCAGATGAAGCGATAGCTGGAACAATGCCTCACTAAAGATGTGAATTAATTTCTCTCGGGTTAATTTAATTAATTTCTTCCCTTCCCCTGAATAACAGTTGTAGTTCCTTTCTGTCCTCAGGCTCCCAGGACAATTGTCAACGTCTTGCAGATCCTGGAAATTGAAGGTCTCCGCAGGATCAAAAGGGATAGTCTTGGGTGCAATGTATTACAAAAGTATGCTCATCAATATCCACTGCACATGCCAAATCAATTATACATGAACCAAGACCACTGAGTCGTGAGGAAAAGAAAAGTATTTTTCCATCGAAAGCATTTCCCCTATATTCTTCCTCAATCTAGCTTATCCCGCAAAGAAATATATTGTAGTTTGGTATAATGCAAGTTATCTCTGACTTAATAACAAGTAACAAATCCTCTAATGTTACACTATGCAGTACAAACGTTTCTAAAGCTGTTTATTCACATTCTATCCTCAGGTATGTCTGCCCGTGCTTCTTGATACCAGGAGAAGATTCTCCGGAGCTGGCTGAAGTAAAACGGATCAATCGGGAATTACAGGTTAGAAACAAATAAATATGACTTGTGTTACTGTTTAATAGGAAGGTCAACCGTGTTTTAAAGACGGAATCTATTTACACGAGCGTTTGTGGTATTCCTTTTAGATGGAGACGGAAAAACTGGTGTATGGAGGCCGCTATGATGACAGAGAGGACTTTGCTGTGGTCTTGCAGCCCTTTTTTGAAAACACCGTGGTTCCTGTGAACTCTGTACGCCCTCTATCATGCACCTCCGTCCCTCCACAGCA
Organism: Lepturacanthus savala; assembly: GCA_030544235.1. Lineage (NCBI taxonomy): Eukaryota > Metazoa > Chordata > Actinopteri > Scombriformes > Trichiuridae > Lepturacanthus > Lepturacanthus savala. Next base: position 12,049,404 of record CM060469.1, read on the forward strand.
CTGCAAAACATCTAGCTTTAGGACAGAAACAAGCCAGTCCCATCAGTGTACATAAGTCCCCACAAACGCTGTCGTTATATATTATTTGTCCTCCAGGACGGCAGGCCTGACGCCACCTACTTCTCTGTGGACTGTTTCCACTTCAGTGAACGGGGACATGCTGACATGGCTGTAAATATATGGAATAACATGGTGAGTCCGCCAGAAGAACAGAGAAGGGCTGACCTTGTTTGACAGAGGAAAAGGTTTTCAGAGGAAGTCTGATCCAATGACCGCGTTTCACGGAGATTTTTTTTTCCCGTTTGATATCTAGTTGGAGCCAGTGGGCAAAAAGCAGACGTACAATAGTTTCATTAATGGCAGGAATAACATCAAGTGTCCTACTGAGGTAAGAAAGCTGCCACAAAAACACTTCTCAGATGCGATTAATCTGCATAATTTGCCGTCCTTGAGAGTGATAACGTGTGACTGTGTGTTTTCCAGGAGCGTCCTTACATCTTCACAAAGGCCAACAGCTTGCCCGGTACGACCACCACCACCTCAGCACCCAGCAACACCACTGTACCTCTCACCTCCACCTCCACCACCACCACCACCACCACCTCAGCGCCCACACCGGGCGCCACACCCCGGCCTCTCACCCCCGATTGCTCAAACGCCGTGCCGATATGGCTCGCTGTCGTTCTGGCTGTCACGGGCCTTCTGATTGGCTGGGCTATCACATGGCTCCTCCTCTCACACAAAGCCAAGAGAAGCAAGAGGAACATGAGGGCCACAGTGGAAATGAAGGGCATCGTGTTTTAAAGCGCTACCTACCTACCGCTCACCTGCCCTGAACTGTTTGAGGAATTTGATAGGTGCGTCTACTTCGACTGGAGAACTTTTGTCTATTTTCCTTGAAACGCAAAGAACGTCCCCTAAGTGAAGCAATAAATAATATATTTGAATGATATTCTATTACAAGTCTTACATTGGAAACGTGCAGAAGTAAAAGTGACTGAGTATCTTAATGAGCACTCTTTGTGAAGAATGTTTCCCTTCTCTTGTTAAATTTCTGCTGCATAAACCTGTCAGATGTGTTAAAATGTTGAAGCGGGACGAGACGAAACAGTCAATAGATCGTCCTTAAAACTTATATTACACATGTTGTTTAAATATGTGTAGTCTTTATGGAAGTAGCCTATCTGTCCATGAAATCGTCAACATCACAGCTTTATAGTACTTAATTTAGATAAATTGCAGTATATCACCATGAATGACACAAAGCACCCATGCATGGATCATTCAACTTGAAGCACAGATACATGTGAACCTGCATCTATAATGTTATCAGCACCATTAGTGATGCGGCATACTGATAAAACATAAAACGGTGCATTTATAACCTCCTCGCAGTGATACGAAAGCTGCTGCTGCTGCTTCTGTTGATTATCACAAGCAGACAGTGGTGGAAAGTAATTAAGCACATTTACAATCCCCTTTAAAACATGTTTTAAACCTATCCCCTAAGATGTATGTAAAATACACTAATTTTAAGAATTATTTGAATCTGATATATTTGTCTACAAAAAACAACAAAAGACATTAGGCTACTCCTTCTCCCGCATTAAAAAATGCACAATCTAGAAAAATGCAATTAAAACGTTGAACTGCTGGCTGCTAGATGCAGTTCTCTTGACCTTTGACCTTTTATTGATTTTGACACAATTCATTACTTTTATTTGATTTACAAAACATTACCTACCATCTCCAATGAGTTGAATGCCAGCTATGTGCTGGGATGCCCCCTTGACTCAGTGGAGGTGGTAGGTGAGAAGAGGGTGACGGCTGAGCTGTCATTCATGACTGAGAACATACTTTATTTCACTCAAAGTGTGTGAAATAAAGCTATGACAGGTTCCTGCAGCCAGTAGACTACACACTCTCCAAGGTCACATTACTGCATGTCAAATTTTTCATATTTCTATTTCTTATATTCCTTGTTTATACTGTCTGTATTTCCTGTAAACAAAGCTTTGTATTTTTGCTGTCTACTTTGCTACTGTAATTATGGAAGAATTTCCACTATGGGACTAATAAAGGATTGTCTTATTTTATCTCATCTTGTCTGCATACTTATATTTAATGCTCTATTCTCCTTCTATTTTTATCCTTTTTAAGATTTATTTTTACTTTTTAATATCAGAAACAGGCAACACGGTGGCGCAGGGGTTAGCGCTGTTGCCTCACAGCAAGAAGGTCGCAGGTTCAAGACCTCCTTGGTCCGGGGTCTGGGACCTTTCTGTGTGGAGTTTGCATGTTCTCCCCGTGTCTGCGTGGGTTTTCACCGGGTACTCCGGCTTCCTCCCACAGTCCAAAAACATGCTGAGGTTAATTGGAGACTCTAAATTGCCCATAGGTGTGAATGTGTGAGTGAATGGTGTGTGTGCCCCACGATTGGCTGGCGACCATCTGGGGTGTATCCCTGCCTCTCGCCGTAACACGCTGGGATTGGCTCCAGCAGACCCCTGCGACCCTAATGAGGAATAAGCAGGTATAGAAAATGACTGACTGAATATCAGAAACACTTACAGGATGCTTGTAGTACACATTTCCTTTCTATTGAAGGAACATACTGGAGTATAGACCTTATAATAATAATAATCAACTAAAACTACTATTCAAAAGTTTTGGATCACCCAGACAACTTTGTGTTTTCCATGAAAAGTCACACTTTTATTTACCACCATGAGTTGTAAAATGAATAGAAAATCTAGCCAAGACATTGACAAGGTTAGAAATAATGATTTGTATTTGAAATAATATTTTTTTCCTTCAAACTTTGCTTTCGTCAAAGGAAGGTCATCAGCTTCTCTAACCAGCTAAACTGTTTTCAGCTGTGCTGACATGATTGCACAAGGGTTTTCTAATCATTCTGATGCAATGAGCAACTACATTGTACCATTAGAACACTGGAGTGATAGTTGCTGGAAATGGGTTTCTACACCTATGTAGATATTGCACCAAAAACCAGACATTTGCAGCTAGAATAGTCATTTACCACATTAGTAACATATTAGTTTTTAAAAAAAAATTATCGAAAAAAAGTGCTTTTCTTTCAAAAATAGGAAAATTTATAAGTGATCCCACACTTTTGAACTCTAATGGAAATGAAGTAAAATAAAATTATAGAAAATATAAACATGAACCACCCTCGCTTGTATGACTCTCAATTATCTTACAATAATATACCTACACAGTCTACAGTTTATACATACACACATTTGTTCACATTCAGGTTTAAAGGTCAATTTATCACTCACAGCCAATGGAACCTTGAGGAAGTCCAATAAGTTGTTACAGCTCAGAAAAAGCAGAATGACTTGTTTTTGTTATATTTTTTAATTAGGCTATACATTTTTAGTTTCCAATTATTACTGTTAACTATTAATTTGTATGTAGTTGCCTCTATGTATGAAATGCGCTATATATAAATATAGCCGCCTTGACCGCAGCGCCCCCTGGTGTCCGCGTGCGGCGTCGAACCGGCCACCACTACAACATCAGTTCGAAGATGGCGGAGGGTGAACTGAACGTGGACAGCCTCATCTCTCGGCTCCTGGAAGGTGAACAATTTTAACGAAGTCTTTCGCGTAAAACCGAGTCAGCCGTCTGCCTTAACCGTGCCTTGACCGGGGCTTATTCGGTAACTATAGTCACCGCGGCTGCTTCACGGACCGCAGGAAGTGTTAGCTAGCGGGGCTAACGGAGCGGATAACGGCACCGGATAACGGAGGTATCCCCGCTAGCTGTGCTAGTACCGTTAGCTGGCCGTGTTTATAAACACCACCAGCGGTGAACGCCTACATCCCCGTTTACACCGTAACAGCTAGCTACGGTGCTCCCGGCACACGGTTTCATCCCGTCGTCCGTTTGACTTCAGGATGTCATTCAACTTTCTGTCTGATATTTTGCGCTTTTATCCAGTTCTGCTCATTTATTAGACACCTGAATATGAAGGAGCGGCTGAGTGGCGCTTCTCTGTGTGGTGACATTAACCATTAATGGAGTGAATTAAGTTAATATCTGTTTACTGAATCATGAACATTTAATTATCAGATTAGTTTTATTTGTGCAGTAAGTTGATGTACTTGCTGTTCATTTTCTGTGACCTCGTTCATTTATCATATTATAGGGATGGAAACAGCACCAGAAACTCACTGTCACCACAAATTGTGGTAACATTGACTAATTTGTCCGTTTATTTTTTAATTTCCTTCCTTAATGTTTATTTTTATGTCTGTTTTAAAACACGTTGAGCAGCATTTCCTGTGTTATACAAATAGTTTACTATGATCTGATATTGGATTTCCATATTTCTCTAATTAAATCAGAGTAGTTATGTAGTTAGTGATATTTGCAAGTGACTCAGACAGGTAGGCATGTTGTAGTGGGCAGGTTACTGTGATTCACTGCTCTCATGCACACAGGGCCCATGGTGGTCAGTTGAATGAGGGAAAAATTAGTTTGACCAATTTCACTATGGAATAATGAAGCATCTGCACGATTATAAATAATGGGTGTTTTCTCTGACTGGTAAAAAAAAATGCTCATAGCAAAAGCTGTCATCCTGCACTTGTGTGCTTATCTGTTCACAGTTGTATTGATTTCTTTTATTCTTGGCAAATAAAAGGGAGTTTTGCGGCGATGCACGTACTAGGTTTTAGACTTGGCAGAGAGAGAGGAGTGAGCTAAAAAATCCTTTTTTTGTTGGCAGTACACCTGCTCAAGACAAGGCAGAGAGCTTCTCCTCCCCTGTGAGATATCCTTTTGAGTCGGACCAGGCCACTAAAGGCAAATTCAGCTGTCCTTGGCATACTTTCCACCAGTATCTGTGACTGTTGGAGGGATGAGACACCATTCCTGCATATAAAATGCTAAGATTTGTTATTTATAGTCACTGCTTTGTGGCAATTGCATTCATTGCATTGATGAGTTATAATGGCCACCAAATGGTTATATTAATTAAAAAAAATGAAAAGGTAGCCCACAAACAGTTGTGCTCAATTCCGTCTTGCCAGGATGAGACATTAATTATGAAACAACATCGCATCTGTGGTTTAACACAAGGATAGTCGTCATCAGTCATCTGATGGTTTGCAGTAATTATCATATGACATCTAGTATTGACTGTGACTTATGGCTGGCTGTTTTTGTATTGTTTTACAGCTGGAAAGCTGGTTGACCGTCCACATGCTGCATTTCCCTCATGATCAGCTCGGACTTCCTGTTACTTGTTGATTGTGTTGTGTTTGTTCACAGTTCAAATACAGAGTTGGACTTAGCATCTGCATTTATGATGTGTTCAGTCGTGGTGTGATCTTGTTAGTGAAAGTCGGCAGTGATGATGTCTGTTTTCTATTTCCACGCTCGTAAAGGAAACAACTACATGTGAATAATTGATTTGGAATTTATTGTCTCCTACGCTTCTTACGCAATTGCTAAACTTTATTGTTTGTGGTGTGAATTCACACAATGCTTAGAATCAATACAAATATTGTAGGAATAGTGTTAATGCCTGTTTTGAATCTGTTTATTGTTTTTGATGGTTTACATAGGGATTTCTACTGAACTGGTACTTCTTAAGGACAGAGGTGGTAATTACTTTTTGAATACATATGTCTGAATCCAAAAGGCAGAAAAGACACAGTCTGGTTTGACATTTCAGAAGAATTTTTTTAGGATAACCAAAGAATTCCATTGAACCTACCAAGAAAATGCAATATGCAACTTAGCAGGGAATAAAGTGTGACTAGCGGTTCCTCGTTGCCTATAATGTTCGGTCTGTTTTTCATGGATTGATGGATGGATCTTTGATCAAACAAAATAATTCTGGTCTTAGTCACAGATGCACTATTTTCTGCTGTTATTTTCTGAAGTTCCACACAGATGTACCCTACCACACCAAGTGGCTAGTAATTATCCAGTGCTGAGTTCTTTTTTATCCAGACAATTTAAAACGCCCTTTAGCTTTTATGCTGCATCCCAGCATTTCCTAATAGTTTACTGGGTGATTTATTGCTGTCTGAGTGAATTCGGGCTTGAGGAAAAGCCAAGTATCCTTGAGACTGCTTATTCATTGGGATTAAAACTTATGACCGTGTCATTTTCTCCAGACGTCCACGATCGCATCATCACGCTCGCACAAACTATGATCTGGTTTATGATGGTTGCAGACGTTTGTTGTCTTTGCTAAGTTCTCTCAGTATTCTTGAGAACTTAATCTCGCTTAAAAGTGCCACTGCCAGCCTGCAGAAATGCTAACAGTGAAAGGTTCAGTGTTAAAGAAAGTGGACTCAGCTCGCCTGGCTGGTGAGTGGAGAGTCCTACTTCTGCAGTTTTCACTCTGCACGGCATCCTCAGTGCATGAAACAGTGCCGATAGATGGATGATGAAGACTGAAACTGATTGTGTGGCATAGATGGTGTAAGCAACACATCCGTGGAGCCTAATAATAATTTTTCGCTCAGAGAAGCTGCATCTCTGATTATCCAGATTTCTCCGTTTTACTCACTTTTCTCAGATTAAGCTGGATTGCTGGACACTGACGATGAGGAAGTGAGTACAGTTTCTAAGTAGCATGTATGAGCACATGTTCAGATTCGCATACGAAAGTACACACTAAGCTATGGGAATTCCTCTCCAGTTCAGTACATAAGTTGATCTATCTGAAACTCTGATATAAATTGTCTTCCTTCCTAAGGAAACAAACGGTCTTTGAGGAAAAGGGGTTTAAGGAAACATCCTCTCTGACTAACAGACATTATACAACCTTTAGTGGGCGTGAAGCTTTAAGGCGATACCATATGGAGAGTTACTACATAATTCCTCTGTCATGGATTTGATCATCACAGTCGTTCCCTAAATGGCTCATCTTTATGCTGCGCTATCATTTGCTTTCTGTGACGTCAAACAAGGACTGCGTGCAGCTAATCAATCAGTGTGCACCAGGTTTTTTTTTTTCCATAATCTGCAGTTGAATTATCTTTTTCTGTCCATTTATTTATTTAGTGAAAAGACAAATCAATCTATTCATCACATGTAATCACAGTGAGATATGTTCCTATCAGTTCCTTTAATTGTGGAACAGAATTAGTAATTATGGGCAAAGTAATATAATTAGAAAAGAAATATAACATTTAATGGTTGAATTAGTTAAATAAAAAAATGCAATAATTAAAAAAAAGCAGCTGTGGACTGGGACTAATATTGATTCATACGTCTGTTCAGAATGCTTTGAAGCTTTGAGTGTTCAATCATAATGTTGAAAAATAAATGATTAAAAAAAAATCCCACAGAGTGGTGCATCCTCTTTGAACACAGCACTTCATCAAGTGACTGAGTTTTTTAATGACGCTATCCTTGAGATACATTGTACTCACTTTGCAGGGTGTCCAAATATGACACGAAGCTAATATAAAATATCTTGTGCTGGTTTTGAAACTAGATGGAACTTAACTTCCAGCTGCAAGGTACCGCCACAACGTCGAAGCAGCTTTAATGTATAATCTCACTTTTCATATCTCGGACTATTTTAACTGCTGAGTGCAGCAAGCGTTTGCGATTCTCATTCCTCTTTTCATCGTTGTAAAATAAATCTGCAGCCAGAGCTGTGGCAGAACGCCAGAAAATAGGCTTAAGCTAACAGTGCGACAACACAGCCAATAAAACCCACACCACTGCTGAAGATGCAAGCTGTTCTCATAGTCTAAGCAGTGGGTTTCTTAAGTATGGCTGAGACTAAGCAACGATAAGCTATGGTATCATTACGCCTACGACTAATCAGATTTAAAGATCGCTTTGTGGTTCTTCAGTTCAATTTTTTTTTTCCGTTTGGTGAAAAAATATACGATCTCATGTTGGTGATTAGGTAAGGTTAGCACTAACGGTGATAGTGGTAACAATTGCTAAAGCAACAGCTTCTCCTGTGTTTTCTCTCCTCACCAGTGCGGGGATGCCGTCCGGGGAAAATAGTCCAGATGTCCGAAGCAGAGGTGCGGGGCCTCTGCATCAAATCGAGGGAGATCTTCCTCAGCCAGCCCATCCTGCTGGAGCTTGAGGCGCCCCTTAAGATCTGTGGTCAGTGGTTTCACTTTCAGTTCCCTTTCTTTGTTTTAGGTCATTTTATGTTATGTGTACTGTTCATCTACAAGAAAAAAAATCTAAATAATTGTATAAAACAGCAATTTGACCCAAATAAAATATGTACACATTCCCTGATTTAAATGAGCACTAGCTGCCTGCCAAATACCTGATTCCTAAAAATGAACGCAGGGAGTGAACTCAAAGGTTTTCTTGATTTGGCAGACTGCACTGAAAATAAGTAATTCTATGAAAAATAATGACAGGCTACAGTATAGATCAAAGAGACTCAGTGTGTAAGCAAAGCAAACCTTGTTCCTTTCTATGTTTGCTTGTTCTGTGGTCCAATAATGAATTGAACTATTGTGTACGGGTTGAGCTTTTAGCCATTCACAAATGTCAAGCAACAACATAATTTCAATTTTGAAAGTGCAGCTCAAACAGAAAGCTACACTCTGACTCTGAGGGATCGGGTGCACCGACGGCAAAATCCCACTCTGCAGAGCACAGACCACAAAGCCTGGTCTGCACACCCCAGAGCAGCAATCTATTTCTTTGATGCTGCTCAGAGTTTACTTATGTAACCAGACTAGATCACACCGCCTCAGCCCGGGTCATATATTTAGTCACGGTTTCTTTCTTGACTTGACTTCCCTCTACATAGGGATAGATGGAGGGAAGTTGCAAATATATTAGTGATGCGCAGATTGGCTTTGATGTCCTCTGAATGTGCGTGAACACATAACTCATCCACCCGCTACCCACCCAAACTAATTAATTTCTCTAATTCAGACATATGGCTACTTTACTCCAAAGAATTTCATTGTATGAACCTGGACTGCGTGCACAACAGCTGACCTTTAGAAAAACACGGGACAGTAATTATCTAATTAAATGCTTGTCTGTCTGGATGTCTGGAGATTTAAATATTTAATAAAGTTACAGTGCCTTGTACATATATAGACTGCAGGTACACTACCGTTGAAAAGTTTTAGAAATGGCCTTATTTTTGAATGAAAATCACTGTTTTTTTCAATGAAGATAACTTTAAACTAATCAGAAATGCACTCTATACATTGCTAATGTTGTAAATGACTATTCTAGCTGCAATGTCTGGTTTTTGGTGCAATATCTACATAGGTGTAAAGAAGCTGATTTCCAGCAACTATCACTCCAGTGTTCTAATGGAACGTGTTTGCTCATTGCATCAGAAGGCTAATGTAATAACATTTACTACATTTTACAACTCATGGTGGTGAATAAGTGTTACTTTTCATTGACAACCCTAAATTGGGTGGGTTATCAAAAATAACAACATATTAAACATCATATAAAACTTTTTTCCTCATTGATGATATATTATTTCACCCATCCACTATTAATCAGATTAATCAGATCAGGTTAATTTTATGGTTAGACCCACTTAATGACTGCTATATGTGCAGCACTCACACATGTTACTCCACTGTTAAGTCAGCTCCTTCTCAACAGTCGAAGTAGCTTTGACTATCACTATCTCGAATCGGCTCCTGCGCACCAAAGCACACTCCCACATATGTTATCTCTTTCCTTCAGGGTAGCGGAGCAACTGCACACATCTCTAATATACCGTATGCATCTTGAAAATACAGCACACAAGCTCACTTATAGGCTCAGGCCTACACACAGTAGATCATCTGTGGCTCTTCTCAAACAACTTTCCTCCCACATGTTTACTTTGTGAGATATTCGCCAAGCAGGCCTAACACAGTATCAGCCTCAGATGGCAGTGTTTGTATATGTAGTCGCTAAATAAAATCAAACAATATATTTTTTGATACAGTGCTATTTTATGAAGCTCTGTATGACATTTTTAAAAAGCCCTGAACGACATCCACTATGTTGACCTGACTCCATTACATCTCCATTACATTACATGAATTTTACATGGTGTTTTTACATGTGATGTCAGACTCTCCTTGACTTTCTTTGTTTTGTGCTGAACTTCTAACTTGGCTTTAACTCACACCTGTGATGCCAAATTGACTATAAAGACCAAACAGTGAATGCCTTTAATTATTTACTAAGGTCAGAAGGATCAGGTTCTGTGGCCGCTCGCTTCAGCTGTTAACCTTGTTCCTGCCGAGCAGCTTTGCAACCATTTGCTGTTTTTATTTATTTAAATGGAGTAATGTAAACTTTTCCTTGAATATAGTGTATAACAGCGATTCTGCAATGAGACTAATAATGGTTATTTAACTATCAGTGTCAACATATGTTAGTTATTTTGCTACTAAAATAACCTGAACCCATGATAATTATTACAGCACCCTGCAATCACAGTCTTTTTTACAAAGGGTTTCATTTTAACCATAATAGTAGAGTGGGAGCCAACTGCAATTGATTTGTTAACCTGTTGAAGTAATTAAGAAAAAAACCACAAGCACGCACAATGTGTTGTATGTGAAGGTTGGTTTTCTATGGCCGCAGGTAATACATTTCCAAAATTAAAATAAATGCGAAGATATATCTAAAACAAACATAAGCCAAAAACAATTTGTCAAACTTTTTTTTTTTTCATTGCAAGCACAAACGGGTCACGGACAGAAGTGAGTGTGATAAAACACGTTAGGATGCAAAAGGTAATTAAGAAGTATTTTATATCCTTGACTAAGGAACCTAGAATAGGATGATGTGCGAGCCTGTCACACAGGCTGGCAGCTGGTATAAATTTCCTACCCTGCAGTACATTTTATTTATTGTTAACATTTCACGTTGATATACTTGTTATAGCAGCCACCCCGAGTGCAGGTGCACATTTATTTATACCACGGTCTCACTCAGTTCTGTTAATGATGTGTGCATCATGAGGTATTATAAAGTGCTAGTCTCTCTACTGTCTACTAACAGTTGAAATGTGAGTGTCTCATTCAGGAATTCAGTTTTTATTGTGTATTATGGAGCCTGTATTTGAAAATACTTCCAGTGGCATCTGTTAACAGCAAAGAGTAACTACATTAAAAACAATGGATTGTATTTGCATGATGCTTAATCGTGATACCCTAAGCACACACACAATTGGACAATTCGGACCTGTTTAATGAGAGTTTAGTGTTTTGTCGTTTCCATTTTGTAATGTGCTCTGAGCGCTTATTTCTCCGTGTTCCTCACACTCAATTTGTTGTTTTTATGTTCATGCTTTTGAACCAGTTGATTATCTGACTATACAAGGTCATCCAGCAGCACATTTGATTACATCGTCCTAATGCTTCTCTGCTGAATACACTGTGCTGGTATTGGTGTTGTTTGTTTAAATATTACTCATTCAGTTTATCTACTTCCCTCTTCTTTTATGGCCATTGTTTTTATGTATTACGATGCTTTCTGAGAGCAATCTTGTCCATTTATAACACTGGCCTCAGGTTCAGCATTAACTTTCCGCCTTTCACTCTGCTTTTTAGACCCTGGGTCTCTGTGCTGCTATTCTTGGACTGTTTTGACACTGCAGAGACAGGCTGAGTAAATTCCTTGTGAGCAGGCAGGCAGCAGCTACCCTATAGACATCAGAATATGGACAGTCGGTCAGGTTGGAGAGGGAGGAAAAACGATAAAAAGAGTGCATTGACAATGTCAATAAAGCTGAGAAATGGTATTGTGCCATGACTGAAAGTATTATTTTCCAATCCGTTTTATCCGTTTTTTGCTACAGAGCCACGGCTCATCTGAATTTGGCCTCACGCTTCAAAGTTCACTCACCTCCAACGCTCTCTGCAGAGATTACAGTCTTTGTTGCCATGTCTCTGCATCTATCATTTCATCTAGATTTAGCTTTATTTCCCGTCTGCATGAATGATGCTAGTTTTTTATATTGTAATGCATGTTTGTTTTGGTACAGACAAATACATGTATTTGTGTTCTGCGTTGTCCTCTGTATTTACTCAGTCTGTATTTACTTGTTTGGTACATGCTGCTTTCTGACTGCCAAGACAAAAAAAAAAACTTAGTTTTAAGTTTCATGTTTTAATGTAGGTCTTTGTCGTCGTCACGGCTGTTCCTATTTTTAACTAGAACAGAAAGTAATCAAGATAAGTCCAATTTTTCTTTTGTGGCGAGCATCCAATAACATTTAAATAATTCAAACTTGAAAGAAAGGCGATATTCTGTTGCTATAAAAATGAAATACTGAACAAAAACAAATATTTGCATCAAATTGGAGATGGCAAGTCGGGATTGCTTAATCCTTTAATTATTCATTTCCATGCCAAGTTAAGCCATAGGCAAAAATAAGTAGAGGCCTTGTCCATATGGGTTTGCAGCCTCGATCATCAATGGGCACCATGAAATAGGAAAAATCGTGCCAGCCAGCGTCATCAGTGCCGTATAAAGTTAGAATTGTTGGTCATTTTAATCTCAAGGCCAGACAGCTGCACGGCCTGACAAGGCCTATTTCATTTTAATTTGTATTTGATACCGTCTTGTAACTAAGCATCGCCACAAAACGTGTGCGCATGTGCGTGCGTGCGCGAAAGAGCGAGAGAAAGTGTGGCGCCTGTTATTATTGTCCTCGCCTTCCTCATGAGGCTCTGTGCAGTCATCTGTGTCTGGAGCACTTAACCCAAATTAGAGCAGCACTTAAGTTGGTGCAAGAGGATATAAAAGGAAGCAGGTCTTGGCGAGGTGACGGACTGACACTCCCCTGCAGAGATCCTGCGCTTTGGTTAGAGCGCCTCCAGCTCATCACTGCCTGACCCAGCGCGCGGATGTGTGTATGCGCGTCCTTTATTTCCGTGATTAACCTGGATTTTTCGGCGTCCTTTCCCTTGGTGGCTCGTCTCCCATGGGCCCCGCCGCTGATCCGGTGGCAGTCGTAATGGTTAATTTTGCGTGTGTATCCTTGGGCTTTGCTGCTGCAGCCCCAGTTAAACATAACCACAGCCATAAATCTCCACCAACCTACATATCTGGCAGTGTTCTGCAAACCAAGATTGATGTTGCGAGTCGGTAGCAAGGTTTTGTGTACATGCATGTGGGTGAGCGTGTTGTTTGGAGATAGAAAAACTTAAAAGAATTTGCTTTTGTGTGATCCCCCGCACTTGCTTTGATGATATTTTAACATCTTCATGATTTCTGTCTGTAGTACCACTCTTTTTAATAACCCCCCCCCTATTTTTGCTCCTATTTTTGTAATGATGTTAAGAATGAGTAAGTCGCCTGTCCTTGTAATAAACTTCACATTAAATAGACACTTTGTCTCCCTTTCTCCCCCGACATCTTCCCTCAGGTGATATCCACGGCCAGTACACAGATCTCCTGAGGCTGTTTGAATACGGTGGCTTTCCTCCAGAGGCAAACTACCTTTTCCTGGGTGACTACGTGGACAGGGGGAAACAGTCCCTGGAAACCATCTGCCTATTGTTGGCCTACAAGATCAAATACCCAGAGAACTTTTTCCTGCTCAGGGGCAACCACGAGTGTGCTTCCATCAACCGCATTTATGGGTTCTATGACGAGTGTAAGTAGACGTAAACCCTTCCTGCACAAACATACACACACACCATAGAAGCACATTGGAGGGGGGGATAATGTGTGTTTGTACGCTCCACCAGGCAAGCGCAGATTCAACATTAAGTTGTGGAAGACCTTCACCGACTGTTTTAACTGCCTCCCCATTGCTGCGATCATCGACGAGAAGATCTTTTGTTGCCATGGAGGTGAGACAATTATAGTTAGTAACTCATCTTCTCCCAAATGTAATTGTTCAAAATGAAAAAGTAAGCTAACTCTGTATCAAAAGATCGACCATTATTCAATCACAAGTAACCTCTTTTATTTTTCCGTTTCAGGGCTATCGCCTGATTTGCAGTCGATGGAGCAGATCCGCAGGATAATGAGGCCAACAGATGTGCCTGATACAGGTGTTGTGTGTGTGTGTGTGTGTGTGTGTTGGGACATACTTGATACTGAACAATTGCTTTCTTCATGGAATTTAACTTTACCGCTAAAAATAAATAATGAAAATACCTAGCTTCTCTCTTCTTGTGAAGTAAAAGACTTTCATATAAGGAGAGGTTCAGAGTTGCATCAGAAAAATGAGCAGAACAGATCCTCCGCACATCATTTCCCCCATTACCTGGCTATTCTCTCATTTCGACTAGTTTCCTGATTCGTATCCGCCGTGTTCATCACTCCTCTCCCCGTGTGTGTCGTAGGCCTGCTGTGTGACCTGCTGTGGTCAGACCCAGATAAGGACGTACAGGGATGGGGAGAGAATGACCGCGGGGTCTCCTTCACCTTCGGGGCTGACGTGGTCAGCAAGTTCCTCAACCGTCACGACCTGGACCTCATCTGCAGAGCCCACCAGGTAATTAGAATGGGAATGAATGGCCTGGATAAGATGTGCAAATGCAGGAAGCACATGGCCAACGTATTTTTAGGTTTAGTTTTGAGCACCTAATTTCCTACTCCATCTCTCTTTTTCTCCCATGCATCTAAAACTTTGACATTTACTACAACTTTATTCAGCATTGACTTTTTCCTCTTTTATTAAAATTGTATGAAAAGAAATATCACTGACAAAGAACAATTGATCACCAGTGTTGGAATTATCAATTTCATCTCAGCACAACTTTCTTTATTAGATTAGCCGCGGCTATTTCCGCTCAGCATTGGGCGTCTCATATTGATTCAGATGTAGGTGGTTTTCTACACTTTTCTGAAACTAGCTGAAGGTCTGTTTCTTGATATTGATTTCTGTAGGCGTTGGAATAATGTTGTGTGTGTTCCAACAGGTTGTGGAGGATGGATACGAGTTCTTTGCCAAACGCCAACTGGTCACACTTTTCTCTGCTCCAAACTACTGTGGGGAGTTTGATAATGCAGGCGGCATGATGAGTGTCGATGAGTCCCTCATGTGCTCCTTCCAGGTAGATGGCACTTTTATTTGATAACTTCCTTCAGATTTTTATGTCGGAAAAGTCACTATCTTTGTCTCATCTTCATCGCTAAAACATGAATGCTCTCTCCTTGTTTTTGTTTCTTTGTGTTTCGTTGTTTAAAGATCTTAAAGCCCTCAGAGAAGAAGGCCAAGTACCAGTACGGTGGTGTAAATTCTGGTCGGCCGGTCACCCCTCCCCGCACCACTCAAGCCCCCAAGAAGAGGTGAACGTCCAGCCGTGGCTCTCCCCCTCCTCACCCTGTCCATCCCCCAGTCTGCCACCAAGGCAACCCCTGTAACTCCCCTGTATGGTGAAGATACAGGGCTTATCTAATTGCCCAAATCTTTCTCCTCTTTCTTCCCCACTGATCCGACCCCCTCCCCAACTCCACTGACAGCTCTTTTCTTAATGTGTATGTGTACATAAATTTGCTGTGACCAATCTGTTTTATTTTTTTTGCCTGTTTGTCGGTATTTTTTATATTATTAACACATTTTCTTTTGGTTTTACCTTCAAGGCCATTTAAAGATTTCTTGAGTTGTGCAAGGAAAGGCTTCTCTGTGTAGAGAGGCAAAACGACTGAGTTAGAGGGAAATTTTTTTGAGTTCTTCAACAGAAACAAAATGGATATTTAACATTGTTTTGCCTAGATCTCTCAAAACTCAGAGAGAATCCTTCCAGTGTATTTAAATGAGACTGAGATTTCCGTGCAATGCTAAATCCGTACACGCGAATAACATTTCTTACATCGCATTTTAACAGTATAAACACATTAAAGCATCCGTGGTGCACTTGCAGTTGTTGTGCATATGCATATTTTCTATATTTAACTATTGGAATAAGTGCACCTCCCCATGAGTAGCAAAGAATGTGAACAGACCGGCTTGAATGAGAAATATAGAGGCTTAATCGTATGCTGCTAACAGTGGACACGCTCTACCCCAACACAACGCCCTCTGGTCATCCGTTCCTCCACTCGGTTATGCCTCCCTGTGCCTCGACTCCACACCCACACAAAAATATGCCGATTCTCACCCAGAGCTGGGATCAACATTTTCCTGGGTCTGTTCATTATTTTTTTGCCATCGAGATAATTCCCCCCCCTATATAATCCTTTTGATTCATACTGAATGACGCCCGAGAGATTTATTTGAATTTCGTGCCCATGGAATGTTAGATCCATGCACAGGCATTTCACCAGTTTGAGTGAGACAGTTACTAATGGTCAGTATTATAAATGCAGAGGTGATGGATACATGGTATGTAAGTGCTTAGAGAATTGTGCTTTGGTAATTGGCCCTTTTGTATGGAAAAAGAAGGTATGGATAGGTAAAGTGTTAAGAGGCTGTGGTTTTGCAAGTGTCCAATTTATCAATATTAAAAAGACCAAATAATAGACATGAATACTTTAATTAAATAAGTGTGCGTCTGTATGTATGTGTGTGTGTGTGTGTGTGTGTAACAAAGTAAATGAAAGAAAGTTTGCTCTTTTGTCACCCATCCTCCTTTCGGCTCACCTATGTCTGTTAAGGTGCAGAAATATAACTGGTGGAGTTAGGAGTGGGCGGCAGGAACAGGCGTTTTTTTGGCATTGCTGTGTGTGATTTTGATGCCACCTGGTGTAGAAATACAGCAGTGAAGTACAAAGTAGTAGAAATCTGATGTTGTAAATTTCAAGCTAAATAGTTCAGAGTGGGCTTTTCATTACATCGCCAGTACAAAATGTTGTATCATTTACCACAAGGAGGTACTTCTCTTCTCCTGACCAGCAATTAGCCTGGTTTGCAATTCAGCTTTATAGTCTTCTGCAAATATATAATACATACAGTTGACTCTGTGGAAAACAGTTGCCTCTTTTTGTTCTATCTTTTACTGCTCTTTGTGGCATTCTTCTTTCTGTTGTATTTCTATGTTCTCTTTAAATTTAGTTCACTTAATTTATTTCCTAATAACGTTAATAAAACAATGAGGTGTTACCAAAAGCAGTTTTGCGATTTGTACAAGTTTGTTTGAAAGTCTATAAATTCAATAAAAATGGATGGAAACTAAAGCTGTTGTTACTTTTGCTTTTGCATAAATGTTTTTCTATGAAAGTCCAACTTGTGTTTGGGTCAGTGACAAATCATGGTCGAAAAGATGAGAATGTCAAACACTTTTTAAAGTACAGTTTTATGAGGCCTCTCAAAATGTACATTTTATGTTCATGTTGGCCCATTTGTATAATTTTTTTTAAACAGAAATCACGATTTGGTGTGTTTCTGACACAAAATGTCAAAAAAGGAATGATAAATTTTAAATATATAATCCACCCAGTTGATAGCATGTGTTTTAATACCCTTTTAAGAGAGATAAACTATCTGCTACCAAGATTTCGGGGTTACATCAAATGAGTTATGTCACTGACCCATTTACTATTCACTGTATACTCGTTATGTCTCCCAACTGCTCCATGATAGGAAAGGCCCATACAAAGTGAAAATTACCAGATTCGATACAGTCAAACCATACTCAAGCATGATTAGGTACATTCAAATGTTTCATAAGAATATACAGAAACTCAATGCTAATAGAAATCAATAAAACACAGAGGCACTTCTTAATTCTTTTACTCATCTTCTTGTGTACCCATTCCGTCCAGTGTGACCCTTTCTGTAACTGGGCCCTGCAGACGCCTCTTTCCCCACTTCACAGTTCTCTGCACTGGCCCCTTATACAACTGGAAGGCCAGTGGCAGAAGAATACACGGAGCCCCCAGGTGGAGGTGGGACAGTATCCAGGAAAAGAGGATCCACAGAACCGCTTTCACACAGATGAGAGTGTAGTAGATGACGCTCTGTGAGAGGAATGTGGAGTCCTCCTGGGGAAGTATTAGGGGTAACAATTTCAATTATTCTGAATGTATAATTCCGCAATAACATCTGCTGATTTTAAGCATCACAGTGTGTGAATTGATATCGTGGTTTGCCGAACCCGTGCGTTTTTGTACCTCAGCTGATTCATCCAACATCACATCACGTCTGTCAGACCTCAGGTTGTAGAAGGACTGAAATGAAGGTTCCATCCTCTTCCTGCGCCCAGAAGTCTTTCGTGGTTGCAGTTCTTCCATTGTCAGTGACGAACTTTCCACAAACACGATGTTGTGGTTTGAGCAGTTTAAAACAACTACACAATATTATGAACAGAAAGTTGAAATGCGCCTTTATTATTTAGTGTTGCGTCTGCCGTCTTTCTTCACTCACCTTACTTACAAGTCCCGTATAACTCACTAGACCACCAGGTTTACTTTTAACTTTTGATACCAAGTGCAGAAAAAATAAACCTGGAATGTTTATTTTTAAAATTTCAGATAGTAACGTTCGTAGGGAAATAGTTGGCAGCAGGAAACAACCATAGTCACTAGTTACGTTCTAGCTAACCCTCATTAAAACTAAATACTAAAGTGAAGGCAATCACAGACACAAATTTTAAAAAAAGTAACCCTTTAATTAAACATTGTTAGTGACATGCAAAAGTCTAAATTATTTTATATATATATAATTAAAAAGTAATATAAAACTAAATTATAATGAGACTAGAAAGGGCACATACCATTGCCATTGCCAAGGCCACTAACCATTATGTGTGGCTATATTTCAACATTAGCTGAAATACAATCTATCACGAATGGTCATTCAAGTTGGCAACTTGCGTCTGCATTATAAATGAATCCATTTTTAACTTGACTTGCAACTTCTTTACCTACATTCCTCTGGTGACAGTGCATATAAACAGGCAGAGATTATTGCATTATACTAAATAGTGTATAATGCATTGAATATGGTTTATATTTTACATAAATATGGCATTAAATACGTACAGGAGTGAGTTTAGGAACCAGCCACTGACTCTCTGAATTAAGTCCGAACAAGTTCCAATAAGCCTTTTTCTTTTTTTCCTCACTAAGAGTGTCCCAAGACTTCACTGGCAAAAACGATGTATGACATGTGTCTGTAAGACTTAATGTGAAGGAGAAATCACCCTACTCCCTGTTATTATTGTCAATTTCTACCCATTCATTCCGTACCTATTATTATTCTATAACAGCTCTTCTATAAATTTTACATTTACAATAACATTACATGTTCAGTATTTGTTTCCTGTTAGTAAAGTGATACTTCTACTGTATGTACTTTTATTATATAGAGGTAGTGGCTGGTGGTCTCCTGCATTGCCTCAAGCCTCAAAATATCAATATTTTTTTTGCTAATTCAAAGAAGAGTCATAAAATGTCCTGTGAACCAGTGCTTTTGCCCCTTTTCCTGCAAGACTTAGAATTTTCAATATCCAGCAGTAATTCACAATTTTCTACATGTCACACGAGTGTAATAACAGTTTTATTACACTCTTGAGTTTTAAATGAAGGAAAATACAAAATTGTAGCTTGATTTTAAGAAGATTTTAAAACTATTTACAATAAAATGTCTGATTCTTTGTTTCTAAATGTGCAAAAACACAGGACAGTTCTCTCCTCCCCTGGTTTTGTAAGATAAGAGACTATTTACAATAAAATTGCAGATTTTAAATTGCACAATGATGAGTGCGTTTTGACAACCAACCGTTTTTTTTTTTTTTTATTATTACCTCTCCTTAATAACATGGCATATCTACATGTCGAATAATGTGTGTAATACACGTTTCAAAGCGAAAGGGGCGGTATATATAACTCTATTTCCGGTTATATGTCACCCGGATGAGTCACAGGCTCCGCTCACTTCCGGGTTGGAGCGTTTCTGTTTTTTTTTACAGATTCGTGACGTCCCTCCTGAACCAGAAGTGCGGGTATCCCGTCCCCCCGCATCACCCGCAACGCGAGTAACCCAAAAGCCGAACGAGGCTCCTGACGTTTTCACGTCAGCCGCGACGTTTCCCGCCGCTTGGGTTTTAATACAGAAGACAGGAAATTGTCAAATGGAATAAAACTTAACGTTTGTCTTGTTCGTGGCTGCTGTTGACAAGTCCAAAGTTCATCAATGCAGGTAACGTTCGCGTCTTTGCACGTGGATAAACTGCACTATTCATAGCGTTATTATTGAATAATGGTGTATATAATATATACATATAGTAGGAACGTTAAAGCACAGTCTAAATACTGCACCTGACCTCTTTCTCTCTCCTTCTGCACCTGTTTCCTCAAACCTCAGGGCCTGAACGCCATCTCCTGTGTATCAAGTTCTCTGAGGTTCAATGGCAGCAGTAACAGAACCTCGCTGTCTCAACAATGACCTATGGGAAGCTCCGAGCTCTGACTGAAGAATGGCCAGGTTTAGGCGCAAGTCCTGCGTCACGTTAATCGCCCTGGTGCTGCTCGTGCTCATCGTAACCGTGGTGTTAAAATCTCTCACGCCGGAGGACCCCGCGTTGGGCGGCCCCGTCGAGCGGCTCCCCTTCAAGAAGAGCGAGGACCGTCCCCGGGGAGACGGCGAGGCCGACGACGGGCCGGACCGGACGAAAACCAACGACTCGGCCCAGTTGGACAAAACCAGAGAACTGGAGGCCACGCTGAGGAAGTTCCCTCCTCCCAACTACTACCTCCACGCCTTTTACTACACATGGTATGGGAACCCCAGGTTTGATGGGAAATACATCCACTGGGACCACCCGCAGCTGCCTCACTGGGACTTCAAGGTGGCTCAGGGGTATCCGCAAGGCAGACACAGCCCGCCCGACGACGTCGGGTCCAACTTCTACCCGGCTTTAGGGGCTTACAGCTCCAGAGACCCCTCTGTCATAGAGGCCCATATGCAGCAGCTGCGCACGGCAGCCATCGGTGAGACAAAAATCAACCTGAACCGCACTCAGCGCTGGACAATATCTATTAATAATAATGAAACACTATCACCAATGTGTGAGGGATTCTCGCTACAGGATAAGTCTAAGTGATCGGATTAAATCAGCTGCCTATTAGCCAGATGTGACTGACCCAGTCAGTATCAGTAGAGTCACTAATAATCGTCTTATGTATCTATTTTTTTCCATTCCTTTTCAAAAAATAGCATTTTAGTGCTTATTATAGCTGCTATTTATCCCATGTACCAAATTTGTTTTGGGGATTATTCTAGAGACTTGAAAGATTAAATAGATATATAGATTTCAGGGCTGGAAATCATAATAATCTATATAAAATGACTCTTTCTGGAAAGGTTTGTCTTCGCCATGTTCTCAGGAGGAAGGAGCAGGAAGTTGACGTCATATGACAGTTATAGGCTTCAATGGGTTAAATACAGATCATGAAATTCAGTGTTTCTGCATTTACATCCATTCACTCACAGTCGGCTGTCAACCTTTGCCACAGCAATCCTTGGCCTAATGTTACTAGAGTTGCTATTTTAAAATTATTTTCATTATACATTAGTCTGTCGATCGTTTCCATGATTTAATTGATTAGTTTGGTCCATTAACATGTCATCATGTCAATTCTTTTTTCCTATGTTCTTGTTTTGTCCCGATCTATCTGACCGCAACCCAGAGATATTCAGTTTACAGCCATAGATGATGGTTTAGGACCTTTTTGAAATGTTCTTCTTAGAAAATGATTGACTGAAATGAGTAATCTGTTGTAAAGCAGTTGGCAACTAATCACTAAACGCTGCGGTTTTAAATGTTGCTTCACATCAAATGATCACAGGGAGTTCCATGCAGTGAGGTTGACAAAATATACATTTGGGGGAAAAATGTATTTACATGGACTTTAGGTATTGGAGAAAAAAGTAGGATTGATAGTAAAAAAAATAGTAGGAAAGTGCACATTTACAGCTGCAGAAGATGTATATCTAATTTAAAAAAATACCTAATTTTGAATAACTGAACTGGTTTTCATGGCTATGACCTGTGTATCAAACTTTACAATGATCTATTAAACATAGAACTACAGTCACAGACGATGTAACATTACAATCACAATAGACAGATTCAGGGCCCTTTAACATACATTTGGGATTAAGGTCTATATTTTGTTTTATATCAACTCATGGATCCATTTCTATAATAGTCCAAGTCCAAATTTACTACAATCAAGTCAATTTCTTTTTTTTTGTGATCAGAGAAAACCCAGTATATGATATTTATCTGTTTCCTCAGCTGAGAGGTTAATGTTTGAACGGTTTCTCATTCCCAGGTGTCGTAGCTGTTTCCTGGTATCCTCCTAATGCAAAGGATGACAATGGTGAGCCAACAGAGGATATTGTGCCTTTGTTGCTGGAAGTGGCACATAAATACCACATTAAGGTCTGTATGATCATCTCATTGAAATCTAATAACCATTTGCTTAAAAGTTAATTTAAATTCTGCTATTATTTGGCAATTTGCTGTATTCTAAAAATTTCAAAAGTAGTTGAGTAGAATGTTTTGTTGCCAGAGTGAGATTATGTTGTCATTGTTTGTTTACAGGTAGCTTTTCACATTGAGCCATACAAAGGAAGAGATGAAGTCAATTTGTACACTAACGTCAAATACATCATAGAAAAGTGAGTGGCGTGTTTCTCCAGTCACATTCCCATGGTTTTATACTGGAAATCATTCGGTAATTGTCATGTTTTTAGCCCTGATATCACCTCTTTATTTGTGTTTAGCCCTCCTTTTGATATTCTCATTGTAAATACTCATGTTTTATGCAACATTTTCTTGCTCTTCTACATGTTTTGTTTAATTTGTACATATAAAGCACTTGCAAGTTGTCTTTAAATGTGCTCTACGAATAAATTTGATTGATTAGTCGAATGCTTTATCTGACATATCCTCAGATACGGAGAGCACCCTGCCTTCTTCAAGTACAGGACCAACACTGGGAAACTTCTCCCACTCTTCTACGTGTATGACTCCTATCTGCTGAACTCAGAGCAGTGGGCCAAGCTGCTGAAACACACAGAGAGTAACAGCATCCGGGATACCCCGTACGACGCCATCTTTATCGCCCTGCTGGTCGAGGAGAAACATAAGAGGGATATCCTGACTGCGGGATTTGATGGCATCTATACCTACTTTGCTACTAATGGCTTTTCCTATGGGTCCACTCAGAAGAACTGGGACTCTATTAAAGCTTTCTGTGAAGATAACAATCTGATATTCATTCCAAGCGTGGGCCCGGGCTACATCGACACAAGCGTCCGACCCTGGAACTTCCAGAACACCCGAAACCGCATCAACGGGAAATACTACGAGACCTCGTTGAGTGCCGCGTTAGAAGCCAGGCCCGATTTCATCTCCGTAACATCTTTTAATGAGTGGCATGAAGGGACTCAAATTGAAATGGCAGTTCCCAAATCAAGCCAGACCGTATATCTAGACTACCTGCCCAATAAACCTGCCATCTACCTGGAGATTACACGTAAATGGGCTGCGATATTTGGCGGCGAGCGCAAAAGGTGGCAGGAATGAGCTGACGTTTAGTATTGATACTGTAATTGGTGTTATAATAACTTAATGAAGTTTTAGCAGCCGAATGCATGACGAAATGCAAAGGATGAGTAATTGAGAGCCAATTGATTTGCGAAGCCTCAGGCGAGTGAACTACTTCATTACTGTATCTTCATTTAAGCTGCAGTGTTATTGGGCACATCGTGATTCATTTAACTGATGTCTTATTACTTATTGTTTACACAGCCTGGATTTATAAAGTAATCAGCATGTTTCATCACTGTTATAGATTCCAACTCACTTCCAGCCCAAGCTGTGTGCAGGAAATGCTTTGCCTTTATGTAATCTGTGAAGATATTAAACCTCAATAGAATTCAATAAAAACGTCCCCCGAAAAGAACGGAAAGACAGATCGGTAAAGCAAAGCAGTCTCGACAGTTGCCTGATATCAGACAGAAGTGTCAACTCGTTACACTCCATCAATAAGTCGATACCACTTTGGAGTGGGTGGATGCCGAGGTCTGGACCCATGCAAGTCTGATGATATGAAGCTGTTGCCTCACTTTCTCTTCCAGAAAGACAAACACAAAGCGGCAACGTAGACCTCGATATTTGAAAGGCATGTCAGCCTCTCGTCTTGAAATGGATCATCAACCCGCAGAGGGATGACAGGACAGCAGTTGTGAAAAATCAATGTTACTTTCATCCTTGGAATAGTTCTTATTGTTAATGGTCTGTCACTATGATACATTTCAGATATATGTCACTTATAGGGAAAAAAACACAAATGCTCTGAGTATATCTTTTGGAATTCCTTTGCTTCAAAGGGTTAACATACATCACTGTAAAGTGGAGGTAGCAACTTTTTTGCTTTAACTTATTATGAAGTAAATGTTGATTGCAAAATGTAATGGCAATAGAACAATGCACAGGTTCCCTATTATTATTATTCACTATGCAATTCTGTCTGTCACATGGTTTATCTCCCAGAAATACGGAGGCTTGTTTTGCGGCACGGTATTGCTGCACCCCCACACCAACCCCTGCTATAGTTACTTGTTTGTGTGAAATATAACGTTACTCAAACTATGTTACCACTTAGCAGTGCACATCCTTCTAATAGCTTTTGCCTGTTCCCAAATGCAATATAAAACCATGACAATTTCAAGA
Organism: Lepturacanthus savala; assembly: GCA_030544235.1. Lineage (NCBI taxonomy): Eukaryota > Metazoa > Chordata > Actinopteri > Scombriformes > Trichiuridae > Lepturacanthus > Lepturacanthus savala. Next base: position 12,074,000 of record CM060469.1, read on the forward strand.
TGAACTTGAACTTTTTTTTCTTTTTTGTGGTGTTGAGCGTTTCTAAAACGATCCAATGTGGTGCCCCGTATGGAGGTGGGTTTGTTTCTTTATTATTCAATCAAATAAAAGGCTGCTTTGATCAAAAAGATGTTTTCAATTCACTTCGATCAAAGAAAAAAAAAAGTTTCAATCTAAGAAAAGTGTTTGAATGCAAAAAAAGCTGGTTTTCTTTGATTTCTTTCTTTGAAAGAAGTGAAGGTTTTGTTGCTTGAAGCAACTTTTTACATTGAAGTAATGTTTTCGGCCATGTAAGTAGGACATTTGTGTCTTTATTATTTGTATCAATTATTTTAACAAATAATTATTTGAAGTGTCTTCAAACAAAAAACTATATATATACCAGGTTTTCTATCGCAAAAAAATATATATATACAGTACAGGACAAAAGTTTGGACACACCCTCTTATTCAATGTGTTTTCTTTATTTTCATGACTATTTACATTGCAGATTCTCACTGAAGGCATCAAAACTATGAATGAACACATGTTTATGGAGTTATGTACTTAACAGAAAAGGGTGAAATAACTGAAAACATGTTTTATAGTGTAGTTACTTCAAAATAGCCACCCTTTGCACACTATTGATGAGCTTCAAGAGGTAGTCACCTGAAATGGTTTCCACTTCATAGTCATGTCTTATCAGGGTTAATTAGTGGATTTTCTTGCTTTATTAATCAGTGAAAAGGTCCCAGACCCAGGAGGTCTTGAACCTGTGACCTTCTTGCTGTGAGGCAACAGCACTAACCCCTGCACCACCCTCACGCCTCATGTTCAAGGTATAATTGTACCAATAACCTTAAATAAATGTAGAAATATTATCTAAAACTACACCATTACAAGTAAAAGTCTGGGATTTAAATTGTTACTTAAGTAATTTTTCACCTTTTTTCTGTTAACAAACACATGAGAATATATAATAATGTAGTTCATCACTGTGAATCAAATTTTACATAGACCAGTACCAGTATAGTATACATTCGTTAGATTAATATGATATCTATTAGACATATATAGGATAGAATAACACATTTTAAGGTGATGACATTAATTAAAAAGTGAGAATTGTAAAATATTTGATATCAAATCTGCATCTGAAAGGTAACTAAAGCGAATGTCATATAAATGCGATGGGTAGAAATGATATATTTCTCTGAATTAGATTGGAATCATCAGATGTACTGTAAAAGTACAAGCAGCCCACCTAAAATACTACATTTAAGTGCAGTACTTGAGTAAACGTACTTAGTTACTTTCCACCACGTTGTGCTTTGCGGCAGGTGCCGTTTGAGGCGAACGTCGAAATTGTAAAGTAATGAAAAAAATGATCAGGTGCGGGTGGCGCATTGGTCCGCAGCTACACCGCTGAGAAGGAAAAGCGGCCAAAACCCGCGATAATTATGGTGTCATCATAAGAATCGCGGGCCACGCGAGTGAGTAACAAGCTTCCGCCCTGCAGAAATCGCTTCACCTGTTTATTGAAACGCGAACTACGGGCACATGATTAAAGGTGCAGGATGCCGTAGCGCCGATTCTCAGCATCCCACACACTCTGGAGCTCCGCCACAGCCCGCAGCTGCAGTGACGGTACACAGAGGTAGCGCATGGGCAGCCAGCAGGGAATTATTCCACATCGCATCACATCCCTGAGCATGGCGTCCCCGCACACCGAGCCACGAAGCCAGTGTGCGGGCTGAGGGGGTAGTCGCGCAAATCTCGATTTATTTATTTATTTCCGTTCGCAGACATCATCCTTTTGCGTCGGTGTGCAGCAGCAGGCAGCGGGGGGAAGATTCAGCGCGCATTGCTCCAGTCGGGCCTAGGTAGCTATCTATTTTTCTTTTTTTTTTTTTTTTCTATTCGTGATCAAAAACGATGGATGTTGGCTCATCCGGATCTATTCCTGCAAATAAGGCGGACGATTTTTTATTCCGACCGCATCCCCATCTTCCGTATGTTGCAAGGTGTCTTTGAAAAAAAAAGGGGAACGGACCTCTGGAGGAAATGAGAAGAAAGGTCTATTTTGACTCACGCCTGTCGAGATGGTGAGTGAAATGCATTGCTGTTTTTTTTTGTTGTTGTTCTTTTTTTTTCTCTCTCTCTCTCTCTCTGCACCCAATGACTGAGCAGCGGTACCTGGTTCAGACTGCGTGTCCTCGCCAGCTAATTAAAATAGAAGATCTCCACAGAAAGATGCAGAAATCACTGACCGGTTCCAATGTTTCCTGAGAGGAAGGGGGTTTCATTTATCACCTCTAGCATTGTTTCATTTTTTTTTTTTTAACGCGTCGGGGCAGTTTACACTTAATGGGTCCATCAAGGCTTTTCTCCAATCGATATGTGACTTGTATTTCAAATCTTAGATTGCGCTTCTGACTGTGAGGATGCAACACCGCGCTATTATTTCGACCGTGCGCGTTTTTCTTTTTTTTCTGTTGTTTTTTTGGTGCGCAAAGGGGATGAAATATTCCAGAGATTCTCCAGTATTCAACTTCGACGCATTAAAACAACACAACACAGCGTCTCGCCTATAGCATCACGTTTTAAAATGACCTTCAGTGCTCGCTGGCTGGAAATTAATTCTCACCTGGGGATGGAGCGTCCTGTTACAATCAGTGCAGCGGCCTTCCTGTCAGAACAGGCTGCACATAAATCAAAGTGAAAGGAATTCTTATAGATGTAAGCGCTTTCCACTTTCCCCTTATAGCCTACCTGTTCCAAAACCACACATTAGGGGTTTGATGCATCTATTTGAGTGATGCTTTCGAAATCTTTTTTTTTTTTTTTTTCCTCCTCCACTCATCCCAGTCGTAGCCGGTCCTGCTGCAGACTACTCACCCATGCGGTGCTCTTACCATGTCCCAAATACATCACTCTGCATTTGCCAAAATCCCAGTCATGTTATTGCAAAACCTGAATGAAGCCTTGAGCTGTGCACTTGTCTCACCCTGGGCTCTTTTTTGTTGGAAAGATGGAAATGAAAGGGGGGGGGGAGGCTGTACGAGCCATACTGTATTACCGCCTGATATCAAATACTCCGATCACCATGGAAACACTAACTTTACCTGCACACTGACAGATTTCCAGTGTGTCTCGACGCTGCCGTACAAGCCTCTCTGAGTCTATACTGTACATCCCTGACACAGACCCTGTGTGTGTGAGGGTATGCACGGGCTGCATCCTCGGTGGAGCACAGAGCTTATCACCGCTGCTGACGGAGTGTGTGTTTCAGCTGTGTAAGAGGATTTGCCAACATGAAAATGTATTGATACCGTAAGCTTTTAAAAGGAGCTGCACTCATCTGGCCTCGGTTCGTGTGGTTCATGTGGTTCACGTAGCCTTTAAGAGGAGATTGGTGTATGTAATTCGTAGGTGATGGTATGAATGGAAGACAGGAAGGTCAATAGCGTTCTCTATATGCCGTATCAAACGGATGATGTAAGGACGATGTGATTGTACGAGCCGCTGATATTGATCGAAATCTGTTTTATGCTTGTATGGCCTTTTTATGCAACATGCAGGTGTGTTGAGCCCCCCAAAGGCTGGGGAGTCAGGGGGGCTTTCTACTCTCCTCAGCCTTAAGATGGCAGCATTCTCTTACAATACATAGGCTATGACGCCAAAAACTAATAACAGCTGGATGCTTACAATCATGCTTAGCTTGAAATTATAAAATAACATGCACGATTAGCTGTCAATTCCGATTATGATTAACTTCAGTTTATTTTCCGGCTCAGTTTAAAATGTTATAAAGCTGCAAGTTAATTGCATACAACCTTCAAACATGGTGCCGCTGCTTTTTTTTTTTTTTTTTTTTTTACTGTGGTGATGTTATTTTTCTTACCCCCCTATTCTAACCTAATTGATTCTCTCCCATTCTCTTTCTCTGCTCGTGTAAAGGAGGCATCATTAAGAAGACCTGTACACTCAAGATCAAACACACCTCATTAGATCATTAGGGATCATTATTACTCTGGGTAAGAGAAAAAAGGCATCTCTTAGCTGTGACCTGCAGTTCTGTTTTTTTTCTATGAGCACTGAATCACAAAGAAGATTGATCCCACCATCGACCCAATGTAGGAACTGCTCCCGCCGATTCCTACAACCTCTACTCTTGCTTGGATTTCAGCGCACAAGGTTTGTATTTTAATTTGGCCAAGGAGGCAACGCATGTTTCTTTCAACAGTATCGATCTAAAGTATCGGTGCCTCGAGCACAGCAGGGTGTATACTCAGACTGTAGCAGGAACAGGAATGTGGTGTTCATGTGCAGACGCTCACAAGCCGACTGTATTTAATGGTGGTGCAACTGATGTTGAGTCGATGATGTTATCAGGCATTATGAATGTATGGTTTATCTGCAGAATCTTGGGCTGATCTGAATCATGACTTTCATGACTTTTTCTTTGGTTTGCCCTTTTCAGGACAGAGTATGCCATCTGCACCTTTTCACAGAATCCTACGACCCCTTCTGCTCGGCACTTTCATACTGGGATGCTTCGTGACTCTGTTTTTGATGTATTTTAAACCATCCACCAGCTGGTTATCAGGTCCTGTAGAGTCAACAGTGTCCCCGGACCGGGTCAAGAGCCTCTTCTCCACCAAGAGTGACAAAAACGTGACCACCGTGCTGATCTGGCTCTGGCCCTTCGGACAGACCTACGACCTGAGCGTCTGCAGCTCCCTCTTCAACATCGACGGATGCTTCATCACAGCGGACAGGAACCTCTACAACAAGTCGGATGGGGTCGTCATCCATCACAGAGACATCTGCACTGACCTGTCCAACCTGCCGCCGTTCCAGCGACCATCCTTCCAGAAGTGGGTATGGATGAACTTGGAGTCCCCATCGCACTCCTCCCAGTTGCCTGGGATCGAGAATCTCTTCAATCTGACTCTCAATTACCGTCAGGATGCTGACATTGAAGTGCCTTATGGGTCCATCGTAGCAGCGGAGGGTGAGGAGGACTTTGTCCCGCCCAGCAAAAACAAGCTGATCTGCTGGATTGTGAGCAATTGGAACCAGGACCACGTGCGGGTGAAATACTACAATGAGCTGTACAAACACATTGAGGTTCATGCGTATGGACAAGCCTTTGGGGAGTACATCTCTGACCAAGACTACTTCCCCACCATCGCTAGCTGTAAGTTCTACCTGGCATTTGAGAACTCCATCCACAAGGACTACATCACTGAAAAACTGTACAACCCGCTCTCCGTAGGGACGGTGCCAGTGGTTTTAGGCCCCGCCAGGCAGAACTACGAGAACTTTATCCAGGGAGACGCCTTCATCCACGTGGACGACTTCACCTCGCCCAAGGAGCTGGCCGATTACCTGCTGCTCCTGGACAAGAACGAGGAAATGTACCTCAGGTACTTTGAGTGGCGGCGGCACTTTAAAGTAAAGAAGGCCTATTTCTGGGCCGAGCACACATGCCTGGCTTGTGATTACTTGCGTAGGCACAAGGAGTACAAGGCATTCAATAACCTTGACAAGTGGTACTGGGGTGGATAGTGCTTTGAAGGGCTTTGTTTGGTTGTTGAAGGCAGTGCTTTAAGATTTTTGTCCTTCGGTTAAAAGGAAGGTACATTACTGTTCTGTCCAGAGCTTCGGAATGATGTTTTTTTGTATTGGTTCAGTGGCTGAATGACAAATCCATTTATTTTGATTTTTGCAAGCCAATTCTGCTAAGCCTTACTTAAGTTTTATGTTATTCATTTCTATCATTTTTTTTTATTTATTTTTTTAAAGAATTTAAAATGCACTACATTTTGTATTGCTTTTTCAACCCACATTTTGCTTGACATGACCTATTTTGCTGCTAATTTTGTTGTATTTTTAGTATGAATGCCTGAACGTATGGATGTACCTGTACAACAGACAGCATTCGCGATGCAAGGAGGATGTTTTTTCCTTTGAAAAATCACACATTTATGTAATTTTTGAAGTGGCACAAAGTGGACATTGAAGTAGTGTTTGGCTGCAAAAGGGAGACTGGCATAAAAGTGAAAAATATTTATGTAATATTTATTCAAGTGAGGCATTATATGATTAAAAAAAACAACAATCTCATCTGTGCTAGTGATGCAGTCACCTATGCAGTGTTTTCTGAACTCAAATGTGAAAGTAGATCAATTGTGTCATGTACATATTGTGTATTTTTGGGATTATGTAGCTGTCATTTTCCCCATATTTTTGTAATTCTGCATTTGCACTGCTAATCCACGTTACCGATCTGAACATATGTACAGTAAGACAGCCGGTCATCCTCGTATGTGGTTGTAGATGACATATGGTGATCATTACCCCGGCAGCCTCCGACAGCAGATGTGACTCTGCTCCTTGAGAGGGAGGTTACTATTTTAATCATTTTGTGATTTGTTCATTGTCACATGTGATGTGTCACAGTGCAGTTGGATCCTGTGTGGACGATGAGAGTACAGTACAGAGCCATTGCACTGCAATATGAAACTCCCCCACACCTTGTTATGTTGCATTCTGATTTGATTTACAAAGGTCAGTACAATATAATTCATACAGTTATGGTAAAGAGCACAGCATTAACACATTACTGAATTGTTTCTTTTTGCTGTTGTCGACTGTACTCTCATCCCACGAGGTTACCATCAATAATTCAACTGTTTCAAGCCGATTGTATCAAATAAATGAAGCGAGTCTGAATTAGGATGAAATCTATCCACTTGTTCAGAAAAAAATATCAAATGATTGCTGCAGGATAATTAATTCCGTCTTTTTTGTTTGGGGAGTTATGACGTTGCATGTGAAAGATGATTTTTTTTCTGGATATTCTTTTTTTTTTTTTTACACTCATGTTTACTGTTGTGTGGCTTGCCAGCCAAACTACATCCTATAATATCACGCCAGAAAAAGACAATTCTTCATCTGTGGATATCACATCACTTTTAAATGTTGTCAGAACAGCTAATCCACCGAATAATGCATCTCAACAGCACTCAGCAGCTAATGACATGAAGGTTAAGCTTTTACACGGTACTGTGCAAATCCATGTCAACATTTTATGCAAGATGAGCTGGCGGCTTCTTGGTCAAAGTACAAAGTAAACATGTTTCAGGTTATTATCATTTTGATATTTCTCCACTGTCAAAGGGACCATTGATGTAAATTAGGATGAATTGAATTATTATTTTTCTTATGGAGTATGGTTCCAATTGCCATAGAGAAACCTGTATATAAACATTGTAGTGAAATGACTCATCATCTGGATCAAACCAGCCCTCTAACACAGATCATTCCTCTGTGTGCACCAGACTGGAAGAAACAATGTGCTGTATATATTTTTAGTGTTCAAATCTCTTTATAAAATGCAAGTGTTGTCTGGCTACCTTTGTATGTAACGTTGGTGCTTCAAGAGACTGTGAATCAATGCGAAAGGAGAGAAACACTTGAAAAAAGGATAACGGTGAAAGACAATGATTTTAGTGTTGTGAGGTGGACGTTTTCATCAAGGGAGTAATTTTACACCCAAAAAGACTTTTTCGATTTTTTTCGACCAGGCAGTAATCCTGTTGGCATGACCTAATTGAAGAGGTCCTGCCAAAATACAGCAGAGTTATAGCACTTTTATTCATGTGGAGTTGTGTGACTCACTGTGTTGGTGGCTGTCTTAGATGGAGCTATTGTGAGTTCAGAATCTTGTCATCCAAGACCTCGGCTGTCCCACAAATTATCTATGAAACTGCCATTCATGGTTTCATATTGTACAGTCCAATCTCATGTATGAAAACAAAGGTTTCTTGTCCAATGTGGTTGGTGACTTTAAGGAACAAAAGTTTTTTTTTTCCAGTGTTGTTTGTCTCATCCTCTCTCTCTTTTTCTCTCTTTTTTTTTTGCACAAAAACCAACATGAGAAGCCATGGCCTCTCTGTCCCCAGTCTAAGTCTGTGAGTGTGTTTCAGTACCAGAGAGTGAATCAGGATGTCTCTGGATGCTGTCTGACTTGGCACTGACATTGCTTAAATCCTTAAAAACACTGTATACCGAGCGGGACGAAATCCTTCATGTGTGGTTTAACATGAAGATGTCTTTAGAAATGCTCATTTTCTGCCAGTTCACTGAAATAACCAGTGAGTCAATCAGTGCAACGTTTTTGCCAAATCATTGTATTTTGCCAAATGTTGTGTTTTAATTGTAGCTGTCTGATAGTGTCAAAGAAAATAAAGATATGGACAAATGAGCAAACATGCGTATCACACAGCACTTTCTTATAATGGGACATTTAATCAATCATATGACAATGCATTATGTGAGAGGTGTTGTTTGTAGTGATGTGTCTACAGAGTCTGCATCTCTTTGCAAAAAGAGAGAGTATCTTATAAGTATTCCCTATATGGCCTAACATGCCTCCAACTGAATAATAATGTTCATCTATGATTGCTGGATGTTTGCCAGTTTAAACCATTAGGGAATACACTTATTCACTTTCTTGCTGAGAGCTGCTACTACGCTCATGTTTGTACAAAGCTAGAGCCAGCAGATAGTTAGCTTACCTTAGCTTAGCATAATGACTGGAAACAGCGGGAAAATCAGCTCTGTCTGCAGGTCCTGTAGCTGTAAGTGACACATTATATCTTGTTTACACAAAAGTGTAAAAGCAATCTTTAACTATTTTATGGGGTTTTATGCCAGGCTAATATCCTAGTGCAGGGGAGCACCAACTTTCTGGATTATCCTCTGGTTGCATAGCAACTGCCTCTGGCCAAGAACTGTCCGATTTACTCACTTTTTGCAGGAGTAATGCTTGCAAAAGTTCCACAATGCAATAAAAAAGACAATTCCTGTTTCATTGCAACTCAAATTTGTAGGTTTTGTGCTTAATAGCCCCCATAAAATAGTTATATATAATTTTTTTTCACTTTCGTTTTTGTGTGGCTTAAACAACGAAGAAATAACACGTTGATTAGTTAAAGTTAGAGGCGATTAATCAGATTTTGCTGCCTTCAGACAAAGCTAGCACCTCTGTTTCCGGTCTCTAAGCTAGGCTAACCATCTGCTAGCTGGAGCTATTCAGCAAACAGACATGAGAGAGGTATCAATTCTGTCATCTACCTTTCTGCAAGTGCATTTTCCAAAATGTCAAGTTTTTTCCTTGACATTTAGGTATTTCCAATAGTTGACTTCTTGTATGAAATCCATGTGAATGTTTGAGTTTTTCCAAGTTAGACAAAGCGAGTTTACATGATGCCATCTAATACAGTGTTGTTATATCAAATGTAAATTCCACAGTTGTTGCCCACTGTCATAAAGTGCAATGCAATGCAGGCTGCGGTATAAATAGATAACCAAAAGCCTTGATAAGTGATTGACGACAGTGAGGAGACTGTGTTGTGTTGGTTACGCCTCGATCCTCTGGCTGTTGTTAGTTACCCCATATCCTCGCTAGTACTCTGGTATTTGCAGTCATCTCCTCTGCACGCAGATATGACAAATCTTTTATCAAGTGCTTGCACTTGAAGCTGCAGGTCAAAGTTTGGGAAAAGCATGTACTGCCAGGACCAGTGGTGTGAATAATCCATCAATGTCAATTGGGGATTAATGTGAAAGTTCAGAATTCAAGAAATTGACACTGGGTAGATCATTGCATCTCAGTATGGGATATTGCATCTTAATTGAATAGACTGCAATGTCTCACAATAGATTGTAGCTATTGCATTTACACATCTCAAAGCAGTCAATGGAACAAATTATATGGGAAAAGTGAGTTCAGGAAATTATTTGGGCTTTTTGATTGACAGCTTCACTGTTTTGGTTCACTCTCACCTCTTTCATTGTTGTATCGATTTCAGCAGCTCACTACCTTCCAAATAAGCCAATTTAACAACCATATTAGTGACTAACATAGAGCATTTAGTAGCTAAACAGTCCGATATTTGGTATTGGTGGAAACCAAAAATTAGGCAAATTACTGGTTATTCGCTGCTCTAAATTAATGCAAATTCTTCTTGTATGCCCAGCACTTTCACCATATAAACTTAAAATGACAAAATGTCATTATTGTATTTTACATTTTTTATAACATTAACATAACTATGCTCAAAATAGTGACATCAGTGTTGTAAACGAACAAACAGTTTATTTACCTTCCCTATATTTATATTCTACCTTTTGAACCCCGGGAGAAAGTTTCAGATCAGATTTCCATCCTGCTGTTGACTGCTGGGCTTTTTGGCTCCATCTGACATTCTGAATCATTTACACTAAACTTAAGCGTGTTTATTTCTGTTGCACTATTCATGTAATGGGAAGTATTTCAGCACAAGGCACTGAGCAGTGGGAAAGTGTTCTTGTCACAGCTGAGGATTAAAGCTGGAAAAAAAAGGTTTCTACTTTGGTTCTGAAGCTGTCTGAAGAGTACTGGATTTTTTTTATGTTCGATATTTCAGGTTGTGTGTTTTTTTTTGGTTTGCTGTCACATTATCTCCATTTCACAGAATGTGGATTATTGATCAAAATTCTAGCTGTAAAGTCCTTATTTAGATGATATTCTCAGTAGGAAACCTGCTCTCTGACTTGTCACTCTGACCCAAAGGTAATCAGCAGCTTTTCTGATACGGTTAATCCAAATACCACCACACATCTGTGGTCGGAAGAGAAGTGCATTTTAATGGCTTGTGCATTGTGCATTACTTGGAGTAGACTTACATCCATCTTACTTAAACTAACCCTCCTCCTTAACAGCAGAGATCATGTGTCTGGCTCTGTGAGAGGTCTTGTCACCCACTCATACCATGACTCATTTTGGTGAGAACTGGGGAGGGGAGGAGTTGGTGGAGGCATTACAGGTACTCACAGGGCCTCCCTGAAGGGGTGTAAGGTTTTGTAGATTGTAGACTTAGTAGATTGTATCTGTTCGCCCTAACCCCTCACTCCACCCCCCAGCAACCCCCTATGTGGCTATCCTGTTCAGTCGAAAATGCCGTGTTGAAAGCAGGCTCTCTGCGTCGAGGAACAGTGCAGAGGCCTGCTCAAAGGGCCATTTTTGTGCGAATCCTCTCATTAAGTACCAGGGCCGCCCCTCATCTCAACCTAATGGATCCCGCTATGCTGTCATCGCCATGCCAACCGGCTGTCAACTCTGGTGCGGCGAGGCTTTTGTGCCTCAGAAAGATGCAACTGTGTCACGTTGATCTGTCGCAGTCTACAAGTCACCCCCTCAAAGGAGCCACCAAAGTAAACGCTTCCCTTTTACCCCTTCGATCGTATGATTAAAGGGAGGAAAAAACAGCCACTGACACCTGATTGTAAAGTCTGAATACATTAAGATAAGAGGACATGCAAGGCCAGGTCAAATAAAGGCCTATTTATTGGGGCTAGACAGGCCGCATTCAAAATCTGTTGGCAGCTGCTCAAACTTGAATTCAGAGGATTAAGCAGGCAAAGGAGTATGCGAGATCAGCAAGCTTTTTTGCGCCACAGAGTTGGCACAGTCTGGCGTACAAGTTAATAATCCAAGAGACAAAGACCAGCACCTGTTATCTATCGGATATGATGCAAATCAAATCCTTTATGTTTAAATTACAAACATGCATGCACAAATGCAGATTAACTTGACAGTACAAAGCACTATCTACAGTACATTAATCTCCGTTTTAACATCCAGTGAATAATGCCGCCTGTTGACATGCAATTTGTTCATCATGACTTCATACGTATTATGCCGACACACTCAAGAGATGAGTTTTTGTTTGCTGGTGAATATAGGTCACCTCCACACTGATGTCACATGATGTCAGACATACTGTGCAGCGGCAACCACTGCAACAAAGATTAGAAGCTTTTGAGAGGCAACGACTATATTTGTCCTACAGTTGGTTCTGGGTTAATTTAAGGTCCACATGGCTTTGTGATTCACAGTCGCTGATCAGGGACCAAGGACACAATACATTAGTAATTGAATCCAAAGAAGCAGATAACTCGATGTAATCCAGCGGATCCACCTATTTAAATATAAGTACCACGTGAAGGCTGGCATGACGTCAAATCAGACACATTTCGTATTCTTGAATTCTTGACATGGTATGTTATGTTGCGCTGAAAGCCTTACATAACATGCATCTTGTAAGGTCAAAAATAGCCTATAATAGCCTTGCATTATTCCTCAGAGGTTTGTAGATACCACCTACATACACCACAGATGCATGTTCCAACATATGGGCCGATCCCAAAATGGATTACACCTCACTTATCTATTACCAGACTGTAATTCTAGATGAATTTTATTGCAAGGAAAAAGAAGTAAAGTGAATGTTGTCAGAAGACAAAGGGGAAGAGAGTTCATCTCGACATTCCTTCCATCACTATGTGTGTGTGTGTGTGCATGTGTTTGTGCGCGCGTGCATGTATACAAGGGATTAGGCCTGTGGGCTGTGCTGGTGGTCTTCCCAGGCTATTTTTATGAAAATGTCCACCCCCTGATCCTTTTGGTAAAATGATATGAACACATGTCCCAAGAATCAAACGTAATTAGTCAACTGTCAATCACACTTGCTAAAGACATGTGTTAAACGGAGACTTGTGCTGGTTTTCTGATGTGCATTTTTGACAGCTACAACTGTGCATTCAACATGGGGCGGTTGACTGAATTCACACAGACAAACAAGAGGCCCTTATCACCAACGTGGTGAGCTTCTGGCGCACAGAAACATACGACAAATGGGTTCCTAATGAACTTACAACAGTATCGCTATCGGCAAGATGGTCACCATCAAACTGTCATTTCTGCTCCTCCTTCTCCTTTATTTTGCCGTGGATTGATTGAACATCCACAGGCCTGCAGCTTCCCCCTTCTGAAGTACTGCCAAGGCACTCTCAATAGCCACTGAGCGGTCCTGGCAATATAGTTCAGTACCTGGCAACCACAAAGCTGCTGGCACCTACCTCTCATAAGCCATCTGCAAATGCTTGTGTGTGTAGCAGGCACCGACAAAGACCACAAGTGTGTCCAGACTTGTCACAGCATCCAAATGGCTAACTGTGTCTATACTGTGGAACCAACTAAACTGATATTAGTGCACGAAGAAGAAATGATTGTTGCATCTTTCCGCTCAAAGGCTTTGAGACTTTTTACTGATGCATACTCGTGAAATTGATGACCATCAAACATTAACTGCACAGAAGTCTATCATTTCTTTCTTATATCCATATTTCCTTCCTTTATCATTACTATCTAAGGATAAAGCAACACTAATTCAGTTCTAAGGCTTAGTGATTGCTAGACCATCAGCTCCCTTAAAAGGTGCAGAGTGATGCAGTGGAGCATGTCCATTCTCCCCAGAGATTACTGTTAATAAGAAGGCCAGTATTTATAGGATACCCTTAATCCATGCCTCACCCCTCTTCATCCCGGCCCCATCACTGTGCTGCTCGTCCCGTGCAGCCCCCCAGCCGAGTCTCATCTTCTCCCCATAACAACTGAGGTATAGAGATGTTTTTTTCTTCTTTAGTGCAACACTGATGTTTTGTTCAGCTTCGCTTAAAAGAAGGAGAAAATAATTGTGTGCACTCTTAACTTGGTTGATGAGAGGGGGGAGGAGATTGCCTGCACTATTGGAGGGCATTTTTCATCTCTTCATATCCTTCTTTATTTTCCAATTCTCCTGCTCCTGCTCTCTTTGACCCGCAGCAAAGAAGACGCGAACAACAATGTCCAGCAGCGAGCGATTCGACTGCCATTACTGCAAAGACTCCCTGCTGGGGAAGAAGTACATAATGAAAGAGGACACACAGTACTGTACTAAGTGCTATGAGAATCTGTTCGCTAACTGCTGCGAGGGTTGCTCTTTAGCAATTGGCTGCAACTCCAAGGTAAGAACAGTGATGCGCTCTGAGTGATGATTTTGAAGAAAGAAATGTTCATATGTTATGGACTTCAACTCCTCATTTCTACCGGAGTTATTCTTGCATGTAAGTCCAGTAAACACCGCCCTAAATGTCGACAGGACTTGTCCTATAAGGATCGCCACTGGCATGAGGACTGCTTCAAATGTGCCAAGTGCAGCCGCTCTCTGGTGGAAAAGGCATTCGCGGCCAAAGATGATTTGTTGCTCTGCACGGAGTGCTACGCCCATGATTACTCCTCCAAGTGTACCACCTGCAAGAAAACCATCATGCCAGGTATACCCTGCGAGGATGGTAAAATCTATTTGCTGATACATTGTCATATTTGCCCTGATAGTATATGTAATGTAATACATGTAAAAAGAAATATAAACCATAAATGTATTATTGAGATTGATTCATGGCCTTGGAAATTACCAAAATGAGGTAAAATTAAGTCTGAACAACAACCCAAAACCAAAAGTCACATACAAAAATGTTTTTCGCTATGAGTGCTTCAACACTACTGGTTAGATTGATGTATAACGTGTATGATTTAAAATTAAGGTGCTGTGAGTTTTGCGAAAATATATGCGAGTCCCGTTTCAATATCACTGGTGAAGAGAGGACAAAATTGTCTATATTTCATTTCATCTGCTGTCTGCAGAGCTATCATGTTTCTCATCCACCCTGATGACAACTATGAAACTGTAGCTCTGCTAACAGTTACAGACATGTTAAACAGAAGCTGTATGTACTCCATTAGTTTGACATGTGTCTTAAAATGTGCCAGATTACTGTAAACTTTTGAACCACTGCCTGAAGAACAAAGAACTCCTCTGCAACAGAGGACAGGAGGAAGGTCTGCAATCTTCATCCCATCTAAACTTCACCCAGTATTTTGATATCAGGAATACTGTTAATATGTTACTGACACGTTAGATCAGTTTACACTCAGTTAATAATTATGTTTATGTAGACACTTCACTGTTGTTGTTCTAGAAACATACTAAAATCTTTGTTTAAATAATATATATATATGTGTGTGTTTTTTTTAAAAAGCAATTATTTAACAATGAAAAAGAGCCAATAAGAGTATTGATAAAGAACCAACACAACAAGCAGTATCAGTAGCAGGACCATTTAGCAGTCCTTCTGAAGCTTTTAATCATATCCCATGATCTTCTTCAGCAAATGGAGTTACCCACTTATCATAAAAACCTAAATTTCCATTTTTCATGGACTTTAAAATGTTCAAATTCAACAGTTAGCACTTAACTTTTAAATTTGAACATTTTAAAGTCTGTGACTATTAAAAGTGTCAGAAGAGCTAATGAAGGGATTCCTTTATCAAAAACACTACCTTTCTAAAAAAAAAAAAAATAATATAATAATCACATCATTAGCTGGTATGCATGCAGAAAAGAACACTCATGTAGAACAACATGTTTTACTATAAAAAGCTAGACAGCAATGCAGTATCTCTCTTTCCCTAAACTCTTTCCAAGAATATTACGAATGCTTTGTTCTCTCCCTACAGATAAAGCATGATACAGATATTTTGGGCCACAGTGTTTCTGTCATAAAGGCACCATATGCTGACTAAGCTGCTCTCCTCCCCTGTGCCAGGTTCCCGCAAAATGGAATACAAGGGGAACAGCTGGCATGAGACCTGCTTCCTGTGCCACCGCTGCCAGCAGCCAATAGGAACCAAGTCCTTCATCCCCAAAGATGATGGCTACTTCTGTGTGACCTGCTTTGAAAAGCAGTTTGCCTACCAGTGCTGTGCTTGTAAGAAGGTAGGTTACAGCTGACTGTTGTATGTATTACCAGCTGCAGTAAATCCCCCTATACTCATGTTGTGGCTGTGTGAAAAACGGATGCGTAAAAAGAGGAATGATTGTCTGTTTCACCCTCGCCCGGGTTTCTGTTCCCTTCAGGCCATCTCAACAGGCGGAGTGACCTACCAGGACAAGCCCTGGCACCGCGAGTGTTTCCTCTGCATCGGCTGCAGAAAGCAGCTGTCGGGTCAGCGCTTCACCTCCAGGGAAAACTACCCCTACTGCCTTGAATGCTTCAGCGACTTATATGCAAAGAAGTGTGTGGGATGCACAAAGCCCATCACCAGTGAGTCACAGGCTGCGGGCTGCTTTCATTCACTCTGACACCACTCACACGGTTCTCTTCTCCAGCTAATGTTTAACGCCTTTTTATATCTATTTGCGTAGCGAATGTCAGAAAAACAAGGTGCAGACCTCCTATTAGCCTCGCATTATTTAAACACACGGGTGTTTGTTTGATGTGTTCAGGTCTGGCCGGGGCCAAGTACATTTCCTTCGAGGAGCGCCAGTGGCACAGCGAATGTTTCACCTGCGTGCAGTGCTTCGTGTCGCTGGTGGGACGCGGCTTCCTCACCAAGCGCGACAACATCTTGTGCACCGACTGCGGGAGGGAGAAGTGACCTTTCACCCCAAGAGGTGACAGCATCCCAACATCTCATATGCCGATACAGATATTGCGGCTTCGTGAATGTTTTTTTTCTCAGCATGGCCGATGCATGAACAAACTCTAAATGTGAAATGCTTATTTTAGTGTTATAATTGACCATTACTTATTTCACACTGCCACAAAACCTGTAATGTTTCCATACAGCCAGATCATGAGTCTTTGAAGTTAGTTGATTGTTGATAAATATTTTCTTTGTTTCTTTTATTCATTACTTTTTTGTTTACATATGTTAATTCTTGACAAATTAATGTTTTTTTTTGTTTTAAATTAAATTACAACTATTTTGATGATCAAATCCTCGTTTCAATCATTTTCCAAGCAAATCCTGAACATATGCTATAGCTCCAACAGCGTTTTTCATATTTTAGACATTTTTTTGTCTTATATGACAGTAATCTAAATATCTTTGGACTGCAAGTAAAAATGCCACTTTTGGATCACTATGTTCTGACATTTTATAGACAAATACTCAGC
The DNA here is from genome assembly GCA_030544235.1 of Lepturacanthus savala. Lineage (NCBI taxonomy): Eukaryota > Metazoa > Chordata > Actinopteri > Scombriformes > Trichiuridae > Lepturacanthus > Lepturacanthus savala. Next base: position 12,090,875 of record CM060469.1, read on the forward strand.
AGTGCAATTATTAAACACACTTCATTCTTATACAGGTTTTGACTTTAATTATATTTCTCCTCAGTGCATCTACATTGGTCATGAGTGCTGAAATATCAATTGTATTCACACTGTGGAAACTGAAATGATGCATGATTCATGCTTCTCACATGTGAAATACTTTGCATATACTTTACTCCAATAAAGATCTTGCTAAAACGGACATGCATATTGCCTCATTCTATGCCTTCTGTTGCTCATTCTAATGGGTCGTAATCTGTATTCTGTATTCCTCTAGAGGAGGACTCTGCATATATTCATGTTCATATACAAGTCCCTTGTGAGCAGAGCAGGTATAAAGTGCACTATGACATAAAGCTGTGATGGCAGGTTTGAAAATTAGCTCTTTTTATGACTATATGGTCACCTTTGGCAATCATTGCTGTAAAAAAAAACCTCTGGAGTGTTTATGTTCCCATTTGACCTCATCATACGCAGCTTCTACATATTGTAAACAAATTAAACTAAGGGTGACCCTATATGGTTTGAGCAGCTGATCGCTTTTTACAGCTTGTATATTATCCGCTGACCAAAGCCACACTTTGGTCCGTGCATGAGCCAAGGATACAAGTGACCGTAACTGTGGGCGCCTCAAAATATCTGCCTTCTGCACCATACCTATCGTTTTGACACTTTGTAAAAGAGTTCTCCTGGCGAGGCGGCTGGATGGGTTGTGTAAGAGTACACACATGGCAGGATGAGCGGCGTAAAAGTGCTGACATAGATTTCCTGTCAGGATTCAGTCACATGGGGAGGTGAAAGTACTTTACACTTCACAAACTGGTGGAGGAATCAAAGAGGCACAGCACCGAGGTAGGGGCGTCTTATTTGATAGATTCCACTATGATTTAGGCAGGTACCTTCATGTATGGTACATTTTTACATTGAAAAGTTTCTACTACTATATAACTTCCTCTCTACTTGCTAATGAGCCATTACTTGAGTAACACTTGACTTGAGCTGCACACAAATAGGAAATTTCTGCAATGGCATTTAAGGCCTTCACACAAACAGATGTCTATGAAAAGCAAGCATCTCCTAAAGAAAAGGACAAATCAAGCATCACATGCCTTGAGTGCTATGACCGAAATGTGTATATAGGGACAAAGGACGCAACAGTCCAGCACCTCATTCTTCCCAGTAGCACAAATGGAGACCTGGATCCTGGCCAGAGCAAAACCAGAGAAGGTAGGGCAAGAAAACTAGGCTCAAGCAGCCCAGTATCCCAACTGAGCGCAGTCCCACTTTTCAACCATCTGCTGGTCCTGTGGGACCGGAGCGTTACTGCCCTCAACATGTTCTCCTTAGAGCCCGTTCCCACGCTGAAGAAGATCCAGCACGTCTCTTTGTTTGCGGTGTGCCGCTCGTCACTCACGGCTCAGTCTGTTTGTGTGGAGATGGTGACCTCCTCGAGCCGCAGGAAGGTGATCCGGATCCATGCGGTGGGAGTAGACAGGTGGGAGGTTTTGAAGGAAATCCCTCTCGTCCAGGACCCCGTGGCTCTGGCAGTGGACGGTGCAGCCCTGTGTGTAGCCACAAGTGACAAATACCTCCTCTGTGATACGAAGACTGGGAGCAGTGAGGAGCTCTTTCCGCACAACCACAGCAGGCAGCGAGTCATTGTTACCTCAGTGGGAAGAGGGGAATTCCTCCTGAATGGGCCTGGATCTTTAGGTAAGCTGCCAAAAATGTTTATCTACAGGCTGTTGAGTACATACATCTACGTGTCACTATATGCTTCTATCCCGACGCAGCTTCAGAGTTAATCATCTCATATCACTCCTCCATGTGCTCATCTAGCCAGAGGATATTTGATTTTGCCATGATATCATCTCTGTATCCTTATCCCTCAGGCATGTTTGTGATGGAGACCGGGATATGCCAGCGCCCTCCCTTGCAGTGGCCTCAGGAGGTGCTGGCAGCCGGAGTATGTTTCCCTTACATCTTAACCTTAGATCCTCAAGTGTTGTCAGTCTACAGCATGTTAGATCAGCAGCACAAACAGACTGTGAGCATCAGCGGAGCCAAAGGTCTGCTCTCCACATCAGGTGAACAGCGCTTTAATCCTGGCAGATTGTAGACCGATAGCCTGCCAAATTGCGGTTTTGTTAAGCGTCTGTGTCGATTTGCATCGATTCAATTAATCATTCTTGCGCCTACTGTTCCAACACACGGAGTGTTTCTGAAATTCTGAAAAAATGAAAAAAAAAAATCTCCCCTCAGATGGTGCGTTAGTGTTCACAGAGAGAGGCATTTTCAGCCTGCGTCTGGTGCCATTGGAAGAGCAGATCCAGACACTCGTAGGGATCGAGAGGGTCGAGGAGGCCTTATTGCTGCTGGACGGAGTTCAAAGCCGCCTTCCACTTGATTTATACAAGGTGAAATGCAATTCATGAACACTGTCGGAAGCAAAAAAAAAAATGCCCTGCTCTGAAATCTGAGTCTCCAAACAAATGTGTTTTTCTTTATAAGGGCAAACTAGGTTTCTCTGAAATAAAACAGACACATTTATTTCTCCTTTCCTTACCATAATCATGTAAAGGAACACTTATTACTTATTATTCTGCCTGGCAAAGGCAAAAAAAGCAGTTACATACTTTGGTATTTTGGTAAAATATATAAATATAATTAAATATATTATATATTCAAATATATTAACTATATAATTTTGCTGTAATTAAATTTGAGAAAAGAAGAAATAATCCTAAAAAGCCTAAATCTCATCCTTAAAAAGCCTAAAAGTGCATTTTTACCCCTTATAGGCTGGTGTTACACAGTTAGGCTATGCAGCCTTCAAATATTTTCTGTAGTTACTTCTGTAATACCTATCAGCATTCAGCACTGCTTTGATTTGACCATTTTATAGATTCATACATACCACTAATGTGATATATTATGCATGCATTACAAGCCCAGCTGGCATTGCATCATAGTGTTTGAATTGAATATTTATTGCTGTAGAAAATATTGAATATCAAGGTGTAGACTGACTACATTGTAGGCGTATTCCACTTGGTCGAACGCAATTGAGGACAGCAGATGGTGTCTGAGATTTAATGTAATCTTCACTGTATCTCAGGTTTGACAGATTTAAGGATACATACGTACGTAGTCTTCTGCCTCAGCAATTTCAGTTCACATATTGGTGCATTAAATATGTAAATGCATGTGTGCCTGCTGTAAGGGAATATTCTTTACCGACAGGAGCTGCAGAAGGCCATCACTTGCCTGGCTGGATTTATTCATTTTTACCAGGAGGGATTTTCCGAGGCCAGGAATCTATTCATGTGAGAGTAAAAAAAAATCTAATATGTCATTCTAAATTCAAAACACACTAGATAAATCCAAGCAGACAGTTATAGTAGATGGATTTTGTGAATAGTGTGTGTGTGTGTTTTTCCCCTGACTTATACAATGAATATTAACACAGCTCAATATGCATTTCCCATTTGAACAGTAAAGGTGAGCTGGACCCCAGAGAAATCATCCGCCTCTACCCTAACTTGGACTCTTGTGTGAGTGAGGACTTTCAATCCCAGCTTGATGAAATAAACAAGAGCAGGGATCTCCAGGTGCTCTGGCGGGAGGACAGAAACACGTTTCATCATTACCTGGTCTTCCTGGGAGATTTTCTCAGAGCAGTCCGGGGGCTGGAGCAAGGCCTGAAGTGCAGTAAAGAGGTGGACTGTGCCCTCCTGAGGCTGTACGCGGAACAGACAGATGGAGAAAATCTGCAGCAGTTTGTGGCATTGCCCAATGTTTGCAGCCTGGAATATTGTGTTCCTGTTCTGGAGCAACACAGCAGGTAAAAAAACCAAAACAGAAAACAGGAAATATATAAATATAGGCAATCACGCTTACAAATCTGATAATGTAATGTACAATTTGCTCTTTTTACCTACAGATTTTTTGCATTAGGTTCACTCTATCAAAGTCATGGAAAGCAAATCGATGCATTAAAGGTATAATTTTCCAAGACTTCATATGTGTATATCCAACTACATGTAAAAATGTTGTGTATTTACGCCTGTTTTATTCCCCCAGACATGGGTAAAGATCGCAGATGGCTTCCACAAAGACCCCTACTGCTCCGATGTCTATGGACACATTGTGTGGACTCTCAGTCAGCTGAAAGACAAAGATGCTGTGTGGACATTTTCAGACTGGATTCTGCACAGAAACCAAGAGGTGCCCATTATCTCTTTTTTTTTTTAATGCTTCCAACTCAACAGCAGAGGGCAGAGCTGCACAGTACAACTACAGACGGGTGACAAAGGAAAACACAACATAAAGTGTCTTAAGTAAGGTGTTGGACCACCGCATGCTGCCAGAACAGCTGTACTGCACCTAAGCATTGATTCTATAAGTCTCTAAACTCTATTCGAGGGATCAAATATCATTCTTATTGGAGTTATTCTCTCATTTGGTCTTTTAATGATGGTGTTGGAGAGCACTGGAGACACATCAGGTCAAAATCTCCTATAGGTTGTTCAATTGGGTTGAGATCTGGTGACAGCGAAGGTCGTAGCATGATCAAACCCACCAAAATGTCCAGTGACCCTTCGTGCCCTATGAATCGGGACATAGCCATCCTGGAAAAGACTGCTCCCATCAGGATAGAAACGTTTTATCATAGTATAAAGGTGAGATCAACCTATATGTTGTTACTTGCAGTGACTGTTCATTCTAAGGGGACAAGCAGAACAAAACCATGCCGGCATAACGCCCCCCACAGCACAACAGACCCACCGGATCCTCTCACTGTAGGGGTCAAGCATTCAGGCCTGAACCTTTCTCTTGGTGGGTGCCACACATGCACTCACACACTCGAGAAGATGATGAAGAATGACTCATTGGACCGTATCACTTTTTTTTCCACATCTCTGTAGACCATCGCCTATGGTTTTGCAACGCTCAACTCTCAAATGTGCATTCATCTTTGTAATGAGGGGTTTTTATGCACTGCAACCCTGCTATAATATCACTCACTATGTAATTGTCGACGAACTGTACTTGCTGACGCAGTCCGATACGTCACCGAGGAGTCGCTCCTGTGCCTTTTCCTTACATATCGCACTAATGCATCACGGCCGTCCATTGTGAGCTGGCAACCACAGTTTCCCTCTTTACTGACATCTCTTACTTTCCCGTAAACGCAGATCAATTTATTCACTGTTCCTGCTGAAACACAAGCTAGTTGAGCAATCTCTGTGTGCGAAGCCGCCTGTGCCTCAACAATGAAGCCTCTTTCAACGTTAGATCTTTTCGTCTTGCCATCTTGATACAAAATCAGAATCTTCTTGATCAAGATCAAGATTTTATACATGCCACAGAGCATGATTGGATGTTAATTGCTGATACTACCCTTCCAGTATAGAATATCTACATTCATTATGTTATCACTGGTCTGTGTACATACTCCACATAAAGCCTTCCACTATATTAACTAATTTGCCTTAATTATAACCACTGTTTGACTATTAATGCAACCATAAAACACTAATAACAGTTTTTCTTTATCTGAAAAAGATAGGTGTGCAGATTTTCACCAAGCGTCCACCAGATTGTTCATTTGTGACACAAGATGTTCTCGATCTCTTGGAGAAGTACCCCCTGGCACAGCTTTTGTATCTTGAGTTCTTAATTCACGACTCACACAGCGAGGTGGGTACAGCAGCCTCCCCATCTGACTCCTTTATTAAATGCACTGGGACATGATTGGTGTAATCTGCCCCCAGGAGGAGAACCATCACAACCGTCTGGCCCTGGCATATGTTACTCGGGTGCTGCAGGAGGAAAAGGAAACAAAGTCAGATTTGCAGGCGACCAGAGGGAAGTTACAGCAGCTGCTTTGGGATTCGGAATTCTACGACATCTCGACTGTTTATGGTCTGCGGGAGCCTAATATAAAAATAAATACTGACCTTAATTATCTTAAAATTATAGTATAAGTCTTGTTTTCTTCTCATCACAGAGAGAGTCCAGCCAACAACCCTTCACATAGAGAAAGCCATTCTCCTCGGCCGGACCGGTGAACACTCCCAGTCCCTGCAGGTGCTCGTTCACCAGGGGCGGGACCCCCAGGCTGCAGAGGCCTACTGCTACAAGGCTGCACAGGGTCGAGACACGCATTTCAGAAAGGGCCTGCTGCTCAGCCTGCTCAAAGTTTACCTGAGCTCCGAGGAATTCACCGGCGCTGCCGTGGATCTGCTCAACAGCAACCCTCACGTATTTGCTGCGGAGAAGGTCATTCAACTCCTGCCCGAATCCTGGTCTGTTCAGCTGGTTTCCCAGTTTCTGGTTGGGTCTATTAGAGAGACCTTTCACCAGAGGCAGATGAGGAGGCTCCAAAAGGCTCTGGCCCAGGTGGAGCTCTCGAGACACAGGGTCATTCTGGTGAGTTTTCATACTTCACATTTTTTACTGCAGCGAACATTATGTGCATGCTGTTGTTTTTCTGAACCCTGCTGCCCTTTCACTCTCCGCCTTCTCAGATGCAGGCCTCAAAAACAAAGGTCAGGAGGGACAAGGGGCAGGTCTGTAAGGTTTGTCAGAGAGCCCTCGCAGAGCCACAGTTTGCCTGTAACCTGCATGGCGAGCTGATGCATACAGGCTGCGCTGGATATTCGGCTATCACAAAGCCTCTGATAGACTGATCTATCTTCTGCTTCTGCAAAAAAAACGTGAGCATGTGCATCTCCGCACCCTTGAGAATCACATTAATTTCTAGCCAGATAAGTGTCTGTTTCCTACCAGATCATTTTTCCAGATTAGACTGTGTCATTTAGGCAAACTCGCTACAAGGATCCAATTCATGGACCTTGGACCAGACACGTTCCTCAATTAGAAAAAAGAAAATACATTGTGTAAATAACTGGTTTGAAAATGCAAAAGAGCAAGCAGTGCACTTTTTCAGGGCGGAATGTCTGCGCCATTTCCTACAGGCGCTGTAGACAGCAATAGCTATAAAGTGAATTGTGGAGGACACTCAGGGGTATATATTCACCAATCAGACAGTGGTATTTTACATGGAAACCACCTGTGGTCACTCTGATGGCCAGAGGGAATTTGACCATCCTCCATTGCTGTAGTATATATGCATCCCTGCCACCATGGTTTCCACTGGCTGTGTATATTTGTCTGCAGAGAGCTGGAAATAGAATGTCAACAACTGAGAGACTGCACGTGAGAGGCTTTTTTATTCAGCTTGTGCATTAATATACATTTACGACCAGAAAGAAATGATAATTACAGATTTAAAAATGAAAAGTAAACAGGCCGAGGAAGTGCAGAGTTTGGGGTCACTTCTGTTATAAACTAATTTTAAAAGCAACCAAATGACATGTCTGTGCTGTGCATGGGATATATCAGAGGCGATTTTTTTCCCAACAGCATCCCTATATCATTAGGGAACATGACAGATATATATTCTAAATAATAGCACACATAATCCAGCTATATGTATGGAAATCTTAAAAACTTAAACACATATCATTAAGTCAAATGACACCCAGGCTCAATATGTTTGTCTATTTCTGTCGTAATTTCATCACTAAAATAAGGCTAACCATAAATGTATTTCTCTTTCCTGATGCGTTTTGGGACAAGAGTTCAGGAGACGCCTAAAGGAGCTGAAACATAACATGCTTTTTTTGTGCTTTTGGCATCACTGCTCATACCTTAGGTTTTTTTTGGCCTGGGGTGACTAATTGCAATGTAGACAAATAGTGAATTATGAGCATGTTAGAAGGGATTACACAGAGTTGTGATGCCTTTGCCAACGGTTCTGCCTTCTCTCTTCGCTAATGAAGTTTTTTGTGGGAGCTTTTTATTATTCTCATGGTTTGAAGCGATTTGATGTTTCATATGTGGGTGTCATTTAAACCCTTTGAGGCTCCGAGACCCTTTAAAACTACAATTAGCTAGAATTAAGAGCCACAGTGGCACATTTGAGTTAAGCTCTGACTTTCTCACTCTTGAGTGTATACATTTGGCCTCTGAGTGATATAAATAAACTGACTCACATCCCATGAAACCCAAAGAAAACCATATTCTTAACATTTCCCTTTCAGGTGGTTTCAGGAAAATTGCCACGTCCACTCCTCCGTATCGGCTCCTTGTAATTTTGATACACTATGCATTTAATTGTAATAATCTACTGTTCAGTCATTGTAAACACTCCTGGAAAAGTGTGTCATTTAAACACACATTTTTGAACCTGATTTGAGATGTGAAGTAGCCTCTCACAGTTTAGACAGACTGACTGTGAGGACTACTGTGCGACTGGCTGAGCTTTGGGCCGTGCCTGATGACCAATGACCACCACCCAGGTCGGGATTATGTCCAACACATTTTCCTCTCACGAACATCCTCAGGGAGCGTTAATGTTGTTTTGAACACTTGCTATGCTGTACCTCAAAAATGTTTTCTCATCTTTGATATTGACCAAGAGCCCCAAGTAACCAAATTAGCAGACACAAGGACAAATACACCCTCTGCTAACTGAATTAGAGCTGTAAGACTCGACTATATTAAAGTTTGTTTGGCACATTTAAATGAAAATCAAATTTTCTCATCTGGCGCAATAAGATGCCCTGGTTGTTTCATATAAGACGCTCAAAAAGGGGCTTCTGTTGATGTTCATATCACCCTCTGACAATCTGGAGTTCAGTGCATGAATAAACCGGGTCCCTTGAGTCGGTGGATCGCTGTGGGGTGCTGGCCAGATGGTCATTTTACACATGAGGGGAGCGGATTGGATGCAAAAATCAACAGTTCTGGAGGTGGAAGTATGGCGGATATCCAGATATTGGTCTTGCATTATAAATATCCATGCTGCCACATACATGGACAGAAAACAAGAGCATTTTCCTCTTATGCTTTTATTAATTTAAAGGACAAATTCATAGCGATGTAATAGTTTACTTAACATTGTTTGTTTTGCATGGACTATAAAGTTAAGCATAATATGCATTAAGCTTTGTTTCTTCATGTTGAAATGGGTTACCAAAAATTCTGGAAATATTGCATCTCTCAACATCTCAACAGACATACTTAAAATTACTATATTATCTTGATACTTCATGAAATACCCTCATTTTATCATAATTGCTTACAAACGTGATTTTGCACTGATGATCTGTTAGTGATTACGCAGCACTGCAGCACCCCTCCCAAATCCCAAATTAGTCTATTTGGAATTCTGTTATTGGAGTTTTAAAACACTTTGCTTAATTGGGGTCTAATTAAGCTCAAATGTCACTGTGACATTAATTGGGGTTAATTAGACCCCAGAGAGATCAGACTCAACTAATAAACCTCCAAGAAATAAACTGGCAGCCTGCTTCAATGAAACAGTTTGTTAGTCTCTCTGGGGTCTAATTAACCTCAAATAATGTCATTGTGACAGATAATATGAAGAACATTGTGAAAGAATAAAATATGTTATTTGTTTTGTAATTTCAACGTATGATCATTTTTTGTCAAGAAATGAATGTATAATTGTTAATGCATGTCTTTTCTTCATGTTATAATGGTGCTTCACTGTAATATCCATATTCTGTGGAAGGTTACCACTTCAGTACTTTTATTAGCTCTGTGACTCCAATCAATGAGCCAGTTTCAATAAAACAAAATGGTGAAAATGCTTTTTTGTTTAATATTAAATCCACTTTTCGAGTCAAGTGCTTTTTATTGTCATAAGAAATACATGCAGTGATACTTGTTTCACCTCTTTGGCGACTATGAAGCACGTGCTGCCTCAGGATGATTGCAGCAGGTACCTTACTATGAGAAACATGAACACACAATACTTCTCTGTGCATCATGCATCATATTTATAGTCGAAGCCACAAATTACTGTATCATGTCCCTTGTGACGCATTTTTCAGTCGCTTAGTGGTCGCTGGGAGACAAGGAGAATCTTAATTTGCAATCCTTATGGTAGCAATAATGGTAAGGTAGCAGAAAACCTAAGCGATTGAACTTTAGTTTCCACTTTACCCAGCGAAACTAATTCTATAGATATAGAAAAACAAGCATGAGGAAAAAATAGCTGAAGAGGATGATCAAAACATATCTTTTTTTAACTCCTAAGGCAACACTCTCATTTTCACGGCTTCCTACCTTAGCATTTGGAAGGATGCCACTGGGAGAAATGTGTATGGTGGCCCACTGGAGACAGAGAATGCAGGGACATTGACCACAGACTCTCACCCTGCCCTGCTGCATGAAGACATGGCTTATATACATTATGGCATACAGAGAGCCACCATGTCTAGAGAGCTAACATTGTTCACCACCTTTCACTGCTGTGACTGTTTTCTTTGAGAGGATATTTTAAGAGACATGGGAAATGTTTTAATTCTGTATTATAACTGGCGCTTTCAGTAAAATCATCATTACTGCAAATATAACATTTATTTTCTTCTGGGTAAATAGTTTCCCTGACGTAAATGATATCATCCAAATGTGAGGGAAGTGCTTAGACGCCTCACTTTTCAATGAACTTGCTAAACATCTCACAGAAATATCAGGTGCACACAGAAACATCCCTTATTTCTCCATAAATAGATATATTCCTAAACAACTTAAGCAGCATTAGCTTAATGATCTGTACTGTGTACGACTAATGACTCAATTTTGGATGAAGAATGAGAGTTCATTTTGGAAGGCAGGGTTTCTGGCAGCCTTATGTGTTTACGCCGCTCTTTTCTAATGAGTGGATTTCAGGTGGAGAGCTAAGCACCCGGCCCAAGGGGTCTAGCTGTGGTCTGGTTTCTGAATCTGGAGGCTTGTGTCTCATTTCCAGGTCTAGCACCTTTCATCTCTGGACCATTTGCACTTCTGGGAACAGAACCAAAAAAAAGACTTGCTGAGTAATCTAAAAGTTGAAACTGCAATCTGGCCTATGACTGAGCCTTTGGTAGTTTAATTGCATCATTGTTCCACACCCATTCATGTAAAAAAAAAAAAAAAAATCTTCATTGTCCACATGGGGGACCGTTTTCAGCAGCATAAAATGCCTGCAAAGTTAACTTTGCTTGACGTGAACTCATGTTTCATTAAAAATAATTCTCAAAATAAACCTAATTTAGATTCCTACTTGGTTAAAACATAATTCTGATTTAACAAGCTGCATTTGATGAAAATACCACCGCAAAAAGGGCTTCATGATCCGTCCCGTGTGAAACTAACATAATTAAAGCTCTGACGATAGGAGGGATGAGCTTTCGGCACCGCAGGGTCCCTGATAGTTTCCAAACTATCTGTGAGTCTGTCCCCATGTGGTGTTAACATCACTGATTACAGAGCATGTACCACATTAGGTTTCCTTACTGTACCCTGGGAAAGTTGAGAATGTGGGCTCACGCATAATTAGATATTTAGCGCCAATCCTCCCCACAGATGAACACACCCTTCACACCACAACAGATAGACCGGAAAGTTAAAAATGTCCCATCACCCCCCAGATATCAACCACTGGAATCAAAATGCCCTCCCTCTACTGTCTGACTGAACTTACTGTCACACAAAATAAAGTCCCAGGGGGTCATGAAATTCAATACCAACCCCAAATGGCCATCCCATCTCGGAGCTGAAGCGACTTCAGCGCAAATCTCTAGTTATCTAAATTTTTGGGCACTAAGACTTCCAGAAACTATCATAAAGTTATATATAACAATCAAAGCTTCAATCAGAGCGCAGACAAATTAGAGGTGTATTGTTTTTAGCATAGAATTAAATTTCTATTTCCATAAATCGATCTTCTCTGGAAGCAGGCAAAGAAAATTTCAAGGCTTTCATTAAGCCTTTCCACCATGGAGCAAAGAAGAATAGAATGATTCTCAGCTGAAGTGAAGCTGCACGACATCTCTGCACTTTGTGGTTTGATGCACCAACACATACCCATACTTAAGGTATTTCAGGAGAAAAATGCAAAGAACAATTCTCAGAGTACAAGATGTTCTCTAAACAAACATACTAAGCTAATATTTTAATATATATATATATATATATATATATATATATATATATATATATATATATATATATATATATATATATATATATATATATATATATATATATTTATATTTATTTATATTTATATATATATATATTTATATATATACATACATATGTGTGTGTGGTTTTTTTACTCTGTCCCGCTAATGACAAACTAGACCTAAACTAGACCTATACATGATGGATTATTTGCTGACTTGTGTTTTCAGTTAGCTTTCAACATGTGATCAAACCTTGTGGTTCCAGATGATTCAGCAGTAAATTCAGCAGTAAACGAGCAGGCATCATTGTGGCGACAGACCAGTGCATCACAGTGTCCTAAATAAAGCTCTCTTTCGTTCCATTGTCTAAACACCAAAACCAACTCAAAGCTCTATAGCATAACACTGTTTGCTTAATGGAGCAACGAAACCAAGGCAACAGCCACAAGTAAACCGAGTAAGCATGTTCTTAAAGGCTATATAAAAACTGGGGGAAGTACATGTGACCATCGGCTTCCAATACGGAGGCGAACATTAGGGTTTAGGGGTTAGATTTGTGGAGATATTTAAACTTCCTCTTTATGCATGATAATAATGACAATAATATTAATAGAAATTATAATAATAATTTAATATAAGAAATGCATCTTTAAATGCTTTACCACAGACATGATATATACATTTATATAATAACGTTGGCATATTAGCATAAAATATTATTATATTGCTATTACTGATATTTTTTAGAATGAGAAGCTTAATAATATCTACAAAAGCAGACCTCCGCCAAGCATATTGTGACTCCCACCCAACATTGTTGTTATATACTATGCATTTGCAAGATATTACCACAATATCTCCTGTTTAAAGGGCCCATTTACCACAATGTTACCAAACAACAAAAAAGATTGATCCAGTAACCCGGGTTTACCAAAATTTAATCTGAAACAACACGAGCCACACTACCACGCAAACTTCAAAATGGAGCGTCACATATTAAATGGAACAGCAAAAAAGAAAAATAAATGATTAAAAAAGGAAAGGACATTATCAAATGTTTCTTGCATTTCCAATTATTGAGAAAAGAAAATGAGCCCTCAGCATCAGGAAAGACCATGTAGCTGCAACGCTAATGCTAATGCTAATGCTAACTGCTACCCCAGCAGCTGAGAGAACTGACCAATCACTGACCGAACTTTGATGACATGCGGAGGATTTTGCAAGAGCCAAAGCCACAAAAAGTATATGCATCAAACAGGATGTAAATATATCTGTGACTTCCTATATATTCTGCTTTGGTTAGGATAATGTCTGGATAATGTCTGACTTCATTGCAGTTTGTCATCAATGACCCCTGCTGCTGCTGCCTGCTCTTATTGACTTTCCAGGCGAGGCACAGTTCATCTCAAACAAGTCTTGTTTTCTTGAGCATGTAGCTAGCCAGGGCATTGACCGTGTAGCATGCATTTTGTCCATTAAGACCTTTTTTTTATGTCAGGAGGACCTTAAATCAGTTCTAAAGGTCACAGGAAGCTAGTGCAGAGCAGCAAAGAAATTAACTAATGTGCTCTTTCCTGTTAGCGCTGATTAATAATGTTTCTGGAGGCCAATGAAAAGTGCATCACAATAGTCTATTTGTTAATTTGAGATCTGAAGCTTCACCAAGATAAATGTCACAGTAGCAAATACAATGCTTTTTTATTCTGTAATTTAAAATCATCTATTATAAGTTAATTGTCTTTGTTGTTTAAATCACTGTTTATATGGGGATACCATCTTTTCAGTTACACTAGTCATGAAAGGAAATACATTCTTTTTCAAATGGTGAATTAATAAATAAAAAGCCTCGGGTGCAGGATAGTTGTGGTTTGAAACGTCTGAAAAATAGTGTGACTGCACATATCAGTCTTTTTTCCACCCCCAGGTGATCACTGACATTACATTTCATCACGAAAGTTAAAATCTTCGACAGGAGCTCACTTCAGCTGCAAAACAAGACTGATTTTCCACAAGATGAAGCTTATGCTAATCTCTCTGCTGGCAGTCAATGTCAAACTGTGACAGACTGACAGACTGGAGAAACTGGGCAGATTTTTGGCTCCCCCCTAAAAAAACTCCCCTGCTTATAATGTCAGGTTTTGGCACATTTACGACCTTTAATTTGAAGAGGGTGTTTCACCGTCACGAAACCTTAGGAAGATAATAGTGGGTAAAAGTATAGCTTACAGTAGCTGCATGTGTACAGGCACGGAATATAATTAGCTTAATTTCAATGGAGCAAACCACTTGTCTATGACGTATAGATGGGATCAAACTCTACAATCACCGGAGTGGCTTCACATATAAAGTGAAAGTGAAGGGGCTTTCTGTTCGGAGAAAAGCAAATGTATGCAATTTACGCCGAGTTAACAACTGTCATTTGAAATGCAAAGACATATTTCACTACAAACATCTTTGCATCTGGGTGAAATCCCTCATAAACCACGACCTCACGTTTGGGTCAACATCTTGCGAGCTCTTGTTCAAAAAGACGTTTAATGTTGGTTAAAATCGGCAAAGTTCAGGGAAAACTCTTCAGTGTTGTGAATTTTCAGGTGAGATAGAACAAGCCTAACCTGAAACCTGAATGATATTCAGTGGTTGTCGCTCCCAATCAAACATGAGCGGTATACTTGTTCCACGATGACAGAATAATAAACCAACAGTAAAAAAAAGTAAAAAGTAAAAAGTTTGTTGAATAAATAAACCTGCTATAATCAATATTTGAAGGTTATAATACTGCATTTTAAATATCATGAACCTTTCTGAGTATTATTTGAACCTCTGATATCACCATATCACCATTCGATGTAGTTTTTCATCACTCTTTCAAGCAACCTCCAGAAAGCGCAGGTTGTTTTGAGTTTGTCTCAAAAATATTCATGAGCCTCTCTTCTGATTGGCTTATTTTTAGATGGAAGACCTGAAAAAAGTGGGTGTTCCAGTGGGAGCAGACTTAAATTCATGAAAGTGGTTATTGTGCATAATATGGGACCTTTAAACATCATAATGTAGTTTGTAATTGTCCTTTAGAATGACACATAGAGGTATTTTCTGATCTGACGCACCTAGCAGCAGTTATCGGCAGAACGGCATCATTTGTCTGTGCCTTGCAAAATCGCTACAAATCACTGTTGAAAACTGATCTGTTTGCAGGTTTTAGACACAAAAATGACTCAGAATACGGGTAAGATTATCATAACTTCTTGGTTAAGATCGCGGGACCTATGTTGTCATGGTTACAATAGCAACCACATTGTTAACGCTTAGGAAATGATCATTGCCGGTTGATGTTGTCGGTTAAATTGTAGGTAGGAAATGAATCGCTGTCTCTCGTGACTCATCCATTCAACCTAGAACTTTTGTATCTGCGGACTGTTGCATAGTAACGTCACCAGACTTCCTCCTTTGCTTTAGCCATAATTACTACAACCAGTTTTGTCACTTGAATGAATATAAAAAAATGTTTGGTCGCCATTGCTGAAATGACTAATTCTACGTTGAGTTACTTTTTTAGCTCATTGTTTTGCTTTTAAGGCTGCAACTTGGTTCACTTTCACCTCTCTCATTAGCATTGTTTCCATAAATAGCAGGCAGCTTTTTCATTACAACTTCAAAAAAAAAACAAAAAAAACTGGACACTACCTGCTATCAAAAAGATGATTATATAGAAAAATGCACACATTTGGCTTTGAGAAAATTAAGGGATTGATATATATTAAAATTTCTGAACAAATCATTAGTGGAACTAGAAACAGGTGTTTCTTTTTGTACAATAAACACATTTTTATTCACCACCACAGCCAAAGTGGTTATACCTGACATTTGGAGATGGTATGGTTCACTCATGGAAATGCACACCGCAGCACAGTCTGATGGTGAAACCTGCATGTTGCCATTTTGGGAAAAGCACCATAGATCAAATGTCCTGGCCCTTTCTTGAACAGCCGCTCGAGAGAGAAGCTGCCATTCAAATGCTCCTGCAGGAATTTCCAGTCCACCTGTCTGTCTGGCCTAAGCCGGGATTCAAACAGCGGCTGCAGCCACAGTTTTGCTCAACCACGAGCTGTTGCAATCTGACCAAAATCTGACTAAACCAATGTAAACACTGTAGGAGGAAAAATCGCACCAGTATTAGTACTGTAATCCTCTCTTCCTTTACCACAGGACCTCAGACTTCCACATTTGGAGATTTTGTTTGAAAGGACTGTAAATAGCTGGGAAAAATACCGTTTGCAAACTCTTCAAAGCCTTACACAGTATGTGTGCCATTCAGCAGAATTAGCAGTTCACCTTGTGCCATCCAGACTTGACTGTCCAGCTCCGAGACTGTCACCGGTGTGAAAGACATATACTTACAGGTTTTAGATGTGCCTTAAAAGCAAATCCCATAACCATAACCATTATGCCGGGAAAAAAGGAGATTTGGTACAGGAATTATAGAAGAGATTAACAGAAGCTCTTTGTCGGGAAAGAAGGTCAGAGACCCAAAATAGTCATCAGGCCTGTCCTAGAAAGATCTTCCAGCAAGCTGTCATTGCAGTTAAACCTATACATGCTGCAATTGAGAGAGAGAGCTCTGGGAAGTGACATTATAATTATTGTGTTAAGAGGAAGGGAAAGTTTTACATGTGGATCAGCCTGGTTAACAGGTCTACAGCCGTGGTCACTTAAGACGGCTGCAGTGTGCCCAAATTACAGAGCACAATGACTCACGCTCGAGCCCTCACAGTAAAACAGGCTCTCCACAGAGAAGCTGTTGGCTCATCAAAATAACAAACTCTTTGTTCTGCTTTGCAACATCAGCCCTGCAGACCACCTGGAAGCATTTATTATTTCAGTCATTATGTTGATCAATTCTAAGAGCGATGTGAACTTTGCCTTCACAAAAAAAAAAAAAAGCCATGCCACGCTAGTAAGGTTAGGAAGCTGTAGGAAAAAAATAAATCATCAAGACCCCCCAGGAAGCTGTTCAGATTTTCATTTATAACATTACATTTCCATAGCTTTAATCTATGTAATGCGGCTGGCTCGCATACATCATTTAGCAAAATCCAGACAGGAAACAGCCAATTAGACGCCTCAGCTTTAAATTTTCCAACAACAGCCTTTGATTAAAAGGGGAATGTAAATGTTAAAAGCTAGAGGATCACAGATTTGCACATTTCTTGCATATCATCCTGAACACCGGAGTTACGTTCTAAAATTGGGTTTTCAACAGCTCATTTCATATAAATGCAGGTCTAATAGCTCCTTTAAAGATTTCCTCAACCGTGACTTTTCTTTGTGAAAAAGGTTGAAATCACTTGTAATTTAGCAGCATCCTGCAGAACCGTAAACACAAATGTTCATTCACTGTGTTTCTGTTCTTTTGAGAAAACGTCCAAATGACCGAACACGACAGCCGACTAGAGCCTGTGTGTTTTTTACACTTCAAGTACAGATTTGTTTTGTCTAAATGTCAGGGACAGTCTCAGATGACCTGTGGTCAGACAAGTTTAATCCTCTATGGTTTCCCTGGTCGTGGGCGTTCAAAGGATACAAGGAAGGCAAGAAGTACGCTGGATCCCTGCTGCTTCAGCTTTCCATTTCTACAGTCGCAGGCCACGTGAGGTCCTGGACAAATTTGTGAGGGTTTTTTTTTTTTTTGCATTCAAGATCCACCTTTAGCATCAAAAAAGTCAAAATGTCATGTAAATAGAGTCTGGTCCCCGAAAACCCCTTAAATAAACACAAATAAAACCAGCTACAAACAAGCAAACCATATGGAATGAACCTTCAGTGTGTGTTCTCATCCTGGTTTATTCTGGGATGTTCTTGTGTCTGTGGACGACCAACAAACTCCAAAACATTTGCAGCGAGCCACTCGTCTGGACGATTGTGGGGGAATTTCGTAATATTTTCAGATAGCTGGCCAATATAGTACTTTGATGTCAGATTTTGGCAAAATATACACAGACTGTTACATTCTTAGTCACATCTGAGTTCAACTGACAAACTAACTGCAGTATTATATGAGTATAATATTTATGATAGTCTTAGAGATCATTCATGTGTGATTTGTTATGGCTTTTATGGACACTTTGCTTATTTTTTCACCAGTTTCAAACCAGAACTGCATGCAGGCACGCTGGGGTCCAAGCAAAAGGTCCCCATTTCACCCCCATTAGACCTTTCTGCCAGTGGTTTAACATGATCCCACTAATCCACAGGTAGTGAAGACAGACGGGTCCCCTCAGGAGCACCACCAGAAATCTTGGGTCCCATGAAACATTACAATTCATGCAAAAACCTTTACAAGACAATCCTACCCAGGCAGCATGACTATGGGTCACTTCAGGCCAGGATCCTGCACTGTAGGCATTCTTCTGGCCCAGACAAAAAAGACCTAAACTCGCCCATATAGTAAATGCTACATTTGGCTCAAATATCACAAAAAAATTTGATCCAGTTTTGGCCACAAATGTGCGGGCCCCCCCTGGCGGCACCCCTGGGTCCTCCACCTGTCGAGAGAGTCCAAAATCCAAAGTCCAAAAGAGGAAAAGCCAAGCAAGCAGGTAGGAAAAAAAACACGGAACACGATCAGATACTGGGAAATACCATAGTTCTTGGATGTTATTCAGTCCACACCTATAGCATAAAGACAGCATCTGTGCCAGTTCATACTGTCATATGCGAGAGGCAGGTGGACCCGGATGAGGGAGTTTTCATTCACCAAAAAGACTTACTTAAGATGGTCATTCAAGAGCGTCCAAAAACCAGTGAGTAGGAAGGATAGGAAGGTAGGAAACAATAAAAAGAGACGGGTATTTGCAGCGAGGGATGATGTGCAGACGATTAATGAGTAGTAACCAGTGTGTAGAAGAAGGAGGTAGAAGGTCCAACGACATCTGGTGGAGAAGTGAGCGGGACCGGAACACAAAGCAGTGAGTTGGGGATAAACTCTGTGTGTGCAGAGTGTGACTGAGGACAGAATGTTGGAGAAATTGGCATATCAATCCTGTTTCTGTTTTCATTAGACTTCTAATTTTAGGATATTAGAGGCTAAAATATCTGTTCTTCAACAAATTATAATTATGAACCCTTAAATGTAGTATTGGTTTATGGTTTAAACCCGGCAGTAACCCTGTATAACCATGAAATCATAGAATCAAGAAAATACTTCTAAAACTAACATTCGAGTTCCTAATTCACACTCAAACCAATAAACTAAAGTCTAAATTATTGCAGGTCCGACAGGAAAACAAAACGCTCGTAACATTATAATAAACTGCCTCTGCAAACCAGTTAAATGGGTCCTATTATGAAAAAAAAAACACTTCTTTTAGTGCTTGTGTGTAAATATTTAGGTCTCTGGTGTTCCTGCTAACACACAAACAGTGAAATAAGACCACCCACTCATTGTGTTGTGGTCTGGCCTCCTCTGTAGTGTTGCTGAAACTTGGCCGTTTAGAAATGGCTGCTTTTAGGATGTCACAATGGGAGTGGAAGTTAATAACCACCCCAGAGTCCATGTAGCCACCAACCTCTTTCCGGAGCATTTTTACTTGACTTGTGTTTCCTTGATCAACCTCAGCTCTCTGAGGGGTGTGACATGTCTGACAGCGCGAGGCCAATCACAAGAGAGTGGACGTTTAGTTAAGAATAAGAAGAATGTGTGTGTGGGAAGGCCGACTGCATTGCTGCTACAGGTCAAACTCTTTTGGACCATAAAAATATACACAATTTTATAAAAAAGACCACCAACATGTTTATATTAAACTGGGAAAATAGCAAAATAGGGTCCCCCTAACTTCACAAAACAAACCATGTATATGTAATGTGTAATTTTGCCCGGATCCTCTAGCCACTGGATTTGTCTATATTTTAATCAGGCTGCATTGGTGTAACACAAAAAATAAAATAAAATAAACAGAATAGCCAATAATAATAATTTTACAAAATATTGAAAAAGAAATTGAAAACAAATGTTGCATGTTTCATTTGTTCTTATTCAGTTATTATCTGGAATGCAAATCCACAAAATCAGACAAAGTGAAGGTACAGTGCTATAATCATGGCTTTCCAGTCATCCTACAACTTCATATCCTTTATAAAATGCAAAAATAGTGTCCACATATTATAAAAATCCTCATCCTCATCCCTTACTATATAAATGGGTTTTTCCAAACTACAAGACATCTCCTCAATCCATTGACTAGAACTAGGCCCCATAGTATCTTTCCATTACAATACAATTACCAGTTAATAAGTTCCTGTTTCTTCATGCTCATAGTACTTCATACTGAAACATCATGAGGGTATATATGCAGTAAGCATATCTTGGGAATAACAGGAATAACACTTCCTGCTAATAAAATACATTTAGATTTTTTATTTTAACTATAAAACGACAGCCATGGACTTAAAGACAAATTTATGGTTTAAGAAACTCCTGAACCAACCACAGCATGACATCAGTTTCACTTATGAGAAATAAAACTTATGAGAAAACGCTATTGCGATATCGTTGTTGCTATTAAATTGTTACTTTGTCACTAAAAAGTGATATATTGTTAATTTTATATTATAATGCGTAATAACATTTATACTTAGGACTACTGGGCTATCTGGCTCTATCCATAGTATGAGTCCACCCAGCATCCATCAGCCTGCAATACAAAAATCCAAACCACAGCCTGGATCCCGGCATTGTTATGGACATATATATCAAACGCCAACTGACTTCCTGTGGCCTTGTCTCCATATACAAAACAGCATGACCATGAATGCGGATTATGTGGGCACTAACAAACATTCAAAATAATAGCATTTATTTTAAGGCAGACATGGCTGCAACCAAATATAGTGAAGAAACAGCACTTGTTTTGTCCCTCCTCGAGTCTTTATGGCGCGGTGCTAACTATCTGCTCAAGTGAGGTGACATTGTTGTGGTATAAACATTGTCTCTTAGTTGTCTCCTCATTTAAGACGCAAATGTACACATTCCAACTGCAATATGTGCTTAAGTTGGATTTAATTATGAGCTGACAACTTAAATATAAATCCACCTCTTCTCCGATGCAGTTTAGTGTGCATTAAGTCAGCTGGGCGTGTCTTTCACAAAGACCTTTCCACAAACTTACAGGACTTTTGGGGCTTTTGTTGTGAAATGGCTGATGCTGCCTGATACAGACAGTGAAACCTTGCATTTTCAGACTCTTGATGATGTACCGGATTAGTCATTATCCTTAAATACAGGACTCCACCACCTGCAATTAAGCGCTGAAAATCCCATTATGGCGGTTTAATTTCACTTTGATATCTTAAATGATCCCACAATAAGCAAATACTTCTAGGAGCCTGTCTTCTGTTTGACTGGGAATTTTCTACCTTTATGAGATTTGGAACATGGCAACAGGATCCAAGCAGTAGAAAAAAAAATGCAGAAAGGTTTTTATCATGTAGTGAACAACAGGAAAGGTTTGTTTCCTTCCTGGAGGAAAAAACAGTAATGCAAACAATTTGTAATATACTGTATGTTGCGCTGACCTTTTTGCCTTTGTAGTGGCCTATACTGCATGCACAAGTGCTGTTTCGTAGCACCCAATAAACTGTCTGGTACTTATATTTAAATTCGTTTCTGGCTGCTGGAACTCAGAAACTCAGATTTCCCTGGTTAAACAAAGACTAGGCAGCCTCAAACCAGCAGCTGAGTCAGACCTCGCCAGAAATAAACTCGTAGCGAATCGAATTATGGAAACAAAAACAACTACATGTCACAGCTGAGATAAGGCTGCAAATGGCTCGGTTGACTTGCAATAAGCAAGTGAGAAATGCAGAGTAATAATGATGAATGTGCGTGATGAGAGCTTTGTCCAGTAACCTGGTGATAACATCGTAAGCATCCCGTGAGCCAAATTTGAAACTATTTCCAACTTATCGACTTAATTGCATAGTAGATTTCTTGTGGTCGTATAATAAAACACCCTAAAATGAACATTTCAACACGTTAGTGGTGAAAGGGTTCTTATAAAGCGACTCACAGCTTCGCATTCATGCATCTAAATGCATTCATGCAGAGTTGTTGAAGGACATCCAAGTGGTGATTTCACATCCATCTCCCTGCCATTCTTAGAATTCAAACCGGTGACCTCCCAGACATTAGCCCTCATCTCTAAGGCTACCAACAGCACCATTTTTTCAGTTACTTTTACACTTCCGCCTCCCTTTGGGTCCATGTTTGTTTTCAAGGACCCTGTAATTTCCCCACCAATCACTCACAAGGGCCCCCGTCAAGTCTGCCATTCTTAAAGTTTAAAGTAGCTCTTAGCGGTCCAGGGAGTTTATTGAAACATTAAATTTGTATCCCAGCCGTGATGGTGTATCTTTAGCCGTTGCCTAACGCACGTGCTTGGTTGGGCGCCCTTACATCAACTGCCAATTATGTTCTCCTCTTGGGTGTGGGTTGAGCCTCGGTCAGCATGACGAAGAAACCAGAAACATCAATTCTTGCGCAGCGGAGCGAACAAAAACAGACAAAATGCGAAAACCTTTCTCTGAACACTGTCATCATTCTAGAGTACAAGCACAAACATCGTCAACATTGCCAGTAATACCGTCCAGCAGGGCCCTCTGTGGATTTCAGTGAAATCTACCAGGCTGTTGTTAGATACGGATGAAGAAATGCTTGAATAACAAGCGGGACCTCTGAATGGCATCTTCGATCTGCCAGCTTAAGGGTCAGATGAAGGAAATTTGCCTTGTCATAGCTTCCCATGCTTGTCTCGTCTCGTCTATTTCTGCGGAGGATAATAATCGTTTGCAAAAAGATATCTTCATACATTGACCAAAATCATAAATCTTTGTGATGGGGAGTGATGGGCTGTCCAGCTTTCGTTTGCCCTCAGTAACTTCGGGCGTGTCACGCTCATAATTGGCCATTTCCTTTATTTTTCTAGATTCTGCAAAAGCATTTTATGCAATATATGGAGTGCACGAAGAGTAGCTGAAAACAAGTGTGTGTTTTGCAGTGAGCTGCTTACTTTCAGCTGCAGCAGCTAAGCGACGTCACCGCCTTCATATTGAAGGTTGCTAACCTAATTTCTAAGGGTTAGTACAATGAAGCCTGCAGACAACATTAGCCGCTGTGGAACCATAATGAGCTGAGCAGTTCTGCCACCATAAGCACAAGGACACAGAGTCTTCCTAGAATAAGCGCAGTGGCGTGTTGAGAACATAGAAAAAAAAAATGTTGCAAGTTTATAAACAACATCCAAATTACACCGTTAATTCGAGTCTTCCTCAAGCCAAAGTATACTCTGGCTCTAATTAAAGATGAGCATGAATGGCCCTGTCTCCTCATATGCTCACATGTATATGCAGGTTGTTGTTTTTTTTTATTATTATGCATAGAGGGATGAATCATTGTTCTCAGACCATCAGACTAAAGACAGAGTGGTTGTGCCGTTGTTCAAAAAACGGAGACGATTTGAAGCATAAACACATAAAATCCTAAATCCACCCTCTCTCGCTCTGTCATTTCATCTAAATCTGACTAGAACTGGCATGCTTGCTCTTGGGGGAGAAGCATAAAGAGATTTTAAAATAATATAGTCTAACAGAAAAAAACAACAACATAAAAACGTGTGCCACACGGTTCAGCTGCCGCACACTTGTAGGATAATCCTACTGAATAAACAAGCACAATCGTGAAAATAAAATGAAAAACATGACGTCAGATTCACGATATCGCATCGACTGTGATCCCCCTTGAGTTGCATGTACATATATGATGTGACATTTCCATCACCACACAGCCTCAGGTCGCCATTCTGCACCTTTGCTGTAAGCTGTCACCTCTGTCTTGGTCAGGACAGAATTTCAAACATTTGGAAATGAACATACTTAAACAATGCTTGTCAAACATGATTAAGTGCTGTAAGCCGGAGAAGGTAGCACTTTGGAAAATTGCAGATGATTTGGCCTGATTTACAAAAAAAGGCTTCACACGAGCTCTGCGTTGTAGAACCTTTAATTATACCCCCAGTGAAAGATGCCTGTCACGTGTCGTATAGATCAAACTCATGTCATACGCATGTTGTCAGCAGCAATGTACATATACATTATAAGAACACAGGAACAACATGTACCAATCATTCGGAACGCTGCAGCTTGAGTCCTCATGGAGATGTAAAAAAAAAAGGGAAGATCGCATATCACTCCAATTCCGAAGTCTTTACTCTGGCTTAAAGATTTGATTTTAAAATACTACTGTTGAAAAAAAACAATCATTCCTGATCTGCTGCTACATTATGAACCATCCAGACCGCTCCAATTCTTCAGAATAGTGAGCAGTTTCAAAACTAAACATGGAGCAGTCCAGTTTTTATGCTCCACTTATCTGGAAACTCCCAGAAAGCTGCAGGTCTGCTGCAACTCTCAGTATTTCAAATCAAGGCTGAACACTTTCTCTGTATGAAGCTGCCTTTTATTAATTCACATTTAAGGCTTTTGATTATACTGCATCGCAATTTTTACTTATTTTATTTATCGTATTAAACCGTATTTTTTATTTTGTATTCAATTATTTTAAATGTATTTAAATGTCCATTTATATGTTTCCTTAGGTGTCTTTTACATTTTCTCATGTCTTTGAATAGCCTTTTTGTGGAAATGTACTATATGAATAAACCTGCCTTGCCTCACCATAAATGGTCCTATGTTCTCTCACATTGGGAATATACCCTACACATGTTTTATGGCGACTTGTGTGTTTGAGAACATGTGATTATTTGGGTGTATGCATTTCCTATGTGGCTGGGCTGAAATTGAGAAATTACAGTCAGAGGATCTCAAAGTAAGCAAGGCAAGGTGGAGGGTGAGGGAGGATAATACTTGAGGATGGAACTGATTGGGGGAAATAACATCATGACAAAAAACAGCTGTAATTGTAGTAATAGGACTGAAACCTCTGATGATGTAGGACCAAAAATAACAAGCGGCCACAGGGGCATGGCCCCTTCTTTGAAGCAGCAGCAGCATCACACTCACTCACACTAGGAGAGAGGTGTTGTACAACAGTAAAACCTGCCCTCTGGTGTCTAAACATCAGTACTGCACACAAGGGCTGTCGCACACTGGCGTGCATTCAGGAGGCTGCACAGAAACAAGCCCAAAAAGCTTTTTCCAGTGAGTCTTTATATAGCTTTATTAGTCTTTTAGATGGTGAAACACTTGCACAAATACGCAACTTAAGAACTATAAACTGTTCATCCTGAAATAGGGGCTGAAATCAAGGCCACTCTGTCTTCAATAGCCCCAGTGACAAGCTGACCAAATATTACCCAGGAAACTTGTACATAACAAAATATGAATGACAATACTATAAATGATGCTGTTATTTCAGATATTTAAAAGAAAACAACTTCATACTTTAACTTCACGTTAAAAGACATCAAAAATCTCCAGTACCCTTTGACTGTGGACTCCGGACAACCTTTTCCTCACCATTTAACCTGTTTACCGCAACATGACAGGTGCGGAGGTGTCCAGACGGTCAGGAAAGGTAAAGGACCCTTCCGCTACGTGGCTGGACAACATGTAAATTTAGAGATGAGTCTGGCACTGTACATCCTCAATGCAGGCTTTGTGAAGCAATACAGGTGCCACTACAAAACTGGTGCTGTTTTTAATAGATCTGTATTGACTATTTTCATACAGGAGGTCTTATAAATACCCACTAATATAAACATGCGCTAAGCAAAAGGAAAATTAAATGAATAGTGCTTAAAAAAAGTCTAAATATAATCTGATTTTTTTTAAAGTGTCATTTGGTTAAGTTTATTCATCCAGCGAAGTTTGTCCGTGTTCTTTGTTTTTCATTCATTTCTTAATTTTTTTTTTTTGTTGCTCGAATATGATGATTTTCTAGTTCAGAAGAACAAAAAAAGTGAAAAAGTGATAATCATGTGTCTGGATCTTCAAGACATGGAGGCACCCTGATGTGACATGCCCGCTTTGGGCAGATCTGTCTGCTAATTACAGCCTAGCTCTGAGGAGGGAGGTACTTGCGTGGTGGGGGCTTTTCTTTTTTTTTATGATGCGAGGGGTAGATATGGTATAAATACCCACATCATTGTACTGGAGAGCATCATATCCTCAGTTGTGCTTCTACCCTAAGGATATACGGAAGCACCAGGGGCTCACTGGTGCAGAAGAGATTGTTTTTTCCACCTTTGGATACCGGTATGTGTGTTTTCTCTTCCTCTCTAAACAGCCCTAGGATAGATGCTATCCGGGCCTTCAAGTTTTTCTCAGTTTTGGGAAGGTATATAGATGCTTGAAGCATCCCTCCTGGTGCTTGGAGAGTATTTGAGACTCCAGGATGCTCTTATAGAAACTACTTTAACTTAACGTATTTGTTGTGTATATATTTTCTTTTCAACATGTACAGTTAGATGAGAAAGTCTTTAACTTTGACTCTCTACGCCTCTTGTGCTGACAGTCTCCTTGTTTCTTGCAGGTTTGACCATAGAAGATGGACACACGTGTAGCATGCATGGTCCTCCTCTTGGTGGCCATGACAGCCGCCCATGGGGACCGCTATGTGGTGAAGAAGCTGGTGAAGGCTGCTCCTCAGTACCAGCCCTACTCTGTGAAGAGCCAAGGTAAGAAAACGCAGCCACCTGCTCTCTATACACTCTGTTTCTGGATGGCAGCATTTCCAGAGATTTGTGTCGACTTTGTGCTAAAAAAACAAAAAGTGTTGAGTCTAAAGTCAGATTTTCCTTCACATACACTATCTCTAAAGTCTCAGCCGTGCCTTACCTTGTCTCCAGCAAGGGAATCAGCATCATTGTTGTGGCCAATTACGAGCAGCAGAAGCAGGTAGACAGATACTGGTCACAGCCAGCAGAACTTTACTTTGAAAGCTGAACTCCACCTTGCTCTGAAACTGTGCTCTGATTGGCTACAACAGTGTGCATGCTTCTCCAATCACACAGACCTTTTCAGATCTTGGATTTGAATAACATCACATATTTATTCAGTGTGGAGCTTTGCACTTTTATTTTTATGGGAGTCATTAAAGTCATAAATGCCGCAAAGCATATTTTTATTTTATTTTACTTTTTTGGACAATTTATATTTTTGAACATGGTCTTTAAACGTTTTTTTATTCAGCCAGCTCAATCTTAATTCCATTCCATTCACCCATGTTTTTATTCTGTACAATCTGGGCAAAAAAAACATTTTACATTGTTTTATAAACCATTCTGTGGAGCTGCTCATATTCATATTTCTTATGTGCTAGTTTAGGAAACAAATCTTTCCAGTTACCGTTAACATTTTGATCACATTGTTAAAAACACTAAATCTATTCTGTGTATTTGATTCATCCTATGCACTCAAGGCATAAATCAGTCAATTCTTTGCGTTAACTTTCCTTTTATTCTCAAAATTATCAATATAAAACAAAAAAATATTCATATGTCAGAAGACCTTCTGTAAAAACTGATTTTACCACACTATAAAGTCATATTTAACTAGTCTGAATTGGCTTTAAAGCACTGCGAAAAATAAGATTGAACTATTATGTGAAAAAAAACTTTTTTTATTTAGAAAGTAGCTATTAGTGAATTATTTTTAGTTTGACACTGACAATTAGAGTGCAGTCACCCAGCAGTGCGGTTTGTTTGGGTGTGCCTGCTCGACACAGAAGTAGAAACATCTGTTTGGCTTTATCCAGACTAGGCTGCAGTTAGCTAAGGAGTGAGTCTTTTACACTCAAACACATGTAACCACATTAAGGCAGCAAATAAAAAAAAGACTCCCTCTCATTTTACGCTACTGTTTCAAAATAACTCATGAGATGAATCAAATCTTTTGAACTGCAGTGAAAATAAAAGAAGTAAAATTGAAAATAGTATAAAAGTTTGCAGAATATTATAAAACATTTATATATTATTTATTTATGTTTCTCTATCATAATATGTGATATAGAAAGCATTTACAATTATAGAATAAATGTGTAAATAATAATACAAAAATATAGGGAGTTATTTTATTAAAGCAGACGTTAATCTACATTTTAAAGGATTTGCATATTTAAGATTTCAGTAAGAAGTTGCATCAGTCAATCATTACTGTTCAGTCTAATAATAATAATTGAAGGTTAGTTCATGGGACTATAAGCATCCATTAGGAATCAAATAATGTTAATCACAATAGTAATGTATTCACTATTTTTATGTGTGGTGAAATATACAAGAATAATAAATGAGAGAAACATGAATTGTCAGTTTTTCTCTTTTAGTTGTTGAAAAATCATGTTCCCAACAACATACTGACGAAACCTTTCTTTTACTACTTTTACGACTTATATTGTAACACAGACCTGAGAGCTGCTCTGTACAACCATGTTCTTGTACTGTTTGTAACTTGATTTTGATATAAGAAGTACCAGAGGTATAGTATAGTATAAAAGTACTAGAGGTACTAAGTATTTGACCGTTCTAAGATATAATTGTACTATATTCTGCACAGACCACAGGTTTATAACTGGGTCACAATTTAATAAAAAAGCTAAAACACTGGAGTTATTACTTACTTATAGTATCATTGCCTGGCAACACAAAACTGTATCTTTTATATTGACAATAGACAACATAACACACAGTTAACAGGTTTTTCCACTTTAGTTCCATTTTCAGTTATTTGGTTGTTTAGGTTGTTTTTGGTCAACTGATGATGATCATTGTTTCATTTTCAGTGGTGCCAATGGCAGGTGAGCCTGGTCCCCCAGGTGAGCCCGGCCCAGAGGGACCTGCTGGCCCCCCTGGACCCGCAGGTGAGGATGCTGTGGGTCAGCCTGGAGCTGACGGAGCTCCTGGACCCCAAGGACCTCCTGGCCGCTCCATCACTGGCAAACCTGGAGCCCCAGGTGCAGCTGGTAAACCCGGTTCCAATGGAGCACCTGGTGAGAAGGGAGACACTGGTGCCCCAGGCCCTCAGGGACCCAGAGGAGCTCCTGGCGCTACTGGAAGCCCAGGACCTGCTGGCCTCGCAGCTACTGGCAAGCCTGGACCTTCTGGTCTTCCTGGAGCAATGGGACCCAGAGGAGAGCCCGGTCATAAAGGACATCCAGGTGTACCTGGACTTCCAGGTGCTAAGGGTGATACAGGGGTGGGAGCTACCGGACCTCAGGGTGAGACAGGACCTGTTGGACCTATGGGCCCAACTGGAGCCCCAGGTGAGCCAGGAGTTGGAAAGCCAGGAAAGCCAGGTAGCCCAGGTGAGACAGGAAAGGGAGGTAGCCCAGGTAGAGATGGTGCCCCTGGCCCCATGGGACCACAGGGACCCAAGGGACACACTGGTGCCCCTGGTGTAGGTCTTCCAGGTAAATCAGGTGAGAATGGTGCCCCAGGTCTGCCTGGCCCAGTTGGTCCTAAAGGCCACCAGGGACCTGCTGGAGCTACTGGTGCCCCTGGAGTCCCCGGATATGGAAAGCCAGGTGCAAATGGACAGAAGGGAGAGAGGGGAGCTACTGGTGCCACAGGTGCCACAGGTGCAAAGGGAGAGCAAGGTCATACAGGATATACTGGTGCTACTGGTGCCACTGGTGCCACTGGTCCTGCTGGACCAACAGGAGCAACAGGTTTCCCAGGTGAGCCTGGTCCTGAGGGCCCTAAAGGTAGCACAGGTGCAACTGGAGCTCCTGGACCTAAGGGAAACAAGGGAGATCAGGGAGCCCAAGGGTTCCCAGGTAAGCAAGGTTATCCAGGCCCAGCTGGTCCCCAGGGAGCCAGAGGAGCCACTGGAGCTCCAGGTGAGAAGGGCGCTACTGGTGCACCAGGTCTCACAGGTGCCTCTGGCATTCCAGGCCCTGCTGGACCCAAAGGTCTTCCCGGCCGTGCAGGTGAGACAGGTGCCGCTGGTGCCGATGGTGCTCCAGGTGCCAGAGGACCTGCTGGACCTCAAGGTGCCACTGGTGCTCCTGGCCACAAGGGACACCCAGGTCTCCCTGGCCCTGCTGGCCCTGCTGGTTTGGCTGCTAAGGGTGTCCCCGGACCTCAGGGTCCCCCTGGTCTGCCCGGTGATAATGGTGCTGATGGAACCCCTGGCGAGCAGGGCCCTCCTGGTCCTCCTGGTCCTCCTGGTGAGGTTGTGTTTGAGAAGGGAATGGGAATGGGAATGGGCGAGATCATGGTCAAGTCCCCCATGTCTGCTTTCACTGCATCTCTAGCCACCCCCTACCCCGCCTCTGGTAGCCCCATCAAGTTTGACCAGATCGTGTACAACGCTGAGGGTCACTACGACCCCGAGAGCGGCATTTTCACCTGCCAGGTTCCTGGAGTCTACTATTTCTCCTACAGCATCCATGTTAACGGTGCCCATGCTCTGGTGGCTCTCTACAAGAACGGTCAGCCAGTTATGTTCACTTATGATGAGTACAACAAGGGCTTCCTGGACCAGATGTCCGGCAGCGCTGTCCTCTTGCTCGATGAGCAGGACAAAGTCTACGTCCAGATTCCCGATGATGAGGCCAATGGCGTCTTTGCCGACGAGAATGTCCACTGCTCTTTCTCCGGGTTCCTCATTGCTTCAACGTGATACGTTGATACAGTAGTTCCCAAAAAGCCAACCAACTAAATTTGCAATCTATTTCTCAAACTAAAGTGAACTCCCTGTCTCCGTTTCCTCAACCAAACAGACAGGCAGTTCACTATCTTCTTTGAGAAATAGT
This sequence comes from Lepturacanthus savala, assembly GCA_030544235.1. Taxonomy (NCBI): domain Eukaryota; kingdom Metazoa; phylum Chordata; class Actinopteri; order Scombriformes; family Trichiuridae; genus Lepturacanthus; species Lepturacanthus savala. The sequence continues at coordinate 12,121,685 of CM060469.1, forward strand.
AGCATCTCGACTTGAAAAATACAAGAAATAGGTGCTTAGAAGAAGGAAAATTAATTTATGAAAACAGGTGATCAGGGATGGGGAAAGCAATCCACAAAATGACCAGTGAGCTTTTGTAATGGATACAGCATGTGAAATTGAGGTGTTATAACTGTGTTGTGTTCTGACTTTATTCTTTTCCACTCTGTTCCTTTTATAATGACTTCAACTGGTGATTCTTAACTTAGTGTTTGTCTGTTTTTTTTGTTTGTTTTTGTACAACCTTGTTTTTTGTTTGGGTGACCAATAATCTTATTAAAAGTACACACATACTTTCTGTGCAACATGTTGTGGCTATTGTCCTTGTATGTGACTTGAATATTGTGAAATGGTAATGGTCAAATTGACCATTGTAATGAAATGAGTCACCAGAATACTGTCATGCAAACACAAACTGTTTACCAATAACATCGTTGTATCCCTCTACATGCATTATGTCATGTAAAGCATAATGACTAAAATAAAAGATGTCTTAACAAATGTATTGTCTCAAGTGCACTTTTATATCAATTTGAAAACGCTTCCTATTGACAAATTACTTACAGCACACATAAATGAGTCTTCATCTCAAATCACGCAATTGTTCAATTTCAGCTATTTTGAGCTGTTCACATTTGTGTTTATAAAAGGATTCTTAACTTAATTAATCCTAAATGCTTATTCTTGACTCTTGATGGTGCAATGGAAGAATCATAGTATTCTGCCCAGCGCTGGACAATAAGATCCAGAAACACCAGCATCTGCTGGTTGTAATGTTAGCATGCATTGGCATCATGTGGCAACTTAATAGAAATATAGAAGATATTTAGAAAAGTATATGTCACATAAATTATTATAAAAAATATTCCATTACTCAGCACAAGTATTAGCAGCCATTATGTAGAGTGGCCCCTTTTAGAATGTTATGTCAATTATATAATTGTATTAGTCATATGAATTGTAATTGCACTTTAATTTCATCATAACATCATTATAATTTAAAGCATAGTTGTCAAGTAACAGGTACAATATTTCTGAAACGCAGTGGAATACAATCATAGAGTAACAGGAAATGGAAATACTTAAGTATAGCACTTGCATAAATGCACTAAAAAAAACAACTAACCACTCCCCACACAATGGCCGCCGGTTGCCTTGTTTACAAACGCTACTCCAGCGTGCAACGCTGAAAAACATGGGTGTTGCTGAAAATATGTTAGCGTGTGGGACGAGGGCCGGGGGCCGGTCCTCTGGTGGGGCAGAGGCCTGTTTGATCTTCCCCTCGAATAGAGAGCGAGACGGCGGGTTAGGTGAGGGGCCTGGCGGGAGACAGAACAGAGGGGGGAGCTGGTCGAAGGGGAAACCGCAGCGGCTGCCGTCTGAGGGGGAAGCCTCCACTCAAAGAGACAGTCTGTGGTCGGCGCATGGGTCGGGACAGGCAGGGAGACTCCGCAGGCCACACTCCAAAATTATCTGTTGGAATAAGTCACTTGCTCATTGAGAAGCCTCACCTGTCATGCAGTCACTTTCCATTGACCTCTATTTATTTGTGTGTGTCTGCACTCTTGCAGCTACCCGTCTATAAAAGAATAATAAAGAATTGAAGATTCCCTGAGGAGGACCGGACTATTGCGGGATGTTTTTTTTTCTGGCTTTTTGAGCATGTAGGGCACACTATGCCCGAAATGAACACAGAATCCCTCAGCAACCTGACCGAGACGGATACGCAGACCAGGAAGCAGAAATAGAAATATGTGTAAAAACACACCCTTTCAGCGGTGGCTGAAGCTGCAGCACAACTGGATACAAAGGAAATAGATGGTTTGGGAATGAGCTGCGGGCGGCTAAAAACACCCCGGAGACGTTTTCCACAATCACTTCCTTCTCTTTAAAAGGCTCTGGTGTTTTTAGGGTTTCAGAGAAGGAATCCCAACATGTCAACAGGCAGCACCATTCGCCGCCTTTAGATGCTGTAAAAATATTTCTTTCAGACACACTATCATTTATGGTGCAAAACCAGGAGCTACGATTGAGTCAAACACAACTGCCCCTGAATTTCATTGCACAATTAAGTTTCCCCCGGAATGTCAGTCATTTCTTTAAAAAAACAAAACTGTGGGACAGCAGGCGCCTCTCAGTTAGTGTCCTTGCAAATTAGACTGGTTTATTGTTAGAGATAGGCTTGTGATAATCACATATTATAGGAAGTGCTTGGAGAGGTGGTTCACCAAAAGTTAAAAAAAAAAAATAAACTACTTAAATTTGTTCACTATACTTAGGGTGAAAGGATTATATGATTTTTTATTCCTAAGAATTTTAATGTCAATAGAAAACTCATAAGTTCATGAATGGGTTAAATTATTCTAACCAAATAAACCCCAATATTTTCACTACAAATGACTGATGGATGCTATTCACCTCAATGTGTCCACTTGAGGGCGCTGCAAAGCAAATAATCTGTATGTGTAATTATTCCTTTCGTGGCAGATTTCAACCACAATACACCAGATTTAAATCTCACATCTACTGCAGTTAAATGTCAACCAGGACATGTTCAACATTTAGAATAAATAACCTCAGAGTGGCTAATTCACACTTCGTTCCTTTATTCTTCATCAGTGCTCACAGAAAATAAATTTAACACTTTTAATACCATATTGTAGCCAATGTTACATTCCACATTGAATAAGGTGAAGAGGCCTCATCCTTATGCACAAAAAAGAAAAAAATGTTTAAAAGTGTGAACTTTCTAGTCTAGATCTGAAGTGTTTTTGTTTCGTAGTCATCACAGCTTGATCAAGATTTGCTTAAAACATCTCCCAATTTTATTCAATCTTACAAATGGTGAAAAACAAGAAAACTTCATTTACAATGGGTAATCTGTTTAAAAACGTCATTTAGGTACATCTCAGTCATAAAACCAGTAATATCAAAGTCTATACAACGTGCATTACTACAGAGTTTTGAAATGGTGGAATCTAATGGAGAAGTGATGAGCACCTATTGTTTCGACAGTTAACTAAATCTAGTTCAAGGAATGGTTGTGTCCACAGGTGCGTTGAGCTCGAGTTGTAAACAACTGTGCACTGCAAAAGACAACATTTAAGGTATAGGACTTTTCCCTTTAAATATCACAATGTGTCATATCTTGCAGACACAGCTTTAGCTGCTACATCCAATTGCCCAGCACCGAATACTTCAATTAAATATGTCAAATTCAGCATCGTGTCAACACAGTCATGGTTTCATGTAGAAAAAAAAAAAAGAAAAAAAAAGAAACATTCACACTCACAGTCGCACTTTCACACTCACCCACGTCACAAATGCAAGCACCAATGAGCAGTGAGGAAGCAGCACTCTCCAGTACACCTCCTGTCCATCACTGCCAAGGACATTGCAGTCATTATGGATGAGATGGATGCAGAATAGTAAACAAACACCAACAAAAAAAACAAAAAGAAACAAAAAAAAATATCCCTGGTTTTAGACAAGTCCTCGCATTCCTTCAGCCGGGCTCCGTCGTCTCCTTCATTCCGGTGTCTTGTTCAGCAGGATTACTCAGCGGCGGCGGCGGCTGCCTCCGGACTGGCTGCCGTCTCGGGTTCAGCGGGTGAAGCTTCAGCTGGTTTCTCCTCTTCGCCTCCTGCTGCTGCTGCCTCTCCTTCTGCCTTCGCCTCCTCCTCAGCAGCCTTCGGTGGCTCCTCAGCTGCAGCCTCCTTGGCTCCTTCCTCCGCAGCAGCAGCATCAGCCGGTTTGGCCTCCTCAGTAGCCGCTGCCTCCTCCTCCGCCGCCTTCTCTCCCTCGGCCGGTTCCGCCGCCGCTCCCTCTTCCGCTACCTCCTCGGAATCCTTCTTGGTCTTCTTAAAAGAGAAGCCGCTGAGCTTGAAGGAGGGCTTCTTGAAGGAGAAACGCTTCTTCTTCTGCTTGCCGTCCTCGCTGCCGGACGCGGCGCCTTCCTCCGGTTTGGCGGAGGCCTCTCCGTTCGTGGCGGCGGGCTCCTTCTCCCCGTTGGCCTCGGCGGCCTCCGCTTTCTCGCCGTCTCCTTCCTTCGGCGCCTCCTCGGTAGGGGTGCTGCCGTTGGCCTGGACGTCGGCTTTGTTGGCCTCCTCTGCAGCCGGGGAGGCGTCCCCGTTGGTCTTGGCGTGACCGTTCTCCTGTAAGGAAACAGATTTAAAAAGAAAAAAACATCACTCATGACCATGCATGTCAGATTCTTAGGCCCAGATATGAATGTATGTGTGTGTGGTGGGGCAGGACCACCCCTGCAAAATCTAACAATAATAAACAATAATAATGAAGCACAGACTCGATGCAACCAATAGGAAAATATCCCTTAAACTGCAGCAACATCTGTTACTAGGAGAGTGACGACAGATCTGTGGCTCTCAGCAGTAGGCTCATCGGGCAGACTGCAGTTCCACAAGGGAGCCGCTAGGTGGCGTTCAGTCTGGGTGTCGCTGGATGGAAACATAGGAATTTGGGAATTTTTTTTCTTCCCCTTCTCTTTTAACCAGCCTTTATGATCACTTTCTTTAACATTTTGTTTAAAAAAAAAGAAATTCCCATTCAATCCAAACGTGTCTCGGTGAGAAATGCATTGTTTTTTGTGACGTGTATGAACAAAAACGTGGCTCCTGTTCTCGAATCTGGCAACAAAGGCGTGGTATTTTTTTTTTTTTTTTTGGTAAAATGGCCATGCCACAGAGAGAGCGGCCACAGACCCGCTGCACACACTCCCACAACCTAATAAAGAATGTTAAAAGGGAGCTGAACACTCAAAGCAGTGAAATAGTGGGGGAAAATAATAAAATATATTTAAATGAGGTACATTAAAATCGGATTTCACGTGCAGCTGCGCAAAGTAAAAATATTTTTTTTAAATGTGAACCACCAAGTAAAGGTTCTCCCAATTAAGATTTTGCATTTGAAACCCAGTTCTGCTTCTAACATTTGGAACAATGCACGCGCCGGTGAAAATGGATCCATGTGGCCACTTTCCCTGGACGCCGGTGAGCGTGGGGATGCGCTACATGAACATGGAGCACGCCATTGACGCAACACATTGCACAATTGAGGCTGGAAAAAAAAACGGAGCAATTAACCACTCGAATAAATCTCACAGCTTTACCTGCCCGTTGGATTTGGCTGCAACAGCTGCACCTTCCGCCGGCTTCTCTACCGCAGCCTCGTCTTTTCCAGCGGTTTTGGAGATTTGTGCTCCCATGCTTTTTTTTTTTGGTCCAACAAAGGAACCCAACCGATCAAATGAATGAACAAAGACCGCAAGCTTCCTTCCCCCCCAAAAAAAATCCCCGTCAAACGCCGACACCTCCTTCTCCAACCGAAGCCGAGGGATCAGCCCGAAACCGAAGTGACCGCAAAGGGACGGGGGAAGAAGTTGCAGGAGGGAAAAAAAACAGCGGCGAAGATGCAAAAAGGAATTGCGAATTCTTTCAATTTTTTCCTCGAGCGGAGTTTGTAAATGGAGAAATTGGCCCCGCCGCAAATGAGATGCGGAGTACAACGCCCAAGTCCGCTGATGAATGGGCGCCGGGGCTATGACGACAGAGCCGCCCCCTCTCCACCAATCAGAAGTCCGGGTTCCAACGAGGGGGCGGGGCGTGGAGCGGTCTGCCATGGACAATAGGAGAGAAACAACAACATGGCCAACAACTTGCTTATATTCTCCACTTTTAGGGGCTGAAATGTGATTTTTTTTTTAAATTTATTTATCTTGCTGAGGTGTTTGTGGAGCTTCAAATCTCATTCAAACGTAATTTTCCCAATATGGGAAGAAACGTGCTTAAAAAAAAACAGCAAAACAAGACATTTGTCTTTACATGTCAGGTTTGTATTATTGTTTACTCTGGTAAATATCTTATTTCATCACCATTATCTAATAAAAGCAATAACATGTGTCTTTTTATTTTAAAGACATTGTTCAAAATTAACTTTCTGGAAACCAGAAAAACAAAAATACCAGCAAGAGATTATTTTTTAAATAGATTCCTTCTACTATTGCAATTTGTTATAACTAATTAGCTATATCAATATATTATGTGCAGCAGGTGCAAAATTCATGTTTTTGCCCACCAGACACTCAATACTCTACTATTGTTTATTGTGGTGGTTTGAGGCAAATCTGCTACTTGCATATATTAACATAAGAGGCGAACGCTTGTAATGACATCATTATATTTCTTTAAACCATGTTTCGTTACTAAAAACACACCAAAAACTCATTTTATATTCATTTGTTTGTTTCTTTCTTTTATTTAAATAAAGTCAAACCATGGTGATTCTACAAAATGGATGCATTTTAAGCCAGAAAATGCATTGCAAATAAATTAAAATTGATATACATCGGTGCAGTGAAAACAGAGTGCAAAGTTATTTATCACAATGCATGTACCAAAGCAACAACAACAACAACAGGGACAGCTGATGTGACAAAGCAATGCTCAGCTGGTCTCATGTCATAACCAAACGCAGCGTCCTGACATATGCCACTCTCAGAAAACAGACGTCCTCTGTAGCTATAAGCCCCTGCGCCCACAACTTCCCTCATCCCTCTTCTTGCATAATAGTGTCTTGTCTGCTGGTTGCAGCTGGAGCATCCCAGTGACCCAGATATAATGAGAGTTTATAGCCCCGTGGTGGGGCTGCTGCTGCTGCTGCTGCTCCAGCAGCCTGCACTGCTCTGACTCCACCACCAGCCACAAGTCTCCTCTCTTCTGCCATCACTGCATGACCCACATCTCCATGGTAACAAGTTCAAAATGGCGAAAGCAGAGGCTGCACGCCGAGAGCAGCAGCGATCGTGACTCCTGGTTGTGCAGAAGTAGGGTGAGAGTGAGTTCAGAACTAAGACGCGCAGATTGTTGAGGGATTAGGGACTTTCACCCGCCCTCCCTCCTTCAGCCTAACGAGGCCACGCTCATTGTTGTGATATCCTGATTGCATGCAAAGCTGCATTTTTTTTTTTTTTTTACAGCGATCTGCCATGAATATGTAAACAGGGGACAAAGCGGGAGTGTTTTCAGTAAGCAGCATGCAACAAAACATGCAGACAAAAAGATTCCACCTGTCAAAACTACTGTCGTGTCATTGTTTTACCCGGGTGTAAGCAGGAGAAAATGTTTCAAGTCTTAACTCATAAAAGGCGAAAGGTCAGCGGAAAACAGCAGGTTTTAAAAGAAATATCCAATTCTAACATGGCAAATTTCTTTCATAAACTCCTCACTGTAAAAAATCTTAAATTAGATCAAACTGCAATTAAGCATTTAGATTTTTCAGATACACAAGTGAAACTGAAGACTAGAGACCTGTCAAATCTGTCTAAAGATCTTCGTTGGCATCAAGTTAACATTGTTGTTATTGATATTAAATGTTTAATAGACAACAAGCTCAGAAGTGGTAACATTATTCAAAATTGCGCCATATATTTTAGATACAAAAATGAACAAACTGTGGTTAAAAAGCCCAAAAGTCTGGTGCCAAATAATTAGTCAATTAATAAAAATCTCTATTTGATATCATTGTTAATTTAATGTCTCCATGCAAAGACCAACTGTTCTGCTATTGACACTTTTCACACATTTTATATGATATAATCACTTAAATTGTACAAATGCATTTTGAAAATGAATGTGAAGTTAAATGTTTCTAAAAATATTGTGCGATTAATGGTCAGGGTTCTTAAGCCGCTTATTCAGTCAATTGACTAAACCTTTTAGACTTTTTAGAGTTTGATCAAGATTAACAGCAGCAAAACCGGAAGAATATTAAATGAATTGTGATCAGAGGTCAGCGTTTTGATTGGTCTGTAAAGCCTTGTAAAGTATTAAAAAGTAATGTTTCCTCCTCTGGATTATCGTATCATGTTGCATCCTGCGCCCACAAATCCCCCCTCCATCCACCCACAATTAATCACCAGAATATTTCCTGAAGAATTATTGATTATTCTTCTGAAGCTGCATTATTTATTGATCGATGTGCTATGTCGAGCCTGGTGTATGCAGGTTTTTTTAATCCCCACAAAGACCTCAGCAGGTGAATTCACTTATCGGCAGCATTTCAGCCAGGAACTAAAACCTATGCATTTAGATGTCCAGAGGAAGCTGCTGAATACAATCTGATCAAACATCTATTAGACCCAAATGTTTGTGACTATTTCCATTGGGTCTAACTTAAATCTTAAGCATATTTCTAAACTGTTTTACTTACTTACTCAGCTGTACACAGTTGTATATTTCCTATGTCTGAGTTGTTATCACCTCCATTAAGTACCCTCATGTTGGTGTATTTCAGAGGAACTGTATAATTGGAATTGTATATGAATAGTAAATGAATTAAACTTTTTATTTTTTCATTTTTCCAACTTCAGCATTCTAAATTAAATACACTTTACAAAAACACTTTAAGGCCTATTTTGAAGAGATCAAAATAAATAAATAATATTGGGGTTTTAATGGAAGTCAATGGACACAAAAATATATTGAGGGAACTTAAGGGGTGTAAATGATAACCCAACACCTTATAGACCTATTATAATACCTGATGGTAACATTGATAAATTAAGCCTAACCCTGCATGAACAGAGTCAAACAAGAGTAAAATCAATAGCAAATGCATAAACACCTATGAGGAAGCTAAAAATGTTAATTAAATATAATATTGTTAGCCTCATAGCATAGTTTCCTAAGTCATTTCTTGGCTAAATTGAGATATTTGCATAACTTTACTCTCCTCTACTGCATCATCCTGTCTTTTCATTGGCCAATCACAACACTCAAAGGGATTATGTGTATTTAAAGTTAAAATGACCTTTATGCTTCAAGATATGATTCACATTTATGGAAAAAATGTCTTTTTTATTTGTTTGACAGTTGATGATGTCGTCTATTTCTTTTGCACATTTGTTCACACATCTGGTTGAATGTTCTGTTAAAATATCAATAAAAAATACAGATGTGATTTCTAAAAATTGTGTTTTTATTCCAAAACCGTTGAAATAGGACTAAGGTGTTTATACTATGAGGCTAACAACATTCATGCAAGTCAACTCAACTAAAAATCCTTAAAATGTATGTATACCTATGTTTTACAAGATGCTTTATGCAGGAGTTTTACTTGAAATGGATTAGTATATAATACTGCATTGGAACTTAAACTTGAGTAACATATGTGAATACTTCTGCCACCACACCAAAGCATAGACTGTTTAAATCGGTAAGCTATAAATACTCCATAAATGCTCCAGAGACGAGGAGGAGGTGTCCCACTATGCATTGTAATCTGCCATTGGCTGAAAACGGTGTCAATCAAAGCTCTGGATCCGCAATCACAGCTGCAGCAAGATAAACCGGAAAAAGAAACAGTGGGCTGTTTGACTTTCAAAATAAAAGCCCCCCAAATCAACTAGAGTGAAATCAGGCGAGGTTCGTGTATGACATAACCACACGAATCCACCACCCTGACGTTATAACTAAAGTATCCATTTTTAGATTGTTCTTTGGTTTAATACAGAGGCATCATTTGGATACAGCAATTACCATACCTCGACTATAGTAGACACATTTTCAATTATAATTAGGGCTTTTAAAGTTAAATAAAACCACCACAGATCCGGAGTCATAGTTTTGTATCAGTGGATTTACAATTTGAACTGTGTGGTGTGATATAAAGACAAATTGTGTGATATATATAATATTAGTCAGTAATGTTGGATAAAAATTACTGAGGATTGTTTGGTTTGTGTTCACCATATTTTTTGAGCAATTTAAAAGCAAAACCAACGTTGTTCCAATAATCATAAACAGACACTCGCCTGAAGCATATTTGTCCACTCACATGTCAAGAGTGTTAAAAATTTGAAAAATATCCCTTTAAGGTAAATTAAAACAGTGTGTGCTTAATTCGCAAATACCTTAATCTGAAAGCTAATTTTACCTATTAATAGTGATCATTGATAGCCTATTGCTTCTTGGTTTTGCTCTTTAATTACACCAGGATTGCTGCAATTTAATTTGCAATTTTAAAATGTTTCTAACCCTAACCTCTGGACCCCCAAGGAGGTTGTGTTCCTTGCCTTGAACTGAAATGACACCACTGGGTTAATAAAAGCACCACATAGCTCTGGAGACCACTGTAAAATTATCAGTCTTTCAGATTTTACTACTTATAGGTATGTGTTTGGGCAAAAGGGGCATTTTTGTTTGAGTCTATTAACTACTAACAACATTTACCCCAAATTCCAAACAAAAATATTATCATTTAGAGAATTTATTTGCAGAAAATAACTAATGGTCAAAATAATAATAATAAAAAAAGATACAATGGTTTCAGACTCCAAACAATGTAAAGAGACAAGATCAAATTCTTTTTATAACAACATAATACTAATGTGTACACTTAAGAAGAGTTCACAAATCAATATTTGATGCAGTAACCCTTAATTTTAATCATACGTCTTGGCATGCTCTCCACACGTCTTTACCATTGTTCTATGGGTGACTTGAATCCACTCCTGGTGCCTCTTTAAGCAGAATGAGGTGTACTTGTGTTGGAATTTCATCAGACGCTGGAATGGAATGGCCGGAATATTACATGTAGAGAGGATGATTTTATTTTTTTTTAAATGCATTGTTCTCTTATTTTGGGCGACATGGTGGCGCAAGGGTTAGCCTCACAGCAAGAAGGTCGCAGGTTCAAGACCTCCTTGGTCCTGCGTCTAGGACCTTTCTGTGTGGAGTTTGCATGTTCTCCCTGTGTCTGCGTGGGTTTCACCGGGTACTCCGGCTTCCTCCCACAGTCCAAAAACATGCTGAGGTTAATTGGAGACTCTAAATTGCCCGTAGGTGTGAGTGTGTGAGTGAATGGTGTGTGTGCCCCACGATTGGCTGGCGACCATCTGGGGTGTATCCCTGCCTCTCGCCGTAACGTGCTGGGATTGGCTCCAGCAGACCCTTGTGACCCTAATGAGGAATAAGCAGGTATAGAAAATGACTGACTGTTCTCTTATTTTTTTCCAGAACTGTATTTCCCACTTGCTCGATTTCACCCGTACGGCAGCTTTATTTTGAAAGGACTAGCCGGAAACCCGGAGCGACACTGCGGCGCGCTTGACGGACACCGTCGCCATCGTCATCATCGGTACGCACGGCGACGGCAGGAGAGTCGGCAGGGACGGGCATCCCACCGCTATTCTCCCTCAATGCGAGAAAAACACTAAGAGAGCGGCGAGAAAAACACCGGCGGACCCCCCTCCCTCCCCCCGAAGAAAGTCCCTCTGGAAACTCCGATGGATTAGCCTGATTTTTCTGTGGTAAGCAGCTCGTCTCCCTTTTTTTCCCCTTGTGTTGAATTTCAATTGGTGCACCCGCCTTGTCCCCTATTCTGCGCTGTGGACACACACACACACACACACACGCACGCACGCACACACGCACGCACACAGACAGAGAAATAACACCGCGAGTCGCAGCGTTCCAGCCGCTATTGACGCCAGGCACCGCGCAGATGTCGCTGCTGTGTCCGCTGGCTGCTGCTGTTGCTACTGCTTTTTTTTGTTTTTTCTGACGGATCAGTCTGCGCTCGCGGCGGCGGCGCGTGAGCGGCTACGGATTTGTGATTGTGTGGATGATGTTTTTGCAGCGCTGTGATTGTGGAGAGAGGGGGGGTCTTGTGTTGCAGCAGCAGCAGCAGCAGGGATGGATGCGCTGCAGAACAGAGCTCTGACCACTGACGAGGAGGCCACGCACGCACACACACGCACACACACACACACACACACAGAGAACACCACAAAAGGCCTGCAGACAGCCTCCTATTGATTTGTCCCCAAATAATTGTCATATGTTTTAAGGTAATAGCATTGCCACGCTGCTAAATATCCAATTAAAGCTGTTCTAATCGGGTTATCTGATGTGTGTGGAGGTGCAGCCATCCATCTTGGAGGCAAACACCAGGAGATGATATACTGTGTAGCTGGGAGCCTCAGCTCCATCCATGTGCAATTAGTTAACCAGAAGTGTTGTGTGCTGGTTTACTCTGCACCCTGAAGCTCATCCAGCCTGTCCTTGGTCCACGAGCGACTGCACAGTGCGTGATATGTATCACATTAGAATAAAAAGAGGTTTTTTTTTACTATGGTTCATGGATTATGTACATTTCCCCCGTAGGCTCCTTTTTATTTATCCATTTAGTACTTCATCAGGTAGCGGCACATGAAGCAGCTGCTCATGGGTTCAGGATCTCAGGTTCCCCTGACTGGAGTGAGGTTTTTCCAACTCATTCCGAAGTCTGGCGTAGTCTGGTCAGTATAAGGCGGCGGCTAACAGTGGTTTTCCTTATTGATTAACGTGTCGATTAACGTCACGGTGAGTTGTTTGTTGCTATAAAAAGGTGAAACACATCAATCACCGTTTCCCAAAAGCCGAGGCAGCGTCCTCTATTTGACTTGGTGGGTTTTTATAGGTCTTATATAGCCAAGCCGTTAAAATAAAAGCATTTTAACTGTTTCAAGGGGAGTGCCTCAGAGTTTTCTTTTGAATCCGATGTCCTTATATTGTCTTTTTGTCCCAGACACAACAACATCAAAGATTTTCAAAGTTAAGCAGGAGATATTCACGGTTGAGATTCTGAGAGTTTGCTCATGACTCCAAACCATTCATTTATTAACAGAATAGTTGAGCGGATAAACGCAGCCTGCCTGTGTCTTTGTTCAGCACTTTCCAGCCACTTAAGTCTTCCTTAGTTCCACTAAAAAACCTTCCAACCTACATTGCTTTAGACCCGCCGTGACTGCATCATTATTTCCAGTGGATTCTTAGATTGACCATTGCCCTCCACTGGCAGAAGACTTGGAAAGAGCCGTTTCAAACCCCCCCAGACTAGTTCAGAGCAGATTGACAGAAACAGAAGCAGCGAGAATCTGCTTCTGTTTCTGGAAAAAAAAAAAAAAGGAAAAAGTTCACATTTTTCTTAATTGCCCTTTTTTTTTGGAAACCATTCCCCTATAGGCAGGAATCTCGCTGATTGAATGCGCTTACTCCTTTACAGCGGCTGCAGTGATTTAACGACATGACTTAACTGTGACGCCAAAACACAGCCGGGCTTAAACCCACACGTACACGCTGTAATGTATGAAGCTCAGCTGTGGGTTTTATAACTATAGCCCTTTTCATTCAGAATGTGAAGAATGCTTTGAAAGCGCAACACTGCATTTCATTGTGCACATATAATCTTGTAGCAGAGTGAAATGTGGCCATTGTCTTTCTGTTGAAACGTTGAATGAACTCGGTTGTCTGACACAAGCAAATATTGTAACTATTCAGTGAATGGCGCCCAATAAGGAAGAGATTGTGCAGCACAACACACAAGTGGGGGCTTCAACTCCATCTAAATGGCACCCAGCAGAAAATGATCCTCTTTCTGAAGAATCACAACAAGTTGTATTTTGGAGTTGAATAAGGTCATTGCGCGTGTAGGAGGGGGTGTGGGAGGTTTGACCTTGTTCTGTGCCGAGTCAATGATCACTTCAGATTAAACAGAGCCGTCTTGTTGCTGATGCTGAATTGCAAAACGATTGAGTTCCAGAGATTTGTTCACTGAGGTTGAGTCATGAAAGCACTGTCTATAACAGTGATATTCAACAGGGGGTCCGCGACCCCTAGGGTGTCCGTGGGGGTACTGCAGGGGGTCCTCCAAATTAAAAAATAAATTTACCAAAATTTTTACCAAAATAATTTGAGTTAAAAAATATATTTATAATATGATTGAGAAAACTTCATTAACAGGTGATAATAATCTACTTTTGACAAAAACTATTTTAGTCTATTAACATAGACATGATTCCCATTACATCAGTCTTAGCGCTACGTGGCTAACATCAACTTCAGAGCCGAAAAACAAGCTAGTTAGCTACCAAGCTAGTTAGCTACCATGCTAGTTAGCTACCATAGTTGTTGTTGGCTAAAGACACAGAGTTGTTTTAAAAACCTGATGGATAAATTCCTAATTACTAATCATACTATTACTACTACCTTTACTGCTACTACTACTACTACTACTAATTATAATAATAAAAGAATTTTAAGTGGGGGTCCCTGCTCTTCTGACACCCAAGGGGTCCCTGGGCTAAAAAAGGTTGAAGACCCCTGGTCTATAATAATACCATTAATAGTGTAAAACTAAACTAAAAAACATAGTCACAAAATGCTTAAAAAACAAGATAAATGATACAGAATGAACTCTTTTGATTACTCATATTTTGTTTGGAAGGGGCTGTGTGTTTTGGGTCATTTTTAAGAAGAAAATGTCGAAATTCTCTGGTTTCAGCTTCTCAAATTTGATTAGTGTGGTTTCTTTATTGTTCTATAATAGTAACCAATGATCTTTGGGTGGTGGACTGTTGATCTGGACAAAAAAAAAAAGATATTTTAGGTTGAATGTTCAGCTTTGGGAAACAATGATGGCATTTTACATTATTTTATGAACCAAATATAACCCTGTCAGAGATGTTTTCTGAAAGCTGAAAAGAATAGTGCCAATAAGAAATCAGTCAGCAAAACTTAATAATTAAAACATAAAATCATAAAATAAAAGGCTTCTTTTGATTTCAGACATGCTGCAATCAGATGAATACAAATAATAAAAAGACACTAAAGCTGGTTGTTCTATAAATACATTTAATAAAAACATAGAACATAAGACCTGATCTGCTTTATAGAACATATAAAACAGAGTCAAAGCTGTAAAAACATAATTAAAACATTGAACATAAGGCCTTATAAAACAAGGTATATAATAAAAAATGTAATAAAAGTTGGCAATAAGATATGATATCATGTGTTTAATTTTACAGAGCTTAAATATAGAAACAGTAATACAGAAAAATAATAAACTTGCTGAACTGAGCTGAAATGAATACTTCTTGTATTGACAATGCCAAAAATCAGGAACGGTTTCATAATCAAATTATTTGTAGGATTTTATGCTTTCAGAATCAGAAACACTTTTATTGCCAAGTTAGTTTGCATTTACAAGGATTTGGATTTGGTGTAGATGACAAAAAAATATGAAAAACTAAACAAAAATAAAAAAAATATATATATGAAAAAAGAACAAATAACCTTACTAAATATATAAAAAATATATACAAAAATATTAAAAAAAAATAAAAATAATAAAATAATAATAATATAAAATAATAATAATAAATAATAATATAATAATAATAAAAATAAAAATAACTTGCAACATAAATCGGGAGTGCAAAGTAATGTGGGTGTGAGTTTCATGTGAGTTATTGAAGCTATTATTATATGAAGTAATGTTTGACGGTTGGATGAAACAAGCTGAAGTCGCCATAAAAGCTATTTTTCTATCATGTCCTAGACAAAGTGCTTCATTTAAAAGCCTTGCCTTGAAATTACAGTAATCAGCAGATGTACAAATGATGGAACTAATCATTAGTGTAACACCATCATTATCGGATGACTGTTTATCCCTTGATTTGAAATTCACATGTTACATCAGTACAAGAGGCAGCAAACAGATAAAGATCTCTTTAAATGATAAATACAACTAAACGTGCACATTTCAAAACTGTCCCATGAATTGTTTTCCTGTACATCTCCTGTTCAATCCATCAGTCACGCTGTGTGACCCTGATATGTCTGTGCTTTTAATTTAGTCTATTGATCTCACTGCTTTACTATAAATGGCTGAGTATCTCATTATGGCTCCAAGCACTGTGTGTGTGTGTGTGTGTGTGTGTGTGTGTGTGTGTGTGTGTGTGTGTGTGTGTGTGTGTGTGTGTGTGTGTGTGTGTGATTATAGATGATTAACACTTGTGTCGGTAGAGCATCCAAACAAAGGCCTTCGTTTCAGTAAATTAATTTCCGGTTGTGACTGATGTAGTAGCAGTAACCCTGTCCTGTTCCTCCGCATTGTCTTCATCGCTCTTCAATTTTTTTTTAGTTTTACTTCCCGATCCCGTTTCTTTTGTTTTTTTTAATAGCGTTAAACAGATCCGGCCAGACGTCAAGAGGCAGATTTCAGGCAGGATCTCGACTTAATCAGGACGAGTATTTTTCTTTTTCCCCCTACGACAGCCCTGCCCGTCAGTGTTTGGCTGTTAGAGTCCTCCTCCCGCCCGTCCTCGGTGTGTTACGACACAACCGATACGACCCTGTCCCCATTGGACCTGTCTCATCACGCCACCGCGGCCCTCTCCGTGGGGGAAAGCTGTTCATTTGGGTCTGAAAATAGCGTGATGAGTGTTGTTGCAGGCGGAGGTGGACATGCGATACCCGGGCTGTGCCAAGGAAGGGACGAGCCCCGCGGCTAAGATGCCATCATCTGCTTTTCTGATGGGGGTGGAGGGTGGGTAGGTATGTGTGTGTGTGTGCCTGGAGGTCAGGCACCGAGCAGGCCTGCATTGTGCCTGTGTGTGTGTTTCATGGTGAAACGCTGCGAGGACACAGATCATTGTGTCGTGCAGCTCTGTCTTGACATTATAATACGATCCATAGCGTTTGCTTCATGCGTGTAATTAACTCCTTTGAATCTGAAAGCCGACGACGCGCGTTCAGGAAAACTCTCGTGCGAAAACGCGATAACGTCCGTTGCTGTCAGACGAATCAGAATCGGCTCATCCTCTTTAAAAGAAGCGGTTTGACATCCGAAGGAAGCCCGATTCCTATACGACTCGTTCACAGCAGCTTCAGCCATAACACGGAGTCCACGCAGACATGATTCATATGCAAATGTTTACTAAGGGAACGCTCGGCCAAAAAAGCATCGCCACAAAGGGAACATATGTATATAAACAATACGAGATGGCCTAGATTCTGTGCAGCGGAAAGGTTCCGTATCTATTAAAGCGACGGTAGTCCCTGGCCTTTTTACTTCAAGAGCAGGAAGATCTTCATAATCCCCCACAGGCAGCACGATTTACTCTGATCCCTGCAGGAGTGGTTGCAGTGCTTTTTCAATCACTGCAGTTAAAGAGAAAATACGTCAGAACACTGAAAGTACCCACACCACGTGGTCCGAGTCGCTTCAGTTCACAATTCTATTCTCCACTGTGTGACTCCTGGACTCGTTTTGAATGACAGTTTCTTTCTCGACAGATGTATCTGTCAGTTGTTTGTGGATTGTTGATAATTATTATTCCAGAGCTTTTTAATTGCATATTTTGTCCAGCCAACTAAAAACTCAAATCCTAAAATATTTTATAAGCTGGATGTTTATCTGCCTTAAACCTAACTTTATCAATGATTAATCTAGGGCTGCAACTAACGACTATTCAGTGTAGTTAGTGAAGTTCAACCTAAAAAATGTATTTTTTCAAAGATCATCAGTTTTCTATTATAGATGACTAAAGAAACCAGAAAATAATCAGATTTGAGAAGCTGAAACCAGAGAATTTGGACATTTTACTTCTTAAAAATGACTTGAATCGATTAATGTATTATCGAAATAGTTGTTGATTAATCAAATAGTCGACAAGCAATGTTAATGCTCTTCACTTTCTCTTTTCCTGATGTTTCAGGGCGGCTTCTGCTTTTCCCCCTGAATGGAAAACACGGACTAATCTTGTGTTTTAAAGTCGACCTGTGATAATGGCGGGCGCTGTAAATACCAGAAGATGTGAGGTGTAGATATAAATGTCAAGGCAGATTATTCGATATCTTGAGGATTACCGGAGGAGCTGCGAGTCGTCCTGCTTGGATTTCTGTCTTCGGGGCTTTATACTGTAACGTTACCGCCGGGCTGGTTTCTTCTTCTGGGTATTTTATGGCGTTTTATTGGCAGTAATGAATCACAATGATCCTCCTTCCCTCTGCTGCAGCCCTGCTCTTCTGTTGGTTAAACAGCGTGGTGCAAATAAAGAACTGGATAAACCATAAAATTGCTGCAACTCAGTACGGCGTCTATTTTCGAGGCCACTGTCGTGTTGTTTTTGTCAACACAGAATCACGCAGCATATCGACAGTGCAGGTAAAACACAGCTGATGTTTAGAATGTTGTTTTTTTCCACTACTATTGGTGCTTTTAAGCGATTAATGTAATTACCTGCTCCAGCATCAACTCCGCAAACGAAGCCATTATAAAGCTCCATGGGCTTTTCTCGTTAATCCTAGTGGTAAATGATGATTAACACCAGCCGGAGAACCCCCTGAAAAGGTCATTTCTTTAACGTGACATGCTTTCATATACTGGAACGTTCTCGACTTAACTTTGCTCGCACCTGTTTGTGTTTGTCTTGTTAGTAAATGTGAAACCGGCCTGAAGGGATTTAGTCTTATACTGTTTAGCTTTTCTTGTAACCATTAAGCTGCGGTGTCATGCGGGACGGGTCTCCGATTCCACATGATTTAACAGGGGAAACTTGTTTCCTAGGAACAGATTTAAAAAAGAAGAAAAAAAACACAAGACCTGATCATTCTCAGATATTTCCCTGGTTTGCTTCGGTATTTCCTGAATAAGAGGATTAAAGCTGTCAGGGCTGCAACTGATGGGTTATTTTCATTTTACCTATTGAAGCCTATTATTAGCCCTGTTATTTTATACTTGAAATTAAAAACAATGAAATGGTACTCATACAGATTTTTTTTCTAATGACATGATAGACAACCTAGACAAAAGGTTTTAGGCAAATAAATTAATAAGTTTCCAAGTTCTTCCTGTCACATGACATCAACATCTCAACTGATATAATTATATGCACAAAATATTTGGAAAAAATCTGGGCTTAAATAAATTATAAAATGACAGTTTTAGACTTAGCGACTCAAACTTAAATGGGTTAATTCAATTGTGGATTATTTTCTACATAGTTTTGTCTATTAAACGTTAAATGTTATCTTTTTAAATGTCTAATTTTGTCCAAAAAACCCCAAAGATTTTCAAGTTATTCTCATGTGTATTGTGATATTACATATATTATATAACAAATAAATTAAGGACTTGACTTCAAATAAGTCAGTTTGTAGTTTGTTGGCTTATTCTGACATTCTCAGTAAGTAAAAAATGGAATAATTTTTGTTATTTGGTTCTGGTTGCTACAACAATTTAAGGATTGAATCCTAGATTTAACTATGTTTAATTGTAATGGTTGTATTTTATCATACTTGAAGTTTGAAATGTAAGTCCTTGGACCCCAAGAAGAATACTCTCACCGCATTGACTAATAGGGATCTGTAATAAATAAATATTTATTGATTGGTTTATTGCTGAGAATTTAATCGGCTGGTTGTTGCAGATATAAGAGAAATATTGTCATTTGAAATATGCAGAGGATGAGATGAAATTTAATGAGAATTAAAAAAAGGATTTTCCAGACTGAAACTGTATGCTGATGCTGCTGCTGATGCTATTGACTTTATTTCACTGATGCATTAGTTTGACTCACTGGCGACGACGTTATTCACGACTTGATTGGCTCGTCCTCTGTCTGCTGCAGCGCCGCCTCTCCCCGTCCACAGAGACCGGAAACTCGTGCAGTTAAAAGGCCTCTCTGCATTTTAACTTTTGGGCCTGCTTGCGGGTGTGTGGCTCCTTGTAAAACAAGCAAAAATAAAGCTCAGTGCCAGCGCGTGCGGGGTGTAAATTCCGCTCACGTGTGTGGTCATGCAATAAGATGGAAAAGTAAACCACGATAAGTGGTGCTGGTAAATTCTTTTTTACGGCACGTTGAGCTGGATATTCTCAGCGTGAAGTATCTCACGGCAACATGGGCGCGTGCACCAGTGATGGGAATTTCGGCTCTTTTTAGTGAGCCGGATCATTTGGCTCAGTTCGCTAAGAAGAGCCGGGCTCTTTCTACTTTCACCAAATGGCTCTCCATTTTACCACTTATACCTTTTGTAATTCAGCTAAATTTAGTGCTGTTTTGACTTGCGATTTGAATATGAACTAAAATAAAATAAATAAATAAATGTGCTTTGTTAAAACAAAACCAACATGTTTTGTTATAAAGTAAAAAAAAAATAAACATAACTATAACAACAACAAAAAAAATCGGCTCGCGGACGTGAGCCGATTCCCATCGTTCATTTCAAGGAGTCGGCTCTTTGAACCGGTTCGTTCGCGACCTACACTTCCACTTCACTCACTAGCGTCCTCACGTTTACCAGCCGCACACCGCACACGTTATGCTCCTCCGCGTAATAAATGATGGAGTTTGAAGTACCGCGTTTAATTTCAGCCTTAATTGAAAGATTTTTCAGAAGACCCACTGTAACTCTCCGAGGAAGCACTGAAATAATGGAATATTGAATCATAATTTCCCCACTGGAGTCAGGCTTCGGAATTATTATTCCACCTCTGTTTTTTTTTCTCTCTCCACCCACAGAAAGTAGAGAATGGGCTGTGTCCAATGTAAGGATAAAGAAGCAGCAAAACTCACTGATGACCGGGAGACCAGCCTCTCACACAACTCGGGGTACCGCTATGGGTCCGACCCCACGCCTCAGCACTACCCCAGCTTCGGGGTCACCACCATCCCCAACTACAACAACTTCCACAGCGGCGCCACGCAGGGGGTGACGGTGTTCGGAGGAGTCCACACGTCCTCGCAGTCCGGGACGCTGCGGTCCCGGGGAGGAACAGGTGAGGGTGAAAAGTCCTTTTTTTAAAATATAGAAACACGACTTAAAAGTGAATAATAATATATTATCATAGAAATGTTAAATAAACGTACATCACAAATGTAAAACAACGCGTTTCTTAATTGTCGAAAAATTATGATCCCCCCATTCCTCAAAGTGGTTTCGTCCAGATTATTTTTTCAGTGAGTGGGACCCGTGACTAATGGCTAATTCTGATTGTGAGCTAGTAGCTAGCTAGGTGGAAAAAACAATAGAACAAATATGTAGAAACCAGCCAGTCATTTATCACACAACTCGTTCAAAATTTGTCCAAAAACTGCCTCTTTTTTGTAACAGTATGCTGGTTAAGATAAGAATATATATGGAACATTGCTATAACTTCTATTATTACTTTTAATAGCGTTTAAAACATTCAAACATGCTAACAGTTTAAATCGGCAATACAAGTTTCAAAGGCGTGTTTTGGAAAGAGTTAAAATAGGGCCAGATTATTATGGTAGTATAATATTTTTCATGTCTCCTGCAGAAATTATTCTATGAAAATTTATTGTTTATCCCCCCCAATTAATGAAATTGGATTTTCACCCTTGTGTGCATGTTAAGAGGTGAAAATACTGGAAAATGCTTCACCTGATCAGGTTTTGCTTTTTTAATTAAACTATGCACAATATTGTATTATTTTTTTTCTTTCATGCCACACACAATTAGAGGAATGTCTGAAAATATGCTTCAACCACCACTGAGCACTGAAAACTCCTAGTAAAATAACCTCAGGTGGAGTAGGAGCTAAAACAGGCTGATACTAGTACTAACTCTAAAATACATCACTGTCAGTAAAGGAGGATCAAGTTATAGCCGGAGCAATTCTGTCAGAAAATGATAAATAAATGGCCCTTATCCAATATTCAGCTGGCTCTTCTTGGATATGGGTTTATCATAAATCATCTAATAAAATACAACATATTAGACTGATGATAAAGTTCTAAGGGTGGTGCAGATGTTAGCGCTGTTGCCTCACAGCAACAATTTCAAGGACTTGAGCTAAGATCTTTCTGTGTGGAGTTTGCATGATCTCCCCGTGTCTGTGTGGGTTTTCTCCAGGTTCTCTGGCTTCCTCTCATAGTCCAAAAATATACTGAGGTTAATTAGAGACTCTAAATTGCCTGTAGGTAAGTGAATGGTGCGTGGTGTCCTGTCTGGGGCATATCCCTGCCTGTCGCCTGAAGTATGGTGGGATTGGAATATCTGAGGAATAAGTGGGTATAGAAAATGTATAGAAAGGGTATAGAAATCCTCCACTAGCTGCTGCTGCCACATTGTATAAATGCTTGATTTGCTTTTGTCACCTCTTCTTTGAATGTTATGTGGATTCTGGTACGTCTTTTGACTCTTGACAGTCCTTGGGTTATGGGTTTTTGTGGCATACTTGCTTTGTAATGGCTTCTGTGATTTTATTTCTAGCAGGAGATGCATTCGTGATATATGGATTATAGTCTGTTGTTCAGTTTTGTTTTAGTGTTGTTTTATTTAATGTTTTTCATATATAACTCAACGTGTACTTTGGCTGCTTTCTTGGTCAGAGCACAGTTATAACAGAGATTTTTAAAATAAAGGTTAAATAAATAAAAAAGTAAAAGATCCGTTACTTCAACATTCTGCTTGACACTTCTTCCTGAGGGGATAAACTTTGACCATTTTAAAATCTTTTGAGAAAAAAAAACAAAAGCCCATGGAAATGGTGCACTTGATGCCTGGGGACGTTTCTCCCTTCCTTTATTCTGGCAGAACTGGAATCCCAACATCCTGCAGTTAGATGTTTGAGGATATTGCACGATCGCACATGAAAGCTGGAACTGTCACTCTCGTTCTTCTCCGTTTATTATCTTTTTTCTTACTGTTTTCCGAAGCAGATTTGTGCGTCTCCTCCTGCGTTTGCTCCCTATCGAGCTGCTGTGATACATTCATCTCGCAGCAGAAGATGAACGACCATCAGCTGCAAGTTAATGGAAAACAGAGTGACCTAAATTATCTGGTACGACCAGAAAGAATAGATGTTGTGCTTAATAGTGCAAACATTTTTTGAGGGGGACGCGGGGACCGAGCTTTACAGCCTCTCACTTAAGATTTAAAAGCTACACATGACGTGTGATGCATAAATTAACAGCATCTCTTGCATTGAAGGTAGATCCCAGCACAGATAATAAAGCCTCTGCATCTGTGCAGTCAGCATCGCCGGCTGGTATGAATAAGAAATATCCTTTCAGCAGGGCAGCGCTCAGCAACATTCGTATCTACGACTGCAACAGGAAGTAGAACAGAATCTCATCTGACCACTGCTGTGAAGGGCATCACATGTTTGCCTCTGTGCTTTGCTCATTGTTCATGTTTGGAGGTCATTGCCTGTGCAGGGACGTGTGCAGAGTCTTACTGTAGCTCTGACTGTCCAGACATGATGCAGGTCATAGCAAAAAATAAAACGGTTTTCGGTGTCAAACCTATTAGCAGATACAGGAACCCTTCGCTTTTTTTATTTGCCAAATAAGCAGTTTTATTTATTGTCAAATCAAGCGTGGATTATGTTATTTATGTATTTGGCCTCTTGGGGGCAGCGCAACAAGCTGTAAACACAAAGTTAGCGTATTATCCTTTCATGAAGAGTTGTTATAGTGATTTTTTAGCCACCTGACAAAAGTAAGTGCAATAGTAAGTCCAATAATCCTGGAGGAATCTACGAAAAGCGCAGACCTCCACCAAGCATATTGTGACTCCCACCCAACATTTTTGTCCTATACAAATAAATAAATAAATACATCCAGGCCAGAAACGAACGCAAAAGTCGGGTCTGTAGGAGGCAGGTGTGAGATATCACCACCAGGAAAGTCCATTTACCGCAAACAAAATCCAAGAGATCCAGAAACCAGAAATTCTTCCAGATCATTACCAAAATCACACCATCTGTTCATGGTACCATTCTCAACATTCTCTGAAAATTTGATGGAAATCTGCCCAATATTTTTTGAAGTATCTTGCTAAGAAACAGATAAATGGCAGTGAAACATAACCTCCTTGATAGAGGTAAATATGGTCCTGTAGCTGTTAAACGCTCGACCGTCGCTAACTTCTGTGTCTGAAAATGATTCAATGAGAACGGTGACTGATTTTGTCATTTTAGTAAAGTCATTAAAACAGGACGTAGCTGAGGGGAATTGTAGTCAGGTGATAATTCTCAGTGGGTTCATCGATACAAGTGACGCCTTTTATTCTTCACATAATTATTTGATCCATTCTTAATCTCAAAGTATTCTTTGTTACAGCTTTACAGTTAAAGAAAAATAAAATAATTGTTTTATTTTTTGGAGGTAATGAGAAGAATGCTGTAATATTATGAGAATGGAGTTTTAATACTACAAGAATAAAGTCATAATATTACAAAAAAATGTTATTGTCTAAAGATAGAATATAGCAAAACCACTTCCAGACATTTCCTCATTCACAAGAGGCAGTTTCTTACAAATCTGTGTAGTTCTTTCTTCAGAATAAACACAATCCTTTGCGCAATCCTTTCAAAGTCCTAAAATTGATAATCTGGTGTTGATGTACCAAAAGATTCAGTATTGAGTTATTTGTGAAACTGATACTAAAATATAACTTCATAAGATGCTGCACATTCCTCATTTTAACCCAGACAGCAGACTCGTTCTTGTGAGAATAGTTGTTATAATATTACAACTTTATTCTTATGTTTAAAATTGTATTCATTTTTTTCTCTTTGTCTATCCCTCATAAAAATTCAATAAACAAGGATGCGAACAAGACAAAAAAGATCATTACCTCTTCCTCTGAATAATGTAAAACAGTTATTCACAATGTCATAAAGTTCTGACATTAAAAAAACAAACCTATAGGAAAAAGAACATTTTAACAGAACATGGAATGTACTGTAAGAAACGGCTTAGACGACTGTCTGGATAAACTGAATATACAGAAAATAAACACATTTTAAGAAAACCAGAACATTGCAAAATGAAAGACAGGTTTTTATTTTAAATGGAGGCTCTGATGTTGACGTGATGCAATCAGTAGATGAAGAAGGCAGGAATCCTTATGCCTGTTACGTAACGTGAAGCCCATGTGTTCCACAGCCATGAAACCACCATAAACGTTAACCCAGCGTTACGTCTGATCCACTTTTCACTCGATCCAGTTTCCATCCGGCGACCCCCACTAACCGGCGTGTGTAACTTTCCCTTTTTTTTTTTTTTTTTGCTCCTGCAGGGGTGACTCTGTTCGTGGCTCTTTACGACTACGAAGCCAGGACCGAGGATGACCTCAGCTTCAGAAAGGGGGAGAGGTTCCAGATCCTCAACAGCACGTAAGTGTAAAAACATCTGCATGACAGCATTAAGGGTGGCGGTCGTGTTTTTTTTTTTTTTTTTTTTTTTTTCCCCCCAGTCTGCTTTTCATCTGTCGTGAATGTCATGAGCAACAAAATGTTGTTTCACTGATAGAGTATTTATTTTACATGTGATGTATGACCGAGAAATAAATGCCTATGCTATGACATAACGTGATGCTTCATGGGTGAAGCGCTTGATTTTACATTATTTCTTACTGTATCGTTATATACAATTGGTATTGCCGCTGTTTTATATTTTAAAAGAGACGTCTCCAGCCGTTAGAAAACAAGAAGGACGATAAATAATAAATAAGAGTCTGCCTCCCTCCTTCATCTCTGTCTTTCCTCCTGTTTTCAGTGAGGGAGACTGGTGGGAGGCTCGCTCTCTCACTACAGGTGGCACTGGTTACATTCCCAGCAATTACGTGGCTCCAGTGGACTCAATCCAGGCCGAGGAGTGAGTAAAACTTTTTATACGAGCGCGCACACATACACACACAGAGTCTCAGAGGCAGTGTTATCAGCAGAGGGTATTTCATAAATATTTGAGAGTCCAGTTCGTTGCCTTTTGTCAAATGTGTTATAGCAGAGCGTGGAGTAAAATTAAGAGACAGAACTCTTGGGGAAAAAAAAAATGTTCCTAGTTTGACTCCGGTTTCCTCTCTTTCCCTGCAGCTGGTATTTTGGTAAATTAGGCCGAAAGGACGCAGAGAGGCAACTTCTCTCCAACGGCAACGCCAGAGGCACTTTCCTCATCCGTGAGAGCGAAACTACCAAAGGTAATTTAACTCTAACAGGCCGCGATGTCGAGTTCATGAACATGTGCAGCGTGGCGTTATAAGTAGTTTTATTTTGAGGCAAATTTACAATAATACGAATCATCATTACGCCAAACTTCAGAGTTTCAAATTCAGTTTGATGGGTGTTAATTGTCCTGAATCTTTTTTGTGCTATATATACACTCATTAAAAAAAAAAAAAGATTCATGCACTCGCAATACACGTTCTGTAATCCCTCATGATTACCAGAGACTTTGCTCTAAATTGCTTCAATCTGCCGGTTCGGTTCTCCATCACTGTGTTCCAGGGGCCTACTCCCTCTCCATCCAGGACTGGGATGACGTCAAGGGAGATCACGTCAAACATTATAAGATCCGCAAGCTGGACAGTGGAGGTTACTACATCACCACCAGGGCCCAGTTTGAGACGCTCCAGCAGTTAGTGCAGCACTACTCTGGTGAGAAGAGTTTATTTATGGTGGAATGACAAAAAAAAAAAAAAAGAAACATCCACGTCTTGTTTTCTCCTGAAATGACAAAGAATTGAAGCATGTTTCCACTCTAACCCAATGGCACGGTCCATTTCCAGCAAGGGCGGCGGGGCTGTGCTGCAGACTGATCGTGCCGTGCCACAAAGGCATGCCCCGCCTGACCGACCTGTCCGTCAAAACCAAAGACGTATGGGAGATCCCGCGGGAGTCGCTGCAGCTCATCAAACGTCTCGGCAACGGGCAGTTCGGAGAGGTCTGGATGGGTGCGTATCCTGTCAGGCGTCCTCCTTTGGCACCAGTGGGGGAGGGGGAACAGCTGTGTGCAGGGTTGCAAAACACGCTGGTCATGTGTGATCATTTAACTGTCCAAGACTAAACCAAAATCAACATCGACTCTATTTTCCACAGAGAGTAGTTTTTGCTTTTAGCGATGCTTCGCCCATAAGCTGTTAAAATCCAAAAACCCTCCGATATAGGGGCGGCATTGAGTTTTATTGCATGAGGAAAAACCTCAGCTAGTATTATAGATGTATTTTTATGTGTAGTAAAACCACATCATCATTACTATTGGAAATAGTTTAATGTAATATCAGTAGTATGGCTAAAACTAATGGCTGTTTTGATATTTCATTTAGATTTGAGCTGTTTTTAAACAATTTACAGATTTTTTTCTGACACTTCTGTAGTCACCCCATGATGTAGATTCCTTTTTTAAGGTTTAAGTACAATAACCTTTGTGGTTGTAGAGATATTCCATATTTATTCTCATTTATAGTTTATATCTCATTTATAGGAAAACTGAAAGACTAAGCCTGGGGCTTAAATGGTTAAATGTCAACATTGTTATATGTAGAAATTTAAATATATTTCTTTCTAACTATATTCAGATCCAGCTTGTATTAGTTCAATTCAGTACAGTAATAAACTTCCTTTGTCCCATATGAGGCGGTGAAATGTGTGATTTGCAGAAATCTGAACCTTTTGTTGGTTTGACAAACACGTGTTATCACTGCCGATGGCCACCGCTCTGGGGAACTGCCCTTCAAATGCCCTCTTTCTCTCTTCAGGCACGTGGAACGGCACCACAAAGGTGGCGGTGAAGACGCTGAAGCCCGGCACCATGTCGCCCGAATCCTTCCTGGAGGAGGCTCAGATCATGAAGAAGCTCCGGCACGACAAGCTGGTGCAGCTCTACGCCGTGGTGTCTGAAGAGCCCATCTACATCGTCACAGAGTACATGAGCAAAGGTAGCGCCGTTTCACTTGCTTCGTGTCCTTCAAAACGCAGCAGCGGTCCTGCCGTGTCCACATCACGATACTGAAGTGATTACAATTTATTACAGGGATACGAGACGCTTCCTGTAGTTTGCTTTTACAGCCAGCCATTTTCCCTCAAGAGAGCTTCAGTTACCGCGGCGATAACTAACAAATAAATAGCCGAGCCAAGTGTAACGTGTGGCTCGGATCCCAGAATTGAGGACACGTTAGCTAGTTCTGTTGCGATCCAAATCTGAGTTGAAACCAGGCAGCGGGAGACAATCACAGGCAGCAGATCATAACTCTTTATGTTTTCCTTCATTTTTTTTTTAGGGAGTTTGCTGGACTTCCTAAAGGATGGAGAAGGACGAAGCCTCAAACTGCCAAATCTAGTAGACATGGCAGCTCAGGTACCATCAGATGTTATAAAAGCTGTACACCGTGGATTTGTTACTTGGGCGCTCTAAAATAGACATTTTTTTTAAACAGTTTAATAATCTACAGCTGTTTCCTATTTATTCATTATAGCTAAGTGTTGCATGATTACAGGCAGTTTACTTTACAGGTCTATTAGGCAACTTTTCACTATTCCAAATGGCTGTAAATCTACCTAATCTTAAAAGTAAATAAACGAAAAGTACATTCCTCTACAAATTAAATCTGCTCTCTTCCTGAACAGTTTTTGCTGAGTGAATGAGCGTAACGAAACATCTTTTTAAGCCAGATGTGTGATTTGAAACGTAGGGTTGTGATGTTGTGTCTGTTTTTATTAATATTGTCTATATTATGAATCGGTGTTTACTTGGAGTATCAGTGTAAAATACAACATCACTTCTTTTCCCTGCCTGCCTCCCAGCACAAACTTCATGGGCTGCAAATGAAAATAGTGATTATACCGATGAATTTTTAGTGCTGTACACTGCAAAAAACAAAAAAAATTGGGCCAACTCAAAATGTCAAGGCAACAAACTGATAAAATTTTAAGCTGGGCAATTTTTGTTTTATTTTACCAAGTATTTTAAGTTTTGCTTCTGAATTTGCTCAATTCTGAAATCTGATTCTCAACAGTAAAGTACTAGATAACTCATAGTTTTAAGTAACTTTGAATCCTTACTTCTGATAACTTTCCCATAACTTCCCCTTGCCTTAAATATCAATAACATATTTTCAAGTGTTACCAACATAAATTACTGTTTTATGCCGAAAAATACAAGTTGCCTCTTTTTATTGTATTTTTTTATTATGGTTTGTTGCATTTTTTGTAATTGATCACCTAAAATCAATCAATCAACTCCATTTCCCAGGTGGCGGCGGGCATGGCGTACATTGAGCGGATGAACTACATCCACAGAGACCTGCGTTCAGCCAACATCCTGGTTGGAGACAGTCTGGTGTGTAAGATCGCTGACTTTGGTCTGGCCAGGCTCATCGAGGACAATGAATACACGGCAAGACAAGGTACTGCTCAAGGGTTTAGCGTGTTCACAAAGTCTGGAGGTGTTTGTTTTTTAAAGGGATAGCTCAACATTTTTGAAAATTCGCTCATCAACATGAAGCAAATACTCAGGACTATTTTCTTCAGTAAGCCGCCGGGCGGAATGACACAGTGTGTCACAGCACCTCAGGCGCTGGCAGCAATGCTGGAGATCACTCCGCCCAGCAGCCATGTCTAGTGTGAAGTCCGTGCTTTACATTTACCTTGAGAACAGTTATCTCTCGTAACGTTTGGTTATTATCTCACAGCGTGGTGAATGTGCAGGTCACCACAGCATTTGGGAGTTGAGTTTTAGCTGTATTTGCTGAGTTTGATCAGCCACTCAGTAGCAGCTGAGCAGCTTGTGGCTCCGCTGGTATGGAAACAGACCAAAAAAAAAGGGTAACCTAACTAAAGGTATTGCTATGACTATGGGAATCATGGCGATGGGCAAATTTCCAAAGCCGCTGAACTGTCCCTTTAACGGGATGATGACCTTGGCGGTAGTTTTTTACTCCGTCCCCAACCACAGCGTCTTCTACAAAACCCTCATCAGCGGAAGGAAAAAAACGTGCGGGCTGGAAACTTATGACTTATTCCGTTTAGTCAATGAGTAGAGTGAATGAGCAGGGATTTCTCCTGGTGACACTGGTGGAAAATAGACATTTAGAGCAAGGGCACAGGATTAAACACTGCAGATTGCAGTGTGTGTGTGTATGCGTCCGTGCGTGCATGCGTGCGAGTGTGTGTTGCGCACATGAAAATCTATCCGTCACCGCGTATCTTGTCGGAAGAACGAGGACTAAGCACCATCCCTGAATCACTTAGACGTTGTCCTCCCCTGAGCCCGCGTTGGCAGACGTGAGCTGCACCAGGACGACTTCCAGACTCTCAGTCACTCTGTCAACATGTTCACTCACTCATTTCTTAGCGATTTAAATGTTTACTCGTTCGACCTGGGCCAAGTGCAAACTGAGAGGGAGGGAGATAATGGAATTGTTCCTTTTTTTTTTTCCCCTAGTGGGATGTTATCATGTCGTCGTGTCTCTGCTCTAATGAAATTAGAAAAAGAAATCCATGAAGAGCAGAGTGACCTACTTACTCACCGACTGGAATCACATCGAAAACAGTCATAATAACAAAACTTAAAGGTCCCACATCGTATAAAGTGAGATTTGAATTTGCTTTTTGCTTATAAGAAACTCATTCATAGACTGTGTCTTAAAGCAAGCCGTTGCAACTCCCGTTAGGTTGTGACGTCACAACTATACAGTCACCACCTACCCAACATGCACAGCCATTCAAATCATAGGAGAGGCTCATTAATATTAATGAGACAAACGCAAAACAAGCTGTTTTTACCACAGATAGAAGGTGAGGAGATGTAAAACTACTATTTTTTTGTACTTAAAAACTCGAATATATATGTTGTATATCACAAATTCATATAAAACCCAGTGAAAGTACACAAAATGGGACGTTTATGTTGTCTTATCAGTTCATACGTTGCAGCAGCATGATGTGAAAATTTAAAAAAAATGATGTTTCTGAATTCCTTTTCAGGCGCAAAGTTTCCCATTAAGTGGACGGCTCCTGAGGCTGCGCTCTACGGGAAATTCACCATAAAGTCGGACGTGTGGTCGTTTGGCATCTTGCTGACGGAGCTGGTGACGAAGGGCAGGGTGCCCTATCCAGGTGAGAGGGAGTTCTGTGCATCACGTAAACACTTCCAATTTAAATCCACTCCTTGGATTAACAAGGTGTGTGTGTGTGTGTGTGTGTGTGTGTGTGTGTGTGTGTGTGTGTGTGTGTGTGTGTGTGTGTGTGTGTGTGTGTGTGTGTGTGTGTGTGACAGTGCTGTAGCCACAGTGCTGCAAGCTAAAAACAAAAGAAAAAAAGCCGCATGTTACATAGTGTACGATAAATTGTGAATTATGCAGAGAAATGTTCCCAGCTGGTTGTTTGAACGTCTTAAATCCTGTGTCGCTGTATGTTTTAATGTTGTATTTATACATTAAACTGAGGGATCCAGAGTAAAAAAAAAAAAAACTATTTGTCATACTATAATAAAGATTAACCCATGTCCTATCTTACATTTAAGGGTGATTCTTTAATTAAGGGAGTTTTTCCCCAGGGTAGATTTACAAAAAAAATGTTAGAAATAAAACATGTGTACCTAAATCCATATTTAAATTCTGCTCTCCTTCCTCCCTGTCACCATTACCTGAAAATGGTCTGATAACAGAAGTGTCTTTTGATTAAATTTGTTCTTTTGCTCGTGATCGACAGGGATTCAAGGATTCCAGGATTCTTTGTCATTCAGCACATGTAAATATGATAAATATATGGTATGATAAATATAAAATAAAAATAAAATATAAAAATAAATTAAAGACTAGAAATAGTACAGTGTGCAGGAGTAATTTTTTGTCATTCTTACCTCTCCTACGCACCTGTCTTTCTGGTGTGCAAAACCTTCCCCTTCTCATTTTTAATGACAAAATATGAGTAATGAGCAAGTTTAAGTCAAAAATAAGTGGTTTATACACCCAAATCAGTTAGAATGTTCCTTTATGTTTAGTGTACTTTGTCAAATTTAAGCACAGTTAGTAACAAACAGTCTAAATCTCAGATTTTAGATTTGATTATGTTTTTTTTTTAATTATTCTACTGCAGCTGCTGCCTGATATGAAATATCCTAACACTGTTCCTATGAGTTAGAGGCAGCTCCATCAGCACAGTTCAGTTCATTTCTCCTTGCTCCTCTGTCCAGGCATGAACAACCGCGAGGTGCTGGAGCAGGTGGAGCGAGGCTACCGGATGCCGTGCCCGCAGGACTGCCCCACGTCCCTGCACGAGCTGATGGTGCAGTGCTGGAAGAAAGACCCGGAGGAGAGGCCCACCTTCGAGTACCTGCAGGCCTTTTTGGAGGACTACTTCACTGCCACTGAGCCTCAGTACCAGCCGGGGGACAACCTCTGAGCAGCGTCATCTCATGCCCATTTCACTAGCTTCCCACCAGAGGGAGCCAGACGCCACCTCTTCTCTCTCATCATGTGGCTCCAACAATCTTAAAGCTCATCGACTTGACTTCCTGACTTCCAAGCCCCGCGCACACACACACACATCCACACACACACATACACACACATACATAGAGACAGACGGTGATGCCAGAATGGCAAACTGACTATCAAATCAGAGGATGTTTGGGAGGTTGGGGAGGGGGCGCTGCAGAGTTTAAAATGACTGCCATGGGGTGAAGGAGATGAGTTGTGTTGTGTAACTTGTACGTAGTGTAAATATAAATTGCTTGTTTACTTATCTCTTTTTGTTTCCTTTTATATTACTTTTGATATTTTGGAAACGTGTGGATTTTTATTTTTAATCCGAGGTCAAAGTTATTTGAGAATTTACGGCTCGTAGGCTCACAGCAACAAATAGTGACATAATGAACGCAGGAATGGTAATAGCTAGACATATGTGGACCGAAATGTCTCAGAGGTTTTTCTGGGAGTCCACTGACCTTTTTTTTACTAAGTTAATACTGTATAACGATACTGCTCCTCTTCTCAAGGAACTTAGATGTACTATAACACCTGTTCTTGCCTTTTCATGTTTAGTAATATTCTTATAATGTAAGGGAATGCCTTCATGCTTTCTACACACTAACTAAATGCCTAATGCATCATGGACTCCTTCACCCAAACTTGTATGGCATCCGCACTGATATTAAGTGCATCCATTGCATTTCAGCTTCAGCCAATGATTTTTAGATCGGCTTAAAGTAACTTTTAGTTTGGCTTCTAGCAGTTGGAAAGGGGCTGACCCCCCCCACCCCCACCCCCACCCCGCCCCTTCCACCAACAGCAACCATCGTTCGGGTGATCGCTTATTATATTAACGATATTTTAAAAGCATTATTAAATGGCAGCAGGCTGTGTAAGAATTCTGCTTTGAACGTTCAGATTGTCTTTTTCGCTTGAGCGGCCAAACAAACCAACTGCCACTTACACGACGGGAACGAAGAATGCAAACCTGTGTTTGTCCCTCCATAATGTGTAACTGGAAATAACATGTTTTTTTTTGTTGTTGTTTTTTTTTTTTTTACGAGACCAATTTTATTTTATTTCATTGTTTTGTTGTTTGTTTTTGCTCAACATTTCAGCCAGTCTTGCGTGTTGTTTAAGATTCCATTTCTCCATTTCTACCGGGACGCCTGCAGCTCCAGATGACACCTCATCATGCTCTACTATCACACTTCTCTCTCTGGGTGAGAGGATGCATTCCAGGACAGTACTGCATTTCTGTGTGTGTGTGTGTGTGTGTATTATTTTTGGTTGCTTTTCAGGGGTGGAAAAGTGAGCAAAAACCTTTTTTTTGTATCACTTCATCTACCCTAATTCAGTAGATATACAGGCAATGTTTTTGGTCTCTGTATTATTTATTGTCTCTGTCTGTTACTTGTACACAACTGGTTTTGAAATAAACAATCTTGCCATCATTGCCCTGTGTACTCATCACTTTAAACCAAACACTATTGAACACTTTATAGTCAATAATTGGTTTTAGAGATTTATAAAGTGCTATCTTTTGTCCAGAGAACATACTGTACACAGTATGTTTCTGCTGTGGGCAACATGGTTTTCCACAGCAGAAACCCATGTGTAGCCTAAGTATGTAAATCTGGCTGAGCAACACCAACGGTACTTCCTCGGCTCTGATTGGTCGCAGCTGAAGCATTGGAGAATTTGCATATAGCAGGCTGTGACACACACAAGCCTCTGCAACCACAAGTTTCACACAAGAATCCCGCAGAGAACAGGTAGGTCATTGTTACACTTTGTGTCCTCTTGGCTCAAGGTTATACTGGGTGTACTTTGACAAGAATCCTAATAAATATGTAAAATTGATTATTGATTGAATAATTCTGTGTTTTTTTTAATTTTCTCGTTACTTGCAGGTTAAGATGGAGAAATCACAAAAAGTACCAGAGATGCAAATTTACTTACTTACATACTTTTGAAATGAAAAAAAGTTTTGCGACACAAATAAGTCAGAACATCGAATTCAACCTTTACACCCTGAAGTCACGGGAAACCGGATATTTCATGCTTGTTCCCTCAGTAACACATTCATAACAACCTGTTGCAGTCGTGCAGATTATTTCCACCAAAGTGCACATTAGGGTGGGCAAAAAGTGTAGCTGAGGAGTCAGCCCGTAGAGCCGATGCAGCAAAGAGAGCCTGCGGATCCAGGAGCGACTCCAGCCGGGATGAATCTACATCATCGACCTCCGGGCGGCTGTTACCCGCGTCCTGATGCAGACGGGAGTCAGGGCAGCACCAGGCAACAGTGCTGCTGTTGGAACTGTGGATCAGATCAGTGTGGAACAGCAGTAGAAACATATAGGTTAGTGGGAAAAATGGCTACAGGAGTGAGGAACTCAATCAAAGAGTCCATTTTGGATTAATTCAAGCCTGTATTTTAAAAATGTAATATATTATTTGTATTTTAGGCGAGATGACGAATACAGTCCTCAGCTTCAGGATGAGGCAGAGGAGGAACTTGAGCCTCCTTTGCCTCTGAGATCTGATGATGAGTTGCAATTTTGCAGCCCCTTTTTACCTCCACACTACATGTCCAACTATGGTAAGGAGAATATAAATATTGATTTATATATATATATATATATATATATATATATATATATATATATATATATATATATATATATATATATATAAAAATCAATATTTTCCATCCTGTGCATGTCTTGTCAATTACTTGTCAATTACTTTGATTGCATTCAACGAGTATGAAAAGTGTGATAAATAGTGTGTGATAGATTGAATGATAAATGTTTAAGCAGCATTTCAGTCTAATTTTTACTTGTACTCTTGTGTTGTTGAACTGTAACAATGCATCCTGTCATATAAATGGATTGTTGTTAGTACAGTACTTGACTTCATGTTATTTCCACCTCTGCCATTAGTCTCAGTTATATTTGTATTATTTTTCATTGACCAGTAGCTTTGTCTGTTGTATTTTATTCTAGTGACTCCAAGCTGATAGTTGAGCAAGATTATTAACTTTTATTATTCACTTTTTCTTTAATCACTACTTAACATATACATGTAATGTTAAATATGTTTACAATCCCCATGCTATAGATACCAGGTATTACCCCTCTGCAGGAGAAAAGCAGTACAACCTCAATCCACAACAATTTCATCCACATCACCAAAACTGGTAAAGGTTTCTGATCCTCTTTGTTTCCGCCTGAGGGAAATATAAATGTATGATTTGCATGCTACTCAAGAGCTTCACATGTCAGAGCAACACAGCCGAAGAGCCGCTGTTTGTGTTCTTGCCGATTGTTTCAGGCTCAGAGCTCATGACGAGTTTATGAATGACACCATGGCCCGAGGAGGAGTCTCGCTTAATTCGCCGCAGTTCTCCGTCCCACCTGTGCAGGACATGTCACGGGTCAGCGTGAGGAGCCTGAACTCAGCAGGGGCAGAAGCGTCTGATTCTCGCCCACGAGAGAAAACACGAACCATCTGTCTGCCTGATGAGTGCCGTGAGTAATTTTCTGGCCTCAGGTCTTTTTTTTACAGCTGTACCACTAAAAAGAGGAAGAGATGATTTTGTGTAACGGCACTTTAAAGTATGTAAGTACTTATTAGTATTTTCAAAGCAGGATTATTAGTCATGGGATGTTTCAATAAACCCAGCCGTCCTGTTTAGGGCCTCAAACCTAATACCTCTTAAGTCGCCCTGCTTTGCCAGTCTCACAGTTTAATATCTTAATTATGGAGGCATATTTATATAAATTGGGATTTTTTTTATGGTCCAAAGCACCGATTTACACCTGTAGCAGCAATAAAATCTGCCTTCTCACACTGAAAACCTATATTCTAAGTTCAACATTTTCTTTTCAGTGCACACAATCATTCTGAAAAACCATGTCCTCCTCCCCTCCCTAATGAAATCTGCCAGAAATATCACTCCCCTCCTCGTATTATTGGAACATACCATTTTGAACTGTTGTTGAGGTATTAATTCATCTTGATGATCATTTTGTTTTATTAGAATACATCATTTGTGTGGTGATGTCCATGCAATTCAGGTGAACATGAGAATAGACTTCACAAACACCGACCATAGAAATAATTCTATGATCTCTCCTCTTCTCAGGAAACGTTTTTATAACCTATTCCTCTGACACGTCTTCAGAGATGGTTCCCTTCATAGAGTTCCTCACCGAGCACGGTTTCCGACCAGCTGTAAGCTTCTATGCTCCTTAACACATGTCTCTTTTCTTTCAGAATCACCTAAAACATACAAGTACAATAACAGACTTCGATTTCACAGGTTGACATATTTGATGACCCCATTAGACGGATGGACATCAATCAATGGAAGGACAGTTACCTGAAAAATGTGAGTGAATATCACATTTTAATAATATGTATTTATTATCTTTTTCATTGTCACTTCATAAACTGACTAAGAATTTCTTTTTTTCAGTAATTATAGCACAAAATGTGTTTTTTAACAGCCATCAACCCTGATCATCATTGCCATCAGTCCACAGTATAAAGCAGATATTGAAGGATCTGTAGTGGACAGCCGTGGTTTACACACTAAATATGTTCACTCCATGGTGAGGGAAAACACACTATGTAAATTAAATAAGTCTCTGAGACAAACTGCTAGTAACTACTTTTATTTCATCGTCATTTTTGCCAGATGCAGCATGAATTCATTCAACAAGGCAGCTTGAATTTCAGATTCGTACCAGTTCTCTTCCTCAATGCATCCCAGGTCAGATACATTAAAGCATTTTTACACGATTGTCCAGTTGTACCTTAATGGACACGTGTATATACTCGCTCCTCACAGAAGCACACCCCGGGCTGGCTTCAGAACACGCGTGTGTACCGCTGGCCGCAGTACGCTGAGGATTTGTTGCTGCGGCTGCTGAGGGAGGAGAGATACGCTCCTCCTCCGGTGCCGAAGGAGCTGACCCTCATCATCAGGCCGGTGACCACCGGTGCTGCAGCTGCACCTTAAACACTGGCTTTATGCATGTTAGTGTGGGATTTAAAGGTCCCACATCATGCAATAGCCACTTTGGAGAGTGGCTTTTCTTTTACTCTAGATCCGCGGTGGGCAACCCAGGTCCTGGAGAGCCACTGTGGGTGCAGGTTTTTGTTTCAACCAAGCAGGAACACACCTGATTCTACTAATGAAGCTCCATAGCAAGGGCCCCAGTAGTTGATTAGTAGAATCGGGTGTTTTGCTTAGTTGAAACAAAGACCTGCACCCACAGTAGCTCTCCAGGACCAGGGTTGCCCACCTAGATAAAGTGTAGTGAATAAACTGTATATAAAAAATAATATAGGAAATGATATGGGACCTTAAATCACTTAGTTTTCTCTGTATTTATTTGACTTGGTAACAAATCATATTCAAAGCGGTTACATATATATTCAGGATGTGCTATTGGTGGACTTATCTTTTTTGTATTTTTTTTATTATGTCTTTAACCTCTACTGTTTGCTATTGTGTTTTCTTTGTTTTGACCTGCCATGAAATGCAAATGACATTTGTGTTTTTTTGTTCACAGCAAAACCTGAAATTTTAACCAGTGAAAATATGTTTTTTGGTGTATTTTGGAGTAGAATTATCTTTTTCCACTGGCAGATAATTTTGCTTATTTTAAGTTTTTTTTTATTGATTTTGATCAATTTAATCTTTTTTAAAGAAAATGTTTCTTGTTATTAAACAAGCTCAAACAGACCCAACTCAGGAAAAACTGAAATAAGCCAAATAATCTGCCGGTGGAATACAATAATTCTTCTCAATATTGGACTAATTGTACCAAAAACAATATATTTCAGGGTTTGTGTTTTGTTGTTTTACTGTACATGGTCCTTTTTAAATAAATTAATAAAATAAATAAATGAGTGGTCTTTAATTAACAAACATTATTAAAATTATATTATTTATTTTATGTGCTGTAAAAATGTACCATATTCTTTTAATATGTGCATACTACTTAGATTTTGATATTTGATTAAAATATATATATATATTTTCATCCTAACAAAGAACTTACAGCTTTAGATGCTGTTGCTCTGATTAAAAAGTTGCTCCATTCGTTACTATTGAGAAGAATTTGATCAGTTCACTGGTGAAGTCATTTATAGTTCTGAAAAAACATTTAAGCTGCCAAATGAAATCAAACATATTTCATCTAGAATCAAAGGAAAAAAAACAGTAATAGGTAAATGGGAAAAAACAACAACAAGCCAACAAGATAAAATAATTTCCTAGTCATCTATGTGCCAGTAGGAGGACGAATCACTTACAGTAAAGGTCAATTTACAGCTGTAGTGTTGTCCATTCCTCATGTTGGTCACATGATTTGTTCCAGTTTGGGGACAGGTTGCAGATTAGTACCCCACCAGTAGGGGTGTTTGGTTCAGCGAACTGATCCTAAACACACCCCTTCAACCGCCAAAAAAGGCCTGTCAGAGCGGCTGGTGTGCAGAGATCAGCTAAGAATAACTCGGACCTCCTGGTGGATAAAGTTACCTTGCGGCCAGTGCTGTGCTCTGACCTATACCCATGTGAGGCACCAATAACACTGAGTGGGATATTCCGCTTGTCCTCCCCCTTGCCCGATCCAGCCCCGTGCTTAGCCTGCTCTTTCCTCCCCTGCGTTGCTTTTCCTCGCCCCACCGTCCCCAGACCCCCCTCTGCAATGCTGCCGCACTGGCAGCTCCAAATTTACACCTGTAATCTTTAAATTTCACTTTCCATTTACTGCTTTTTTTTTATCAACCTGTGGATTATAAGGGTCAAGAAACAATCCTGTGATCAACAAGTGGAAATGGAATAATTTACTAAAGTGAGACTCTGTTTTAACTGACTGGAAGTGGATGCTGACTGGATTTACTGAAGCTGTGGTTTTCCTGTCAGATCTGCATGAGGAGGCTTTGCCCTCAACTCAAAAAAAAAAAGGATTTCAGCTGAAATAGTTTCACCGTCACCATGGCTGAAGGTAGGACTGTTATACCTGCAACCGCACTCACCTTTGGTTGAGATTAACGACACTTAATGTTTGCTGCCGGCCACAAATCCACAACAATTGATGCTATGCAATAAATAAATGGCGATGTTTTAATAGGGTGCGACCTCTTAGGGATATGTGTTGAAAGTTGGCTGCTATAAATACAGGATATCATGTCGCCTGAGTATTAGCGTTGCTCTCCTGTGACATAAGACGCGGCTGCTGCTGACCTGAACTTTCTTTGTGACATTTAAAAAAAAAAAATGCTCTTATGTAATAAACAAATAAAACTAATGATATTCTATAACCAAATCATGTGTTTGTTGAAGCTTTAGGGCTTGAGTAACCAGCCGCTTCTCCTGCAGAACAGATACCTGTTTGTGTTGAAATAGAATGAAATGGTGACACCACCTGTCCATCCTCAACACTTCGAGTCGGGCGAAGGAGCTGTTTTTTGAGTTTTGATGCAGTGCTTGTGTATGAGGAAGTGAATCATGAGTCAGGCATGCTTAGAGTGTCACATTGCACTGTAATTGCAGTATAATTACATGTGGCAAAAACAGATTTGATTGATAGAAGACCTTGGCACCAGGTCCAAGCTGAAAAGCACAGCATGACAATGATGCTGGGAATGTCAGTAAATGTTACACAAGCAACAGCTGCCATGCAGATATTTGTTTGGAAAATGGATCTAATGAGACGGTACTAACAGAGCAGTGAGACATTCTGTCTCAGCCGCCTACTGTTTTAAATCATTTGATCCAACAATTAACATCTGTCACCTGTCAGAGTCAAGCTGCCGTTACAACATGACGAGACATGAAACGCGGCTCAGCTACAACATATGACCTGAGCACCTGAAAGCCAGGCGCAAGTATCAGAAAAAGACTTTGGTAGAAGTTAAAGTCACCTTTTAGAAGATTATTCTTAAAGTAGGGGATATTTATGGTAGTTAGGTATTGATAATCATAATTAAATGATGTTGATAAAAAAAAGGAAGCAGTCAGAATGGTGAGGTTTATGAAGTTTATTCTCAGTGTTTGTGCATCAGTGGCGGCTTCAGGTTTCCACATCACACATGCGCAGACTGAATATCGAACCAGAATTAACTTCCAAACTATTTTTGATGACACGAATCATGCTCGTACCGCGGCGTTTCCAGTCTGTTTACTGCAAATTCTGATTAAGAAAAAAAGTTTTCTTTTCAAACTTATATGATTTGAATCATCAGACATGCAAATGTGCCATTATGTTTGTTTGCTGCTACTCTCAGACAAATCATTTCGGACCTTATGAAACAAAAATAAAATGAAAAAATAGAAAATTTAGTAAATTGTAGAAATATTTAAGGTTCAGAAATTTGATTAAGGCATAGGTCATAGGTCACGATTATTAACAGATGATCCTCAGAGTTACTGCAGGAGGTCGAATCATGGTGTGATAGTATTTCAAACCTGTTTTCCTTAAAAATATTTAAACATGTCTGAAAATACACATTATCTTTAATCCAAAATATCATTTGCTATTATTTTTATGTTCCACATAACTGGAAGAAACTCCAAGAAAACTGCAGGTCTGCTACAGCTCTCAGTTCAAGAATCAAAGACATTAGACATTTCTAAAATTGCACTGTAAATCTCATATTTAATTTGATGAATTCCTTTAACTCTTAAATGACAGTATTCAAAGGTTGTTTTTTTCCGTAATGCTTTTCTTTTGCACTTGATGCTTTTAATGATTTATGCAGTACTTTAAATTGTCTCTCTGTTGAAATGTACAATAGGATTAACCTTGCCTTGCCTCTTTGTTTTTCCGCATAAAGGGGTCAATCCCGGCCCCTCGTTGGCCAACGAGCCCAATGCAGCAGCAGGGCAGGCGGGTTCTCTGAAATCTAAAGGTCTGGGGCTCCTCAATAAGCTGAAGGTGTCTGTGGAGCTGCTGATCGCCCTGGCTGCGCTGCTGTCCTGGGTGGTCGTAGGAGTGGTGATGTTTGACTTTGTTGAGCACAAGGCAGTCCCTGGTAAGTCACAGATATCTAAAGAAAATAAATAAAATAAAATTACTTTGCTATATCACCTACAAACGTGTCACTATTTTATATTTGTTTCTACTCTCAGACATTCAGGAAATCATTTCGGACCCTATTCAAGCTGTAAACGACGCCGTTGATGAAGCATCCATTTTGTTCAATAAGTTTCAAGGTACAGATGTGAAGTTGTATGGAGCTAAATTTGGGTCAATTGTTTTAAAAAATTAAAAAAAAAGAATTGAACCTGAAATTTCAAGTTTTAATCTTGAATTCTGATAAACAAAAAAAAAACATAATTTTGAAAAAATAAGATCTGACGAAGTATGCAACTGAGAGAAATTGGATCTTAAATATCAAAACATATATAAGTGAAAAAAAATATTCAAACTAACTAGCAGAGTGAATCATAATTATATTTAACCTGAAAAAAAGAGTGTATATTTGTTTTAATCTGAAATACGTTTACGTTTATTCATCAGAATTACAAGATTACAATTTGAAATTTCAGTTTTGATTTCTATTTTTTCAAGTTGGATCCAAAAATGGATCCAGATTTAGCTGCATAAACCAGCATGCACGACACATTAATTAATAGCAAATACTATAATGCACGACTCTCATTTCTGGGCTCTTAGAATGTGCACCAGATTTAAGTGACCCCATGTCCACTGCCACCTACATGGCGGAGGAAATAGCAACAGCGAAGGATGGATTTGTTCGATATTTCTCAGATGAAGACGGTAGGAAATCACACCGATCCTCAAAGAATAAGAAAAAATATCAACATGTATGTGATGAACCCGTGTCGCTGCATCTCCCTCCAAAACACAGGAAACTTCTACCTCAGCTACATTGACCCTGTGATCATCGGTCGACAAGCTTTCCATTCCACTAATGACTTCCTGTGTGGAGTGGTGGGATCCTTCAGGGACACACTTTGTGCTATAGTGGATACTATAACGGATACGATATTGGATGTAACTGAAGGTTTGTAATCTACATATGAACATACGGTTTTATTTGCCTTCCCTGTTTCACACCTCAATTAGGTGGTAATTTCATCAGTAAAAGGAGACTAATCACTTGAATTGCATCAATATTTAATGTTTTTAAGTTGTGTTTAACCGCCTGGTGTAAGTATTAACCAGTGATTTGTTTGTCCCTTGCACATGTTTATGTTTTC
Source organism: Lepturacanthus savala (assembly GCA_030544235.1). NCBI lineage: Eukaryota > Metazoa > Chordata > Actinopteri > Scombriformes > Trichiuridae > Lepturacanthus > Lepturacanthus savala. Next base: position 12,164,015 of record CM060469.1, read on the forward strand.
CCAGGGAAAATTGACCTTAGCTACATTGACCCTGTGGTAGTAGGCAGAAGTGTCTTCAGTGTTACTAATGAATTCATGTGTGGAGTGGGGGGCTACATCCAGGATGTGCTCTGTGGTATTTTGGACACTATTCTGGATGTAGTGAAAGGTAATTAACATTTTTATTTAATCTCTATCCTCTTAACATCGTCCAATGATTAATCAGCAGTAAAGTATTTGTTTGAAATCGCTTTAAAAATTACTTCCATTTTCCTTTCCTCAGGAACCATTGACATCAGCTTCATCGACCCTGTGGTCATCGGCAGAAACATCTTCCATGTTACGAACGACACCGTGGGTGGAATAACGGGATACATCCAGGATGTGTTTTTCTCAGTCTTTGACGTAATAATGGACACATTAACAGGTAAAATATGGATTTTAACCTCTGTCGACCTCGATCTTTAACGATATACTGAATTTATACCTTAACTAGTTGTTACTGAAAGACAATTGCTTCATCTTTTTTCATGACCAGGCATCCAAAATGCTGTGGGATTCAGTCCTATGGCAGTGCTGAAGGGAACAGCAGAAATCATCACAGAACAGATTAACATGCTTGTGAGCTACTTTTCCACGTTGCTGATGGGTGAAGAAGGTGTGTTTTAACACACAAAGGCATAAAAACATACCAGCTGCAGTTCACTCCTACTGTAACAACTCATTTTTTAGGATTAGGCGATAGAAGAGTATGACGTCAGAAATCAGACTTTTATTCACCCTGTGGCGCGTTGATGTTTCAGGAATTCTGCCTGAAGTGTCCATCGACCCCATGAAAGTTGTGGAAGACGCCGTGTTGGAGTTCACAGACAGGAAAGATTTGTTCTTGGCCTATATGTCAAGTATGCTCATTGGTGATGAAGGTATGCTTGTTTACATACGCTAAGCTCTTTAATATGCTATAATATTTACAGAAAAGATTTCTTTTTTTTAAAAAAAGGCACTTTATTTTTATTTCTCTCTTTCTTCCTCCTTTCTCTCATTTTAGGTGAACCTGTTGCCACACCGGTTGTAAATGTAGTAACTGAAAAAGGTTTGACTTTTTTTATTACAGTTTGAATAAACCTAGAACCATCTTACTAATATAATCTATTCATGGCAGTTAAACAACCAATGTCTTTTTTTCTCTTCATTTAGATGAAATCGATCTGTCTGATATAAATTTAGTCAGAAGGAAAGGTGAGTTTGATAGGTGTTTGTACAACACATATATGATTTGTTCTTGTTTTAACAGCAGCAATACGAGTTTGTTAAATGCATTTGAAAAGTTATGTGGTTCTAAGCAATTGTGTTTTAACATTAAAACTGATAATGAATTCATTTTGAATTGGAATTTCCCTTTGTCATTGACTGGCCCATTTAACCTAAAAAAAAAAAAGCCACAGCGGCTGTTTCAAGATCAGGGGCCTAAATAATTATATTTTACAACATAATTCCAACACAAATTTACCTGAAGTCACCCTATCTTCTTTAAAATATAGGTGAATTCCTGCCACCTTTTGAAAAAGGTAAGAAAATACAATTTATTTATATTTACTTTGGACAAGTGCAATGTTTGTTGGCAGCAAATAGTGTGCATAGATTTATTTGGGTGTTTTTTATATAGATATCTGTTTCTGGCCTTGGATGCATGCGATTTAATTTGCTGTTTTTCTTACCACTTCTTGTGAAGTTTCCCTCTTGTGCGTAATGTACTATCAAACTGTTTTGTTTGAATAAACTCCATGTTGCTCTTCCTAAGTCATTAAAATAATCTTACTGCATGAACAACTATGCATCAAACCAACTGTATAATTTCATTGGAATAAATATGCAACCACGTTGTTGTGGGTTGTTTTACTGCATTACTTTCGTAACACTGACAGGTCTTTGAATGTACATAATGGAACTGAACTACATTCATTTTAAATACGTTTTGTCATTAATTTATTAGGCAGCAAAGATTTTCTGTGTTTCTCTTGTGCATTATCCAAGCATCTTTTTGTACAACCGACTAAGTGACTGCTATTCATCTGTATGTAAAACCATTTAAATATTTGTGATATATCATGTATGGATTGTTTGCTCTAAATTATTGTGCATGTCATCATACAATTTAACCCCACATGCTTTAAAAGTTAGCACTAAATTATTTTTGAAGTGTGCTGAGTGGAAAACTGTCAATAAACAATCGAAAAGTTAATAGTCAAATGGAGACGGTTGCTAACTGTAGCATGTGGTGCATGCTGTATTATGTCATGAATGTATCTCCCATTTCACTCCATCAAAGTGCCTGTTGTGCTGTAAAACGAGTGGACCCGCTTTTAAAAAGCCCAAATATGCGAAGAGGTCACATCGGTTAATGATACAGTTACAGAGATCATGAAAACTGCTAAAGATGAAGCTGCTCCTGCTGCGGAGAAAAGTGAAGCCCCCGACTCAAAGATGGAGGAGGAAGAGGTTCCAGCTGAAGAAGATGAGAAGGAGGCAGAGGAAGCTGATGGTATTCACATGATTTTTCCTCATTCAGCATTTTCATTAGTCAGATTAAAGGTTGAATGAAAGAGGAATTAAATTTGTTGCTGTCACATTACTAGTGGAACGTCCCGGCCTTGAAGATACAGAAAGTAAACCGACACTAAAAGATGAGGAAGATGAGGGTATCCTTGATGCTGCTTACAGTGAGGAAGAAGAGAAACAGGAAGAGGTGAAACAGGTTGATGCTGCAGAAGAAGAAGAGGAGGAGGAGGAAAAACAGGAGGAGGAAAAAGAAGATGAGGAAAGTGTTGGTACACAAGAGGAAGACGATGATGAAGAGCAACAAGGAGCTAGTAAAACAGAGGAGCTTGACCTAAAGAAAGAGGAGGAGGGGTCAAAAATAGAAGAAGAGGTGGTAGAGGATAAGGAGGACAGGGAGGAGGAGGTCAAAGCGGAAGAAGATTTGGTAGAAGATGAGAATGAGGCGAAGGAAGAGGAGGAGACACAAATTGAAGATGAGGAAAAGGAGGAGGAGGATGAGACCAAAGCAGAACAAAATTTGGTAGAGGAGGAGGAGACCAAATCAGTAGAAGAATTAGCACAAGATGATGATGAAGGGGAGGAGATAAAAACAGAAGATGTGGTTGAAGATGAGGAGGAGACCAAATTCATAGAATATTTGCTACAAGATGATGATGTGGAGGAGGAGGAGCAGGAGGAGGAGATAAAAATAGAAAAAGTGGTTGAAGATGAGGAGGAGGAGCCCAAATTTATAGAAACTTTGGAAGATGAGGAGGAAGAGAAAGCAACAACAGAAGAAGACATTGTAGATGGAAAGGAGGAGGCGGTGGTGGAGAAGGAGCAGGAGGAGGAGGCTGAAGCTGCTGCTGCCACCAGTGATGAAGACACTGATGTCAAAGATCAATCTGTAAAAACTGACCAAGATAATCACACTGAAGCAGGAGAAAAGCAGGTGGATGAGGAGGATAAAAATAAAGAAAAAGAACCATTAGTCCAACAACCTGATCTTGAAATTCTCTTATCTGAAAAGCTCGATAATGACAGTTTAGTCTCTGAATCTGATGAGGAGGATGAAGAAGAAACAGCCATGTTATTGGACCAAGAAGAATACACCGACGTCGTCGATGATCGAGATGAGAACAACAACAACAGCGAGAGTGGGAAAAGTGAACCCAAACGCAAGAAGAAGGTTCATATTCCCTTTAAGAGAGTCAGGAGAGTTGGTTCCAGATCGGCTCACAAAGAAAATAAACATGACAAAGGTACATATATATACACTTTACCATTCTCATTACATATTCTTCATTATTTTTCTTTTCTTTTTTATTATCTGGTAATAATAGTGTCCTTTCTGAATGGTGATTGAAAAATGTAATGTGACATGACATGGTATGTTTTTTGGGTTTTTTTTTTTAAACAGATTTACAATTTCTTAATATTTTCGGTGTTACAAAATGATTTATCTACTAAATCTGTTGGTTGTGACTAAAGTTGTCACAGGGGCCTAACAGTTATGTGTTCAGTGGTTGATGTGGTATAATTGATATTTCAATTTCTGTGCTTTTTTGTTAAAATTATGTTTGTGTATTGGTTTTGTGACATTAACAATAATAATCTTATCACCAAGCAGAACATCAAGGTTTTAAACCAAGAGTTTTCATGAATGATATATATCTATATATATATATATATATATCTATATATATATATATATATATATATATATATATATATATATATATATATATATATATATATATATATATATATATATACATGTCTACTAGTGCTTATAGTGCTTATGCAAGCATGATTTTTAGCATGACTATAATACAATAGTGTACTAATATTTCCTTATGTTCTTTTTAAATGCTCTGATTTGGTGTAATTATGTCTTATGATTTTTAAGAGCTATTGTTGCATACAGAACTAAAAGCCACAGAAGCTGAAAAAGAAGAGAAACAAGAGAAAGAAACCGAAATTGAAAAAACTTTGGAGATAAAAACAAAAGAAGAAAAGCCAAAGACAGAGGCCAAACCCACTGAGAAGACACCAGAGAAGCTTAAAAGTAATGACACTTAACTTTTTCCTTGCCAATGTTTTGACCTATTTCACCTATTTCTTTCAACACTCCCAGAATATTCAGTACCATAAATATGGAAAAGGGAATATATGAGGAGGAAGTTACACATTGAAACACCAATGGTTTATCTGTTTCTTATGGAGAATACATTTTATAAGATGATCTGTAATAGTACCTCCTCTAATATAAGATTAAGAACACAGGGAGACAGAATATCTTGTACTTAGTGGAAAAGGTTTTATCATGAAATGATTATCTCTAATAAGAAAAATTGTTAACCATTAAAAGTAAAATCATCTTAACAATTTAGGTAATAAGTAATATTCATTGTAAGACTTTTACAGACATTTAAAATGACATGTTCTTTATTGCTTTCAGAAGAACCCCAGAAGGAGACAGAAATGAAACCTTCCAAAGAGGAAAAAGCAACAAAGGCCATCCAAGAGGAGAAAGAAGAAAAGACGCCTCCTAAGGAAAAGAAAGAAATATCAAAACCTAAAGAGAGGGAAGTTGAAAAACCTTCCAAAGAAAAGACAGTAGAGAAGAAACACAAAGAAGAGAAGAAAGAAAAGAAGCAACCCAAAGAAGAGAAAGAGAAGAAACTTCATAAAGAAGAAAAAGAAGCCAAGAAACCACTTAAAGACAAGGAAGAAGCCAAGAAATCACCTAAAAAGGATAAAGAAATTAAGAAACTTCACAAAGAAAAGAAAGAAGTCAAGAAACCACCTAAAGAGGAGAAAGAAGTCAAGAAACCTCCCAAAGAAGAGAAAGAAGTCAAGAAACCTCACAAAGAAGAGAAAGAAGTCAAGAAACCACCTAAAGAGGAGAAAGAAGTCAAGAAACCTCCCAAAGAAGAGAAAGAAGTCAAGAAACCTCACAAAGAAGAGAAAGAAGTCAAGAAACCACCTAAAGAGGAGAAAGAAGTCAAGAAACCTCACAAAGAAGAGAAAGAAGTCAAGAAACCACCTAAAGAAGAGAAAGAAGTCAAGAAACCTCCCAAAGAAGAGAAAGAAGTCAAGAAACCACCTAAAGAGGAGAAAGAAGTCAAGAAACCTCTCATTGAAGAGAAGGAGGTCAAGAAACCACCTAAAGAGGAGAAAGAAGTCAAGAAACCTCCCAAAGAAGAAAAAGAAGTTAAGAAACCTCTGAAAGAAGAGGAAGAAGCCATAAAACCACTTAAAGAGGAGAAAGAAGTCAAGAAACCTCTGAAAGAAGTCAAGAAACCACCTAAAGAAGAGAAAGAAGCCAAGAAACCTCTCAAAGAAAAGAAAGAAGTCAAGAAACCACCTAAAGAGGAGAAAGAAGCCAAGAAACCTCTCAAAGAAAAGAAAGAAGTCAAGAAACCACCTAAAGAAGACAAAGAAGTCAAGAAACCTCTCAAAGAAGAGAAAGAAGTCAAGAAACCACCTAAAGAGGAGAAAGAAGCCAAGAAACCTCTCAAAGAAGAGAAAGAAGTCAAGAAACCTCTCATAGAAGAGAAAGAAGTCAAGGCACCACCTAAAGAGGAGAAAGAAGTCAAGAAACCTCTCAAAGAAGAGAAAGAAGTCAAGAAACCACCTAAAGAAGACAAAGAAGTCAAGAAACCTCTCAAAGAAGAGAAAGAAGTCAAGAAACCACCTAAAGAAGACAAAGAAGTCAAGAAACCTCTCAAAGAAGAGAAAGAAGTCAAGAAACCACCTAAAGAGGAGAAAGAAGCCAAGAAACCTCTCAAAGAAGAGAAAGAAGTCAAGAAACCACATAAAGAGGAGAAAGAAGTCAAGAAACCTCTCAAAAAAGAGAAAGAAGTCAAGGCACCACCTAAAGAAGACAAAGAAGTCAAGAAACCTCTCATAGAAGAGAAAGAAGTCAAGGCACCACCTAAAGAGGAGAAAGAAGTCAAGAAACCTCTCAAAGAAGAGAAAGAAGTCAAGAAACCACCTAAAGAAGACAAAGAAGTCAAGAAACCTCTCAAAGAAGAGAAAGAAGTCAAGAAACCACCTAAAGAAGACAAAGAAGTCAAGAAACCTCTCAAAGAAGAGAAAGAAGTCAAGAAACCACCTAAAGAGGAGAAAGAAGTCAAGAAACCTCTCAAAGAAGAGAAAGAAGTCAAGAAACCACCTAAAGAGGAGAAAGAAGACAAGAAACCTCTCAAAGAAGAGAAAGAAGTCAAGAAACCACCTAAAGAGGAGAAAGAAGTCAAGAAACCTCTCAAAGAAGAGAAAGAAGTCAAGAAACCACCTAAAGAAGACAAAGAAGTCAAGAAACCTCTCATAGAAGAGAAAGAAGTCAAGGCACCACCTAAAGAGGAGAAAGAAGTCAAGAAACCTCCCAAAGAAGAGAAAGAAGTCAAGAAACCTCTCAAAGAAGAGAAAGAAGTCAAGAAACCACCTAAAGAGGAGAAAGAAGCCAAGAAACCTCTCAAAGAAGAGAAAGAAGTCAAGAAACCACCTAAAGAAGACAAAGAAGTCAAGAAATCTCTCATAGAAGAGAAAGAAGTCAAGAAACCACCTAAAGAGGAGAAAGAAGCCAAGAAACCTCTCAAAGAAGAGAAAGAAGTCAAGAAACCTCTCAAAGAAGAGAAAGGAGTCAAGAAACCACCTAAAGAGGAGACAGAAGCCAAGAAACCTCTCAAAGAAGAGAAAGAAGTCAAGAAACCACCTAAAGAGGAGAAAGAAGCCAAGAAACCTCCCAAAGAAGAGAAAGAAGTCAAGAAACCTCTCAAAGAAGAGAAAGAAGTCAAGAAACCACCTAAAGAGGAGAAAGAAGCCAAGAAACCTCTCAAAGAAGAGAAAGAAGTCAAGAAACCTCTCAAAGAAGAGAAAGAAGTCAAGAAACCTCTCAAAGAAGAGAAAGAAGTCAAGAAACCACCTAAGGAGGAGAAAGAAGTCAAGAAACCTCTGAAAGAAGAGAAAGAATTCAAGAAACCACCTAAAGAAGACAAAGAAGTCAAGAAACCTCTCATAGAAGAGAAAGAAGTCAAGGCACCACCTAAAGAGGAGAAAGAAGTCAAGAAACCTCCCAAAGAAGAGAAAGAAGTCAAGAAACCTATCAAAGAAGAGAAAGAAGTCAAGAAACCACCTAAAGAGGAGAAAGAAGTCAAGAAAGCTCCCAAAGAAGAGAAAGAAGTCAAGAAACCAGAAAAGATCTCCAAAGAGAAGCAACCAGCTAAGCCTTCTAAAGAGGTAAAAGATGAGAAAGAGGTAAAACCAAAGAAACCATCCAAAGAAGAAGAGGTTAAGAAAATTACCAAAGTAGCAAAAGAGGTAAAGAAGATTCCCAAAGAAGACAAAGAACCTACAAAGAAGAAAGACACAAAGACAAGTATGTGTAAAATAGTAATCATTGTTTTTAACTATTAAATAATATATTGACCTATTGACTTGTATAAATGGGCGATGGCGGTGGTTGCCTCACAGCAAGAAGGTCGCAGGTTCAAGACCTCCTTGGTCCTGGGTCTGGGACCTTTCTGTGTGGAGTTTGCATGTTCTCCCTGCGTGGGTTTTCACCAGGTACTCCGGCTTCCTCCCACAGTCCAAAACCATGCTGAGGTTGATTGGCGACTCTAAATTGCCCGTAGGTGTGAGTGTGTGAGTGAATGGTGTGTGTGCCCCACGATTGGCTGGCGACCATCTGGGGTGTATCCCTGCCTCTCGCCGTAACACGCTGGGATTGGCTCCAGCAGACCCCTGCGACCCTAATGAGGAATAAGCAGGTATAGAAAATGACTAACTTGTATTAATTAGTACAGTTTTATAACAATTCAAGTATTGTGAGCATTAGTTGTATTTTGATGGTAGTCATAAAGGGTGGCCTGATAAATTGAAAGGCTTCCATCGAAAGGGATATATTTTTCATTTCACTGTATAGTTAATATAGAACTATTTTCAGCTTTTTCTCTTTTTTTATTTCAGAAGCTCAAACTGCTCCAAAGAGAATTAAAGTAGATGTTGCATCTCTGCTGAAGAGGGAACATCTTAATGTTACAAAAGCAGGTGAGACAAGATGTAAAGGGGTAGAAAACAATGATGTTTGAGCCTGTCCTCATCCAAAAGGGACAGTAAACACAGTCAAATTCAGAATGAATTATGCAAAAGAAATGAGTAATATGACCACTGCTAAAAGGCTTGAAGAGTTAAAGGATGAGGGAAACACACAGTCATGTTTTCTACAAGAGTCTCAGATATTGAAAATTCCACTGCTGCTATGCCTTAAATCTACTGATGGGGGAGCCAAAGCAACAAAATGCAGCCAGTCAGTCAGTTTTCTATACCCAATCTATAGTTACATTTCAAGGTAACATTCTAGTAATAATATGATAATAATATATATATGAAATAAATTGATTAAATACATTTTTATTTTTTATTTTTTTATATATAATTTTTTTAACATGGCCTTTATAGTCTTCTATAAAAGTTGCATTATCAATTTTATTTAATATCTTCAGCTCTTCAAATGCATTGCATGGCTTAATACCTGTAAGGCTCATAAGTCTCCTAAGCATTTATTTGACTTTATCTGTTTACAAATCCTTTCCAGCCGATGAACCCAAGAAGCCTGTAAAGATGCTGAAAGCTGCTAAAAAGCAGATAGCCCCTGTCCTGAAAAAAGAACATAAGAATGTCACAAAAATAGGTGCGTACAAGTGTAACCAAATGTGAATTTAAAGCTGTGATTATTAAGATATTAGACCAGTGTCTAAGTTCATAGTGATGAGTTGTAGATAACAGGGTGTATATATACATATATTAATATGTTTTAAATATTGTATAAATTGAAAAGCAAAATGTGTTCACTGTGTTACAAGCCCTTTCCATTTCTGTGTTTTTATGTGTTTTATTTATGTTTGCTATCATTTTAAAGAGGACATTACAAGCTTTGATTCTAACCCATTTCTCCCAATATTAGAAGTTCCTGAAGTTACAAAGGTGAAAGCCAAACTAGAATCTACAAAGAAAGGTACACAAATCTCTACCTGTTTAGATTTTCATAATAAAATGATCAATTTAAGAATCATACTTAATCATTTTCTAGTAAGATACTATGCATACAAGGGTTTGTTCTAAGACAGTCATATAATTGATAATGATTAGTGATCTTTAAGAGGTTTTTGATGTCACCATTTTCAGAAGTGGCAGCTCCCAAAGAGCCCAAGAAGGAATCAAAACCAAAAATCAAAGCTGAACCTGCAAAACCTGGTAATGCAAAGACTAACTGATTAATTATCTGCTGCAGTGTCTGGTGACTGTCTACTTACAGAACAATAAATAAATAATAAACCAATATTTATAGTAATTCAATATTTAGATATAAGACATAATTCGTCCAGTTTATTGTACACTATACTGTACAAGCCAGCTATAGCTAAATATCATTAGCAGTCAATTATGATTATTATTATTATTATTATTATTATATGATTATTACCAAGACCTCATGGGTATTTACTTTAATCCTGTAGATACTGAAGTAAAGGAAAAGAAAAAAACAATCCCAACAAAAAAAGGTATGATTAAGCCTTTATGAATGATGCTTATATGAGGATATTTAGATAACATCAAATTAATATATATCATGATATATATAGTTACATGCTGTATATAACTTTTGGTTTTAGCTTTTCCTTTTTTTTTCAGAAGCTAAACCTCAAAAGGTTGCAGGAAGGATTAAAGTAGATGTTGCGTCTCTGCTGAAGAAGGAACATCTCAATGTTACAAAAGCAGGTGAGACAACATGTAAAAGCTAAACGGGGATACAATAAGAAAAGAGAAGAAGAGTTAATATATAACAGCGATGTGCCAGGGTTTATAAACCACCGGCAAGGTTTTAAATTCATCATGCAAAAGTTTTTAACTTTTCACTATGTAACCGATCAAAAGCCCAAGCTAAGAATATTTTTGTTACCTGTTTTGTGATGCAGAGGTTCCAAAGGAAAAAGCCAAAGCACTTCCTACCAAGAAAGGTAACAAAACTTAATTAGTTCAATCTACAACCTGCTGGTGATGATTTTTATCATCTCTCAGCACAACGGTGAATTGCAATAAATGAAGTTAACCTCATTTTCTCTAAGAAATATTGTGCTTTTGACTTTTGACAAACAGCTGCTCCGAAAGAAAAGCAGGAGCCAGTCATCTTGAAAAAAGGTGAGACTGGTGAGACAGTCAGGTTACATTTGTATAAAAGTCAAACATCATATATTTTATTATGTATGAACACTTTGAATTTAACTTCTGCAGAAGTCAAGGTAGCAAAGGAGAAAGCAGTCAAAGCAGCACCTGCAAAGAAAGGTATATATCCATATACAATATTTTAAAGGATTGAACATAACATTAAGGCATTGCAACTTTAAATTTAATATCATATGTTTTGCTGTTTTTTCTTCCTCTAGCAGCTGAGGTTTCAAAAGAGAAGCCCAAAGCAGTTCTTCCAAAGAAAGGTAAGATTAGGAGTAATTCTCATAATATAGTTTGGTGTCAACTCGTCACTTATTTTCTGGAATGACAAACTTTACACATCTTTAGAAGCTGCTCCACTCAAGACAAAACCAGCCCCGGTCAAAGGTAAGACAACACTACACTACAAACCTTAAAATCTATAGTAACTAACTGGCAGCAAAAGTTACTGTTAAAATTACTTTTTACAGTATTTACTTTACTGTAAAACTAAAACAAAAAAAAATGTAAAATACTCTGATTTCAGTTGTATTTACAGTATTGAGTAAATAAAAATCAATTAAATACATTGATTTCATCTGAATTTGCAGTATAGAGTGATTAATTGTATTATAATACACTAACTCTTTGACTGCTGTGATTTACTACAGTAATTACAGTTATTGTCAATTATACAGCACTAATGCTACTGTAATAAGTACTTACAGTAGCATTACTGTGTTTAGCACAGTAAAATTCATAGCAAGGTTTTACAGTGTAATCAACATTTATGTTCATGTTTAAATAATTAATCAGCTGGTTTTTCATACTGATTTATGATTTCTTACAGAAGTGGAAGCTCCACATAAAAATGTCTCTCTGACAAAGGAGAAAGCGAAGGTTGTGCCATTGAAGAGAGGTACGCCTTTATATAAAGTGTGCTCACTGTTCAACATTCATATAATTTTACATTAAAAAGGTATATATATATATATATTTTCCTTAAATATATATAATTATTTTCCTTAAAAGCTGAAGTTGTCAAGGAGAAAAAGGCTGAGCCGGTGACTCCTACAAAAGGTTTGTATCTCAGGGTCTAATGAGGTCTTTGATTTATTTCACAATTTTTCCTTCTCGTTTTATTTCCAACCTTGTTATAGTTGTGCAATGGTAATTTATCCCCTACATATATTAGCGTTAATAAGGCCGTGTGTTGTTCTAGCAGCTGTTACAAAGGCAAAACCCAAACCTGCTGAAAAGAAGAAAGGTATACAGTACAACACCAGTGTGTTTTTGTGCTGCTTTATTCTGCAAATGACCCCGCTGCCAGATGCTGTTTGTACTATTCCTGTGGCGTTAAACCAGTCATGTTCAAGCCAAGTTATTATTGTTATAAATATGATGAGGCTGATAATGATAATTACATAACTAAAAAAATAATAATGTACAAAATATCAAGAATTTGCTCGTTAAAATGATCAAAATTGTTTTTGTGATTACCCAAAATGTGTTATTACATCATTGTTTCCTTATTAAAACCGGACTCAGTTCGGTCATATTCACGTTTAAACTTGACTTGAACATTTACATGCTTTTCTACCAGAAGAATAAATGTTTTGACCTCTTGGAAAAACCTAATTGAGTAATTGTAACATTTGTCCGTGTTTCCCTTCCTTCCTTGTTGCAAAAGCAAAAACTTCACCCAAACGTGCTGATCTATAGTCTATAGAGTAGATTTAAGTATCAATTTTATAGTCTATAATATTATAAGTTTATAATATTTAAGTCGATCAGTTTCACACACAGTAATTACATTTCCTGTAACAATGCCAGATTGTTTCTCACACATTTTAATTAAAATCTTTTCATCTTTCTGTGATTTTAATGGACAGTTCAGTTCACTTGTCAAAAAGCATGAATCGATATGTAGACTGACAGTTTTCCTTCTTTCTCCTCTTCAGAAACTGAAGCTAAACCAGTTCATGTCAAAAAAGGTAATTCTTTTTTAATCCAAACATCATTATTTAAACCAGACTGTCCTCAACACAACGATAATTCCCACTCTGTTTTATTCAGAATCAGAGGTTACGAAGGAGAAGCCAAAACCAGCTCTTGAAAAGAAAGGTAAATCTTTAAGTAAAACATGATCATCAAAGACGAGACATGATGTTCTTCATTCACGATTTAAGAAATGTTTTTTTTTTTTTTAATTTAGTAGTAGCTCCTTCTAAATCAGCCGATGAGAAAAAGAAGGAAAAAGTCAAATCACTCCTGAGAAAAAAAGGTAGTCTACAGAGGATTTTCTGGCAGCACCATTAATCTCTATTGTTATCCAACTTGCCATTTTGAGTTGAATAACAATAATAAAGCGATTTATCGAGTATCAACACATGCTTACGTTCTCCTTTACTCAGAGCTAAAAGTCCCAGAGGAGAAAGTCAAACCAAAAGGTAGAAAGAACATTTACATCTCACATTGTTAAGATTGCTGACAAAATATAGTGTCCTGATTGGAAATGAAATCTGCTCTTTGTGTCAGTGGTATTATCCTTCGATATGCTGAAATTACATGATGATAAATAGAGTTTCATGAATCCATTTTGTCCCCTAATCGTCCAGCCGTGTTGAAGGAAAAAGCCAAGCCTGTCAAGAAAGGTACATTAGTAGTGTGTAGCTGTGATGTATGTATGTAGAAGCTCTAACAGTATTGCTCAGAGGGGGGAGGGGGGAACAAGCTTTTTTTTGCCTATTAGATTAACACTATAAAAAGTATTGTAGGGAATGTCATGCTCAGTAAATTGAGAGTGATTTCTCTGCAGCAGCTCCATGGGCAAACGGCCATTTCTTTCCTGTAATCCTTAGTAATGTGCTTATAAAGACATCAAGTATTAAACGATTGGTGCGTAATTTGGCAGATCTGCAGAGCTCAGCATTAGCTCGGCATAAAAAGAATTCATCAGGCTTCATAAACCACCCCTACAAAGAGTTGGGATTTCAAAGCAAAAGCCCATCGACCTCCTAAACAATGTGTGTTGTAAATGTTGAAACGTGTGACGCTTCAAGCTCTCTTAGGCCAAACAAAGAAGTTACAGCAGCAGACGTTTATATTACGTTAAACGAAGCATGCGTTACATACTGCAGAGCCACAAGCATAACAATCTATGAATAATCTTCTGGCTCAGTGCACATCTTTTAAAATGATGTTCGAGTGAAAGCACACTTCATATTTATTTTGGCAGAAAAGCCCAAACCAGCAGAAATGTTACTTTTCCAGCATTGATTTTTTTTTTTTAGTTTTTTCATTTTATCTGCTCCAGGCTTTGCAAGCTGCTTCAAGCTTCTGAGAAATGTATTTTTGCAGCAGCAATGCTTGACGGTTGATATAATGCTGTGGAAATGAGGAAAATCGCAGCTTCTGCTGTAAAGATGTTGTCTTTTGCTGCCGTTTAACTCTTTCTTTCCTTCACAGAACTGGATATTTCCAAAGAAAAAGACAAAGCTGCCGCAGTGACGAAAGGTACATTGCTGCGTGGATTATTTTTTTGCATCCCCAGTATTTAGATCGGTATACCACGCAACAAGAACACAGCTAAAATGTGCACCATCACATGCCAAAAGGGTTTATTTTAAACCTCTTGAATATGCAACAATGCTTTCACTAGAAATACTTCTGTATATTTTATTGAGTGATTTTTTTTTTCCCGATGGCCCAGCCATGTCAAGGGAAAAGACCAAACCAGTCCGTGTGAAGAAAGGTACATCTGTAGTGCTTCAGTAGAGCCAGAGGTGGTAATCTGATTACGAGATATAATCTGATTACAACACAAAGGCCATCACTAAAGTAGTTACTTGATTACTAAGAGGGGAAAAGGCGGTTTTACTTTTTAAGGGAATTAAAGGATAAAAATTCAACTCGCTGCTACTGACGTGTTTTATTTTTCTTGTTGAATGTGAAAATGTTATCACTTTATCTTCTTATATTTTTTCACTGAGCAAGAAAAACTATATATAAATCTGACATTTATGGACACTAATTTCTAGAATACTTCAATATTGGTTTATTGTCCATAAATACAAGGTTTATAACTATTATTCTGAACATGCATGCTGGTAGTATGAAAAACAGTCTTGGTTGTGATGTTTTCAGCTTTTGCTTGCTATCTGCCCTTATATTATAATATATATATACAATTATTATTTTAAAGTGATGCTAAATCTACCACCAACATCATCCAGAAATTGTGTATAGTACATAAGCTTATATTGTAGCTATAAGAATGATTAAATATCAGAATTCTTGCCAACATGTGTTCATTTCATGTTGGTGGAACAGACACTGAGGTTTTAAACCAGCTGCATCACAGAAAGATACAGCAACACTAACCCAATAAGATGTATGTAACTACACTAACAATATGTACAATATGCTTTTCATATACTTTTTTTCAAAAAGAAACTTCCAGAAATGAAAGAGGACACAAAAGGCAGCTGTGTCATTTTACCAGTAATTATTTTTGATGATTGACATTGTTTTAAAGCAAAAACATGGCGTGAAAAGAGAAATGTACTACCCCAAAATGTCGCCCTGAATTATCATTTATTCATTATTAACTTCTTTCTTTCATTTAGAAAAACCAGTTGAGAAGAAGGCAGATAAAGTAGAGAAAGCTAAAGGTACAGTGTGCAGTCAGTTTTGTGCATTATCATAATCAAATCGGAAATATGTCTGTGTGAATTAAATTAATTTAATTATTTTATTTTTTTTTTTTACAGAAGACAGAGTTCTTAAAGAGATACAGGAGTCGGCAAAGAAAGGTAACTTGAATTACATTTGTAATCAGGTAGATTGAGTGTATAAAATACATCAAAGTTTTATTTACTCTATCCATACTTACCTGTTATTTTATTGTAGAAAAATCTGCTGAGAAGAAACCTGCCAAAGAGGAAAAAATTAAAGGTACTACAGGCCTGCTGCCCCTTATTATTGAAACTATTACTGGATCCTTTTATGACTCCAGTAACATTATGTTCTCGTTTCTAGCGGAGCCCAGTGTGTCTGACTATCTTGTGGATGGTGAGTACATGTTCCTTCTTATAACTGAATTATCACACACATGTATCACACACTCTGAACCGCGCGGCGACTCCCTCCCCAGATGAGCTGCCGTACTTCCAGTGTTTCTTCGTGGACGAGGACGAGGCCCAGTTTCCGTTCTACGCCTTCTCGCCGCTGCAGATTTGAAATCTCTCCGGCCTGCAGCTCGCGATTGAGTCAATTTACTGAAAAGGACGAGGTCACGCCACGGCCTGCGCTGCACCGCTGAAACGCAGCCGGCTGCCCACTGTTAGTCCTGGGGAGAAAAAACAAAAAAACCCTGTACTACAGAGGATGATTTTATGTGTTGGACCGTTTCTCATTTTATTTCCAGATTTGGTTGAGCTCTCCTACCAACTAGCCAGCGTCATTCCTTTTCCATTTATTTATTGTATTCATTTTTTTTTTTGTTTGTTTGTGTCCATTTCTTTTAAAAGGTTGATCATATTTGAAATGGAATAACCTGTATTATCGTTTGTGGATCATTTCAGATCACGGTAACCTTCTGATTAACTTTTAATATATTTACTGTAAATCCAATCTTCTCACAAGCAAAAATCACCTCATAATGGTTCTTTTTTTTTAAGTAGAAACATAGTTTAGAACTATGCAGGGTACAAACATGGCCGAAACTGCTGATCCGAGGCTGCCAGGGTTCTAGGCCCACATTTACTTGAAAAGTGGTTTGTACAGTAGTGGTACATTCATTTTTTTTTTTTAATCATGTTTGTTAGTTGAGTTTTTTTCTTCACTGCATCATAGACAGTAAAGTTTATAATGCTCCATGGATCCTGTTTTCAGAGCTCTTTAAATCATTTATTGGGCGTTTGTAGCGTTTGTACATAATTTAGGATATTTCATTTATTTCAAGGGAACACGTTTCTCACACATTTTCCTCTATTTCCTGCCTCCAAAAGGAATCAAAGCATTAAGAGAAGGGATTAGTTACTAATTACTTTACTTTGTTTTGGTCTATTGTAATTTATGTGTCAAAAGGAATGACCATGCACTGTATATGAGAGCTCCCAAACTTACTGATGGAACACTACCTGACTACCTGACATGTTGATATATATATATATATATAAAGTCTTATTAAACCAACAAGACATGTGCACCAGCTCCTCATTTTTACCTTGGTGCTAAATACCATGCATCACCTGAACTCTTAGAATGAGGTTTGAGTTCATGTTTTTTTTTTTTTATTATTATTTTTTAACCTGTTTCTTCTACCATCAAGTATCAGAATTCTTCTGTAATTCCTTGACAGACCAAAAAGATGCACCGTCGCTCACTTTGGTCAGCAGACGTTTATCTGCGCGCTCGAGAGTAGAAAGTGAAACGGATTTTTGGAAACGTGTTTAAGCAGGTTCTTATAAGCAAAGACAGAAAGGTTAACGTTAGGAACCTGTTTCCGAGGTTAACTTAAGAAAAAGTTTTAGTGACATCTTATATTAACTGTGCTAAAATGCAGCATCATAGTTTATATGATACAGGATTTGAGGCCTTCGTGCAGATTGATTGTAAATGCTCTTATTGGTTATAAACTCAGCCAAATCGTGTATTTGAAATCTCTGCAGCAGCGCTTCTTTAGATTTATTTGAAAACCTGAAAGATGATTTTTTTTTATAGTGAATATGCTTAAGTCTAAAATTAAAAGGTGAATAATAAATATACACATCTGTGACGATATATGCACATTGTGTGACTGAGCCATTGAGGACGGCTTCACACACCCGCACAGATGATCTCAGACATGAACCGCCATGTTGTTTCTCAGCTTGTACCAGCTGTTGTTTACATGCAGATCTTTACGTTGAGCTCCATATGGTGCGTCGAAGGCAGTTACTGCATCCTGCAGTACTAATCCTGTGGAAATAAAAATGTAAATCCACTTATCTTTTTTTTTTTTTTAAATAATTATTACGGAAATAAAGGAACACAGCTTTTATTAGTCCATAGATGGTGCATGTGACCCAGTTACTGTGCTGTAACAGCTGGAGTTTTATGGATTTTAAATAGCAATGCTCCACAATCCCCGTGTTTTGTCCCTGAATATTTAGTATTCAGAATTCTGAATATTTAATATAGTTATTGGATTTAAGTAAGCATGATATTTCTATTTTAGAAATATATTATGTTTCAACAAACTAACTTTTACCTGGTGCAATATATGAGAATATTTAATGATCTAATGCATTGTAGGTTTGTCCCATAGTGAATGAAATGTGCATGATGTGTGTGGGTTTTTGTTTTGTGCTCTCAAAATGTTTTTGTGATATCAGAAATATGCATTTTTCCTCCCTAACTTTGAGAATGGCAACACTTTACAGGTAGAACTTATGAATAATGGTAATTTAATATCAATCACTGACATTTGTGTCTCGGTGTTCCTCACCTTCCTATTTATATAAATGTAATCCAATTGTAAATAGAATCAGTCGACGATTGCTGAAAACGAGTTTCATCCCTGTCCCGTTACTGCTGAAATGTCTCAATATAATATCAAATTATGTATCATTTGTCAATTACACCTTCATTATGCTTGTGAATACTGGCAAATTGACAATAAAACACAGCAATGCAAACACTTCTTTTCTATTTTTTTTCCAAACATTTCCAACAGGAAGTGTGGTGCAGCCTTTGCCGCCCATAGCAAAAACTAAAAGTACTCAATATACTTTCTAAACCACTAAATTAATTTGACAGTTTTTGATTACTAGTCATCAGATTATGATTTTATGAAAAAAAAAATATGTATATGCACCATAGAAAGTAAACACATACAGTGAGTAAGTATTCAGACCACCTTAAATTTTACACTTTTTGTTCTTGTTTAAGTTAATTTTTCCCTCATTTATGTGCGCACAGCACTGAAATCATTAAAACATTTGCATATTAAAAAAAAATTAAATATCACATGGCCATAAGTATTCAGGCTCTTTGCTGTGACACTCATATTTAACCCGAGTGCTGTCCATTTCATCTGATCATCCT
This sequence comes from Lepturacanthus savala, assembly GCA_030544235.1. NCBI lineage: Eukaryota > Metazoa > Chordata > Actinopteri > Scombriformes > Trichiuridae > Lepturacanthus > Lepturacanthus savala. Next base: position 12,182,837 of record CM060469.1, read on the forward strand.
TGAGTTGGTTCTAACACCTTCACTGGAGTCCAGCTGTGTTTGATTATACTGATGGGACTTGATGATGAAGGCCACGAACCTGTCTATATGAGACCTTACAGCTCACAGTGCATGTCACAGCAAATAAGAATCATGAGATCAAAAGAACTGCCTGAAGAGCTCAGAGACAGAATGGCAAGGCACAGATCTGGCCAAGGTTACAAAAAATTTCTGCTGCACTTAAAGTTCCTAATAGCACAGTAGCCTTAAACTGAAGATGTTTAGGACAACCAGAACCCTTGTCCTTGGCTGTCCATCCAATCTGAGCAATCCACCCACTGTACAGTATAAAAGATATTAGTAGATTCAGCAGATTCTGGTTCCTGTTTAGGATGAGCCCACATAACGTTGCGATCTTACACTTATATTCTTTTTAGCAGATGGATGCAATTTAACGAAGACCGAAAAATTAAAGGTGGTATATGATATACATGCGTATGAATGAGAGGATGGAGAAGAAAAAAAAAACAGGCCCTCCTGAAGCCAAAGAGGGGTTACTATAGGTCAGTTCACTCCACTGACACAGATTTCACACAAAGAGGAAACTCCCTGCTGCTCCTCCAAGGACGCACTCAACTGTCATCTGTCACGAATGGAACGTGAATATATGAATATTCAGTGATAAACTCACCTGAACCTGCCTCTATACAGACCTAATATGCAAACGATTCAGTGAGTAGATTACAGTTCTCTCATACTGTAACTGGGGCATTAACACAGATTTGGATTTGGAAAATGAATTCAGTTGGCCAATCGCCAAATGAGTTCCACTCCAATTACCGCAGTGCCTTTTGTGTTACGGCCTATTCAGCGGCAGCCAAAAACTTGGCAGCCTGCGGATGAGAAGAATGGCCCCTTGTAGTCGCAGCGTTCAGCAGGCTAGACGCAGCTCACAGGCCACGATGGGGAGGGTTCAGCTCGCTTCTCTAAATGTACAAAGGATCCGGTAAAATTAAAATGAACATAACGAGCATTAAAATGAGCTAAAAGGGTGACGTTCTCTTGCTCTTATCGGAGATGGAAAAAAACAACCCCGTGGATTACAATGGTTTATTGATGGCAGCTATTGTTAGACCTTGAACTACTAACCGTGGGATATTGGATTCATACAAATTGCACAGTGTCCTGATTTTTTTTTTTTTTTTTTTTTTTGTCGTGCCAGTGGCAGCGTTCAATCACGGTTGGTTCACACCATCGAATGATGCCTCTACGTCATGACACCACAACTTAAATGAGATTATCCCGAGGCGGGTGACATCACCATCCCCCCTCCTCCTCCTCATCCTCCTCCAGCCACCCTCCGTGGCTCCGAGTCGTGTCTGACCATCTGGGGGTTACTACAAGACATTCACTCTCCTGAGTTCAATGGTCAGACCGGCTGCTGCTGCACGGCCAGCTCTGGCCTGCACTGTCACCCTGCAGCTGTCACCTGGAACCCATAGAGACGGCTCTGTTCCCACAGTTTAGGTTTGCAGATATGAATAAAAAAATTAATTAATTAATTAAAAAAAAAAGTATGGTTGCATGCACCGTTCACAGTAGGACAAAAGAAAATTGTACAAACCGAAAAGTCTGAAATGAATGAGGTTACATGATGATTTAGTTTAATAGAGCAGTTTATTTGTTCCTTTTTTTCCCCCCACACAGAATGAAACAGTTTAGGTCCTTCACAGTCTCCGACATTATCTCAAAAATTTCTTACAAAACAAGCTTACAAAATTATTTCCCATAATATTTATCTTGTGTTACAATGACAAATCAAGTTTAAATCGCTGCATTTAATAAAAAGGACAATTTCATTTAAAAAGGACAAAAACCTTGTTAAGATGATGCTGGGATGATTTGCTCATTCAAAGTGGACGGGACAGTAAATTTAAGCTTTCTCATATGTACGGACAGCCTGGACTCCTGCATAGGTCAAAGTCTGTAAGGCAGAGAGGGGAAAAAAAACCCAAACGAGACAGAATTAGATTATGACAATTCCATTTACCTGCAAATTTTAATACCATGTCTAGAAATCATGCATATACAATATAAAGGTATAGTATATACAATAAAAATATACAGTTCTCATTCATTCTTTCAGGTCATATGGCACCAGTAGCTCAATAAGGCCATTTTACATGAGAAATTTACTCCATACACCGATTTATATAACCGCATCAAGATCATACTCCATCAACTCACCATCACCATCTTCCCATCCTTGATTTCTCTGACAAATTTGGTCTCCTTGCCGTCCCACCTCTGCACCTGCACAAGTTTGTCTCCTTCCATGGTGAAAGTTGACTGTAAATGGAGGAATCGTTTTATTTATATATATGTATATATATATATATATATATATATATATATAAAAAGGCCAGATATGTTTAACCAATATCGCACCTTACTGTGAAGCCTATTGTGACCATTTACATGACCTGCATGAGCTAAAGAATAGATCACGTAAAGAGTAATCAGCTTACTTTGACATGTCGGTCATCAGGTGTGGTCTCATCGAACTCCTCTCCCAGTTTGGAGGAGATCTCTGTGTTCCTGAAGGTGCTCAGGGTTTTCACCACCACTTTGTCCCCATCTAAGCTGATCTCTACTGTCGGTTTGGTGACATTTCCCACTTGCCTTGTGGCAAAGCCAACACCTGATGATAAAGAAAAAAATGAAAAGAAAAAAAGAAAAATTTCCTCTGAACAGTTCCTTCAGTGGTGCATTATATTAAAGACATAATTATTAATTGAACACATTTTCTCTACTGTAAGAGGATGTTGCTCATAGTACCTGTTGGAAAAATAAATATCAAATCGCTTACCGAGTTCCTTCATGTATTCATCAAAGTTCTGGCTGTCGACCAGCTTCCATGTGGCGCAGAAAGCACTGACCATTTTTGCAGACGCTATAGATCCGGTCTAGTATCAAACTGTCAGACAGCTTCTGGTCTCAGCGTAGTAAATCCTGCAGCATGTCCGGCTTCCACATTAATACTGTGAATGGGGGCAGGGACTCAAGCCACATCGTGAAAGCTGATTGGATGCTTCAAAGGCTTTGGACACTCTGATTGCTCATTGCACTACATGTACTATGTGATGAATGAAAATCATTATTTAAAAAAAATAAATAAAAAAAACTACTGCAAAGATAAATGTTACCATGACAATGAGATGAGAATGACAATGTTAATATGTTTAGAAGGTGTGAGGTTGAACATGCTTTACTTTAGCGTGTTAATATTTTATCTCAAGAAAAACATTCAGTTCAAGAGAGATTTTCGTAAAACATTAGAAAACAGTGATTCGACTAAAGCTTAATTGACATTAAAGACAATTACTACTGCATACCTTTATTATTGATAAAATACTTCCTGCAGATACAATTGAACAATTTACAGTGTGATCTGTTGTTACAGTGGGTCAGTTGTGATAACACGAATAATATAATCAATAACACTAGTAAAGGATACAAAAAAAATGTGTCTACAGCTAATAAGTATGTATGTTGTGTATCTACAGAAGAAAAAACTAATTATTCAATTTCCAATTAAATTCTTGGCACTGATTAAGGCCAAATACTAATACATTAAGCAGCGTGGAAGATCTTCCAAAACAAAATGAAATCTCCACCCTTTAAAAAAAAAAAAGAAAAAAAATCACAACACTATTTTTTGTCACTTTTTCTCAAATGAATTATCTAAGGAGTCTTTTGGGAAATCCCTGAAGTTCACATATAGTGCATGCCTATGACACAGTAAATGTTTCATGATGGAAAACATGCAACATTATAAATCAGGGATCTTTTCTCATAACCAGAAAAGAAATGACAGAAATCTGCTGCTCAAACAGTTTAACAGCGTATCTCTGGAGGAGTAAACAGCGAATTTATCGGGTGTAATACATGGTTACACAACACAGTGACGTTTCCGTATGACTCTTTTTGAACCTAAAATATGAAAGTAAAGGCGGTCCGCGTTCATTTTCAGCTCTGAAGAGGGTCAATTACATCCAATAAAAAAAAGGCAGTAAAGTTATTTAACTGTTTATCAAATATGACTAATAATAAAATGGGACTTCACTTTGATCCTGCAATTAATGTGCATCAACAATGTGTTGCTGACATTTCTAACCTTAAATTGACTGGCTTAAAGAATCTGGGGTTAGGGACAAAACACACAGGGCAGCAGAGGTAGAGTGAGAGAGGTAGAGTGTGAGGTAGGAATGACAGAGCAGTACTGAGGCTTCTCCATGTTAAGGCCTATCTCTCCTCTCCCTATGAGACTAAGATCTCCAATAATTGTCTACAAAGCCCCTGATCCACTGTCGTTTTTCCTTCACTGCCGGTGACAAGTGGATTATAAATATGAGACTTACTTAAAACAGTATGTAGGTATCATTGATTTCTAACTGAAGTGGAGAAACCACAATTATATCATTGGCTTGTGGCTGCGAATAGAAATGTTTCACCCTGATTACTACAGTTCATACACTACAGCAGTATATGAGATAGAAACTCTGGTTAGAACACGTTTCAGTGTCACTGCAGACCTACTCCGGACTAATACTTGCAGTACAACATTACAAATTAGCTACAAATTCATTTAGCAAAAAAAGCTAATTTCCTGAAGGTGATGTGGTCTTCAAATAGTCTTCAGAAAATTAAAAAAAAGGTGGCTAAACATATATTAAATTAAATAATGAGCATGTGTGGTGGTTGTGATTCTGAAATCTCGCCGACACTCATTTAATAATACATCTGGTAATATTGCATAGACATGATGCAAATTACAGTCACTATTTACAAACCAGCAAATCAAAGTGCCAAAGGCTTGAGAGATTTTTGAAGAAATACAGTTTGCAAAAGCTATTTGAAAAAGAAAATGGCACAACTGCAACGTGGCATCTTATTTGTAAAAAGGTAGTTCTGATTTGTCCGTGCAACCATGGCAGCGGGGTGCTATCTGAATACCCCGACGTTGATTGAAAGAGCGACCTCTGGTTTCCTGGGTTTAGTCGCTCCTGCCTTTTTCTGTGATCCAGCACCATCAGAGCCTGCAGCCTGCTCTCTGAAAATAAGCAATGGAATAAAATCTTGAGTATCACATAAGACAAAGTGTAATTAATTAATTGTGAGCAGATCAATGTAAAGAAGTCTCACCCTTTCCTTCGTTGCTCTGCCTGCTCTCTGAGCCTCTGCTGGCCTTGTTCATCCTCCAGGGTGTAGAACACCTTGTTGTTGTCAATTAAAAGGTTCTATAAAAAAAAAGGAAATTCAGTGATTCTCCAGCAAATAAATCTGAGAAAGGACAATTTTTTAAACATTTACTATAATTGTTCCCCCCCTCCCAAATACCTTGATGCCGATTGTGTCACCATCTTTGAGGTGAAATGGTGCTCCCAGTAGTGATTCTGCCTTTTTCTTCTTTTTCCTTTTGGAAACCTGCTGGTTCTGAAAGTTGAATGGAATTTTATTCACCAAATTGATCCATGATTCCTTGTATGTGATAAATAAGCCCAGCACCACAGTAAGAGAAACACTTATCCAATTTTCTTCATATTTTGATTTAGGATATAAAAGGCAAAAGTGTTCCCAATGCATAATAAAAATTAGTATACGGAATTTTAAGGAACACACTCCTGTTATCTTGATCACAACTGTATAAGGGTTAAAGAAATGACTTTCTTCTAATCTTACCCAATTGGACAGTTCTTCCCAGGTGTGTTTGTCAGGGTGGTGTTTGGCCAACCGTAGAGAATCAGGGGAGAGGCCGTAGTGTGCAGCCAGACAACAGCGTAGAGAGCGAGGGGAAGAATCCCGGGACGCATCCCAAACCAGCTCCTCTGATGGGTAGTAGCTCCTTTCCCCAGGTACTCCCATCTTAACATTCAGCAACACCTCCTTAGGGCTGCAGAACAGGAGGAAATCCAGATTAATTTTAAAATGGATGGGTAATCTATCATGTTGGGATGCTACAAAACATGAATTCGTCAGGCATCTCAAGCCATACCCAAGATCTTCCTCTTTCAGTAGCTGTTGCACGCAAAGATGAGTTCCACTAGTTAGCTTCAACTTCCTGAGCAGGAGCAATTCAAACAGAAAATGCAGGTCAATGAGAGGAGCAATCTATTGGGCATCGATGCAGGAATAAAACAGAAGAAAGGGCTCATACTTGAGTGTGAGTTGTTGTCCTCTGAGGATTCGTGCCAGCCGCTGTCCCTCCAGCTGCCAGACACGCATGAACGCCGTCGTAGGCACACACACATCCTGAAGAGCCGGCAGCGTCAACACCTGATACAGTTGTAGACACCAGGCAGAGAAAGAGGAAAATATTTTCATATTTAGTGGGTAAAATCATGAAAGACACTCAGACAGTGGTCAAACTTACTACTACAAAAGATTACCAAGTCTTATGTAAGGCTGGGTAGTATAGTGTACAAAACTTTGGAAACACAGAGTGGTAGGACATTGTTTGGAAGAGGGAGTGTTTTGCACTTGTACCAAACAAACTGCGTGTGGCTGCATGTGGGAGCACAGCCTGTGTGTGTGTGGATTGAGTTAAAATGTCACAAACACAGTGGAACGTCTATCAAAAAGAGAAGCCATGTCGCTTGTATGGAAGTATTTCAGCTTTAAAAAAAATCTGATGCTGATCAAACTACCATAATCTGCAAATGTTATCAAGCTAAAGTTGTAGCCACGGGAGGCGACACCAGAAACATGTCCTAGAATATGAAGAATGCATAAAACTAAGATCCGTGTCCTCTTCCACGTCTTCAGGTAACATTAACTTTGTCGTTGAAACACAAAACGAGAGTCAGACGTCACTCAAGGACCCATTTGCTAAGGAGACTGCCTACGACTTACGAGCAGCATTTAGTGGGACCAGTCAAACCTGTGTAAGTACTAGTCCGGTCATTCTAAGCCTAGTGCAGTAATTATTTTCCTAATTATTAGAAAATGGGGTTGAGACCTCATCATACATAAAAAAAACCCACTGTCAAATACTGTGAAATAAAAATACTGTGATATAATTTTTTGGTCATACAGCCCAGCTCTCGTCTTACGTTGGATAAATAATAAAAACCTGCACACTCTACCTGAGTCTTAAGATCATCCAAGCTGACCTCATCAGCTATCTCCACCTGTCCGACACTTCTTAGTTCCGGCATGTTGCCGCTGCACAGAGGAGGCGAGTGACTGGTCACGTCTCCTGCAGCCGCCTCCACCTGCATCTGCTCCTCAGCGTGACCGTTGTCGGTGTGGTTAAAATCAGTTTCCATGGAAACTGCTGTGATGTTTTTGGTATCCAGATACAGCCAGACGGATAACTTGAGAAATCCCTGGCAGGAAAAGAGAGAGACGTGTGGTTTAAGGAGAGGGAAAAGGTCATGATCAATCTACAACCGAAAACACAATGTTTAAGTACCTTCGGAGGCAGTTGTCCTTCTGTGATGACTAGTGTCTCTCCATTGCTTATCTTCAGTTCTGACAGGGAAGCATCCTGAAGATAAAAGGTCAACATGTGGACTGTGGATACTGTTTTTTAACGGTATAGTAAAAATGTATCTGTATGCATATATATATATATATATAGGTTTAGATTACATGTAGTCACTCACCTCATCCATCAGGGCCTCTCCAACGTCTTCACACCAGTCGAGTCTCCTCAAGTGCCAACACGTGCCTGCAAACAAAAATTGTATCATTATCATCAGTCATTAACCAGATCTGTTCATCAACAATCCCCAAAAACAGATTTTTGTGATGCTAAATGCACAAATCATGCAAGCTAAATATTTTACCATCAAGTCCAACAGCATCCAGCATTGCCTTTAGACACTACAAATAAAAAAAATAATAATTTTAAAAAGTACACGCACATAAATGAACCTTTTCACAAAATTAAAATAAAAAAAAATGTTCCTCACTTCTTTGACAGTACAAGTCTTCTCCACAATTATGTCCCTTTCCAAGCCAGCAGCAGGCGCTGTGCCCACAGAGAAATGCAAGAAAAGCTGCAAAGTAGAGGGAATGTCTCCAAACATCAGTTTCAAAAAGCTTACGAGCCACATGCTTCATTTGTTTTAGCTGTACTACTAACTGTAGGATAAGATACTGGTGTTTCTGTAACTTTCACCTGTGCAGCTGCACAGTACAAAGGGTTTATTGAAGATTTCAAATAAAAAAGACACACCTGCGATGCCTTGGGGGCATTACCCGGACACAGAGTCAGTGTGGTCATGAGTCGCACGCCTGCGTCCCGAACGCTCAGCTCCTCACACACTGTTCAGCAAACCAGAACGCAACTGCACTTAGTAAAAACGCTCAGTGACTTCAAAGGAAGATGAAAAGAAAATTACGAGCAGGAGGAATAGCTCTTAAACATTTAATGAGGGGAAAAGGTAGAGGAGTGTGTATCTTAATATTTGGCTAAAAGGAGGGGGATTTCCAGCCCTTCTGCACCATCAAAATTGCCCCCAGGTTCACATCTGATAGTTACCTGGAGGAAGGAGTTTCCCTGTGCAGTCCACCTGTCTCAGACAGTACTCTGCACCTGGTCAATGACACAAAAACAGCTGATTGAAGAGTGTAAACGTATAATAAATTTAAGGATCAAAATAGAAACATACTTTTAGTGATCGTCCATGCAGCAGGTAGGACGGATACAAACTTTCAGATAACTAGGATGCTTTGAGTGTTCCAAATCTTTTCTAAGATGCATTTGTGTCTGTTTTCTTTAATCTTTATCTAAAAAAGTAGAGTAGTACAGTATTGTAATCTTATCTTTGTTATACAATAAATGTTATGCGGTAGTCATACTGGTTTAATAAGAGTTTGAGTAAATTACCATATTTTTCTAGTTTTGCTGAGAAAGATTTTTGTCAGGAAGGAATTAATTCCTGGCCGAAACTGCCTTCCTGGTCTCAAATAAACAACTGATCTGAGTGAAATATATAAACACCTGAGTTATAATTTGGTAATTTATGGTACTAACTTTAAATCTCTTATTTGTAAATTGGACTGATTAAGTGGACTTAAAAAAACATGTTGTTGTGTTGTGAAACTGCCAATATCGGATTGGGACTCAGCACCAGCAAAGACATTCATCTAGACATCCAGAGCAGATTATGTATAACGCTGAGCTTCTTGCCTGAGAGCTGCTCCTGTAGCTGCAGCTCCTCTATGGCCCTCTGCTTCACCTCACACAGCAGCTGCAGGATAGGCACATTAAACAGAACCAAAGGATGTTTTACACAGAATAATGCAATGCTTCAAAGAGGAGACAAAGAGGAATAGGAAACAAAGAGAGCCAAAGCAGAACTGACCATGTTTCCTGTGGCTGGAACCTTGATTCTCCTCTCTTCCTCTTTGTCTTCTCCTCCTCCATGGGGTCGAAACTCCACCTGGAGCCAGCGGCAGTCAGACGGCGTCGTCACGGTGACCATATCTCCATTTCGGATGAACATGCTGAACAAAGTAGAGGTGGTTGTTGTAAAACACACAAATTATTTCTATTTTTCCCAATAATTCCATGTGCAATATTCTACTCACCTACTTCATAACATGTTCACTTTACAATAAGCATGTAGCAATAACAAAAGGTGTGTATAAGCATTTACTTTTATTTTATTATTTTATCCATGTTGGTATTAGGGTGTTTTTTACATTTCTGTTTATGTGTCTTACGGCTATCTATCCATCTATCTATCCATCCATCCATCCATCCATCTATCTATCTATCTATCTATCTATCTATCCATCTATCCATCTATCCATCCATCTATCCATCTATCCATCTATCCATCTATCCATCTATCCATCCATCCATCCATCCATCCATCCATCCATCCATCCATCTATCTATCTATCATCCATCCAGGCATATACAGTATTTTCACACATTTTTCTATTATTTATTGAAAATTAAGCCCCCCCATCTGTATATAAGCATGGAGGACACAAATTTCAATAACAACTGAAACATTAAGGCGTTCTACAATTTTTGACCGGTAGCGTATGTGCACCAGCACACGGCAGAGGACTCACCTGCTGTCAAACGACTGCGGCTCCAGCACCAGCAGCGCGTCGCCGTCTTTCAGCGACAGCTCCTTCAGGGTCCGCTGCATGTCGTCGGGAGGGAACACCCTCCACCCGCTCGCCCCTCCTCCCTCTCCGGCCGCCCGCTCTTCCCTCTCTCTTTTTCCTCCCTTATGCTCCTGACACAGCAGACTCTCCTTGGGCTCGCCCAGGGCCTCCCTCACCTCCCCGAGAGTTGCGCCGCCAGCAAACCCTCTCGCCTCCTTTTTAAGCCCCGCCCCCCCGTTTTCAAAACCGCCTTGACCCTCCTCACACCCCGTCCCTCCCTCCTCCTCCACCTCCCTGACTCCATCCAGGAAGGGACGGACTACGTGCAGCAGCACCGGCTCCCACTCGGCTCCAGTTAGGACACTCATGCCGCACACCTGATTAGCAGAAACCAGCACAGATGTCAGTTACTTGCGAGCTTTGACATTTGAGCATATTTGTGATGGACTGTATCTGTCCGCACCTCTCTGCCGTTCCACACAAACAAGTCAGTGTTTGTGTAGATGCCTGCACTGTACAGGGAGACGCCGTCATCTGCAAAGAGCAAAGGAATATAGCTGGGTCAGTGACAAATAAGGGTTGGCAAGATAAAACAGTCAAAAACTTGATGAAGCATGAAGCGGGTCTCTCAAAATGTACATTTTGTGTTCATGTCATTTGAAAATCCATTTGTTTTTTCCAAAAATCACACAAAATGTGAGTTTTTGACACAAATTTCAATATTTAATCCACCTAGAATATAGCACGATAGCATGTTAAACTAGTTAAACTATCTGGTACCAAGTTTATACTGTTACACAAGATTACATTTTTAACATTTTCCAGTTATTACAGAAATATTGTCCAGAAATATTGTGTATAAATCCTAAATTTCTGAAATCCTCTTCAGGTTTGCTGCTTCCTGTCTCACCTGTTAGAGTATTGTAGAGGTGTAGACCTGCTGGAAGACTCTTGGCCACAGTCAGAGCCATATCTCCTTCCCAGAGTTCCTGCATCTAAGTACAAATACACAGTTTATTTGTACTGATCAGCCTCTGAAATCAACAACAAAAAAATCAAACAACAACTACTGTTTTATGTAACTAAATTACCTGATAAATAGTTAATCGCAGGTCTCCCACAGTCTTTCTTCGATCAAAACTGAGGGAAGTGCTCTCGGTGGGCGCTTTGCCGATAGGCTGCAGGGCTCCATTTTTTAGCCTATAGCAGGGCGCTAGGTGCAGACGCAGCTCCACTGTGTTATTACTGGCTTCACACTCCTCGCTGTAAGAGGATCGATGATTCATATCAGTAATTCATATCACAAACAAATACTCATATACATTCTAAATCAGGGAGTATGAGACCTAGAAAAAAATAGCATCCACTCTCATAAGAACAATTGTGTGATGTGATAAGAGTAATATGTGAATGTGTGTTTCTTTACCGCATCTGCCGCAGTCGGATGTTTTCCTCCTGAGCCAACTGGATGAGATGTTGAGGAACTTTATACTGGGGATTATTCAGAGCTGAAACACACAAATCGTTGATACATATTAGTCATTTTTTTATTTATTTGATGAATGACAACTATTACCAAAAATTCAATTATTGCTGTCATTTTTTCCCCACATAAAACTGGTTTGTCTTTTTTTTTTCCTCCTGTAATTCACCTCTCCTCCATTTCTCTCTCTGATCCGACACATCTTTCCCATTACAAAACATTACTAACCTTCACTGGGCCTGTGCAGCTGTGTTTTTCTGTAGAACAGCATGTAGGCGCTCTCTTTACCCTGGAACTGCTTCTCTATATCAAACTCCCTGATGGAGGTCACTGCGGAGTCATTAAGGTCGAACCAGTGGCTACCCTGCTGACAGACGGGAAGATACACAATGATTAGCAGGCATCAAAGTCATAACTAAACCTCCACTGGGGACTAAAGACGACAAATACGGAACTGTAGATTAATTTGTTTCCTTTAAAATAGATAAATTCTAGATGCAGAATTTGTTTTTTGAGAGTACCTCTGGTTTAGTCTCTGGTTTCTGGTCTAGTCCTGGCTGTTCTTCAGAAGCCCCTTGGTCTGGAGCTGTTAAAGCATTGGAGTTAGTGGTCTGCTCTGCTGGGCCTGGGGGCTCAGTCACAGGGCTTGGTGGATTTGCCTTCAATGCCACTCTGGTACCATTGGACACCAACAGGAAAACATCATTGTGGGATTGCAGGAACTACATCAAAGGAGAAAAGGGGAAAAAGGGATTAGTATAAAATAAAATGAGAAATACGCATGGAAAATAATGTCATATGATATAATATCAAAACTGTACAAGCAAAACATACCTTTCCTATTGGACCATAGTGTTTTCTAAACTTTTTGCTCCAGGATGAACCGATCTTATCCATGAGTTTCTGGCCCAGCTGGTCCAATAGGACGCTATTTGATGGCTCCTAGAAACAGAAAACGAGCACCATTATCATAATCTTGGTCGACTCGAAACAGAACAAATGCACGCATGAGAAGAAGATACCATGCAGACAAAAAGGTGGGTGTTTTTGTTGCTGTACCTGGGCAATAATGGTGGTGAGGACAGACAATGGGTCATCTTCTTTTAGTTTTGGCTCACACACTTCCTGCATCTTAGGTTTGCAGTCCTCCTCCTGACAATGATAAAGACACCGCATGCACATATTCAAAAACTTAAAGTTCCCATTCCCAGTTCATTCATCCATTCATAATTAGTCTTTTTTGACAGATGTTTTTGTTCATTGGCTGTTTTTAATCACGCATAACTCAGTTTTACCATTACTGGCCTATTAGTTGCCTTTTTTTTTCTCACCGGTGGCTCCCAATGACCGAGCTGGTCAATGTCCCTGATATAAACGTGGTAATGGCCGCCGTAGCATCCGCCCTTGTGGATAATCACAGAGAAAAGCTCATAGGAGTAATCTGAGTCATCTCCATCAGTCTGTAAAACAGGAACATAAAAGATTCAACTCATCAGGACAGTAGTTATGAGACAATAGTAAAGTGCCTGGAAACCCCAAAAATAAGTTAGGAAAGTTGATGAAAATGTGTCTAAAATGATGGTGTGAGACAGTGTTAAAACTAGATACCTGTTCACAGAAGGGCCTCAGGTTGATGGTGAGGGGGAAGCTGTAGCGTTTAGTTTCCTTGTAACGCTCACATTTGTCATAGTCAAAGCTGAATCTCAGCAAAGACATGGTCATGAATGGAGGGAGTTTCCTCAGCTTGGCAGACTGAGCAATGAAAAAATAAAAAGACCATAAAATAAATAAAAGTTATATTTTAAATGCACACATGAAACAGATATTAATACAAAGAAGTAGGTCTACCTCTACGCAAGTTGACTTATAACCTCTGTTAGTGTGTTAAGTCAATCTGAGAGTTGACTGACCTTGGCAGCAGTGACGAGTCTGTCGCACTGTGCACAGCGATACAGGTTATAGCCCTCAAACAATTCCTCCTCCACAAACATGTTCCACAAAGCCTCCTCCAGACTGGCCACGCCACAGACACACACCGTCAGGTCTAGGAAATCCTCCTAAAGAGGGCACAGCCACACATTTTGCATGAAAATTAGAAAATTATGCTCCTAAAACCAGAGTTATTTGTAACGATAGTCCAGGGTGAATTTTTTTTTTCTAAAAGTCTGGTTTCAGCAGTCATGTGTGGATAAGAAAACCACAGTTTCTTCTTCTTCTTTTGGGTTTTTATGGCAGCCGGCATCCAAAAAGTTGCATTGGTGGACTCATGCTTTATTGTACTATATCCTAATATACAATCCAGAAGAAATCCACGTTCCCCACCCATTTGACCCTATTTCTAAACTGAAATTCCAACGCAATTTCTTGCAGTATGTGTTTTGACATTTGACGTCACACTGTGCGACAGCAAACAGGAAGTTCCCATGGAGACGTGTGGAATACTCTAGCCTTACGATTGGCTAAAATGGCCTTCGTGTTAGGAGTGCTATCTCCACCTACTGCTTTGGAATGCGCATGTTTGAGGCAGATTTTTAGATGCTATCAAACTGGTTGTGTGGATGAGAATGATTTTTTTTTTTTTTGGATTAGGCCTCGGTAAAGACAAACATTTATTCCACAACATTACACAACAAAGTAAAAATCACTGAACTGAAATCAATACAAATTGGACAGAGCTTCTTAAAGCTTGTCACCACACCTGTCTCTGGCTGACATTTCCACACTCCTTGCACACAACGCTGTTGACGATGGTCCCATGGTACAGGCGGTGGATAAATGTACTACCACTGGTGTCCACAAGAGAGTGCTCCAACGCACTGAACAGAATCCTGTTCAGCTCCTGCACATCATGCTGATTTGTTCCCTGAAACAGCATGAAAACAGAAGAAGGTTCAATTTAGGGATGATGTCCTTTAATCATGTGCCCCAATCGTATATAGTACGTACTAAATGCATATGTATGTTTTATCTAGTACTTTAAATACTATTATATTCTACTAGTAGTAGTAGAAATCAATGTACTTCAATGTTTTGTGGCTTTTCCAAGAGCAGTTGCAGCAACATTTACAAGCTTTTTATTGTTTCCACATGCAAGAAGCTTTTTGGGACAAGAATGTGTGTGTGTGTGTGTGTGTGTGTGTGTGTGTGTGTGTGAATGACATACTTGGATTATGTATGAATATTTACATTCTGAAGTGCAGATTAAGTATTAGATTTCAACATGAAAGATAAGTAATCAATCAATACCCAAGCCCTGAATACTGAATGACTGGGAAAACTGATTTTTCTGAAAGCTATGATGCATCCGCCTCTGCGTTTTTAATGATTCAGCCATGTTGCAACACTATACAAATATAGATGACTCACCTCAGCCAAAGTCTTTCATTCAAGACAATTTAACCCAAAATGTAATAAATACTCTTTTGTTATCAATGCACAGTATGTTTTTTAAACCTATGACAAGCTTCTGATGACAAGCTTCGAATGTTAGTCTTATATGCGGCCAATATATGCGGAATCCAAATCACCAAGAGGAAAAAAAGTAACCTGAGCTGCTCTTTCTCTATCTCGCCGGCAAAGAAAAGCGGACACAGACCTCGCTGCTGTTCCAGCCGAAGCTGTCGGTGAGGTCGGCGGTGGTGGCGCTCTGCTGGTCGGCCAGAAGCAGACGGGTGAACAGTCGCTGGAGCTCCAGTGGGATCACTCTGACCTGAGCAGGACGGGGAAAGAAGAACTCATCACACTTCAAAGACACACTCATTGAATATGTACCGGCAGCACCTTTCAACACATACTTTGGCCCCTGGTTTCTCTTTGTCCTCCAGGCGTCCCAATTCCTCCGGCCCCAGATTAAACAGCTCCTCTGCAGCAAAAGAAAACATAAATACACCAAATAACTGTTTTCTGGATGGTTACCTGCTATACTGACAGTGTAAATAACCAACAATGCTTTGTTAAAGCATTTAAGTATCTTTTGTATCTGTCCTTGGTTTTTTTTAGCTCAACTTTCACTTTCAACTTGATTCCATTAAAACAAAAACATACAAAAAAATCTAAATTTGGTGGAAACAGACTCAATACGAGCATTTGTGACATAAGAACTAATTTAGAAGTCAATTCTGGATCAATATTTAGTTTACACAAGTGTGATGTGGCATTTACAGCATTTACCTTTATTTTAACTTTCAATACTTCAGTACATTACATATCAGAACACATACATTTGATACTCAAGTACAGTACATATCAGACACTTAACCTATTAACGCCTATGAGCCTTTAAGTCTGTGGCTATCAAATAAAAAAATTAAATGTTACTCATACAGCTTTTTTTCAAATGACATGATAGTCAACTTAGACAAAAGGTTTTAAACAAAGAATTTGTTTCTAAGTGCTTCCTGCCCCTTCCTCCTGAGAACATGAAGACAAACCCTCACAGAAAGAGTCATTTTATTTGGATTATTATGATTTTCAACCCTAACATATATATATTCATTTAATCACTCAAGTCTCTAGAATAATCCCCCAAATAATAATTTTGTACATGGAATAAATATGTTTTTGTTTATGTGTGCAAGAGGCAACTATAATAGCCATTAAAATGCTATTTTCTGCAGAGAAAATTGTACAAAATGTAAAAAAATAGATACATAATATGATTGTTAGTGACTCAACTGATATAATTATATGCCTGAAATCTTTGAAAAAAACTAAAATGACAGTCCTAGACTTAGCAGCTCTTAGGCTTAAATTGGTTAATATAATAGGGTAATTGGTAACATTAACTTTCATTTTCCTAATATATCTGTACTTTGACTCAAGTGTGGCGTTCAGGTGCTGGTTACTGGAGGATGTCTCCTGTCCTGACCTCTGAACTCTGGGGTGAACAGCAGCGTCTGGAGCAGAGAGTTGAGGTAGCAGGTCCCTCCCTGGTTCTTGATGCCGCACAGGTTGCTTCTTCCTCGGGGCGGAGGTGGCTCATCTCCCCCCTTTGCAACCCTCGCCCTGGAGGCGGCGGAGGAGAAGCCTTCCTCCTCCTCTTCCTCGAAAAGATTCCCAAACATGCCGTTTGAGTTTTTGCGTTTACTTCTGTTTCCTCTGGGTTCCGTCGGGTCTTTTTGGGGGGTATTTTCGTGTGTCCGCACTGCCCTCTCGCTATCTCATCTTGGTCTTGCCGAGTTCTCTGTTGACAATGGCCGGGCTGACTCTGAAATAAGAAGACTTCACGGGGCTAAACATAGCGACTATTACCGGATGTGAACGCGATGAAATCGAAGTTGTGCTGTGTAGTTTCGTGTGTATCACCGACAAAGGCAAATCAGCCTCTATCTGACACTGTTGTGTTGCTTTGCTGGAGCTTGACAACTCAGCGAAAATGGGAAAAGAAAAATCTCTCTGTCGCTTAATGTTCGGTGTCACTAACGTTCCGTCGTTTTTACCCGCGACGCTAACGTGTTTTTAGTCGATATTGCGTCGGACGGTGGCGTTTTCTCCCTCTCTCTCTGTTAAAAACGCTAACACACGGAACGTAAATATAAATGCCGTCGGTGAACTGTAGGCAGCCATGTTCGTTCCTGGCAGAGGCTGTACTGATGCATTGTGGTACTTGTAGTACCACTTTAAGTTAACTCCAAATTAAGATAAGAGGGTATTTGTTCAAAAGTTTGGGGTCACTTAGAAATTTATATATATTTTTAAAGAAAAAACATTTTTTTTTCAATGAAGATAACTATAAACTAATTAGAAATAAACTCTATACATTGCTAATGTGATAAATGACTATTTATCACATTAGCAATGTATAGCAAATGTCTGTTTTTTTATGGTGCAATATCTACATAGGTATATAGAGGACCATTTCCAACAACTATCACTCCAGTGTTCTAATGGTACAATGTGTTTGTTCATTGCATCAGAAGGTAATGGATGATTAGAAAATCCTTGTACCACCATGTTAGCACAGTTTAGCTGGTCAGAGAAGCTAGAAAAATGACCTTCCTTTTTGAAGGCAAAAATGATTATTTCAAATGCAAATCATTATTTCTAACCTTGTCAATGTCTTGACTATATTTTCTATTCGTTTTATAACTTGATTAATGGTGGTAATTGATTGTGGTAAATAAATGTGTGAATTTTGATGGAAAACACAAAATGGTCTGGATGACCCCAAACTTTTGAAGAGTAGTGTAGTTCTATCTTAATTTGATTTTAATTTTAATCTGATTTGTTATGTTCTGGTTATTTTTGATACTAGTCTTTTATTAACTTTATGAAACTACATTTCCCACAAGTCTTTTCTTGGCTGTCACAGAAGCATCATGGCACTTGCAGTCAGTTTAATGGTTAAAGGTAATATTAGAAGTTGGCAGCAGTTATATGCCCAGGGCCACGTGTGCAGCATAATGATCCTAAAATTTGGCCAGGTGTCTAATTACCCATGAAATGACTTGTAAAGTGTAATGTTGAAGTACTTTTTAATCTTGTAGGTCATATCTGCCACTTGTTGCCACTGTGCATGTCCTAAATGAGTATAGCAGGTTTGACAAAGCATAAACGACACTCAAGTCTACTTTACTGTAATCTCAATAATTTACTGTCACTTTACTTATAAATCATGCAATCAAAACAACATAACAAACGACAAAACACAATGAGTCCAATTTCCTATGAAAGAGTACACATTGCAGATAGTTCAATATTTAAAGCTTTGCAGAAAAGATCTAAATCTCAGTGTCCGCTTGAGTTGAATTCATTTGTCAAACAAAGGACACAAAAATTCACATATTTTTATAAATGTGTGTTATAATTTTGTTAAAGGGGCTATATATATATATATATATATATATATATATATATATATATATATATATATATATATATATATATATATATATATATATATATATATATATATTTATTTATATATATATTTATATATATTTATATATATATATATATTTATATATATATTTATATATATATATATTTCAAAAAGATTTATAAGGCTATTTACATATATTGGTGGCTTTTGGCTGTCACCAGCCACAGGACAGCAGGGGCCTTTGTGTGTTTATTATGTGTGTTAGTGTGGGTATATACAGCGGGGGAGAGGGACATGCTTTGCTAAAGCATTTTGCTGAACACAGTATTCTCGCTTAACAGCCACTGCCAATTGTGTCACTAACAAGAAGGAAATTCTGAATTTATATACAGTCCCTTTTAATTGAGGTACATCAGTTGATAGACAGAATTTGAGCTCATAAGCCCAAATCAGTCAAAAGTCAAAGAAAATTGCCTGGATTTTGCAAGCTTTTAATCACTGTATTCATACGATTCTGTTAACTTACATTTTATATGAATTATATATCCCTATGTAAAGCCTTCTCAAAGATATTTACTCTAAAATGATCTAAATCAGTCTTCAAAGCCTACCATGTGTAATCTATGTGTAACTGAAAATTGTAAAGTCTTTAGATCATTAAAACCTAATTCCCAGAGACAATACAAAGGACCTGAGCTCCATGGTTTCTCCATGGTTGCTACAGCCCTGACTGTGTGTACTCTAAAGTTGACACTAAAATTGCAGACAGGCACAGTATTCTAAAGGCAGCTTTGCACACAAAAGGACACTATATACCCCTACAAAGAAGTACATGCATGTGCATACATACAAATACAGTACAAAAGGCCACATGCACAATGTGGTTTGCCTAGTGAATTTTCAGTTTGAACACTTTGGAGAGCGGTGCTTTGGCACTAGAGTAGATCAGATAAGATTCTCCTTTAGAGCTGAAAAACTCCCAGTCACTGCATCCAATAGTTGGGAGCCAGTGAACAGGAACGAAGCCTTCATATCCTTGCCACCTAAAAACAGAAACGAGGAATCAAATTAATGCTTAATCCCTAAATTCTTGAAGCCCAAATTATCTTGGGGACATAGTTCATGTCAAAAGTGGTTTGGCTTTCACTACTCTGGCTCACAGAGGGAATAAATCTGCATTAAAACAGTGTAGGTGTGCTGTACGCCTCAGACATGATTTCATGACAAGTACCACCAAGTTAAAGCAATCAGAGTGCATGAATTATTTTACTCTGTGGAAAGGTGTTGTTGACAAGTTGAGTACCTGTAGAGAATGCTGTTGAGAGAGTACGACTCGCCATTAAAGGAGTTAGCGACAACCAGAAAATATTCCTCCCCAAGGCTGAAGAACTCCCAGTCCACTGCACTGCAGAGAGAAAGAAAAGTATGCAGTGATGACACAAGAGGCTGGGGAAAAAAAAGGTAATTATACAGGATGTGTTCTCCTAGTCTGTGCAGAGGTGCTTGCACATCTGTACCTGTAGGTGACAATATCCTGGAAGCGGACAAACAGCTGTCCATTCATGTCCAGTTCGTAGATAGTAGAGTTGATGGCGTATCGATTTGGTCCATTACCATAAAGTCTGTGTCCGTTGGCAACAACCAGAAAGACTCTGCTACCAATCTGGAACATTTCCCAGTCTGTGGCACAGAATGTCTAGACAGCAAGAGACACATCATCCTTTAGGTTTGCTTGTGTGTACAGTTCAAGGCATGTATGAACAAATATTCAACACCAGTTCCTCCTTTTAAAGTACTGAATTAGGAGCTTTTGTCACCAAAACTCACTGTATGTACCCTTCTGATTTACAAATGTGTTGAATCCATTTCATTACTCATTAACATTTGCAAAACAGGATTGCTTGTTGTGTCACCACCGTGCAAATTTGCAAACAAAACAAGGGGTGCAATGGAAACCACTTGCTATAACATGCAGTAAGTACTGCAGTCAGAATGTGTTTAATTTAATTTTCAAACCTTTATTTACACTTGAAAAGACACTGAGGTTTAGAATCAGGAAGTCAGTCATTTTCTATACTTGCTTATCCTCATTAGGGTCACGGGCGTCTGTTGGAGCCAATCCCAACACATTGCAGGGACACACCCCAGACAGGTCTATTGTGGGGCACACACACCATTCACTCACACACTCACACCTATGGGCAATTTAGAGTCTCCAATTAACCCCAGCATGTTTTTAGACTGTGGGAGGAAGCCGGAGAACCTGAAGGAATCCTACACAGAAATGGGGAGAACATGCAAACTCCCAGAAAGGTCCCAGACCAAGATCTTAAACCTCCAACCTTCTTGTCATGAGGCAACAGCGCTAACCACTGAATCACCAGTGCACCAGAACTGAATCTGCATAATCAGTCAGTCATTTTCTATACCTGCTTATTCCTCATTAGGGTTGCAGGGGTCTGCTGGAGCCAATCCCAGCGCGTTACGGTGAGAGGCAGGGATACACCCCAGATGGTCGCCAGCCAATCATGGGGCACACACACCATTCACTCACACCTACGGGCAATTTAGAGTCACCAATTAACCTCGTTTTTGGACTTTGGGAGGAAACCAGAGTTCCCATTGAAAACCCATGCAGACACAGGGAGCAAACTCCACACACTCCCAGACCCAGGACCCAAGGAGGTCTTGAACCTGTGACCTTCTTGCTGTGAGGCAACAGCACTAACCCCTGCGCCACCGTGTCACCCAAATCTGCATAGTATGATTTGAAATTAAATTTAGCAATTTGTAGTGCTAAATTATCGGGTATCGGGTATGTTTGATATGATTGGCTATGAGCTACGTACAGAAGCATTTGATAGACATTCGTAGTGCCTAATAAATGGGTTTGCGCTTTCATAAATGCATAGTTCCCAGGCTGAATATACTGTATGAGGTCTTGTGTTAGCCAGGTCTACATCTGCAGTGTGCCACAAAAATAAATGCTTTTTGACAAAAAAAGTATGACCTCCAGTATACCTGACCAGTCTACCTCACAGCATGGTCCACAATGTAAGGTTTGTTATTGTTTGCTGCTGCTTTCCAAACCCAGAAACAGGCTTAGCCTGGCCAAGCATACCGAAAATTAAACACACTGGTTTGACTTGGTCATTGCACGATGCCTTGCATTGGGTCTCTGAGCTTGGGACAAACAGTTTCAGAAGGACTGTGAACATCGTTTAGACCACTGTGCCCTACCAGGTGGACAGAGTGAGGAAAATCTAAAGCAGCAGTGTCTCAGTATGAAAGTCTAGCTTGGAGAAGATAACATCAAATGGATCTAACACTGACGCGAGAGCATATGGTCTGCATGATAGGGTCCAAAATGGTAAAAAAAAATGTGCTTGGACGTCTTTTGACATTAGAAGAAAATGAGGAGCTGGAGTGTCTGAACAAGTCCCTGCAAAAAACAGACTGAAACTATTGCAGGAATGAAAAGTGCAATAGAGTGTGTCAGATCTACTCGACAAGGCAAAAGGAATGAGATAAGTTTTTAGGAGGTCTTTGTCAAAGTAATGTCACCTCCCTTGGGAATGTCATTATTGATCAGTAATCAGAACTGATCGGGGAGAATCTAAAAGTCCATATAGCATAAAGCAATCATATTTTTGTCCAAAAAATACCTCGTCAGACTGTTTTTATTCATCCAAGTCTCATCAGCTGAGGCTGAAAGAAGTTTCATTGCTCTAAGGAGACTGAAAACATAGCTTAGAACAGCAAGCACACACACCATTCACTCACACCTACAGGCAATTTAGAGTCGCCAATTAACCTTAACATGTTTTGGGACTGTGGGAGGAAGCTGGAGTACCCGGTAAAAACCCACACAGACACGGGCAAAAAGGTCCCAGATCCAGGAGGTCTTGAACTTTTGACCCTGTTGCTGTGAGGTAACAGCACTGACCCCTGCACCACCGTGTCACCCAGAAGACTTTCACAGGGACCCCTGCAGACCACTTTTATATTCCCACTGATGCCTAAATCAAACCTATACACCCTTGAACAGAATCAGTCCTGTATAAACAGTGATGTATTGTTTTATGATGTACACACTGACGCACATATCTATAGTTAACAGAACACTTAGCTTAGAGATAAATGAAAGTGCTGCATGATAAGTGATTAAGAATCTTTGAATTGAATTATATACACAATGTCCCTGATCAGTAAAAAGACTTGTAAAAACCAACTCTACTTGCTTGAAAGGAGAGATGAGAAAGACAGACAACTTAAAGAGTAATACATGTAAAGTGCCAAAAATGTTGTTTTTTCAATCATTTCTGGGTGATTTCAGATGATTAATTTCCACCAGCCCCCAGGTGTTCTCCTTGCATCCAGCTATGGAGTTCCCCTAAATCACATCAGATCCCCCTATGGTTTCTCATGTGACTATCAATGTGTCAACGCTCTCACCTCAAATGCGGCAAGATTCAAATATATGATCCACAATCAGTTAGCTGTCAAAGCGCAGCTATCGCTCAAGCAAATCATGGCAAACCGCACGCTCTATTTTTGGCCCTTGCCTTATATGCATGGACACGCCTGTTCATTTATCCCCTTGCTCTCTTTCATTACACTTTTATCTCTCCCCGTTTTTATTCCCTTCCTTCTGGGTGTACAGACAAGATTGTTTTTCATACTCGTCTCAGGGACACAGATCTCATCAGAGGAAATCCAAACCCAGCTGGTAATCAGATAAATTGTATGGAAATCATGTAGCAAATGCTGCAAAATTAAAGTGTTATTAGGACTAATTCCCACCCAACATTGCTTTGTACCGTGGCTTAACAGTGGATTTTACTATGGACTTTTTTTTCGTAACTTTTTCACTTTTTCCACCACATACCTTAATTGTCTGGAACACCTGGAAGCTTTCATTGAGCCAGATGTAGATGACAGAGTCTACAGACGTGGTCACTCCGTCAAAAGCATTGGCCACCACCAGGAAATGGTACGGTCCAACGGTGAAGAACTCCCAGTCGTAGGCCCCAGAGGTCAGCAGCGTCTGGTAAACTTCAAAGGACTTGGTTAACCTGTTCCACTTGTATATCACACTGTCTATAGTGTGATTGTTATTGCCTGCAAGAGACAAATCACGAAAGGTGAGCCATTTCATATGTAATTGAATATTTTATGTTGAAACAGAACCGACCACTTGATGACTACAGATGTGTTTGTACCTATTCTATGATTGGCCACAGCGAGATAGGTTTGTCTGTCGATGTTAAAGGCCTCCCAGTCCCGTGCACAGTGGGTCTGCAGCGTCTGGAACCGCACAAACTGTTTTCTTCTTTTGCTCCACTTGTAAATCACAGAGAAGTCTGCCTCCAAACTAAAATGATTGTTTGTCGGCGAGTTTGACACCACCAGAAATATCTAGATCGATGCAACAAAACAGAGGGAACATGTGATCAAAGCCCAGAGAAGAAATAAAGTGGCTTCTACATGCGTCTATTCCGTAAACCCATATTTTTCGTGATTATCATACATTGTTGCCAATGCTGAAGTGTCTCCATGCCAGAGCTCCTTGGGTGCTGATATTCTGGTAGAGCTGGAAACCTTTGTGGGTCCACTGATACACAGCAGAGCCATGTTCTGTGGAGCGGTGAGCCAAAGCAGCCATCAGACCCATGCCGGGTACCTGAAACACCTGGAGACCAGATGAAACAAACTAAGACACATGCTCTTTGGAGACAGACAGTTCATATAGAGGAATAAAAATCACAAGACGATTAAGGTCACACAAACATTTTATGCATTTATCTGAACGTTTTATAGAAACAGATAAGTAAGAAAAAGACAAAAAGCCAACATAAGAGAAAAGAGTAAGGAATAAATATATTTGCCATTCTAATAAAAAGTTGGGAATCCCCAGTCGAGAAAAACACCTAAAGTCTCCCAACGAAATATATCTTATAGAGATAAATACTCATTTTTAATCAAGCCAACCTCAACATCATTTGTCTCTGAGCTGGTGGTGAGGACCTGGTGTTCCAGCACATAGTCCAGCCGTTTTTGATCTGAGTAGATCCAGAGACGGGACGTTTGTCATTTTTCATACAAATGAGAACAGGAACTTTCTCATAAATGTGTGTTTGCAGTTCACTTCTCACCCTCGAGCACTGGGACCCACACTGCACCGTCACAGAGGTAGAGGCCTTTCCTGAGTGGATTGAACCACAGCTGGCCTTGCAGCAGCTCTGAGCAGGACTGCCCCAAACCCACTGACACACGCTCTGCTGTTCCTGATAATTCACACACAACACAGACAGTTGGGTTCGTTTCATGTCAATCAATATGGTGTTCCTGATCAAATTTCACTGTTCCATAAAAAAGTAATCATACATATATTATCACCTCTAGTTGTGTTAGATTTTTTTTTTATCAACATAGATTATTGTGAACATTACAAGTTTTGAACTTCTTTTTGATATTTGATATTGATCTGAACTTATATATCTTGAATTTGAGTTCTAATTATTTTGGATTATTTTGATTATAAGAAATAATCAGATGAAACATAGTCTACTGTTTATCACAGACTACTTTGGGTCAGTTACCATTTGTTTTGACACCATTAAAAACGTGGGGTGTGTGAATGTGTGTGTGTGTGTGTGTCCATCCGACAAATGTAGATGTACCCGAGTTCAAATTCTTACAATAATTCTGGACTCTCCCATTTATTTCTAATGATCGGTCATTTTTGACTGGAAACACCAAGAGCATACTAAAGTTAAATAGAAAACACAAAATTGTATGTGAATTAATATACAATTTATTTTGTGTGCCAAAATCCTCTTTGTGGACAAAGTCATGGAATCTTAGGTGAATCCGGTCAAATTAACCACATTTTTCAGAAGCCAAAACTTTGAAATGGCCAGATTTGACCGAGAAAAAAAACCTAAGGGTTAAAGATGCAGGTGAAGGGAAACAGATGTGCAAAAGGCTAAACGAACGCTTGCTTCACGAATTGTGGAATGAGTGTGAAAGTTACCATGAGAAGTCAGACGGCTGTCCCTCCCTGTGACGGGCACATCTAAGAGGAGCGGCGGCACTGACAGAGCTGCTAGTTGGGGGTCCGAAGAGGGGCAGATCCGATGGGTGGCGTCCGAACCCGGCACCAGAACCAACTGCCGCAACAGACCCTGCACATGGGGCAGATGAGAGGTAAAAGATTTGGCTGTTTAAGTGACAAAAAAACAACGCCCACACAACTTCTTCATCATGAACATTATTAAATTTAGTGACGATAAAGTCTTACTGAGAACATGCCTTTCCATCTCCCCCGGCCGCCAATGTGGAATCTGGATCCCTGAATGTTGAGGACTGAGGGGAAAGGCCTGGAGGGGAAGCTGGTTGCCATAAAAAGATATAATTACAGCATTT
This sequence comes from Lepturacanthus savala, assembly GCA_030544235.1. Lineage (NCBI taxonomy): Eukaryota > Metazoa > Chordata > Actinopteri > Scombriformes > Trichiuridae > Lepturacanthus > Lepturacanthus savala. The sequence goes on from CM060469.1 coordinate 12,208,681, forward strand.
CTAATAACCAGAGTCAATGTTGCTTCTGTAGCTGAACATAAAGTATCTGTAATTAAAGTTGACTCCTCCTTGATTTCTCAACTGAGACAGTGAATGGGTACAGATATTCCTTCCTTCTGCGAGCCAGAGGGATTTTCCACCAAAAAACCATCTATCAAACACTGTCAGGACACTATGAAATGGCTGCAGGGTGTGAGCATATTTGAAGCGGTGCTGTTGTATTGTGGTGAAGGATCCACTCTGCCTGGAGGTAATGTGGAAGGAACAGGAAGAGAGGATGGTGGGAGACAGACTGTGTAACCACCCAGTTACACACACACAGACACACACACACACAAATCAAACCTCACATTTCCTGTGGTAAGCTGCAGTCCACTGTGAGCCTGACGTATTGTCTACCAACGGCCAGGACAAGCGTGTGCCACTGGTTGTCAGCCAGAGAGCCTCGAAACACCCAGTTCTCTACGACCCCTCCGTGACCTTTGAAGAGGACGTGCAGACGCTTTCTGGAGAACCTCAGTCCCAGGACGAGCCGTCCACCTCCCTCTTTATTCTTTACTCGCTTCCTCCCCTTCTCTCCGCTGACTCCCCTCTTCTTATTCCTTTGCAAAATGTTCCCTTTGTCGTTATCCTCTTCATTCTGATCGGCAGCTCTTTTCTCTCCCTTTTTCGGCTCCATCAAAGAAAAGATGTATTCATTTCTCTGAAAAGCAAATGCAAAACATAATCAGACAAAGTATTTGGCAGAAACAAAGTAACTTTACTGTCAGTATTGTTTTTGGATGCTAGTATTTAAATTTGATCTTACTTCTTACATGTACTCAAAGTCAAATATTTACCTTTTTACTTAACTAGATCTATTAAATTCATAAGTACTTGTTACTTTTCAGACGAACAGTTTAAAAATACTGTAATTCTAAACTATAAAAAAATGGAAATATATAAAACAGTTGAAATTAGTGACACCACCACTGGATGCAACATTAAATTTTCCTTTCTACATCAATAGTAATGATAATAACACTCTAGCATGAGCGATTCTGCTGTATAATGATTAATTCTACATAAATACTTATATTTAATCAATATAACGTCTGTATTTTTACAGTTTGAAGGTAGGACCTTTACTTGTAACAGTAAAGTATAATATGTAACCCCATGAATTGTCACTTTTACTTAAGGATCCAAGTGCTACTCCACTGGTATCCAGTACCACACAAATGAAGGGGTGGTGGATTCTCACCTTGGGCGCAATGTGAGCGACTTTTACAGTCACGACAATGGAGAATTCTTGGGGGAAGAGGTCACAGTTCACCAGCAGCTGGGAGGAGGGAAAGCTCATGGACGTATGAGGGCTCGAGAAATGTACACCCCTCACCCCTCCTGACTGCCTCATGTGCACCCCTGGCAGCAGTCTGGAGGTGTCCCTCTCGAGGACAAAAGACAGAAGATCCAGAGGGAGCAAATCTGCGGACAAAAAGCATATAAAGAGGTCAGGATGATTGCTTTACTGCTCATGCCTCTTTATGCAGAAATTTCTATACTACAAAAGCAAAGGAAAATTGCTCCAAGGTGAATCACCTTATTAATTCTATAGGCCTGGGGTCACAAGTAGGCATTGCTTTGTTTCCAGGGGACACAAGTGGTTTTAGTAGTACTGCTATAAACTAATAAAAGAATGTCACCCTCCTGCTGTGTGAGAAATAGCCCGGGGTGGCAGCACAGCAATAGGGTAATAATGATTTTAGGAGCGGTAGTTATTAAGAAAAATGCTCTTGGGAAAGAAGAATTTGCTCTGCAATTGATGACATTTTTATGTGCTAATAGAGTCGTTGTGGAATCCTAACCGCATGCAATGTCTGTACATGTATGTGGATGTTGATTAGAGTTAATATTGCACGCAATGCTGCACACACGAACACGCCCACTGTACTGCTATTATCCAAAAGAATTTTAGCCAGAGGGGATTGAGAACTCCTTACTGAATAATCATTAATGTTTACATTAACGCATCAGATGTGTTGAGCTGAGGTAATAGCCAGTAAAAAAAAGTACAAAAAAATAGGTACAATACCTGTACAGTGTCTCCATGTGTCAGTAGTTGAGTCAGTGACCTTTAACCCCAGGAGAAGGAGCTGCACAAATATCAGCGATGCCATTACAGCAGCATGTTTGGTTTAGTTGCCAGCTGGTACGAAGGTCTCCATATCAAAGTATTCCTTTCTGAATTGTTCCCTCTGTCTCTACCTTAAATGACAACACACACCTGACAACTGCGTATTCCTCAAGACGAGAATCCCAGTGAGCATTTTCACATCGAGCAGCTCCAAATAATATCTTTTTTGAAATCCTCAAATGCTATACTGGCTAAGGTAGATTCACAGCAGAAGCAGACAGACCCAGATCATCTGTGCTTAGAGAGAAATCCGTTCATCTGTGTGGAGAATCCTGCACCTGCAGCCTCTTTTAAATACCGGAGCCATGCAAATCACTAAGCAGCCCGTCACTCATCCTCCCTCAACCACCTCTGATGACACAGGCCTGCCAGAGGGTTGAGCAGCTCCACCATGTGTGTGTGTGTGTGTGTGTGTGTTCATTCTCAATTAGTATCAGACAGACCGGCTGACAGACATGCAGACAGACAGTATATACGACTATAGAAAATATATGTCAAAAGGTAAACTCTGCATATGGAAGGGGCCATAGTCAACATGATGTATTTTCTTCTTTTTTTTAATTAAAAGACAACATATAAAGACAACAAAAGATCATCTCTGACCTGGGGTCCACTGATGCATAGATATGAGCTGAGCTTTTATCATATTAGATCTTATACCACAGATTATTACTTAAGAAACAAAGTACATGAACCCAGCTGTGATATTAAAGTCTCAAACCTGGATGTTTTTCTAAAAGATCTGCAAATATTACTTACCGAAAATGTAGTAAGTATCAGGATATTGAAATTAGGTAAACACTACAGTGTACAAAATACTAAGATACTAGACACTAATTATTAATATATATATTGTATTTATTTGAACCTACTGTGTGTCGATGAATTTGACTTCTTATCACTTTCCGATTATTCTATAAGAATATTTTATATGATATTATTATATGTTAATTGCCATCCAACAATATAATACTTCAAACATCTTCATGGAATCATTGACAACATCTCGAACATCTTACTTAGTTAATCATAAAATAATGGGATTGACGGTGTGTGTCAGATCTCTCAGAATCCTCTCATCCACCGACCAGAACATTTACAACGCAAATGAACTTTATCTTTCTTCTTCACGGCAACATTGGGAGCATAAACCACACGTAGATCGGAATACAAGATAGGCTGCCATCTACTTTTGCTCTATCCATTTATTAATCTTTCTTCCTTCCAGGCACGCGGTGGGTGCTGCTCTCTCCCGTGTGGTTTCGGATGCACCTGTTTAAAGTCAGCGATTGTCTTCTCGTCCACGTGCTTTTCCTTATTCCTGGTTTGACTCATCAACGCCATTGTCATTAGTTTTATCGCTGTTCCGTTCGCTTGCTTTATCAGATCTACAAGTCTTCATTTATTCCACAGCTTTTCTTACTTTTCAGATACACCCTGGATAATAAAACCTTAAAGATATAGCATGCTTTTGGCTATTTGGCTTTTGACATCTTAGAAAAAGCGACTTTTTCCTCTCTAAATTTCTCACATTTTATTAAATGTTCAAATGATTCAATATTTTACCAAAAACCAAAGATTAAAGAAAATATATATATTAAAAAAATACTGACAACAGATTTGTGTATTATAACATAATAGAAAACATAATTGACAATAGCTCTGCCTCCAGCAGCTACAATAATAACTCTTACGTATTAGTGTACATTCTCAGTATTAATAATCTAAAGCTGTCATATCCAATAATATATCAGAGTACCAAACTAATACATTTATTGCAATACTTTAGCTACATTTTTCTGTTGATGTTTATATGCTTTTACTGAAGTAGATTTTTACTTGTATTGAAATACTCTTAAAGTGATCTGACAACTCCCACCAGTGACAGAAACCATATGATGGATCAGTAGCACCACCTAGCTGTCTTCTTGTTTCTCAAACCAGATGTTTCTCTCCATAGTGCGTACTTGTGCAACCGTTTTTAGCAGCCAGGGCACCAATGGATACTGTCTTGCATAATTAACCACACACTGACTATATATAAAAACAATGTGAGCCATGTTGCTTTGACAAGTGATAAATGTGTACCAGGCACCAGGGGTTAAATGGTGTCAAATGTCTACTGGCAAACTTAATATGTATGCTTTTTACGCTTGTTACTTAAGTATTAATTTATAATTACTTTAGGCAATAAATGTGAGTTTGCCCTATAGGTTTAATCTTTACTAGAAAAGAAATTGATGAAACATGGAATATAAATGAATATTTAAGTGATTTAAAAAACACAAAAGTACACAATAATGAAGCTAGCGCCACTAAATCTGAGTACCAAACTATATTTATTGTATACAGTAGTAAAAGACCACAAATAATGTACAAATCAGTAGAGAAACAAATAACATGACAAGAGGGGCCCCGTTCCTCATACATTACAAAGTTTAGCTAATCCAGGTTAATGTTAGTCCAGCTCAGATTTTCAAATGCAAGTAGAAGGCTGATTTATGTCTTGGATAACTGTGCTCTTATTTTGAAACAAAAAGGAACATGAGAGGAAAAGCTGAAACCGTGACCATTATTTGTGATTGGTTGATGCAGAAGCAGGTCTTTAGGGAGTAATCGTTCAGATCGAACATGTCTGTGCACAACACAAGTCTGTACAAGGCAAAAGCTCTTTGTTAAAGGGTGAGGGAGGGACAAGAGGTGATGAGTCTTCTGTTAAAACATTTTCCCCCTCATTAGAGCCTGACTGGACAGCAAATAGCGGTACATTTTTCAATCGCTGTTGTCAAATACGTATTTATATATGTGAAAAGAGTGGCATTGACGGTCTTTATTGTATAGAATACACATAAAAACACAACTGAAGAAAAAACATTGTAGGGTTTAATAACCATTAAAAAAAAAAAAAAAAAGGGACAGCACCTTTCTATTGTGGCTGAGCATAATAATTACATTAAAAGGTTATGGGGACAATAAAGGGAGGGTACACGTTTAAAGACATGAAAATTCACAAGGCCAAATACAGTTACTATTGCAGCCCATTTCGCATCATTTTAAATACTGAAAATGGCTAAAAGAATCGATCATATCATGCCAAACTATTGCTTTTGTAAATTACATTTGTTTGTACTTTTTAGTATGCAACTTACAAAGCTGTTCTATCTGTGCCTCTAAAGAAAGGTGCAGTCTTGTGGGAAAATAAATTAATGAGATATACTTAAAAAGGTTTTGCGATTACCCAACTCGCTCTGAATAAGCGTTCACTTTTTGCAGGTTTGAGCTGATGGACAAATACATTTTAACCCAGAGTAAAAGACCTGAAAATTCCGAGCTCACATCAGGCCATTATCAACTAAGCCAACTTGGTTAATCATGTATGAAGAACGAGGTCCTGTGGGCACAGAACACTTATCTCCCAAACTCTATTGGTGGACTTCCCCGCCCTCCCGATATGCAACTAACTGCATGGATTTCTCTCCAAACTGTAAAATATTGAAGACACTCATTACCACTAGTGATATCGTCACAGTTTACAACACTGCAGTCAAAGGTGTTTGCACAGATGATACCCAACTTCCACCTTTTACAATGAAGAAAACAATATCGTACGGCAGTAAAAAGTGTCTTCGACACATGTTAACAAAAAAACATACTGACTTTTATTGGATATCCTTGCTCAAACTGGAAGCTGTCCCCCTTCGCAGCACATCTAGAATCAGTTGTCCCGTCCGCCTACATTTGCAAACGATAGAAATAAGACAGCTGACCCGAAACCAGCAGAGAAACATCTTCCGGTTCTTCCCACCCACAGCCCGCCCTCGAGTTCTAAACTGTACGTAAACCCCCCCCAAAGCAGAGCCATTTGTAAGAATATCGTAGGGACTGGCTACTGGCCTGCTTCATTGGAAAATAGGGAAAGAAAAGTTATGGATTCCACATCAAGAGACTATCCTTAACCAACCTGTGCCCACCCAACTACTGGTGTAAATTAAATTCCCCTCCCCAGGTATTTTTTTTCTGTATGAATGAATACCTGCAACTACCGCGGATCCCCACAAATCTCTCAATTAGTAGCAGTCGGAAGAGGAAGCAAATAACATTACCGCAATACAAACTCCCTTAAATGTGAATGATTTGACCTTGCAGTTTGCTTAGAGTGATCCAAGTACATTAAATATGAAACAGAAGCTCGGTCTTTGGAGTTTTGGTCCAAGCCCCACGACATTTATCTAACATCCACTCTGATACTTCTGTACAGAAACTTCAACAAAGCCCCATGGGTGTTATTTCTTAAAAAGAAAAATACAAAAAAAACATTGCAGAACTCTTTAGCAAAAGCACCTAAAATGCAGAGAGAATTAAAATACAATTTTGACAGAAGATCAGGAGTCACTGTTTAGACAAAAAGAACACACAAGAAAGCGAAGTGAAATGGAAGGCGGTGTGTATTAAGTTCAGATCGTGCTTCCACCTCAAAACATTTTCATGCCCACCGACAGTGACCCCTGGACAAAACAAAACAAAAAAAAACTTGCAGAGCCTTGCATTCAGCCCCAAAAGATGAAAACCGTGACAAACTACTGGATACCGAGCTTTCACTGGAGACCGAATGAGAGGGAAGCACCGACAAACCAGGAACGGCTATGTGACGCGCTGTTGGTCCGATCACAGCCTGCGCTGCCAGAGAGAAAAGGGATGTCCTGATTGGCCAGCAGAGAGACTGTTGACACGCACAAAAAGTTCAGTCCTGGCTGAGACGGAACATAAACAGCTGAGGAGCCCCCCCCCCACACATGACGTAAAACCATAAACAGACATCTTTAAACTGAAATAATAATTATAATAATAATAATAATAATAATAATAATAATAGGCTGAGAGGAGCGATGGAGAGGGGAGAACAGTGAAGATGGCTGAGGGCGTGGTCTGAGGGTGGCGTCAATGAGGTGAGAGGGGCTTAGCAGAGCCCGCCTGTCTGCTGCTGGAAAACGTCTATGGTGTCTTCATCTTCCATCTCCAGCTAAGAAGGACAAATTAGCAATTTAGTAAACATGAACAATTGCTGATTAGGTTGAATAGTGCAGGGGTGAAAATATAAAGACATAACGATTGAAGGCTTTTCAGCCAGTGTAAAACATACACAGCATTGTTCTGTATTCTCTCTAAAAATTATATTACTCTCTAATATGTTAGTGTCATGGAATAAGGATATTGACCAGCTTAACCAGAGCTTATTTCTTACCTGTGCAGGTGTATCCGTTTCATTGATAGGCTGACCATCAAACCTGAATCTGATCTGCCTTATTGAGAGACCCTGCAGAATGAAGGAAATTAAATCAGTAACAAATTAAATGTTTAGGTATAGCAAGCAACTAGTGGAGGTAATAAGGCATTACATTAATGATCGTATTTAGTTAAACTAGGGGACGGTACAGAGCAGCGGACTCACCTGCCGTTCACAGTACGCCTTCATGAGTTTGCTGAGGGGTGTGTGTCTTTTGATTTTAAACTGGACCACTGATCCATCTTGCCCTGCAACCTTGAGGTTGATGTGATCGTTCTCGGTTTTTACTCCCTCCTGTGGAGACAAATGTGTTGAGCATGTTATGCATTTACATTTACAGTTCCAAGCAGCACGACACCGGGGAGCCTAACTTGAACAAGGTTTGTAGGTTTTGTTTGAACATTGGGTGTGGACACATTCAGCATCCTGCTGAATTTGTATGCTCAATTTGTGTCTTTCCCGCATAAATTGATGGTGAGACTGTATTTATTTATGTAAAGGAAAATAGATTTCAAGCACCAAATGACAATGCATATGCATTAAGACTCTCAGACATTGTTTTGCTATTAAATAATTATTCTCCTGAAGAACAACTCATCTTATTTCACATGATCACTGCTGAGTCAACACAGACATATACTATACTTGTATCTTTTTAAAATAAAAACTCCTGTTTTATTGGCAAATTCATGTAAATATTGGGGGGGAATTTATCCCTACGCTTAAGAACGACAACGTCACGGTTAACGGCAGTGACGTCACAGCTAAGGGCGCTACGTAAACTGCCGTTACCCGACCAAGCTGACGTCACAGCTGAGCGCGCGCTACGTAAAGTGACGTTACCTGACCAGGCTAATGTTAACTGGCACGGACTATAACATTAACTTTACAGGTGATTTCATACTCAGCCGGCTGGAACGGGGTCACTTTATGCGTATAGAGGTGCATCATTGTGTAAATATGTAACAAAAAACAAACTTACATTAGGCAGGATACTGCTATTGCTGATGTTGGTAATAATGCTAACGTTAGCATTGTTAGCTCCGGGCTAGCTGGTTGCACCGCCATCCCTTTCTACAGCATTGCACAGTTTAGCTGCCGGCTAGCGGTTTGTTTGTTTTTTTGCTGCGCCAAAAACAAACAGCAAAACGTTAAAAAAAACAATGGGAGCAGCTCGTCTGCTTCACTTTTTGTGACAGTGCGTCGCCTCCGTTAGCCCTCGGTTGTCGCTGCGGCATTTGCGGCGTTTGCGGACATAACGTGGTCCCGTTTCGACAAAGAAAAAAAATCCGCAAATGACAATCACGGTGTAATTGAGATTTCTGCTCATAATCTTCGAGTGTGTGGCCGGTGGGATATATTCTCTTTTATTACCGCCCATTCTGCGCCACCTAAGCGCATATAAACGTAAATATGGATGTGCGGGTACTCATTCATTTGCGAAACAAACACTGCGCCGAATCAGAGAAACGTGCAAACCAGGCCATTTTAGATTGCACATCTGAGAAAGAGGTTTGGCATGAGCTCGCCTGAGCCATCACTGCAAATATAACCTGTTTAAAACTTAATATCTTACCTTTGGCTTTTCCTCTGACATCTCTGCTGGGTTTTGTGAGGCGGATTTCAGAATAAAAGGTTAATTGGTCTTTTATTTGTCTTTCTGCCGCCTTCTGTCCTCGCTTCTCCTCCGGTGACGGGTGCGCGCTTTGGACCGCTGTTGCCAATAAACGATTGGATCCGAGACGACCACGTGACTTCTTGATCGCGGGAGCGCGCACCTATGCAGAATCCTCGATCACGCGAAGGTAACGCATTAATAGTAGTATATTGAAGCATAATTGAAACCATGGTTGGAATGTAACCGATCATATGGCAATTACCGACAAATTATTAGAAAAGCGCTGATTATGAATTTATTTTACATAGTACACAGTTCAATACCCGTGTTGGATGTTCCTCTTTCTCCACAAAATATATTTGTTTGTTTTGTGTATTGATATCACTGATGTCAAGGTACGACTATATATTGCAATATCGATTTTTTTGTCCCACGCCTAATAAGCATTTTTTTCAAACTTACAAAGCAATTTATATAGCAAATTTGATTAAACTCAAGTACAAAGTAAAAGAGAAAAAATAATCATAAACCTGGATACGAGAATTAATTTGTAATCTTATTTTTTTTCAATATTGGCAGATCAGTTTTGAAAACTAAACTTTTACTCAATAGATCTTTTTTTTCAAATGTGTGTTAAGCCTTTTATGCTGAGCATAGTAATAACATGAATAAATTAACTAAACAAAAACAATATACATGGAAAGAAATCAAATTTCAAAGTAGGAGTTGAAACATAATTTTGTGTTGTAATGTTTTTAATATCTAATGTTATATTTGACAAGTGATAGTTGAATATTACATAAATTATTCATTATTCTTTTTCTGACAGTATTTAAGTTCTGATTCCATTATCTTTATATGCTTGAATTAAATCTCCTGCAAATGTTCTGACTATTTAACCATATCGTAATGTATCTTCCCTTTATAAATTACTACAGTTATGGAAACATCCAACTAAGAGTCATGCCTACTCAATGCTCTGCTTGGTAAGAAATGTCACTTTCACTGATATAATTTGTATTTCTAGAACAATATTCCTTAAATAACTCCAGAACAAAATTATAAAGAAAAAAAGTGTGGAAAAGCACAAAGGCAAACACAATAAAAGTCAGGTACCACAGGTATAATTATTAGTCTAAAAACTTTATTAGGCCAATCTGTAAATTTTACAGTTAGACTGACTTCATTCAACACATTCAACTTAAACTAATGATTGAGTCAGAGCGCAAGAGAGAAGATTTAATATCCTGATAGAATGCACATATTTTCAGAACCCGGTACAAGAAAAAAAAAAACTATCACATGTAGCCATAATACAATAAAAAAAAGTACAAAAATAGGTTGTAATTGTTAAGTATTTCTCTAAAATCAGCAGCATCTCAGTGGAGCACAAACAGGAACAAACTGGAAATGTGCACAACAGGAATAGATTTTCTTCAAAAGGAAAATTGTTCCACAAACAAATTCATTCTTCACATATTATACAATTAAACCTAGGACATAGTTTCATTAAAAGTATAACTAATGCTATAGGGGCCACATGATACTCTACTATAGAGCCTAAAGAAACACTGCTGCTGCATGTGTCTATTCTAGCCTTTGGTTACAGCCTGTTGGATCGTTACAGTCTAACACAACATTCCTGATCATTGGCTCGTTGAAGCCAGACGCTGCACATGCAAAAATTGTCATAAATTGTCTTAGTTCTAGTTAACATTAATGTTTCATATCCACTTCCAGAGCCACAAGATATGTTGTTGGTGGCCCTGGGGGTTCAAACAGGGTAGAATCTCAGTTCACGAAAACCTGGAGTAAGGATTTTGCCCACTTAGACCTAGAGAAACATAAAAACAATCAGAAAAGTCACGCTCTGATTTTCTTGAAGTGATTATGTGAGAAAGAAAGACAAGCTCACCGTATTTCTTCCTGATTTCGTCGTGCCTCTCTTTCATCTCCGCCCTCCTGTAAAGACAAGATGTTCAAATATGAGCCACACAGTGACAAGTAATGTTTTTTTTTGGCACTCTCAAACAATCATGTGACCACAAACCAGTTTGGGCTGATAACAGTTTGACGTTTGCATTTTTCCCCTCTTTGTTTTGAGCTATGAAGTAACACTGATATGTATCGTGACCCACAATGCAGCAGGGGCAGCTCTGGTATGAGGTAGAATTTAGACATATTTGAAAAGCTTAATATGTACAGACATTCTTAAGTTTTCGAATGAGTGAATTTATAGATCTTTATACAAAGGTGGAGGTTGTGTAGAGCAAGAAAAATCCCACACACTATTGGTCACTAGCAAAAAAACAGTTGATTAAAATGTTTTTTATACTCAGACCTTCATCAGGTAGTTTTCAAAGGGAGGAAAAAGAGCACAATTTAAATATGGTTTTGCAAGAAGAAGAAACTCATGAATAGAAAATAGACATTGCATCTAAAGAATAACCACAAACCACTAGATACAGAACAATATCATAGAAAAAGTGTCAAAATAAGAGCCCATTCACCATTCAAGCCTTTTGTAAGCAGGGTTTGTAGAATAAAAAACAAAAAGCTGTTGACTTGTTGGCTGTTAATGTTTTTATGATATTGTTGTGTATGTTGTGGTTTGAGCTACACATAATTCTATTGATATTATGTCTTCTCTGTTGTATTTATGTCTCTTCTCTTTATTTTCTGGCATTTTTGATTTTCTGCTACCTTTGTATGGACTCTATGTATTTAAATGTCTTTTTATGGCATCTTTGTGTTGATTGATGACGTGTGATGGAAAGAGATGCGATTGGTCCATATGGATCAAACACTATTGTTTTCTCCTTCCTCCCTGTGAAAACTACCCAATAAAGGTTTGAGGACTGAAACATTGTTTTATCAAACCTATTTTTTGCTAGTGATCGCCAGCGTGTGGGAGTTCTTTTTACCATCCATCTTTATAAAAAAGTAATTTACTTCATACGTCCGGCAGTGTACATTGATCTAGGAAAAACACATGTACAGAAAAACAGTATGTGGCTAAATAGAGAGAGAATAGAGAGGGAAATATCTAAGTGAATCGGAAAATATGCAACAAGGCAACAGAACATGGACAAGGAAGTGTTAGTTCCTCGTGTGAGAGGGTGTGTGAGGAAGATGGTAACTGTGCTGGGAAATTAAAACCAGATTGTAAATGTTACTCATGCAGACAGACGCTCCTGAGGATAGACACAATCTTGAAGTATTATTCTCATCATCATGCCATGTTAACAAAACATTTTCTCACCTCTCTTCTTGCTTGGTTCTTGTCTTGTTGAGCTGTTTCTGAATCCTGGCCTGGGCCCTTTTGGATCTGACAAACAACACCGGACCAAAGTTAGGTTATCATTAGACAGTGTGAGTAAATATAGACAATATACAGCAATTTTTTACCTTAGTAGATAAAAAGTTTGACAATTTTGCCTCTCATTTACACACAATGGTGACCTGTACAGTACAGATTTAGAGCAATTTGGGGTTCAGTACCTTGCTCAAAGCCATTTTGACATGTAACTATTGAATAACCTGCCAAATCCAGTTTGTGTACGTGTGTGTATATTTGTGCGTGTGTTAAGTACACACACCTTAAAGGTGACCACACCAGGGTCAACAGAAATGTACAGTATGTGGCTAAATTATCTTCACATGATTAGAATCCTCCACAGAACACAATGTGTTCATAATTGCACGAAATCACCTTAAAGTAAAGTTTTCACTTCTTCACAGTGACTCTAAGAACAGATTGATGAAAATGACGAAGATCTCACAAAGATCTTCTACCATAACCATAGTGTGACACAGCCAACATTTACCCGAGTCTAACCCTTTTAACCCAAGACCATAACATAATCTGTGACACATTAACTATATCTAACTGTTTCACTATAAGAGTAACAATGATTTTTCTGGGGCAAGAGTACAGGATCATTGAAAATCCACAGATCATAAAACAATCAAAACAGCGTTGAGGTGCTGTTGTTTGGTACATGCATGCATATTTCAGAGGGTAAAACAGATAAGTATAGAGCCAGAAATTAAAGGGGATCATAAAGATTAAATAAAGATTAAAAATAAATGCAAGAAAAGTCTAGGAACCAGATTCACATGAACTTGACCTTAATTTAGATACATCACTGTTTTTGACACTAGAGTAAAAGTCACTATAAAACATTACGTAACGTCTGAACCTTTTACTGCAAAGATAATTATATATTTTAAGTAACCATGAATACAGCTGCAATAATAAAAGCAGCAGAAATTGTACTTTACATGTAAATTCCCCCTTTTTAAAATTGCTTATATTGTAGCTTCTGTATTTAACTACCTCTTTGAATTGTTGTTTTAGGCAACTCAACCATGTCTAACCATTCTGGGCACAACTAATGGTACAATTGTGTGCGAGACAATTGAACCTACAGTACAATTTAGCCTCTCAGCAGTGACATTATGGAGGAGGGCTATGTTTTGTTCCCGTTTTCCTGATCTATTAGACACAGTCGACCACATCTCATCACAAACTTACCCGATGTTCTCACACTTGCAGCAGCAGAACAAGCAGATCAGGAAGGCGATGATGATAATTCCACCTACCACTGCCAAAGTGATGATTAAAATCTGGAAATTCACTGCGGAGCAAGATACACAGAAAACACAATGATGAAGTTATGCAGGAATTCAACGTCACAGATTCATCTTTATGATTATCTTCTTTATTTTTATTTTCTCTTCCCCTTCCATGCACATCCTCAAGCTGTCCTAATATTGTCAGGGTATAAAGTTTCACTGCTTGTAAGCTAACGTTGCTTCTGATATAATTTAGTAGACGTAGGAAATAAATACCATCCCAAGAGGTAATGTCCTTGGTGTTCTTTTTATAAATATTAGTGGTGAAAGGCATATTCACAGTGTTAATATGTAGGTCCTGAATTAAAATCTTACATAAGTGTCTTAGTGTTTTGCAAAATAAATACTGTAGTGTTTTGGGAGCTCTTAACAGTGGCAAAACAATAGGCTGCATGTTGTTTACAGTTTAATCAATGCAGTGTTGAGAGTTAACTCAAGTGTTGTGGGTTAGCAGCTAATGAATTACAATGGAGCTGGACGGCTGCATTAAAACACAAGTAGTTTCTGTGGCCATAGTATTTTTTTCATAGGTTTAACCGTTTAGTCAATAAAATCTCAGAAAACATCCCAGGTGGTCTTTTACCATATTTTTTTAGTCTGAGCAACAGTCAAAACCCCAATGATAATCAGTTTATTATTATGTAATGTCAAAAAGGAGTTGCTCATTTGAGATTCTGGAACCAGAGAGTTTTTGACCTTCTTGATTTCTTAATTGATTATAAAAATAGTCGCTGATAGATTTTCTGAAGTGATGGAAGCGTGTGCGTTTTCTTACTCCAGCAGAGCCCCCAGCGTGCATCATTCAGTGGGCAGAGTTTATGAGGTGGAAGGATGGTTTTCACAGGATATGTTACACACTTTGCAGTTGAGAGACACCACAAGCACTGTAAGAAAATACCAAAAAAACACATATATAATGTCCTCTTTTGTCAGACAATGAAACGTGGTATTTGGGGCAACTGTAAATATACACACACAAAAAGCAGAAAACAGAGGAGTGGATGGGATAACATGTCAGGTACTCCTCAAACCAGTCAAACAGGTGTGGAGGTGGAGGAGGAGCCATCTGGGACATTTCACTTCCATATTGCATTTCACTTACAAGAAGGTGGAAAAAAAAAATCAGCCCATCAGAAATAAAAAAAGCTTTTTTCCCAGGACTTACCGTCACGTTTTGCAGACATTCCTCACAGGTTGTTGCATTGGACAATTCACAGGCTGTGGAAGCAAAGTAAACTAGTTAAAACACCAAAAAAGGAGGGAAATGAAGGGGGCAAACACAGACACCAGTTGGTCTTTCCTTATTTCTTTTCAAAAGAACAAACAGTGTCCCTCTTATATTAGAGAGATTAGCTGAAAATGTTACAAGGGCCAGATTAAATGTGTTTTTGTAAATCCTGCTAATCCTCCTGGGGCATTTTCCATGGACACAGAACACAGTAAACACACAGCCTGTGGACCAGCCGTGTTGTTATCAGCAGCTGGCTTTGTGTCACTACTGTAGCCCCAAATGTAGTGCGAACAAATGTTTCTTTCTTGTTTTTGTTGCTACTCCAGTTTCTTTGAGACAAGGACCCCATGGGGGGTTGAAAAAGAAGTGAAAAGAGACCTCCTGCTCCTGCTGAGAGGCTTCAACAGTAACAAAGACACAGTGGTATCAGTAAACTGGCTGTTAATATCGCTTTATTGTTCCAGCTCATGAACTGAAACAAACTTTACTAAGGGTTTTTAAAAGTGTTTTATGATAAATTATCTTTCAACCGAAAAATGCAAACATTTTAAGTATATCTGACATATCTCAGACAAAATGATTTTCTGGAATTGCAATTAGGAAACGTCAATTGTAACAAACATTAAAAACTAAATCAACAATGTACTAAACTTATTATTTTCTATATTTTAAAAATCGGCTATTAACTGCTTAGTCACCATATAGAGTCACGGTGCCAGTGATCTCCACTCCTACCTGTTCCAGGTGCGGAAGCCTCGGTGAAAACTGTCCCCAAACTGAAGACAAGAAGCAGAGCAGCGGCAAAACTGCGTAAATCCACCATCTTGTGAAGTCGATATTCAGGTATTCCTTATTTTATTTCTCAGTTTCTTTGTTTTTTGTCCGAGGAGATCTTGAAAGAACTCACAAAAAAAGAGAAAACGCGTTGACTTCTTCCCCGGTCGACGTCTGAAAGTCGAGAAGTGATCTTGCAGAGAAGGAACCAAACGCAAAGTCCTGACGCACGCTCGTTACGCACCAACCAGAGGGGAAGAAGGTGCGTGTGCGTCTGTGCGCATACTTGACTGTTGTGAAAACAGTATACAGCGATGTTAAAAAGATAAATAAGTAGCCTACTTAAGTTAAAATACAAAGTTAGTAGTGTTATAAATTTTAATCTATATAAAGTATTAAAAGTAAAAGTAAGTGAGTAATATATTAAATTTGGATTAATTTTCAGATTTTTCTCTTCTCTTCTTAGTTTTTGTTTAATATTGGAGAGTTTTATTCTTTGCGCTTCCAGCAGTTAATTAAATGACACCATGTGAGTAATTTAAAGGGTAAATATTTCTAAACTCCGGATAGATGAGCTACAAATACACACTGAACATTGAATTCTATACTAAACAAACAAAATATTATAATATATTATAATTATATTATAAACAAAATATTATATTCCATTTCTGCCAAGTCTGATGCCACTAAACCTTTAATGGACACATATCACATAAAAAAAATCAACTCTCCATAGTAAAGTTTTCCCAAATGGTGAACTATTCCTTTAATCTGTAACCTTTAGTAACTAGGATAGCTGTTAAATAAATGTGTTGGAGTTTAGTGCTACTGAAATGCAGCGGAGTAAAAGTATAGGCCTTTCATGAAATGGAAATATTCAAGTTAAAGTACTTCAGTACTTGAGTAGACGTACTTAGTTACTTTCCACCACGAGACCAATTAAATTCACAAACAACATGATATAGAGGACAATTTCCATAATTTATTAAAGCATAATTTTGTAAAGCCAGTTACAAATAAAAAAGAATAACACACATATCTCTCTCTTTCTCTCTTTTTTTTTTTTTTAAACAAGCACAATGTTTTACTATGTAATGATGATAATAAGCATAACACAAGATAAGAACGGGCCCCACTCTGGCCGCCTGCGGCTGATAACAGGACCCTTTGTGATGAAGTTGCCCTTGGAGACAGATTTGTGATCAGATCAAAAATCTAGCTCACGGTTCCCTTCAGCAGACACACTGACCACATTTCAGCTTCTTATAGGGCAACTTCTTCCTACTCAGTGTAATATCAGTGACAGACAGTACCACAGAAGTAGAATAGCTAGAACAGACAGCTCAGGGCTCCTCGTTAATTATGGCTTATGGGTTAATTTTCTCCAGTTTTGCACAAATTTTAGCCAAAACAAAAATAACCAAAAGTTCAAATTGGAACCTCTGAGTGAGTTCTGTTTATTCTAAATCTATAGGCAGGATCCCAGTGGGCTGTGTGTGTACAGCCAGGGCCGCAGCTACCATTCAAGACACCGAGGCCATGAGCTCATGTCCTTTGTATGACTGTTCAGGACAGAATGAGACATTTAAAGATGACAACATGGACTCCAGGACACCTATTTTCACAATTTAAAAAAATTGTATAGGCAAAACAACTGATTGACTAATCAGTAACGGAAATAATCAGTAGCTGCAGCCTTAGGTGGATATTTAATAGGCTGATACCAGTATTTTTAGACTCAATACATTTATATTTGAATACTTTGAATATATACACAAGTCAGTATTTCCCTAACAAATGGTTCAGAGAAATTTGGAGAAACCTCTTTGAACACACATTGAGGAATTAAATTCAATATAAAGACAATATAATAGTGGGGTTGGGGGTTTTGGACTCATGACCTCAGTATCTCTAAAATACTGGCTACAGCGCTCACTGTGTGCGGCGCTCCAGATAGACGACAGGCTCCTTCACCTTAAGAAGTTCAATTTTACTTTTATGAAAAGATATTGAAACTAGTTTATATCACAGAGTTTTGCCAAATTAGAATACGAATTAGTCCAGGTTGCTGAAGAACTCACCTTGGATATTTAATGTGGTAAAATGCTTTGTTTACAGGGAGGATTTGCCTTTTAAAGCTGCTCTACATCAGGGATGCTGCCGTCTATCTGCAGCGCCAGAGTGTGAGGTGATGTTGACAGAACAGTGACTTCACTTTCAGTCCAAAACACACACACATACACGCACACACGCACGCACACACACACACACAAACCAGTGATGACTGTCAGCAAAATCCCATATTCGGCTCAAGCCTATATACTCTTATCTTATCTGCTCCGTTTAACACTTTATAAATTCCATTATATTTTGACTACACTCCCCTTCCCTCCCAAACACACCTGGCAATACATACAGTACATTAATGAATAAATAACCCTCTACCCTCCCTCCCTCCATTCCCATGCTCTTCCTGTTAACTCACGATCACAACACCATTCTTTGCAAAGGTTAATATTTCCAAGGAAAACACTCAGTAACATTATTTATCTTTTCTCATTTCCCCTTTTTCTGTTCCAGCTGTTTGGATAAACACTGTTAAAACACTCACACACGCAGCAGCAGCATTCCAGACACAGCACTTCGGGGTGGTTAAAATAGCAAGGGGTGTACAGCAATAATATCAGTAATAAAAGTCACACGTTCATAAACAGGTTGGAAACACAGACAGACTGGAGCGCTTCAGTGTTATTGTATAAGTCACTGACCTTCTTATAAAGAAAAAAAAAGTGAGAATAGCATGATCAGACGACGATATACAGTGTTTTATGGCTCCGATTATCGCTGTAGAGTGAGTCTCACAGATGAACAATGATAAATCCATCAAAACACCGAAAACACGACCACCCGCAGCGGTCAGTCTCATTGTGGCCTGTGTTTTATGAACTTTTTCGCTCTGTGAGTCACATTAATGGCACAGCCAGTGAATGATGTACAGCATTGGCATCATATATCAGACATACAGTGGTCATCAACACCATTCAATTGCATGTATTTTACATGAGAGGTGTCACATTGCATTTAGTATGGCATCTATATACTGTACAGTGCAGTGGCCACCAAAATTCAATAATAACTCTTATAATGTGTGATATACAGTACAAAACGATACATGTCAGTTCAGTTTATGTGTACATGTGTGTGAATATACAGTAGAGTTATGCAGTGTGTGATTTCTATAATATGTAGATAGGGAAACCAGGTCAAGAGAGCCTCCAATGCGAAAACCTCTACTTCTTCACAAGAAAATCTATATGATATTGTTCATAAATATATAAAGCCACTTCCTTTGGCTGTATTCTTCTTCATGTGGCTGCACGGTGGCACTGATGAGCGAACGCAAGGTGATTTTCCCTCTTGACGTGGCCCTGAAGAAGAATTGTCACTGAGTCTTTTTTCTCTGTCACGACCATTGGCTGTATGGGTACAGTTTATGGTCACAACGGATGTAAATCTAGCTTATGTCACGGATAAAAGACAACAGAGAAGAGAGCAAGCAAGATTCATTGTTATAAATTAATACGAAACAGCAAACAAGATGCAACGGGAGTGAGGAACGAACGCACATGAAGAGAAAGAGAGAGACTCTGACGTTGGAGGGGTGATAGAGAGAGAAAGAAAGAGCCAAAAAAAATGAATTTAACTGAGAATGTGTGGCTTTCATCTGTCTGGCAGTGCACTGGAAGGGAGGAGGGGGGGTGGGGGGGTGGGGGAGCCACCTGGGGACAAACTGGGACTGGGTGAGTATGTTGTGCTTGTTATTATAACAGAGTTTTGTCCAGAAAGGGGAAAAACGGAGAGAAGTTTGGAGTGTGCTTGAACATCTACATGCAAGACTACAACTGGGGGTTTATGTTTTTTTTTTTGTTTGTTTTTTTTTTTGGAAGGACCGTCCCAAAAATACAGGTTTGCTTCGTTGTCATGCTCGTTTTTAAATAGGCTCGATTCCCGAACAAGATACTGATCCCTATCCCAAGTGAAACCCAGGCCAGTAGAGTGTGCGTTTGGCTTCTGCGTCCACTTCCATCCTGCTTTGTCCTCGCTGATGCTCACCCACCGTCTTTGATTCGTCCTGGAGGATTAGCTGGTTGGTGCGACTGCCTCCATCAAAACCAAGAGACCGATGCAGAGGGGCCGACAGGAGGGATGGGGGGTGGGGGTGGGGGCTGAGGCATCTGTTGCCACTGGAAGAACCGAGGGCTCTGATTGGGATTGGCTGGTGGTGATCACCTGACCCAGGAACTGGTGACGCTGGTCACGGACATGATGCTGCAACGTTTCTTTACCACCATGTTAATGTAAGCCCTCATGATCTTTGTGATCTCCCCAACCTGAGGAGTAAAAAGTGTTAGTGGGTGAGTATGTGCCCTCATCAGGCTGTTAACTAAACGAACACAATGTTAACATGAATTTTCATGCCACATTAATATCACAACACAATGTAAAGAGGTGATTTGTCCAGTAGATGGAGGCATTGATCTGCAATGATTTTATATATATATATATATATATATATACACTTTATCATGTATATATAAAAAAATTCTTACCAATGGAGTCTCAAAGAACATCTCCCTCTCATCCACGATGATCTTGTAGGTGCAGGGCTGTGACGCTCCAAAGAAAGTGATGTGTTCATACTGGAAGGTCTCCAGTGGTTTGGGTTCACCTCGTTTATACACAGACACGTTGTCAGCGCTCACACTCAGCCACAGATCATGAGGGAAACCTCCCTCTTTACACTACAGAGAGGAAGTAAATAAAAAAGAAGAGATTGAGGAAAAAAAAACAATTGCAAGGCTTTTTATTTACAAAAGCTAGGCCAGTGCCCTTTGGAAGTATGTATTCCTATAGAAAAGTGGAAGCTTCAGTAGACTTTTCACATTTGGTCAAATGAGGGTGTGTTGGACTGTTGCATAATCTTAATAGACGAATTGTACATTGGGTAATGCCTGGACCTACATTGAGATAAGAAGAGAAATGCAAATACAGTTATTGTAAGAAAAAGGCTACAATTTATGTTGAAAGTGCAGATGTCAATCTGTCAATCAGGTTTGAAATTATGTTGATAGGCCAAGTAAAACTGGACTCATAAATCTCTTACCTCATACTTCCCTGTATAGTGTAACAACCTGGGCATGTTACTGTTATATGTGTTTATGAATAAATTAGTTAGGCCCAGATTCTGTTCGGTTAGGTGAGAGTGCTGTGATTTCCTGAGGTTCCGTGAATGCATCTTTGACTTTTAATGATAATAATGTTTTGAATTTCCATCACAGACACAGATAGATAGATAGATAGATAGATAGATAGATGTGTGAAATTGATCTTATGATTCTCTGACCTCCACATCAAACAGAGTAGATCCATATCCGGGCCACTCCTTAACCAGGCTCATGTATTTCAGCATGGCCTGGTGCTGGGGCATCCCCTGCAGCCGAGTCCACTTCTCCAAGACACTGGTTCTTGTGGCGGACGTCTCCTCCTTCACCCACATCTCCAGCATCTGCTCCTCCTCCACCTGCAGACACACAGGCGGCCAGTGAAGCTGCTGTCAGACTATCAGCCGATCAGTCAGAGAGTCAGACGGCCAGAACTCCAGCAGGATGCAGAGATCAACACAAATCAGTGTTGAACAAATCTCCTGTCAAGTCCAATATGTCAAGTCATGCTATCACATGGCAAAACTGGACCGGAGGTAATACACATCACATTTTAACCTGTTAAACTTCAAGGTCCCTCAATTGGAGGACCCTGAAATTCACCTCAGCAAAAGACATACAATGCTGCCCTAATTATGTAGCACGTATAATTCATTTTTACACACACCGGACACAACTCAAACACCAAGCAAATTAATAATCAAGTATCAAAATCCAAATAGCGTCAGAAAGTCAAAGCACTCTCCATATTTCCATTACTACTACTACTGATATTTCATGGTACACAAACAACTCATATGAAAGCTAAGATGTGAACAGTGTTACTCTTATTTCCCTATGACAAAAACTCAACCAGCAGCCAAAGAAGTTGTCATTTTGTTTGTATATTTATCTAAAGCCTAAAAACTAAAAAAAAAATAAAGACTCTAGAGCTTAAGATGCTACATGCATACTTTTAAATGTTTTCCTAAGTTACAGGCAGCTATAGGTTTCCATTGTGTCCATGTCAAAATAAATGTGTAGACATCGGTTAGAACTGCATGAGAGTAAATTATTTGTATTGAATGTCCGCACTAGTCTGGCAACACAGTGTAGTCAGGCCCAGGTATTTAAAACTGTGGGTGTGTGGGTGTTCAGGTAGTTTAGTGAACACTCCCACAGAGTTTTAAATACCTGGGTGTGGACTAGTCAAACTGAAGCCTATGAACTGAGGAAGCCATTTGGATAAGAGGCGAAACATCTTCCGAGACAAATACAAGTCCAGTTGCTTACGATCCAATTTAAATTAGAGAACAATGACCTGAATGAATTTGAATATTCACAGACAAATTTGTATTGAATGGAGACAAACATAAAAAACCATCTGTAGCCAGAGCCCAACCTCTGTTTCTTTCTAGCATCACTGACCTTCTGCTTCTTTAGTGAACCAGTCTTGAAGCTTCTCCTCAGGGTGCCGTCTAGGAAGCTTGGGGTCCTTCGTTTCTCCGCCCCCAAGCCGATGCCCCCAGGCCCTCCGACCGTGCCCTTCCCCTCTCCGGCTCCTCCTCCTCCCCCTCCGCCCCCTCCGCCCGCCGCTCCCACGCCCGGCTTGGTGGAGTGGAGGATGCGATTGCGGAGACGTCCGATTGGATAAACGGTTCCCAGGCTCCACCCGGCCCGACCTGCCCCGTCGCCGTGGAGATACTGGAGCCGTAGCGCGGCCAGATGCTGCAAAGTCTCCTCTGAGGCCGGGAAGTGTCCGCTTATCAGGGACTCGTGGGCCTGAGAGAGAAAAACAGAGAAATATTTCAGTTAAAAAAAAGCTCAGTGCTTATACTAGTAGAAATATAATACTATTACCATGTGATTCAGTTCCTGTCCATGTCAGAAACAATCTGTCCAAAGCTATAAACTTTATAGTCCATCTTTTTTCTCAATGTAACATGAAACATTTTAATCATGCAATTTTCCTTCTCAGTAGTTTCTAAGTAGCTCAAAAGTGAAATCAAAAGTGAGAAAAACCTGGGTAATCCTGTTAAAACGTGTGTTTGTTATCCTGCCGGCTCACCTGCTCAAACATGAAAGCAAACTCCACTCCTTCCTTGGGCATGCTCTCCACATCCAAGAAGCAGTAGAGCTTGAAATAGAGTTTCCATTCTCCTTCCTCCTCCTCTTCTTCACTACCTGCCAGTCTGGAAGAATATATCCAGTACACTCAGTTTCTAAGCACATGAACCATCCCAACAAAACAAGCCATTTGATAATGAATCTAAATGAGTTATTTAAACCATACGACTTACAGGAAACTTTGATTTCCTGTCTGTAAACTTTTTGCAATTTGTAAAATAAGATACCTTTCAAACTTGGCCAGCACGTCTGCAACTATCACTCTGCTCTCCAGGGCTCGGTCTGTGAAGGTGTTGTGTTCAAACAGTGAGAAGAGGTTCTTGCTTTCCTCCATGGCCAAACCCCTGATGAGCTTCTCCACAACCTGCAGCAGCAACATTAAAACACGGATTAGTACAGTACAGAGGTAATTCATTCATTTGTTACGCTTAGTCTTAAATTAATCTCTTGTGTTGTTTAAATAGTAGAAAATGACTTTTTTTCAAAAATGACAAAAGAATACTGTTTAAAAATTACATATGTCGGTTTTCCTGCTATAAATGATAATAAATGTGGAATATTTCTGCAACCATAAAGGTTATTGTACTTAAACTTGGTATCAGAAGAACTCTACAACATGTGAGGTGACTACAGAAGTATCAGAATCAATTTATGTTACTGTGAGAATTATAGTTAGAATATTGCAACAACAACAACAAAAAGTTGTGTTGTGTTTTACTACAAATAAAAATACTTTATGTAAAACAAGACCAAACTGACTCAAATTAGGAAAGAAAAACTTCGGACAAACAGCTCAAATCTAAGTTAAACATCAAAATGTGGTTAGTTGTGGCTGTATTACTGATATTATATTAAACTATTTTCTTATGTTATTGATGATGTGAATATTGACAACATAAATTAATACTGTAACAGTAATATTGTGTTGTACTACAGATAAAAATACTTAGTGTTGCAGCTGATGTTTTCTCATGAAATATATGCATAAAACTTAATGCTATCCCAGTATGAGTTGCTTTTTGATTTTAACAGGTTAAGGGGTAAGAGATGTGTAAAAAAGTGAAAATATAGAAACTAAATCCTAAAACAGCTTTCATATTGCCAGTATCTTTCATGTGTCCTGTCCTGAGTGTAAACTGATGTGTCAGTAGGTGTGTGTGTGTGCATGTGTGTGTGTGTGCACCTCTCCAGCTGTGGTGTGTGAATTGATGGAGATCTTGCAGGAGCCTCCTCCGTGGCAGTAGACAGTGGTGCTCATCTCCTGCCTCACCAGCAGGGCGGCGATCTCCTCCTGTGAGGGAACAAACTCACGAGTCTTGGTCTTCTTCAGGGATTCCCCGATGAAAGCGGCGTAGCGTTCGATTTCCGTGCCAGGATAACGCTCACGCACCCTGACACAACACACATGATATGTTTAGTATTCATTTATGTCAGTGATGATATATCAGAGGACACAGACACACACACACCTCTTAAGGTGGAAGCGGAGGTATCTAAGAATGGCTCGACTGGGTAGGAAGGTGCAGCTCATGCATGTGAGCAGGTGCCAGTGCGCCCGATTGGCCGGGCTGTTCGGTTGAGGCACATGATTGGTCTGCTTGATCACCTGACAATATACCTGCAAAACAAAATATTAATAATTTGAATCAACATTTAGCAGCAACCAAACTTGTCAAAACCTTCGCAAGGTTCTTCATAGTAAATGTTGTTTTGGAAAAAAAAAGTGAGGCACAAGTTCAAAAACTAATAAAGTGCATGAAATTGGGAATTAACAATAAGAAAAAGAAAATCCCAGCTATATTTGTAACACTGAGAATATTATGAGTTGTAGTACTCATCCTTTCCAGCAGGTGGAAGTGTTGCAGAGTGTTACTTTTTCCTATTTTCTAAGTCTAAAGGCAGCTTTTCCCCCCACTATTTGATTCACACTACCCATCACTGTGTTTTCACTGTGCAGCAAGGTTTCTTGAATAGTAATAAAGTACCTCATCCCTGAGAGGGCGCAGGTCCTGGCAGGTCTGCAGGATGCCCTGAATGATGGGCACCGTGTCCGCCAGCGTCTCCATCTCCTGCAGCGAGTTGAAAACTCGCACCGCCTCATCCTGCAGGCTGGCGTAACCCTGCTGCCTGTGTACTGCACACAGATGAAAAGAAAATAAGGACAAAGATGAGTACAGATAGTCACCCTGTGGGCTTTATGAGAAATTAGATCATTCAAAGCCCTCCTGTAATATATTTAGTTATGTAGTATATTTTATCTAATTGCCTTATTTTGACAGATTTTCAGACTATATGTTTTTAACAGGCCTTACATATATTGTCCTTATGTTTATTATGCCACTAAACTTGATGACAACATGAAAACTACTCTCTATCAATAATGTGAGCATCTCATTATTGTTTTCTATTGTTTCCATTTAAGACGGACATTATTCATTTCTTGCATTTTCTTTATTTCTAGAGACATGTCAACATAAATGTGTCAGTGCTGCCCGAGCTTGAAATGCACTGCTGATCAAAGTGTCCTCTGTATTCTTTAGGCCATTTAGTGTCTGTATTCATGCATATTAAATTCATTTTTTTTTGTCTTCCCATATTCAGGAACAGAATCTATGTCAGTGTGACTTTCTTCTGCTCAGTGGCATCCACAGAATTTTTAAGAGTGTGGGGGAGAAAAGAAAAAAAGGGCGCCTACAGTGGTTTTTATGTATATTATATATGAATTGTAGAATTGTACATTATTAATACTTAACTTAGTCTAAATGGACCACTTAAGGTCATTTGTAGTGAGGATCAGTGATCAGTGATTGTGACAGAAACATGGATGCAATAAGGAAATATTTTTCTTTTTAGTGCACATTTTGACATTTAAAGGGCATTTTAGTGCATGTTTTTTTAACAATTATGTTTTCCTAAGTTACACAGGCAGCTATTGGTTATCATTCATTTTCATACTGTAACACTTATACTGTAACAATTATTAGATATAGGTTATATTTTAACACACATGATTTGTAGAGGGAAACTAAGCCAATATGTTGAAGTAGAAGAATGTAGATTGCTCCGTTTAGCGTTTTACTCACGGCTCGTCACCTCTCCGTAAGGGAGTGGTAGTAGGGGGGAGTGCAGAGGATGCTGAGTGTATCTGAGGATGGGGTTCCTCCTGTACATCTGCTCCACTATGTCTGGGTTCACGCTGTTCTCCTGCAAGGACACAAAGAGGTTGAGTTTATCTCACAAAATGTCAAATCTTCACTTACTTACTGTGTCTGTGTGTGTGATTTACCTTAATGTCTCTGATGAGTTGCAGAGTCGGAGTTTCGATGGGGGTTTTACTGTCGATGACTCCCTGTATAGCGGCCGTCCACCGCATGGCCTCATTCAGCATCTTGGTATAGAGGCGGTAAGAATGCTTCCTCCCGTACACTATGATGTTCCAATAGCCTGTAAAAAGCATAACATTGAATGAAAAAAAAATCCACTGAGGGCATAATTAAGTTCTGGTGTAGTAATTCTTCATGTACTGGTACATTTATCATGTCTATAATTGTAAAACTAGAATCCTCTTACTACATCTAATCCCTGATTAAACCTGCCCTTCCTTCCCTTTTCCCTCCACTTCTCCTCTGTCACCTGTCTCTCTGTGCACGCGCTCATCCGGCTGAATGATGGAGCAGAGGGAGTTAAGGACCAGAGTTCCCATCTTGGAGGAGGTGCGCTCGGAGCTCTTGTAATAATCCAGGGAATTGTGGGTCAACACAAACCAGCGCTTCTTCAGCTTGAGGGAGGTGCTCTTGGCGTTTGTCTTCATCTCCTTTTGCAACCAGCCTGAAAGACGGCGAGGGAAAAGGAAAGAGGCAGAAAGGTAAGGAATGAAATACAATAGGAAAATATATTGCGTTGCATTGTCAAATTGAGACATCATCATTTCACTAAATCTGTTACAAGATAAGAGATAACTGAAGGAAATTATTTTGTTTTAAAAGGTAAGCATGTTTTATATCCTTTAAACCCCCAATACCAATTTAAACCATCTAAAAATAAGCCTATATTACATTATTTACAATTTCCCCACAATTTCTAAAAAGTTCTCACCTCTGACAAGGAACTCCTGCCCGTCGATCCTGGCGTCTCCTTTGGGTTTCTGCAGCAGACTGATCCAGTGATGCATCTCCTCTGGTGTGTCACTGTTGCAGTGGATCACACGGTTGGCCGTGATGATGACAAAAGAATTGGGCCTGCAAAGGTCAAATAAGAGACTTAATTAAAAACCCACCTCTAGACAATCAAGAATATTTGTAGGTTGTGTAAATAAAATGCTAAATACTCAAATTCACAGAGAAATACTTTTCTGATCACGTAAAAATGAAAATTGTAGTTGCACAATGGTCTATTGAGAAACTGCTTCTGTAGTAAATATTTGTTCATGCGCGGTTAAGCACATTTTTTTTTCAGTCTCAGGCGGATAAGTTGTGTTCAGGTCCTTTGTTACACTGCAGCATATCCAATTGCTCCATGGGGACAAATAAGGAGACTGATAGACCGATCAGGCTGATCCAGCTTACCGATCAGGGTTGTCAGATGCACAAACGGAGTCAATCAGCCCCACATCAAGAGTTCCCTGAGGGTAGAAAGCAGAAAGAGGGAGGAATCATTTGAAACGGAAAATACTGTAATGGTGCATATTTGCTCCATATTATATTTGTGATATACTACTGATATTAGAAACCTTTATCTTTTTGGTTGTGTATATTGTTTCTCATAAATAATTTGACATTGTGTATAGTAAAAGCCATACAATCTTCTTTCTTACAATGCCTCACAGGTTGCTATGCATTGTTTTAGATCTAGAATGTAATAGAAAAGGACAGAGTAAGGATTTGAAAAGGTTACTGGTATGATGTTTGTAGAGACTGACCACAGCGTTCTTTGGGTTGGCCTGTTCGTGGGACATCTCCAGCAGCTGCTCAGGAGTGCACACTCGAACTTTACTGAGCACGTTAAACCAGCCGCTGCACAAAGACAGAGGTGTCATCAATAACCAGAACGCTTAGCTCCCATGGATGTATTATAAAATCTGGATAGGGTACCGCCTCTCTGCAGCATACCAATTTTTCCCAGAGGCCACTCGTGGTACTGCAATAAAAAATCCCATGCGACCCAAAAATCATTTGTTCCTATAGACCACAATCGTAAAAGAGAAGCCTGAAGAACTGTTCACAGGACACCCCCAGCTATAACCCTGTTAATTACAAATCTTATTATTCCATATTTTCAAGTCATGGACTTTTTATCCGTCAAAAACCTTACTAATGGCCAGAAAAGCTCTGGAAAATTTCGGATTCCCAGCGTGACGTGATAGTTGTGTGACTCGGCACGGTCATGCTGTGTCTGGAGAGTGAGGTAAGTTTATTTAATTATTTATTTATGTATTTTATTTATTTATGGGGTCGTCAAGTGAATTAAATGCCTCAAATGTGAGTTTTTTTTGGCAATTTACACATTCTCGTCGCCCCAGAGCATCATAGGGGGTGACTCTAGTCTCTATTAGTCGAATAACACAGAAATAAACCTGAAAGTCAGAGATTACTTCAGGCAAGTAACTTCCATTGAAATGAATGGCAGCCATTTTTCAGTCCAGTATCCAGTTTTATATTACATCCATGCTAGCTACTTGGATAAAAACATTAAAAAGTTGTCATTTTTTACATTATGACTTAAGTCTTTATCGCACCTCGCATCTTCCGGCGACTCAGCAAACACCTGATAGGTCCTCTCGTCTGTCACGATGTTCAGAGCGTTCTCCTTTTCATGGTTATCCACGATCTCCCTGTATATACACAAACGAGAAATGTGGTCGAGAAAACATAGAAACTGTGAATATATGATTTTTTTTTTTGTGTGTGTGTCCGTGGGTGTTCGTGTTCGGGTGCCGGAGCATCATTGAATCTTACTTGGCGGCCCGGATGTCGATAGTTCCCTTCAGCTTCTCCTCACTATCGTTGTCGTAGTACATCAGCTTGCTGTCCCTCAGCACGAACCAGCGCATCTTCCAGTTTCTGAAGGAGAAAGAGACATCATGAGAATAAAGGCCAAGATAATCCAACACCTACAATATAAGAGGTGTCTAAAACATTGTTAAATCTAATTCTAGGAACCGGTCACATGATCCCTGTTGGTGTCAATGAGACACGTTTTGAATGTACTTGGGGAACACAAATGATTTTACTCATTAGCGTCTTTTAACAGATCTTGAGGAGCAGTACTGTATATGTGAAAAGTGGCACAAAGCCTCCAGATCTGTGCAAAGTCTGATAAATTTACGCATAACTCGAGGCAAGAGCTGTTGTGGATTAAAACTACAAATTTAAAATTAAAAATAAATAAGAAAAAAAAATCTGGAGGTGTGTGATTAGAGAGAAGTGAGGTTTACCAGATCTCTATTACCAGCTACTCATCTCTGATCTCTGCTTGAGGGTAGCAGCAGCTCGAGGCTACATTAGCTGCCCCAGGCACGACAAACCCTAATCAGCAAAGCCGCACGAATCAAGGAGCGCTGCATTGTGGGTAATGTGGGTTTTAACAAGGAGAAAAAGTGAAATAGGACAATATTTCTTGTTCTGCTGCAACAATATTTATCTTTTCTTAAATTTTATAATAAAAATGTAACGTGTCTGACAATGCTAAATCAGAGGTGAACTCTTCATATCTTTCTAGTAATATAAAGTAATCAGGATTTTATGCACTTTGTTTAAAAACATTTAGAATATTAGTAATGTCACAGATACAAGAAAATGTAGATTTACATCTCTGCAGAGGGTTCAAAGCATCAAGTTAGACAAATGACCAAAATACTTTTACACGTTCATGCACACAAATCAAAACTGTTCAACGCTTCAAGCTGCTTTTCAATTACATTATTGCTGTCTAAAAAGCAGCAGTGTTGTTAGATAAATAACTCTGGGTTTTGTGTTCTATCTACTGACTTTTAAAGGGATTTCATGCAGCTGACACATTTTTTTAACCACAGAATCCGCACATAACAAAACATCCAACCGAGATGTGGTGCACAGTTTAATATGTATGCAGGCTACACTCAGTAACAACTACAACAACCTGCGTGAGAGAGTCGAGAGTCCTCCTCCTTTCTTATAGAGCCACCCAGACTTGAGAGACTCCTGTTTGGACCGGAACCACATGAAGGTTTCATCTTTTAGCACACACCAGCGCCTCCTCCACGGGATCATCAGACCAGCTGAAAGAAAAAAATGATGAGAAAAAAAAACATAAAAAAAAAAAAAGCTGGAGATGGTTTAACTTCAGCATGAGCCAGCCATGATGGTGCAGCTACACAAAATGAAAAATGTTTTTCTTTTTTTTTGAGTGTTGAAACTAAGACACCTAAGCTCACCCTTCATGTAGAGGTAGCCATGGAAATATGGCGGTCCATTCCCGTTAAGCAAAGACACTCTGCCATTCGTCACCTCTTCATCGGTGTCCATCATGCCATCATGCTCATCATCACTGTCTGCATACTGAAGCAGCAGGAGAAAAAAATACACCAATTATTTTTTAATACAAATATCCAAAGACAGTTGAATCATATAAATGAACATTAACCTCCTAAGACACACTGTAGCATGAATGGGGCCAGGGGGTCATTTACAGCAATACTAGTCTTTAGTCTTTGGCTTCTAAATAACACAATAATTATGGTCTTGAAGCTGTTTGCCATGGATTGACATCATGCATTAACCAATCGAAGCATGGGGTTAGGAGACAGCCAGTTTGAAAGCCAATGAGGACAAAAGTTTGACCACTTTTGGTTTGATGGACAGCAGTGCCACTCAATGGAAATTTCTTTTAAACAACATGTGGCATGCGGGAACAGTGCTATTTTCAAATTGGGCATACTATTTTACCATACTGATTGAAAAGGCGGGTGTGTCGTAAGAGGTTGACATCTATTACAGAGGCAGTTTATCATAGTGCTGAGAAAACGTTCACATATAGCTGCGCATACATGTCTGCGTCGTGCACGCGAGGATGCACGAAGATGCGTGTGAGTGTGTGCCCTCACGGAGTCAGAGCTGCCTCTGTAGGACTCCATGCTGGCGTTGGTGCAGGTCGACTTCCTGGGGTGCTCCTCATCCGTCACGGCGGCGCTGCCGCGGTTGCTCCCGGACACGGAGCTGTCGTCGCCAGCGGTGACAGAGCCCTCCTCCTCCTCCTGGTCGTAGTCCGACTCAGTGTCGGCCGGCATGCTGTAGATCGGCTCCTCCACATCCCCCAGGCTCTCTGCCATGCTCACCTTCCTCTCCTTCTCCACCTCCACCCCCTCTGAGGGGGGAGGCGGCGGCGGGAGGAGAAGAGGGGGAGGCGGCGGGATGGCGGGGCCCTCTCCGGGCGGAGGGAGAGGTGGAGGAGGAGGAGGCGGAGGAGGAGGAGGCGGCTGTCCTGCAGCGGGCACGCCATCAGAGGGCAGGGGAGGTGGAGGAGGAATTGCAGGAGGAGGCACCGTCCCCTCTGCAAAAGCAGGAGGGGGAGGAGGGAGTTGAGCGAATATGGCCTGGTCGATGGGCGTGTCGGTCTCAGCGGGAGGTGGGAAGTCGGGGAGGGGGATGCACTCCTCCTCGGCGTGGAAGCCCTCGTCCACCTCCTCCTCTTTGGACGCACTCGTCCCAGCGCCTGCAGCTTTCCCCTCCGCAGCCGCCTTGGCTCCGGCCGAACCCAGGGCTGGGTCCACGCCGCCGAAGTTCAGGAGGTCGATGAGCTCCGTGGCCTTGCGGGACGCCTCCTTCTTCATCCGCTTGATCTCGGCGTCCCGGCGGAGCTGCAGCTCCTGTTTGGAAGACTCGCACAGCTGCGACACCTCATCCTCTCGCTTCCTCTGCAGCCGCTCGATCTCTCGCTCCAGCTGCAGGATCTCCTCCATCTGGCGGGCCTCTTCCTAGAAGGAAAACAGAGGAGAGGAAAGGGTCCATATTCAGCAAGAAATACCGCTGAGTCATCTTACTTTCTTTCTCAGTCTGTGGAAACAAAGAGAATTAGCAGACGCATCTTCATACTGATTGCTTTGTGCAGCACTTGCCCCCGAGTCTTTATCTTTCTGCTCGGCCTCCTTCCCTTCGCCTGCGTCCACCGGCTCGCTGTCTCCCGCCGTCTTCTTCTCTTCCTCCTCTCTCTTCCTCCTCTGCTCTTCCTCCCTCCTCTTCTTCTCGGCCCGGAGTTTCCGGACTCTTGCTCGTGCCACCTGGCCTCGCCGGTGTTTCTGCAGCACCAGCGCCGCCCCGCGCTGCTTCACGAAGCGCCTGCGTTGGATGTGCCTCCGGATGTGTTTCTGGAGCGTGAGGACACTGGCGCGGACGCGCTTGAAGTGCTTTCTGCAGACAAGGCAGGAACAGGAGAGGAAGAAAGAAGAAGTGTGGGTTTCACCGAGGTAGGTACCTTCTGCTTTTGAGTTTCCTGAAATTTCAAGGGTCTTACTTTGCAGAGAAAGTGAGCAGGTGAGCTCGGATTATCATGGCGGCCTGGCGTCGGACTTCATCCCTGTCTTTTTCTAAACGCTGCTCCAGAGACTCTTTCATGAAAACCTGCAGAACAAAAGCGTAGGATTAGCAAAATGCTGTTTAGAAAACCTCTTAAATCAGACGTTGGTGGTGAATCTTTACTTGCAGGTGTAGGTGATGAACAAAATGACTTTAGAGTCTGCTAAATCCTACCTTAGTCTTGCCCAACTGCCACTCTTTCTTGGTTTTGTCATATTTGAACAGGAGGTCTGTGCTCCTCTTCTTATCGTCTCCTGCTGCCGTCACCTTCTCTTTGTGGATGATCTTGTACCTGGCAGGTAGAAAACAGAAGCATATGAGAAATGATAGAAGACTCAGAAAGAACATGCAGTAGGAGATCAAAGTCAGACAAAAACACATAAATATCAGAGATACGAACCGCGAGATGAAGTCTTTAAAAGTTCTGCGGACAGGGAACCCTGCACGTCGGATCTTGACGGTCTCCAACATCCCAGAATACCTCAGCTGGTTCAGGACGACCTCCGGGTCGAATATATTTGGATTCTGCGAGTAAAATTAGATGGTTTGAGATTAGAACGATGCCTTATGGGATATAATGATTACGCTGTGAGAAGACAGAAAGAGGCCGACCTTTTCCATGTTGGGCTTAATGCAGCGGATGAAGAAAGGGTTAGATACACTCAGAGTGGCCATGAGAGCATGGAGGGAGTCCTGAAGAGACAGAGAAAGAAAATTGAATCTTTTATAGAACTACTACTTTAGAAAATAGAACATTTTCCTTTTGTATAGTATTTAGCACCTCCTTCAATAATCGTAACAGGAAAGAAAGACAAACACTAGTCACAGTTTGTGAGACAAGTTCATATTTAAATTTGATATCTTATTAGGGCTGAAACTTAACTGATTAGTTGACTGACAGAAAATGAATTGCCATGTATGTCAATAATTAAGGTAAAATGCAAATATTCACAAATATGGGAGAGTTTTCTTCTTTTCGTCTTCTTTATTTACTACTACCAATTTAATAGTTTTTGCTTCTAGACTGTGAGTTGAATAAAACAAATTAATGAAGAACAAATTAAGAAGACATTTTCACTCAATTGACTTAAGACTGATCACTCCACTACTCATCACAATAATTCACAGATTGATTGATAACGAAGGTAATAATTTGACCCAGCCTCATGTCTTATGAAGAGCTTTCTTTTGTATTAAACTATTGTCTCATTTCATTGATTTCTGCTGATTATCTCATATTTTGTATCCGCTTCTCCTCATAAAATCTCAGCGCAGATGTTAATTGTATGCATCACTCACCCGGAACTGGGAGCTCACTGTAGGTTTGCGTCTGGCTGTTCCCATCTTCTCCTCATTGTTCCTGCTGCCGACTTTCTCAAACAAGTCATAGATGAAGTCCAGTCTAGGAAAATAAAAATAAATTCCCCATATTTTCAATCCCTCATTATGATATATTTTCATAACATTGTCTTCCACTCCCTGAAAAGGCCAAATTTTAGATAAACACGTTGGCTGATAGAAATAAAGAAGGGATTCTGGCTAATTATCAATTCAACTCAGGCATCATAATTACCAGGTTTCTGGGAAGATGTCCTACCTGCTGTCTTTGAGCATGTTGAGGATATCATCTCTGAAAGTGTCTCTGTTCTTCTCCAGGATCCCTCTGACATCATAAAGAACCTGACACAGACACGATCATCAAAATCTCCCCTGACGCAGTGTACAATGTACAGCATGTAGATATAACAAGGCTCAGTTATACACAACTCACCTCTCCAGCATAATGTTTTATACCAAACTGATGGTCAGCAAGCCTGGGCTTGACGTAGTAAGGGTTTGTCTGCAGCAAACAGCCCGGAAAATAAATGATTATGTGATGTTAAACGGTAAAAGAGCAGCGGAACACTTTCATAAAAAAAAAAAAAATGCATGAATTGCGGAAACAGATGTGTAAATAACTCACAGAATGTCTGCTGTGCAACTTTTCCAGCAGAGTGAAGTCTGTTCCTTTGGGAAATCGACTTTCCTCGTTCACTAGTGCCAACAAGCCCAGTTTCTAAGAGGGAGAGAGACAGAGAGAGACAAATACATAATGTTATACCAACAGCTTTATGAAATTAGCACCACTTTCTAAGACATCAGCTATGCTATTAAATTAGTTTACAGAAAGCATTCGAGGCAAGCATCCAACGTAGTTTTTATCTGGCATATTAACCCACTTCTACCTAGCTCAGACTGGGAAATGTCTGTTAAGTTTGGTGCCAGAATTTATCACAAAGTGATTATAACTGTTGAAAAAAAACGTGGGCCAATATTTCAGCTTGATATATCCAGATGATTAGCTCGCTTCATTACAACTCCAAATACTCTACATCACAATAGTCCCGATCTATCAGGTTCTTACCTTCTCTATAAGGTCAAGACACTCTGCATTGTCCATCCAGTCTATGGCGTCCCACTGGACACCTTCCCTGTAGAATGGAAACTCAAACCGTTATCCAACGACAACCGGTGTATTTCTCCTAGATCACACAAAGATCCTCGGATCTTCTAGAAATCTGTTCAAACTACGAAGGTGAAGTCCTATTCTCAAAGTCACGTGATTTGTATAGTTTTTAGCATCACTTAGAATCAATTTGTTCTTAGGTCTCAGGAGACATGACTTTAATTAGAAAGAATCACTTATTATATATAATCATATGTTAAACTGAATATGTCCTAACATTATATGAGTTCAGCTGTACAATTACTGTAAGCTGTTACTTATATCTGTAACAGGATTCCTACAGGTTTCATTAAGTTAAAATCTTTTTAAGACCATTTATTTTTTAAAGATTTGTTCATTTATATATGTATTAAATATTTACTATATCTATATTAAATATTTTTTTCACTAAAACCTCACCTGTAGTAGTTAGGGTATTGTGAATATGATGTACTACAGCCATTTTGTTTATTTTTTTGGTGAACATTTTTCATCAATCAATTCATACTTTGTGAGGAATGTGGAGATGCTGTTTTCTGGCGAGGAAAGTTGACAGTAATATTAAAGTATATCAGAGTATGGTAATGTCGCGATATACTAGAGTCTCTAATTACATGGACCCTGGCTTGGTCTCCGATTAAAAGCACAGATAAGATCAAAGGTCAAGCCAATGTCCAATAATGAGCCAACTTCACTGCAGTTTCATTCCTAAGGTAAATTATCTCAGCAACCACCCTGAAAAAGACACTAAGATTCTACAACGCAAGTTTTGGCAATCCAGAACTTTTGGGCCACGACAGTTTTGCCAGTTTTTATTTAGGCTACCTCATTTAATAAAAATAATAGTTGTTGACAAATGAAACTTCTGAGGAGAAATACACAATACACAGAAGTTACGTACTGCACAAATTTTAAGACTAACATCAAAATTCAAGACATTTTTTCAAGTCTTTATTATTATAGTATTATTTCCAAATTCATAAATTGAATGCTTTTGAAGACTTTTTTTAGAACCCAGCAGGAACCCTCTGTTAACACAACATAAACGTTCACCTATTGTACTCCAGCTGCTCCAGGGAGAAGATATGCTTGTTGAAGTACTCCTGGAGTTTCTCGTTGGCATAGTTGATGTTAAACTGCTCAAACCGATTCACCTGGAGGCAAAGAGACACAGATCGTATGTACAGATTAATATTTACCTGCATGTGTGTGTGGATAATGCATCTAGCTACACGGCTCAAAGTCCTCACTTCAAAGTTCTCGAAGCCGAAGATGTCAAGGATGCCAATGGATTTGAAGTTTTCCTTCCCTTTGACCTTCTGATTAATCTTGAGGATGATCCAGGAGAAACACTGGGAATATAACGCCATGGCAACAGAGTCCCGGGAGTCCACGGCCTGTAACGACGAGAAGGAAAAACCCACGGGACAATCAGGATGTGTGTCGGAAAGAGGCGTGAAGTGCGTATGCATGCAGAGTGTGTGTGTGTGTGTGTGTGTGTGTACCTGCTCTATAGTGAGTGGGGAGCAGATTTCCTCTCCTCTGAGGATAATGGAGCGCTGAGTCAGCACCTCAGACAGCTGGAAGGCGTCCAGACCCAGCAGCTCACTGGCATCGGTTACCACTGCAGAAATGAACAGAGGCGGTTTACACACCAGCCGTGCAGGCTACTTCACTTTTACTTTCTCCAACTACCCACGAGCTGTTCCCTGACCTTGCTTGGTGGTGATCTGGGCTCCACCTGCAGTCATGAACTCAATGTTACCGATCTGTAAGACGCCCGACAGCAGCTTGAACATGTCTCTGATCTCCTCCTCCGTAAACTCTAAGACCTTCAGCGCCTCCTACACAAAGTCAAATGAACATCAGCATGATGAGCACATTTAGGGGATTCTGTGCTGACGAAGATCAAATCCTTAACCTCAATATCTAAAGGGATTAAACACACAGATTTTACATTATACGCCAACTCACAGAATGTTTAAACATTTCTTTAGCCGATCTTTAGGCACAAATAATGTCCAAATTTTTTTTCATGGCTGAAAAGAAAGGAAACATCATCACACTGACCATAACGCTGTTAAACAGCTCTTTGTCATTCAGACTCTTGTCCTTTAGACATCCTGATTGGCTGAGGTAGTGGAAAGATTCAGGAGGGTCCTGCAGGAAGTAGAGGCCTGACAGAGAAAATACATGATGTCAGTATTGTGTGAGGTATCACGTGTATTTTAATTGATTATAACATCATCTGCTGGTAAAAGGTGGATTTAGCTGAATTACAGTTTTCAAACCATACCACACACAAGCAACGATCACAAAGGTTTTATGGAAAATATTGATTTGTAAAGGATGCTGTCGATATCTGCAGCTGTTCCTCACTTTTATGCTCTTTGTTAGCTCCCGCCAGCAGCGCGTAGAAGATGTGGTAGTTGCGTTCTCCGGGGTTTTGTCGCACAACTCGGTTCTGCAAAGACATTATTAGCATGTGATTATGAATCTCAAAGCAAAACAGACAAATCACTACTCATCAGTTTAAACATGCACAAGCTGCATCCACAGATATTTTTTACCTTTTCCAGTAAATCTGAAAGGTAGACGGTCAAGGAAACAATAAAACTGA
The DNA here is from genome assembly GCA_030544235.1 of Lepturacanthus savala. Lineage (NCBI taxonomy): Eukaryota > Metazoa > Chordata > Actinopteri > Scombriformes > Trichiuridae > Lepturacanthus > Lepturacanthus savala. The sequence goes on from CM060469.1 coordinate 12,246,386, forward strand.
GTCCGCTGGTTACACTGCAAAAACTGATATTTAACAGGTAAAAATGTCTTTTTTTGGTACGATTAGTCCAATATTGAGTAGAGTTATCTCATTCTTCTCATATTTCAAGTTTATTTTCTGAAAAAAAAATTAAATCGACTAAAATCAAGAAAAAAAAGTTAAATAAACTAAAGTGGAATAAGATAATTTGACTCAATTTTGGACTGATTGCACCAAAAACAAGATATTTTCACCTTTTTGTAATGTACATATCACAAATATGTATCTGTAGTCCAATGAAATACATTTATTTATTATAAAAGGATACAGTCAATAATGCATCCTCCTTGTATGTTGCCACCCTCAGAGAAGTGAAGCTGGATGAACTTCCCGAAGCGACTGGAGTTGTTGTTGTAAACGGTTTTTGCATTGCCAAACGCTTCCATGATTGGACTGCAGGGAGAGAGAGTAAAAACCTGCCATTAGTGCCAATATATAGATTATAGTCATAGACTGTATATATATTATAGTACATCCATCATCTGTTGCACAGTCCAACAAAAACTCTAATCCAGGTTTAACTGAAAAAATTGTGCTCTTTTTTTTTTTAAAGAAAAACTCTGTTATTCCACAATTAACATGTCCATAGATGTGCCGTACAAATACTGCTCAGCTCTGTAAGACTTAAGGCTTTAGAACTGGATTTAAGAATCATTTGAGACACGAAAATCAGGACATGCGCTTTGACGTGGACTTGACTGCTGTGAGACTTGCTTGAGACTTTACTCTCAAAAGACTTGATTTGACCTCAAATTTGAAATAAGATACATTCAAGTGTCGTGTTTTGACCTGTTAAACTCCTGCAACAATAAAGAATAACTGGGACACGTCCCCTCTGAATCTAGCCAGAGACCTTTGCTCATCATCATTTTCATTTCATGTCACTATGCTACTATCACTGTCCAATAAGGGATTTAAGAAAACCAAAAAGAATCATGACATAGACCCCATAGCCCACAAGAAAGGTTATATAAATGTATAATAACAAACACTTTTATTGCGTGGTTTAAATTATTTAAGTGTTCAACTACTGTTCAAAAGTTTGGGGTCACTTAGAAATGTCCTTATTTTTAAATGAAAAGCAATGAGGATAGTCAAAAATACACTATACATTGCTAATGTGGTAAATAACTATTCTAGCTGCAAATGGGTTTTGGTGCAATATCTACATAGGTGTATAGAGACCCATTTCCATCATCTACCACTCCAGTGTTCTAATGGTGCAATGTGTTTGCTCACTGCGTCATAAGGCAAATATAATAAAATGTTCTATTCATTTTACATCTCATTGTGGTAAATAAAAGCGTGACTTTTCATGGAAATCACTAAATTGTCTGGGTGACCCTAAACCTTTGAACAGTAGTGTACATACTGCCAATAATTAATTTAAAAAAATGTTGCACTTTAAAGTAAAGTGATATCCTTTTAGTTTTTTCCTTCTTGTACCTGCTCTGTACAATGGCCTGCTCCACGTGTGTGGTTTTCTCTGACGGAGGAGTTCCGGCCGACTTCTGGCTCATCACCGACAGGAACTGCAGCAACAGTTTAGTGCTTTCAGTCTTCCCCGCCCCCGACTCACCACTGGAGTGAACAGACACACACACACACACACACACAATCACATACACACACACACACACACACACACACACACACACACATACACACACACACACAATCCAATTTAATTAAGGATGTGGTGACCTTCTCTGACATTCCCATATTTTAACCTGTTCTGGTGGTTTAATTGATATTGAGGTTGAGTCTATCTCAATCAGGATATCACGTGAGACCAGGCCTGAGCGTAATTGAAAGGATACGATAAGACGTCTGCAAGATCAGGTCGACCAGGAGCGGTTAACCCTGTGCGGGGTGTCGTTCATAAATATTCACTACCAACGGACACAAGAAATGATTTCATCCTCTATTCCTTCTTCACCTGTCAAAAATTTGAATTAGGTTCGCTTTGAACTTGATATATGCTCAGTCCGTCCCCTATTCACCGAAATCAATATGTCTGAAGCGTGACAACAAGTCAACAACTAGTCTAAATCCTTCCAACCATGACCTTGATTATCATTTTCTGCTTGCTTTTGTACAGGATGGGTACAAGTACAAGAAAACGTATGTACGGTTTTCCTAATATATATATATCTATATATATATATAGATATATAGATATATATATATATATATATATATATATATACTGTATATAAACTCATACAAATGTATGGTGGTGCGTTTATGTGCATACACCTTGCTGCCCTCTGCCTGTCTTTTCTACTTTTCTCATCGGTGATAGGCCTACCTCTCCCTCAACAGACAGGTATGAGGCCTAAGGCAGGAATCCGAGTTAAAGGTTAAAGGCATGGGACACTTTTTATATAACCCTTAGACCTTATGTAAAGTAAAAACAAAACATGAATGCTGCTATTTGCATCTTATGGGGACCTTAAACCAGCTTGCTGAGCCAGTGTAAAAAAAAAAAGAAATAAAAGAACTCACCTGATAAGGACGCACTGGCTGTCGTGGCGTTTCCAGATGCAGCGGTAGCATTCATTGGCTATGGCAAAGATGTGCGGTGGGAGCTCCCCGAGGTGGTGCTTGGAGTACAGGTCCACCCTCTCCAGGTCGTACATACCTGAGATCTGCTTGTAAGGGTTGACAGCGGCCAGGATGCTGCCGATATTCGTCTGGAAACAGCCGAGGATGTTTTTTTTTCACATGTAAGCTTACGTAAAGTGTGCCTACTAAAGGCACTTGCTCATACACACAGAAAAACACAAATACATTATAAATGTGGAATACTAAAGCAGCCTTGTTGATATTAATCTGGATTGGGGGATAAGGGAGCACAGCCGGGTTGAGACATGACATGATGGGAGCGATGAGTGACAAATGACAAGGATTTTATTGGAAATCCAAGGCCAAATCAGCGAAATGATGGATACTAGATTTCCATTTTGATTCATCTGTGCTGTAGCAGTCACCTTGCGTTTCATGCTTCTGAAACTAAAAGCAGAAAAGCTTCAGGTCAGCGGGATTTCCATCGTGTCATATTACCCCTCTCTGTGCATTTTTGTGTCCTGCAGGCACATAAAAATGTGCAGGAGGGCACATATACACATCAGAACATGAACACACACACATGCACAGTGACACAGAAAGCTGTCCCACGCAGGCTAAATTCTTATGATCAGCTTAAGGGAAATCCATGTATGGACAATATTTCATCATCTAGATTAGATCACACCCAGGAAGTATGCTATTTGTTTGTGTTGCTTGGTAATCTTTCAGATTTCCAGATGAAATGTTGGACTTTCCGCTCACCATTAACATGATCAAACCTGATTTGTTTGATATCTGTTTGTGATGCAGCGATTTGCTTATGGGATCGGAGAACATCTGAGTTTGATGCTACAGTACATCTGATTTATTCACAGTATGCAGCATGCATGGCTCTGTCAACAGAAAAGAATCCTGCACGTGTTTGGTACCTTTTTAATTACACTGGCAGCACAAATTGCCATGAAACTTGGTACAGATATTCATGGTCCCCTGAAGATGAATCCTACTGAATTAACAATGCCGGACTTTTCCTCTAGTGCCACTATGTGCTGCCCATTCCAGTGTGTTGATAATTATCAGATAGATTGCCATTCAATTTTGTACAGACATTCATGTTCTCCTTTATTACCAAAGATCTACAACTGCTTATTTAATTAATGATATATCCATCAACCTCAAAGCTGTGCGTTGTCTTTAGTGCTAATTTGCTGATGTTAACAGTTGATCCTGTGGCATCGTCTTCCTGTTTAGTCCGGGGGGCAGACACCCTTCCTACATTTAAGAACATGTTAAAAACTTTTAAGAACTTTTGTAGAAGCTTATATTTAGGGCTGGCCCTGTCTGGCCTAGAACATTGTTACACTGCTAACCCACTGAAGGAGCCTGGTCGGTTGCTGGAGGGTCTGATGCTGTCCTGGTTCACCTAGAAGCTGCAATGGATCCTGTCACCTCATCCTCCACATACAGCACAATTCAATGTATTTCTGTTGTTCTATTTAATGTCTTACTCAACCTTTCCTGTTCAAATGTCTTATTTCTATCCTACGCACACTTCATCCATTGCTCACCTGTCCGATTAGGTTTCTTGTGCTTTTTTTTCCCCCAATAAAGGTAAAGAGTTTTTCCTTGTACGATTTGAGGCTCTAAGGACAGGGGACATTGTGTTGTACAAACTGTAAGGCCCAATCTATGATTTGTGATTTCGGGCTCTACAAATAAAATTGACTCGACTCAACTTGATCCGGGTAATTGTACATCTCATTGACTCTTAGTCTTAAACAAATTTACCCTGAGCATCTAATTGTTGTCAAATTAGTGAACAGGTTCTCAATGTTGCATCACAAAGCCAATAAAAGAATTCATTTTCCAAGTGTTGTATTTACTCTGGAAAACGGTCAACAGCAAAGTGAAGTTTATACGACTAATGGGTTTAAACAACTCCAGATACTGAAATCGTTTTTGCTAAAGAAGGAGAAAAAAAGGGAAAAATCACACCGGCTTGTTTTAGTCATTTCTCCTCTGGCTCTTTCTCCTCTTTCCACCTTTCCACTTAGACTAGATGGGTCTGATATGATGATTTGTGTTTCCTACTAAAAGCCTCATGCATGTAAAGATTACGGGAAAAGGAGAAAGGGGGCACATCAAGATATAAACATGGCGTCCGCTCAGGCATGCCACATGCTCAAATACATATAAACATATGGATCTGAGTGCACTTACATAGATGTTATCTTTCTGGTAGCGCTGGTACAGGTTGTGCATGATGGCGGCCTCGTGCAGCTCGGCCAGTAACGACATGTCCTCCACCCCATCGATGCTGGACTGGTGCATGGCGTACACCCGCTCCCTGGTGACCTCAGCCTGCTGCAGGTACAACACCTGGGAGAGGACAGAACACATAATCTCCATTAGTTACTTCATAATGAAGGGTGATTTCAATGCGCTCGTTACTGCTGCAACAATGGTCATCTACTCCACACTCCTACTCCCATAATGACCTTTTAATATCACCGAGAGAAACCTCAGCCTGTTGCAGGCTGGAATGAATAAGTCTGATAAAATAGTTTCATAGTTTCGCAATATACAATGTAATTACAGTGTTCACACAGTCTACCATTGCAGTATCGATTAATAGATTCATGCAAGTACAAACATGATGTGAAGTTAAGGAATAACTACACTTAAAAAGTATTGAGGTGTCCTTTAACTATTGAGCACCTATCTAACTTTATGGTTTACATTATTAAACATTATACCAAGAATTCACCTATCAAATTCTGCTATGGAGGCACAGCAAAAATTACCATTCAACGGTGGTTTTAGAATATATTTTCATATATTCTGAAACTGAGTGATGAGTTTATTCTGTTGTGCTGCCCCAGTTTGTGCCTTTCATCTATTTAAGATTTAGGTTAAAGAGGTAACCATAGATACAGGACAATAACTATGGAGGTAACCATAGGTTTCTCTTGAAAAAAATAATTAAACGGAGATGAATGGAAAACCCCTGACGGTCTTTACCATTGTTCTGATATCTCCCGAGACTCCCCAAAGACTCTTTGTAGCATCTTGACAAAAAGGACAATTCTAGTGCTGAATGATAAAGGAGTTGCAACTTGGGAAATGGTTAATTATATTTTAGAGACACCTCTGTGTCCAATTGTATGCAAACACAGCTCCGGTGTTGCTCCACCGTTTATTGTATTGTGTTACCCTGCATCGTGTTGCATTGTTATACCGGTCTTACTTCAAACTGTGTGCGCTGAAGGACAAAAGAAATTTCATCACAATACCACCAACAGATTACTGTAAAACCTGTGTCAAATTGTAGTTGTCTCAGGTGTCAAGCTGTAAATAAGGTTCACTGATATATGAGCTGGAATGAACCTGTCTTGTTCGGAGTAAGAAAGAGACGCGGTCAAATACACACCAAATGAAAAAAAAAAAGACACAGACAATGCAATCCCTTTCCATTTTCGGTATGAACAGGCTAATTGTGATGCAACATGACGAAAACCCACATGATGCGAATACAGAGCTTGTCTATGTCATCCATCGCCATGGCAACTGGAGAGTAGGGGACAATTTGGGTAACGAACTCGACTGTGTGCGTGTCGTCTGTGTGTGTGTGTGTGTGTGTGTGTGTGTCGGGGGGTGGATAGAGCACAGACAGAAGTAGAGAAGTGATGTGATCTGCCAGGACCTGACAGGTGAACGCAGCGCAGCGCGTATTCAGGTCATGCTGGTACAACGATCCCTGGTTTTCATTCATGCATACACTACACACACATCCTGACAGGAGATAATTGTGTTTCTATTTCAGCATAAAGGTCATTCATTCATTCATTCATCATTCATTCCAGCGAAACCAACTTGTCTAAAAACTTGTCTGTGTGCTTGCGTGTGCGCATGATGTGTGAGCTTGTGTGTGTGTGTTTGTGTTGATGTAACAGATGTGTTGGAAGTCTGTCGAGAGCGGCAGAGGGGCGCGCTGTAGGCGTTCAGACATCCTGCTCTTAAATAAATCTATTTCACTCCAGTAACGTTGTCTTCTGCTGCACAGACAGAGCTGCTGCAGACAAACAACACACAGTGGTGTCATCACTTGCCAGCTGTCTGCAAGGAAAAACGCTGCCTGTGCCCTACGAATGGACCCCTCCGCCAAATGATGAGTTTTTCCCCCTCTAACCTTCTCACATGGTTCCAATTGAATAACATTTAAAAGATTTAATATTTCAAAATAAAAAAAAGATTACAGAAAAATTCCACAAACTGGAATCATTAGTGTTTCAGAACTTGTTTTTTTTATCTTCTCCCATTAACCTGTTAAAATCCAAAACCTCCTCATACAGGGGCAGCATTGAGTTTTATGCATATATCGCATGAGAAAACCTCAACTACAACACTAAAGAAAGAACTTTAATCTGTAGTAAAACACATTGTTACTGTTCAACCATCAATACAATAAGAACATTGTTTAATATATTAGTAGTAGGGCTGCAGCTAATGACTATTTTAATATTTAATTTAGATTTGAGCTGTTTTGTGATTATTTTATTGGGTCCTTTATAATCTTACATCTTACAGAAAATATTCATGCTCTGTAATGATCCTCAGTATGATTTCTATAATTTTATGGACAAATAATTGATTTTTGAACTCCTATCTTATTAATCATTGCATTGCAGTTAATTTAGCTTATTACAAGTTTTTTTTCCTCATTTGGGTTTTTTTTATTTTTAGCATTTTTATCTGTAGTAAAAGACAATGTTCGATGTTTTTTATATACAGTATATAAATTGATTCGATCACACTCCCTTCACATGTTGTAGATTTCATTTGATACCAGGTTTAAGTAAATTACCTTTGGGGTTGTATAGATAATCTATATTTGTTATCATTTAGAACAGGAAAACTGAAAAATAGGCCCGGGGCTTGAGTGATTAATGACTTCACGACCTCTCAGATTTATCCAGCAGGTGAACCATGATAATAAACTGTATATAATTAGTTGGAAGTAGCTCCACCTCCATTAGCTACATTAACATGCTGCTTCACTCTAATGCTGCTATACGAATATATTTTACTCAGACAGATGAAATTAATTATTTTACTTTAATATTTTAAGGCTCTAAAAGGCTCTGTACTTTTATGTAGGATTTTACATGCAGGACTTTTATTAACATTATTTATTTTATGTAACAGTGTTGTTACATTGCTGTATTGGTACTTTTACTTAATTAAAGGATTTAAACACTTCTTCGACCACTGTGCACTACTATGTGAATGGGTGCATGTCTTACGCACTCCCTGTTGGTAGCTGCTGATGAAGGTCTGGCCAATTTAGTCACTAACCTTTCCCGGCTCACTCAGCTGTGATAAAAAATAGACCCATTTACCCCTCATACTCCATTAGATAGTTTATGTCGGGTTCACAGAAGAAGAGCTCACCACCTTCACCATCACGCCGTCCACTCGGCTGCTGTCTGTTAGTAATGGCTTGAACAGCTGTGCACATGCAGAGGCCATTTTATACAGTGTATTACAGCTTTGAAAGACAAGATACTCTCTCTCTCTGTCCGAGTCAATTAGTTTCAGGTGATGCTTTTCTCTCCCCCCAGTTTTTCACTTTCTTCTTCTATTAAATCCCTCTCCAACTTACTGTCACGCTTCTTTTTTTTCTTCTCCATTTGAATTCTAAATGCCCTCATGTCTCAAACATCACTTGTCTGCCTCTCTCATCTTTTTTTTCCCTTTGTGCGTCACCCCTTCCCCACTCTCTGTCATTTGCCCCTCTCCTCTCTCGGTTCTTTCAATCTCATCCCTCACATCATCCACCCCCCCCTCCCCCTCCCCTCTTTCTCCAGGCTACCAGGCATTGCATTTCCCACATTTCAACCTTTTCTCCATCCTCTACTCTTTACTTGCTGGTGTCTGCAACCTCCATACTGTTACCCTCTGATCTGTCTCCCTGTCTCTCTAATGTACGGCTCACTCAGCCAGATACATTTAATGCCTAAACGGCTCGAAATGACCCCTGCCTGTAATTGAAGGCTTACTGAGTGTCAATCGGAAAACCAAGCATGCTTTTAGAATTCAGGGGAAATTACAGAGGCGAGGAAGACAAGGTTTCACCAGGACATGTGCGGAGAACAAGGACATTGAAACATGGTTTTTGATCATCAAAATTCAATGGCCCCTAGTTTTAAAATTGTCTAGTTTTTTATTTAATTTTAATAAATCTATCAAAATGTCTAACTGTAATGTCAGTCATCTTCTATGCCCACTTATTCCTCATTAGGGTCGCAGGGGTCTGCTGGAGCCAATCCCAGCCCATTATAGGCGAGAGGCAGGGATACACCCCAGACAGTTGCCAGCCTATCGTGGGGCACACACACCATTCACTCACACTTATGGGCAATTTAGTGTCTCCAATTAACATCAACATGTTTTTGGACTGTGGCTGGAAGCCAGAGAACCTGGAGAGAACTCTCGCAGACACATGGACCTTCTCGGCCCTGTCATCAGTTTACTATTATAGAAGACTAAAGAAAATAATCTGATTTGAGAAACTGGAACCAGAGAATTTTCACACATTCTTCTTAAAAATCACTCAAAACTGTTTAATAGTGGGCAATTAATGTTATAGATGGCAACTAATTGATCAATCGATTAATAGAAAAACATACAGAAAGTTTGGGAAAAAATAAAGGAAATACAATAATAACACATAGAAATGAAATAATAAAAATCCATGTCAACATTTCAGGGAATGTAGATTTCATAACATTCAAGTTTTGGAATTTCATTGGGAAAAATGTAATGGTCTCTAGGTCTATGCGAACAAATCACGAAGCAAATGAATAATGAATCAATTTTATTTCAACAGAACTAACTTAAAACTATATACAACATAAAGAGAGAAAGGGGGGGGTGGCGGTTGAAGAGAGAGAGGGTAGAATCTGTACAGGGGTCAGATAGTGGAGATGGAGGAGAGCATCATTGATGTCATTTTCTGCAACTCCAGAATCTTTTTTATCCTTCTTTTTCTTCTCCTGAAAGGGGAAAGACATCATACTTAAAGGTATTTTCAGTTCAAAGCTCTAAAGTCAACTGAAATCAGTTGATAAGATGAGCCACCAAACCTCAACTTGGAGGTTTTCCTCCTTGAGGTGCTCGATTTCTCACTGTGATTCTTCCTTATTCATCATTCTGATCATTCTGGTAGTGATGTTCCTGCTCATAGATTTTGACTTTATTCTGATTGCGAGTCCATTTCCAGAATGTCTTTTTGGTCTGTTTGGTCTGTGTCTTTTCTTCTCCTAAAAGGGGAAAGACAGAATATTTTAAATTCAAAGCTCTAAGGTTACCTGAAATCAGTTGTTGGAATGAAAAAGATAGTTGAGAGTTGGGAGTTTTCCGCTTTCAGCTCCTGGATCACTAGCTGGTGTTGTTGTTCTTTTTCTTTCAGTTCGTTCTGGTAGTGACGTTCTTTATCAGAGAGTTCTACTTCATAGCTCTGTTCCTTCTCAGTGGGTTGTATTTGGTAGCTCTTTTCCTTCTCATTGAGTTTTTTAAGGTGGTGACGCTCTTGGTCAGAGAGTTCTACTTTTGTAGCTCTGTTCCTTCTCAATGAGTCATACTTTGTAGCTCTGTTCTTTCTCAATGAGTTCTTTAAGGTGGCGACACTCTTGGTCAGAGAGTTCTACTTTGTAGCTCTGTTCTTTCTCAATGAGTTCTTTAAGCTGGTAACGTTCTTTGTCAGAGAGTTCTACTTTGTAGCTCTGTTCCTTCTCAATGAGTCGTACTTAGTAGCTCTGTTCTTTCTCAATGACTTCTTTAAGCTGGTAACGTTCTTTGTCAGAGAGTTCTACTTTGTAGCTCTGTTCCTTCTCATTGAGTTCTTTAAGGTGGCGACACTCTTGGTCAGAGAGTTCTACTTTGTAGCTCTGTTCTTTCTCAATGAGTTCTTTAAGGTGGCAACATTCTTCGTCAGAGAGTTCTACTTTGTAGCTCTGTTCTTTCTCAATGAGTTCTTTAAGCTGGTAATGTTCTTTGTCAGAGAGTTCTACTTTGTAGCTCTATTCCTTCTCATTGAGTTCTTTAAGGTGGCGACACTCTTGTCAGAGAGTTCTACTTTGTAGCTCTGTTCTTTCTCAATGAGTCGTACTTGGTAGCTTTGTTCCTTCTCATTGAGTTCTTTAAGGTGGCAACGTTCTTTGTCACAGAGTTCTACTTTGTAGCTCTGTTCCTTCTCATTGAGTTCTTTAAGGTGGTGACACTCTTATTTAGAGAGTTCTACTTTGTAGCTCTGTTCCTTCTCATTGAATTCTTTAAGGTGGCAACGTTCTTTGTCAGAGAGTTCTACTTTGTAGCTCTGTTCTTTCTCATTGAGTTCTTTAAGGTGGCGACACTCTTGGTCAGAGAGTTCTACTTTGTAGCTCTTTTCCTTCTCATTGAGTTTTTAAGGTGGCAACATTCTTCGTCAGAGAATTCTACTTTGTAGCTCTGTTCCTTCTCATTGAGTTCTTTAAGGTGGCGACGTTCTTTGTCAGAGAGTTCTACTTTGTAGCTCTGTTCCTTCTCAATGAGTCGTACTTAGTAGCTCTGTTCTTTCTCAATGAGTCCTTTAAGATGGTAACGTTCTTTGTCAGAGAGTTCTACTTTGTAGCTCTGTTCTTTCTCAATGAGTTATTTAAGCTGGTAATGTTCTTTGTCAGAGAGTTCTACTTTGTAGCTCTGTTCCTTCTCATTGAGTTCTTTAAGGTGGCGACACTCTTGGTCAGAGAGTTCTACTTTGTAGCTCTGTTCTTTCTCAATGAGTTCTTTAAGGTGGCGACGTTCTTTGTCAGAGAGTTCTACTTTGTAGCTCTGTTCCTTCTCAATGAGTCGTACTTAGTAGCTCTGTTCTTTCTCAATGAGTTCTTTAAGCTGGTAACGTTCTTTGTCAGAGAGTTCTACTTTGTAGCTCTGTTCCTTCTCATTGAGTTCTTTAAGGTGGCGACACTCTTGGTCAGAGAGTTCTACTTTGTAGCTCTGTTCTTTCTCAATGAGTTCTTTAAGCTGGTAATGTTCTTTGTCAGAGAGTTCTACTTTGTAGCTCTATTCCTTCTCATTGAGTTCTTTAAGGTGGCGACACTCTTGTCAGAGAGTTCTACTTTGTAGCTCTGTTCTTTCTCAATGAGTCATACTTGGTAGCTTTGTTCCTTCTCATTGAGTTCTTTAAGGTGGCAACGTTCTTTGTCACAGAGTTCTACTTTGTAGCTCTGTTCCTTCTCATTGAGTTCTTTAAGGTGGTGACATTCTTCGTCAGAGAATTCTACTTTGTAGCTCTGTTCTTTCTTAATGAGTCATACTTGGTAGCTCTGTTCCTTCTCATTGAGTTCTTTAAGGTGGCGACGTTCTTTGTCAGAGAGTTCTACTTTGTAGCTCTGTTTCTTCTCATTGAGTTCTTTAAGGTGGCGACACTCTTGGTCAGAGAGTTCTACTTTGTAGCTCTGTTCTTTCTCAATGAGTTCTTTAAGGTGGCGACGTTCTTTGTCAGAGAGTTCTACTTTGTAGCTCTGTTCCTTCTCAATGAGTCGTACTTAGTAGCTCTGTTCTTTCTCAATGAGTTCTTTAAGATGGTAACGTTCTTTGTCAGAGAGTTCTACTTTGTAGCTCTGTTCTTTCTCAATGAGTTATTTAAGCTGGTAATGTTCTTTGTCAGAGAGTTCTACTTTGTAGCTCTGTTCCTTCTCATTGAGTTCTTTAAGGTGGCGACACTCTTGGTCAGAGAGTTCTACTTTGTAGCTCTGTTCTTTCTCAATGAGTTCTTTAAGGTGGCGACGTTCTTTGTCAGAGAGTTCTACTTTGTAGCTCTGTTCCTTCTCAATGAGTCGTACTTAGTAGCTCTGTTCTTTCTCAATGAGTTCTTTAAGCTGGTAACGTTCTTTGTCAGAGAGTTCTACTTTGTAGCTCTGTTCCTTCTCATTGAGTTCTTTAAGGTGGCGACACTCTTGGTCAGAGAGTTCTACTTTGTAGCTCTGTTCTTTCTCAATGAGTTCTTTAAGGTGGCAACATTCTTCGTCAGAGAGTTCTACTTTGTAGCTCTGTTCTTTCTCAATGAGTTCTTTAAGCTGGTAATGTTCTTTGTCAGAGAGTTCTACTTTGTAGCTCTATTCCTTCTCATTGAGTTCTTTAAGGTGGCGACACTCTTGTCAGAGAGTTCTACTTTGTAGCTCTGTTCTTTCTCAATGAGTCATACTTGGTAGCTTTGTTCCTTCTCATTGAGTTCTTTAAGGTGGCAACGTTCTTTGTCACAGAGTTCTACTTTGTAGCTCTGTTCCTTCTCATTGAGTTCTTTAAGGTGGTGACATTCTTCGTCAGAGAATTCTACTTTGTAGCTCTGTTCTTTCTTAATGAGTCATACTTAGTATCTCTGTTCTTTCTCAATGAGTTCTTTAAGCTGGTAACGTTCTTTGTCAGAGAGTTCTACTTTGTAGCTCTGTTCCTTCTCATTGAGTTCTTTAAGGTGGCGACACTCTTGGTCAGAGAGTTCTACTTTGTAGCTCTGTTCTTTCTCAATGAGTTCTTTAAGGTGGCAACATTCTTCGTCAGAGAGTTCTACTTTGTAGCTCTGTTCTTTCTCAATGAGTTCTTTAAGCTGGTAATGTTCTTTGTCAGAGAGTTCTACTTTGTAGCTCTATTCCTTCTCATTGAGTTCTTTAAGGTGGCGACACTCTTGTCAGAGAGTTCTACTTTGTAGCTCTGTTCTTTCTCAATGAGTCATACTTGGTAGCTTTGTTCCTTCTCATTGAGTTCTTTAAGGTGGCAACGTTCTTTGTCACAGAGTTCTACTTTGTAGCTCTGTTCCTTCTCATTGAGTTCTTTAAGGTGGTGACACTCTCGGTTAGAGAGTTCTACTTTGTAGCTCTGTTCCTTCTCATTGAATTCTTTAAGGTGGCAATGTTCTTTGTCAGAGAGTTCTACTTTGTAGCTCTGTTCTTTCTCATTGAGTTCTTTAAGGTGGCGACACTCTTGGTCAGAGAGTTCTACTTTGTAGCTCTGTTCCTTCTCATTGAGTTCTTTAAGGTGGCGACACTCTTGGTCAGAGAGTTCTACTTTGTAGCTCTTTTCCTTCTCATTGAGTTTTTAAGGTGGCAACATTCTTCGTCAGGGAGTTCTACTTTGTAGCTCTGTTCCTTCTCATTGAGTTCTTTAAGGTGGCGATGTTCTTTGTCAGAGAGTTCTACTTTGTAGCTCTGTTCCTTCTCATTGAGTTCTTTAAGCTGGTAATGTTCTTTGTCAGAGAGTTCTACTTTGTAGCTCTGTTCCTTCTCAATGAGTTCTTTAAGGTGGTGACACTCTTGGTCAGAGAGTTCTACTTTGTAGCTTTGTTCCTTCTCATTGAATTCTTTAAGGTGGCAACGTTCTTTGTCAGAGAGTTCTACTTTGTAGCTCTGTTCTTTCTCATTGAGTTCTTTAAGGTGGCGACACTCTTGGTCAGAGAGTTCTACTTTGTAGCTCTGTTCCTTCTCAATGAGTCGTACTTGGTAGCTCTGTTCTTTCTCAATGAGTTCTTTAAGGTGGTGACACTCTCGGTTAGAGAGTTCTACTTTGTAGCTCTGTTCCTTCTCATTGAATTCTTTAAGGTGGCAACGTTCTTTGTTAGAGAGTTCTACTTTGTAGCTCTGTTCTTTCTCATTGAGTTCTTTAAGGTGGCGACACTCTTGGTCAGAGAGTTCTACTTTGTAGCTCTGTTCCTTCTCATTGAGTTCTTTAAGGTGGCGACACTCTTGGTCAGAGAGTTCTACTTTGTAGCTCTGTTCCTTCTCATTGAGTTCTTTAAGGTGGCGACACTCTTGGTCAGAGAGTTCTACTTTGTAGCTCTTTTCCTTCTCATTGAGTTTTTAAGGTGGCAAAATTCTTTGTCAGAGAGTTCTACTTTGTAGCTCTGTTCTTTCTCAATGAGTCATACTTGGTAGCTCTGTTTCTTCTCATTGAGTTCTTTAAGGTGGCGATGTTCTTTGTCAGAGAGTTCTACTTTGTAGCTCTGTTCCTTCTCATTGAGTTCTTTAAGCTGGTAATGTTCTTTGTCAGAGAGTTCTACTTTGTAGCTCTGTTCCTTCTCAATGAGTTCTTTAAGGTGGTGACACTCTTGGTCAGAGAGTTCTACTTTGTAGCTCTGTTCTTTCTCAATGAGTTCTTTAAGGTGGCAACGTTCTTTGTCAGAGAGTTCTACTTTGTAGCTCTGTTCCTTCTCAATGAGTCGTACTTGGTAGCTCTGTTCTTTCTCAATGAGTTCTTTAAGCTGGTAACGTTCTTTGTCAGAGAGTTCTACTTTGTAGCTCTGTTCTTTCTCAATGAGTCATACTTGGTAGCTCTGTTCCTTCTCATTGAGTTCTTTAAGGTGGTGACACTCTCGGTTAGAGAGTTCTACTTTGTAGCTCTGTTCCTTCTCATTGAATTCTTTAAGGTGGCAACGTTCTTTGTCAGAGAGTTCTACTTTGTAGCTCTGTTCTTTCTCATTGAGTTCTTTAAGGTGGCGACACTCTTGGTCAGAGAGTTCTACTTTGTAGCTCTGTTCCTTCTCATTGAGTTCTTTAAGGTGGCGACACTCTTGGTCAGAGAGTTCTACTTTGTAGCTCTGTTCCTTCTCATTGAGTTCTTTAAGGTGGCGACACTCTTGGTCAGAGAGTTCTACTTTGTAGCTCTGTTCCTTCTCATTGAGTTTTTAAGGTGGCAACATTCTTCGTCAGAGAGTTCTACTTTGTAGCTCTGTTCTTTCTCAATGAGTTCTTTAAGCTGGTAATGTTCTTTGTCAGAGAGTTCTACTTTGTAGCTCTATTCCTTCTCATTGAGTTCTTTAAGGTGGTGACACTCTTGTCAGAGAGTTCTACTTTGTAGCTCTGTTCTTTCTCAATGAGTCATACTTGGTAGCTTTGTTCCTTCTCATTGAGTTCTTTAAGGTGGCAACGTTCTTTGTCACAGAGTTCTACTTTGTAGCTCTGTTCCTTCTCATTGAGTTCTTTAAGGTGGTGACACTCTCGGTTAGAGAGTTCTACTTTGTAGCTCTGTTCCTTCTCATTGAATTCTTTAAGGTGGCAACGTTCTTTGTCAGAGAGTTCTACTTTGTAGCTCTGTTCTTTCTCATTGAGTTCTTTAAGGTGGCGACACTCTTGGTCAGAGAGTTCTACTTTGTAGCTCTGTTCCTTCTCATTGAGTTCTTTAAGGTGGCGACACTCTTGGTCAGAGAGTTCTACTTTGTAGCTCTGTTCCTTCTCATTGAGTTCTTTAAGGTGGCGACACTCTTGGTCAGAGAGTTCTACTTTGTAGCTCTTTTCCTTCTCATTGAGTTTTTAAGGTGGCAACATTCTTCGTCAGAGAGTTCTACTTTGTAGCTCTGTTCTTTCTCAATGAGTCATACTTGGTAGCTCTGTTTCTTCTCATTGAGTTCTTTAAGGTGGCGATGTTCTTTGTCAGAGAGTTCTACTTTGTAGCTCTGTTCCTTCTCAATGAGTTCTTTAAGGTGGTGACACTCTTGGTCAGAGAGTTCTACTTTGTAGATCTGTTCTTTCTCAATGAGTTCTTTAAGGTGGCAACGTTCTTTGTCAGAGAGTTCTACTTTGTAGCTCTGTTCCTTCTCAATGAGTCGTACTTGGTAGCTCTGTTCTTTCTCAATGAGTTCTTTAAGGTGGTGACACTCTCGGTTAGAGAGTTCTACTTTGTAGCTCTGTTCCTTCTCATTGAATTCTTTAAGGTGGCAACGTTCTTTGTCAGAGAGTTCTACTTTGTAGCTCTGTTCTTTCTCATTGAGTTCTTTAAGGTGGCGACACTCTTGGTCAGAGAGTTCTACTTTGTAGCTCTGTTCCTTCTCATTGAGTTCTTTAAGGTGGCGACACTCTTGGTCAGAGAGTTCTACTTTGTAGCTCTGTTCCTTCTCATTGAGTTCTTTAAGGTGGCGACACTCTTGGTCAGAGAGTTCTACTTTGTAGCTCTTTTCCTTCTCATTGAGTTTTTAAGGTGGCAACATTCTTCGTCAGAGAGTTCTACTTTGTAGCTCTGTTCTTTCTCAATGAGTCATACTTGGTAGCTCTGTTTCTTCTCATTGAGTTCTTTAAGGTGGCGATGTTCTTTGTCAGAGAGTTCTACTTTGTAGCTCTGTTCCTTCTCATTGAGTTCTTTAAGCTGGTAATGTTCTTTGTCAGAGAGTTCTACTTTGTAGCTCTGTTCCTTCTCATTGAGTTCTTTAAGGTGGCGACACTCTTGGTCAGAGAGTTCTACTTTGTAGCTCTTTTCCTTCTCATTGAGTTTTTAAGGTGGCAACATTCTTCGTCAGGGAGTTCTACTTTGTAGCTCTGTTCTTTCTCAATGAGTCATACTTGGTAGCTCTGTTCCTTCTCATTGAGTTCTTTAAGGTGGCGATGTTCTTTGTCAGAGAGTTCTACTTTGTAGCTCTGTTCCTTCTCATTGAGTTCTTTAAGCTGGTAATGTTCTTTGTCAGAGAGTTCTACTTTGTAGCTCTGTTCCTTCTCAATGAGTTCTTTAAGGTGGTGACACTCTTGGTCAGAGAGTTCTACTTTGTAGCTTTGTTCCTTCTCATTGAATTCTTTAAGGTGGCAACGTTCTTTGTCAGAGAGTTCTACTTTGTAGCTCTGTTCTTTCTCATTGAGTTCTTTAAGGTGGCGACACTCTTGGTCAGAGAGTTCTACTTTGTAGCTCTGTTCCTTCTCAATGAGTCGTACTTGGTAGCTCTGTTCTTTCTCAATGAGTTCTTTAAGGTGGTGACACTCTCGGTTAGAGAGTTCTACTTTGTAGCTCTGTTCCTTCTCATTGAATTCTTTAAGGTGGCAACGTTCTTTGTTAGAGAGTTCTACTTTGTAGCTCTGTTCCTTCTCATTGAGTTCTTTAAGGTGGCGACACTCTTGGTCAGAGAGTTCTACTTTGTAGCTCTGTTCCTTCTCATTGAGTTCTTTAAGGTGGCAACATTCTTTGTCAGAGAGTTCTACTTTGTAGCTCTGTTCTTTCTCAATGAGTCATACTTGGTAGCTCTGTTTCTTCTCATTGAGTTCTTTAAGGTGGCGATGTTCTTTGTCAGAGAGTTCTACTTTGTAGCTCTGTTCCTTCTCATTGAGTTCTTTAAGCTGGTAATGTTCTTTGTCAGAGAGTTCTACTTTGTAGCTCTGTTCCTTCTCAATGAGTTCTTTAAGGTGGTGACACTCTTGGTCAGAGAGTTCTACTTTGTAGCTCTGTTCTTTCTCAATGAGTTCTTTAAGGTGGCAACGTTCTTTGTCAGAGAGTTCTACTTTGTAGCTCTGTTCCTTCTCAATGAGTCGTACTTGGTAGCTCTGTTCTTTCTCAATGAGTTCTTTAAGCTGGTAACGTTCTTTGTCAGAGAGTTCTACTTTGTAGCTCTGTTCTTTCTCAATGAGTCATACTTGGTAGCTCTGTTCCTTCTCATTGAGTTCTTTAAGGTGGTGACACTCTCGGTTAGAGAGTTCTACTTTGTAGCTCTGTTCCTTCTCATTGAATTCTTTAAGGTGGCAACGTTCTTTGTCAGAGAGTTCTACTTTGTAGCTCTGTTCTTTCTCATTGAGTTCTTTAAGGTGGCGACACTCTTGGTCAGAGAGTTCTACTTTGTAGCTCTGTTCCTTCTCATTGAGTTCTTTAAGGTGGCGACACTCTTGGTCAGAGAGTTCTACTTTGTAGCTCTGTTCCTTCTCATTGAGTTCTTTAAGGTGGCGACACTCTTGGTCAGAGAGTTCTACTTTGTAGCTCTGTTCCTTCTCATTGAGTTTTTAAGGTGGCAACATTCTTCGTCAGAGAGTTCTACTTTGTAGCTCTGTTCTTTCTCAATGAGTTCTTTAAGCTGGTAATGTTCTTTGTCAGAGAGTTCTACTTTGTAGCTCAATTCCTTCTCATTGAGTTCTTTAAGGTGGTGACACTCTTGTCAGAGAGTTCTACTTTGTAGCTCTGTTCTTTCTCAATGAGTCATACTTGGTAGCTTTGTTCCTTCTCATTGAGTTCTTTAAGGTGGCAACGTTCTTTGTCACAGAGTTCTACTTTGTAGCTCTGTTCCTTCTCATTGAGTTCTTTAAGGTGGTGACACTCTCGGTTAGAGAGTTCTACTTTGTAGCTCTGTTCCTTCTCATTGAATTCTTTAAGGTGGCAACGTTCTTTGTCAGAGAGTTCTACTTTGTAGCTCTGTTCTTTCTCAATGAGTTCTTTAAGGTGGCAACGTTCTTTGTCAGAGAGTTCTACTTTGTAGCTCTGTTCCTTCTCAATGAGTCGTACTTGGTAGCTCTGTTCTTTCTCAATGAGTTCTTTAAGCTGGTAACGTTCTTTGTCAGAGAGTTCTA
Organism: Lepturacanthus savala; assembly: GCA_030544235.1. Taxonomy (NCBI): domain Eukaryota; kingdom Metazoa; phylum Chordata; class Actinopteri; order Scombriformes; family Trichiuridae; genus Lepturacanthus; species Lepturacanthus savala. The sequence continues at coordinate 12,265,336 of CM060469.1, forward strand.
CTTTGTAGCTCTGTTCTTTCTCAATGAGTCATACTTGGTAGCTCTGTTCCTTCTCATTGAGTTCTTTAAGGTGGCGATGTTCTTTGTCACAGAGTTCTACTTTGTAGCTCTGTTCCTTCTCATTGAGTTCTTTAAGGTGGTGACACTCTCGGTTAGAGAGTTCTACTTTGTAGCTCTGTTCCTTCTCATTGAATTCTTTAAGGTGGCAACGTTCTTTGTCAGAGAGTTCTACTTTGTAGCTCTGTTCTTTCTCATTGAGTTCTTTAAGGTGGCGACACTCTTGGTCAGAGAGTTCTACTTTGTAGCTCTGTTCCTTCTCATTGAGTTCTTTAAGGTGCGACACTCTTGGTCAGAGAGTTCTACTTTGTAGCTCTGTTCCTTCTCATTGAGTTCTTTAAGGTGGCGACACTCTTGGTCAGAGAGTTCTACTTTGTAGCTCTTTTCCTTCTCATTGAGTTTTTAAGGTGGCAACATTCTTCGTCAGAGAGTTCTACTTTGTAGCTCTGTTCTTTCTCAATGAGTCATACTTGGTAGCTCTGTTTCTTCTCATTGAGTTCTTTAAGGTGGCGATGTTCTTTGTCAGAGAGTTCTACTTTGTAGCTCTGTTCCTTCTCATTGAGTTCTTTAAGCTGGTAATGTTCTTTGTCAGAGAGTTCTACTTTGTAGCTCTGTTCCTTCTCAATGAGTTCTTTAAGGTGGTGACACTCTTGGTCAGAGAGTTCTACTTTGTAGCTCTGTTCTTTCTCAATGAGTTCTTTAAGGTGGTGACACTCTTGGTCAGAGAGTTCTACTTTGTAGCTCTGTTCCTTCTCAATGAGTCGTACTTGGTAGCTCTGTTCTTTCTCAATGAGTTCTTTAAGCTGGTAACGTTCTTTGTCAGAGAGTTCTACTTTGTAGCTCTGTTCCTTCTCATTGAGTTCTTTAAGGTGGTGACACTCTCGGTTAGAGAGTTCTACTTTGTAGCTCTGTTCCTTCTCATTGAATTCTTTAAGGTGGCAACGTTCTTTGTCAGAGAGTTCTACTTTGTAGCTCTGTTCCTTCTCATTGAGTTCTTTAAGGTGGCGACACTCTTGGTCAGAGAGTTCTACTTTGTAGCTCTTTTCCTTCTCATTGAGTTTTTAAGGTGGCAACATTCTTCGTCAGAGAGTTCTACTTTGTAGCTCTGTTCTTTCTCAATGAGTCATACTTGGTAGCTCTGTTCCTTCTCATTGAGTTCTTTAAGGTGGCGATGTTCTTTGTCAGAGAGTTCTACTTTGTAGCTCTGTTCCTTCTCAATGAGTTCTTTAAGGTGGTGACACTCTTGGTCAGAGAGTTCTACTTTGTAGCTCTGTTCTTTCTCAATGAGTTCTTTAAGGTGGCAACGTTCTTTGTCAGAGAGTTCTACTTTGTAGCTCTGTTCCTTCTCAATGAGTCGTACTTGGTAGCTCTGTTCTTTCTCAATGAGTTCTTTAAGCTGGTAACGTTCTTTGTCAGAGAGTTCTACTTTGTAGCTCTGTTCTTTCTCATTGAGTTCTTTAAGGTGGCGACACTCTTGGTCAGAGAGTTCTACTTGGTAGCTCTGTTCTTTCTCAATGAGTCGTACTTGGTAGCTCTGTTCTTTCTCAATGAGTTCTTTCTTGAAGTGACTGTTTTGCTCAGAGTTTCTTCTTTTCATCCAGCAGTATTAATACATAACTTCTCCAGCTCTCTCTCCCCTTTTCAAATTCTTCCTCCTTTTTCCACAATATTTCCATCGATTTTCTCATATCCTCGACTCCTCAGTTGTAATCCTGACAGACAAACACAGAAATCCATTAAGTCACTTTCTTTTGAGAGCACAATATTTGATGCACACAATTCTGAAAACCTGAAGCTCATGAACATGACTCCAAAACGATAAACTCTAAGCACAATTCTATTCTTCTTGCTCAAGTATTATAAATCCAATTTGTATAAAACTCTACACACAAATTGCATCATTTAGCACATGTTGTTCAACTGGAAAACACTCATATAGAACTATTCTATGTAGTCAGTGCATTTAGCTGAATATTTAGTGACAAATATTTACTTTATTACCTAGTTATATTTGTGCACCAATTTCATCATTACATTTCCAGAAATATATTATCTTACTGTAATGTTTCTTAATTTGTTTATCAATGTAATTACTGTGATTTGGCCAAAACAAACATTAGTGTGTCTCAGACCTCAACCACTTTCAGTATCAACAGTAAATTCAGGGTCTGACTCTATGAATCTGGTTGACAGAGCTTAATGAACAGATAAATGTGCATTTTATCCTATTCTGATACAACGATTGTGTCAATCTATAATATGTATTCACAGTATTACAACATGGCATCAGACATCTTCATATTGTATGAACCGTGACATGGCAACTGCACTTGTTTATGTTTGAATATGCAACATGGCCTCAACAAGCCAAAATATACATGAACACTGTTTTAATGGTGTCTTAGATTCTTAACACTGTTGAATATGTGTATAGCTTTGATGAAAATAAACAATTAAGAAAAGAGAAAGGCTATTCATTTTAATCTGAGGTATTTAAACAGCCAGATATTCACAGGTATCGTTTTTTAAAAATGAGTTTAAGCGTTTTCTTTCTGATTCGTTCAGCACTATTTTTGAAACTATGAATAAACTCTACACACTAAAGCAAAAACCTTTCACTAGACCAGCAAAACATTACACATCTCTTGCAAAAGCAACCAATTCCTGCAAAAGTCTTCAAAACCTGTTATTGTATAAATACAGTTGAGACTATCATTTGAACAGGTGCATGTAGAGTTGATGCTTCATGTGCTTATTCAAATTCTAGCTGAAAACAGGGTGATTTATTAATTTTATTAAGTTTTCTGAAAACATTCTAATGGTGTTTAGTGTTAGATATTATATTATTAATTATATTATTAATATTAGATATTAATGTTATTAAGATTCAGTAATTTGACCTTTTGGAAGGGAAGGAATTTGACCTTTTGTGGATCTGGCCATTAACTTCAAAACAGTAAAGCAATGTAAAGAGAAATCTTTACAATTTTACTCAAAGTGTGAGAATAAGTTACAAATTGGATCAAACGTCTGTTTATACACAATATGAAATAGTTAAACGCAATAAAAACACAATAAGAAAACTGTTAAACACAGTGTAGAAGTGCAGTGTTGACTTCTGGTTTGAACATCTTACCATCTGCTCAGTTGTCTCTGCTGGTGGTTGCTGATCTGGAAATCCAACTGGTGAATACATCCATGTCAAGTCTTGCTGTTTATCTTGAAGATAATTTAACTGCTCAAACAATCGTAAATCGTAAAAATAATCCAACTCCTGAAATCAATGTCCTGCTGTCATCGTCTGGCTGTGAATCCATCAAATGCTGTTCCCCATGTGAAGTCTCCTCCGTTAAGAACATTCCAAAGAAATCGTTTATTTTCAAATATGTAGCAGTGAAAACACTACTAAGTGTTACTGTTTACATTTGGATCCACATTATTTGTTACCAAGGCAACTATACACACATGCATTTACACATGCATAGTCATATAAATGTCTAAAGCATAACAAAGCATTAACAGCTTAGCCACTGTTAACAATACTATAAATTCCAGATAGAGGTAATTTCCAGCTCTGGAGAGTAAGTATTATTTAATTCAAATAGACTGAGAAAAGTCTATGTTTCCACATTTTAAGTAATTTTATAGACTATACTTGTAAGGTTATATATGAATAATAAAGATGGCTGAGTAGTACAATTACTAACCTGTAAAAAAATGTTTGAATCTACAATTATTCACAATAATAAAAGGCCCATCTACAATGATGGACTCTCATAAAAAGCCTTCCATATCTTGCATATAGGATTAAAACTAAAAAAATATATTGATTGGGGATAGGCTTCTCTTCTTATTATTTTTACAATTGCTTCTAAAGCTAAAGCTGTTTTACAATAAAATATTTTTAAAAAGCCTGAAACAGCAGATGAACCAGAGATGCTGAAATGATCCAACAATGATCCAGACAGCTGAGGATGCTATGAAGTAGGACACTGTGTCACGGACTAAAATAAAATGCAGCCGAAGCGGAAATAAAACACTGGCAACAACGTGGTCTCCTTCCATCGCCCTTTGGTGGGTTTTAACACACAATCTGTGCATTAACACGGACAAACTTTGTTATACGTGCAGCGCACAATGAGTTTGACGACCCAGAGAGTCTAAAAGTGGATACTTCATGTTCAATAATTCAATATTAGAGAAGAACAGAAGAAATGGAATTAGTGAGAGAGGAGATGAATAAATGAGGGTGATACATAGGCAGAGTATGATTAACCAATTCTGATTTGTCTCCAGCTGCATCTCTCACTGGAACTTGTGGAGAGTGGGAGGGACTTAAAGGATAAAGCTGGTGAACTTTAAAGACCTTTAAAATGTATCATGAGTTAATCAGTTTTTGTCATTAAAATAAAACTAATACATTTCCTAAATAATAAGAAACTTTGGTTTTTACGAAACGTTGCTCAAACAGTCAGTCAGTCAGTCATTTTCTATACCTGCTTATTCCTCATTAGGGTCACAGGGGTCTGCTGGAGCCTATCCCAGCGCGTTACGGCGAGAGGCAGGGATACACCCCAGATGGTCGCCAGCCAATCGTGGGGCACACACACCATTCACTCACACACTCACACCTACGGGCAATTTAGAGTCGCCAATTAACCTGAGCATGTTTTTGGACTGTGGGAGGAAGCTGGAGTACCCGGTGAAAACCCACGTAGACACGGGGAGAACATGCAAACTCCACACAGAAAGGTCCCAGACCCAGGACCAAGGAGGTCTTGAACCTGCGACCTTCTTGCTGTGAGGCAACAGCGCTAACCCCTACGCCACCATGTCGCCCTTGCTCAAACAGATTTAAATATTTGCTAGGGGTCAATTTTAGCAGATTAATACACATTTGGTGTATAAGTGTATTATTGTTTATGCCTTTAAGACAGTCTGTGTGATCGATTTAAAACAGAATACAGTACCCAGGTTCATCATAATTAATGAATATGTCACTCAGAGCAAAAGTATGACTCAAGGGTGTGAATCATTGGTTGTTTTTTAGAAAACAATGGAGGATTTGGCAGAGACGAATAAGTAAATCGTGCACATCAGGGAAGGAAGCAGGATTTTTTTGTCTTTTCATGCAATTTGCTGGCAATATTTACTGAGTCTGTTCTCTTCCTTTTCATCACTTTCTCTCCTCCAGTAAAACCGCTGCACTCTTCACCTGATTTGAAAAAAAAAACAAACTTTTTACGCACTTTTGACACTCAAGGATACAGTGCACGGCCGTGATCTTCCTGTAAAGCCCTCTGATGTCTGAATCTGCTTTGCATGATTCAGGAGGAAAACCGGGAGATCTGACTTCACAAATTAGCCGCAGACGGAGTGAGGAGAGGAGGCGAGAGAGAGATAAAGATGGAGAGACCGAGAGAAAAGAGCTCAGGGTACAGTGACCTAAATACTCTGCAGACCACTATTCACCAGAGGAAGATACAGTATCACACAGCACCTGCAGCCCCCCTGCTGACCCTGGTTCAGACCTGGATTTCATAGGTCAGATTAGGATTTGGGGAACACCGAGTGTCAATAAGTCTTTTTATTTTATCAACAATGTGCTTTAATGCATAGGACTTGCCACATGCTTCAAGAATATCATATAAATTTTAAGGTGAAAACGTCAATCATTGTTTCCAAAAGGTGGATTCCTCAAATGTTTTTTTTTTTGCAGCACAAAGATATTCAAATTTACTTTGATTGAGGATTTTCTTCTTTAGAAATGTCTTACTTGACATGTCTGATTATTAATCCTACAACTATAAATATGTATTATTTTAAAAATCTAAACCTCTATCTAGACAAAAACTGTACTGTGGGGAAAAATGCAGGGAAGATGTTCAATTCAATGAGAACACCCAATTCAAGCAAATATCTTGCCAGGGTTTGTTCTTTGTTTGAATCGATCCATCTTCTGCTGCTGATCCTCCCCCATGGGCGTCCCCAGGCCAGTCGAGAGACACCGTCTCTCCAGTGAGTCCTGGGTCTTCCCCCAGGGCTTCCTCAATCTATATATAATATATACATCATCTAATTATAAGCCACTAGGAGCTCTGTGTCTTCAATCAATGCTGCATTTGCCTTTTTATGTTGTTATGTTCCTCCTCTGTGTGCTTCAATACTATCTGTTTGCCCTCTGTCTATATCTGGCTAAAGCCAGTACTTTGCTGACCCAGTTTCACACAGGTTCATTAAAGTTTCGTCTAATCTGGTCTAATCTTATCGTATTCTATATGCAGTAAAAGCTGTACTCGTACTTCAAAGGGTCCTAACCCTTATCCGAGGTTTAGCCAATAGATTGGACAACCGATCCTATCTGGACTGGGACCACTTTGGGACATGTGCTGGGGCTCTTCCAATGTTACCCAGACCCATTAAATGGTTTAAAATGGACAGATAGATCTGGCTTATCGTTCCATCAAATACGCCACATACATGTAATCCTAATTTATATTGAACCATTCTGATCACTGTTTCTCAAAACCCAAGGTACAAACTAAAATGTAAAGACATTCCATTACTGTCATGCTGTAGAGGAAAGATAATATTCACATTTAAGAAGCTGGAACCACAGCATTTAGGCTATATTTACTTAAAAAACGTCTTTAAACTGATCGATTAACCAGATAATCATTGCAGCTCTACATTAGTTTATCAAGCAGCTACCCTATATACGTATATAATATTTATATACTGTAATCTGCTAATTTTCAGCAGTTTCCACATATATAATTAATTAGATCTTTACAGAGTGATCACTATTTATTATAAGATATTTTAAAAACAAACCAAAAAAATGACAGAGAAGAGCTGTGGCACAAAAATGTAGAATTCATCATTACTGTCTTTCATGATTTGAGTGTTAATAGGATTGTGCTGTAAAAGAACACTGCCCAGTCTAAATAAAGTTGAAATAAATAAGTTGACCAGTGACGGGTAGTGGTTAAATTTGGCTGATGACAGAGTAGTAGAAATAAAATGCACACTGGTAGGCTGCCACCAAAAATGTTGATTTCAATGAATGATGTTATACATGCATGATGGACAAACAGTGTTCATCACTGTGGAATCATACTTCTGTTTAAATGTCAACTTACTGTTGAAAAGACAAAAGCAGAGTCAAAGTGACTAAGAGGGATGTAAAGCATTGCATATACCGCTGGTAAATGAAGCGTAGCGCTGATTTGACCTAAGTTTCTGCAGCTGCAGCATTTGTAACCCAGAATGGGTAATGTGGTGAACTGGGTCAGGGTCTGTAGATTACAGAACCAGAGTGAGCAGCACAGCAGGGAACCTGAATACAAGAAAGTAAAAGGTAGAAGAAAAGGAAAAAGCGAGTCTACAAAAATAGCCCAACGGCTGATAAATTTTGCATGCGTCCTACCAGCTATGTTGGCGTCAGGATTGTCGTCATTTTTGAAACTGTTTTTTGTTCTTTAAAAAAAATGCTTCTGGGATTTACTGGAGTCTCTGGTCAGCGGATATCAAGAATGTATTTCTGACTGAGATCAGGAGAGCAACAGGAAGCGATGGGAGCATGGGACTGTTTGCATGGGTCAGATGCTGTTGTAACAGGGTAAAGGCCCCATTCCGCTCATTCTCTATCAAATATTCACCATCTCCTGCAGAGCTAACATTATAAACGTCGCCACAGCACAGAGGGAGGGGGGGGAAGCAGGAGGCAGGGAGAGCTACGTGGGGGGTTGGGGGAGGTTAAGGACTTCCATAATCCAGAGAAAAGAGAATGCCTGCTTCTATAACCCACCCTCTATTTAGGGAAGCGCCGGTCTGTCCCTGCTGCGTCTCCACGAACAGGAAAAAAAACACACACACAAAAAAAAACGAAGCAGCTTCTTCTAAAGACAACGCTTTTAGAGTAGCAGGAGGCCATCTCATGTCTCCGAGGCCGTGAAACATGAACTCATTGTACGTCTGTGAAAGCGGATGCGAAAGAGAGTGCACATGTGGATGTTCTTCGTGGGGGTATAAAGGGAGGATTGACTCTGTTGAATTAGGGACAAGAAAGACCTGAGTCTATTATTAGCCTCGTCTAAACGCTGCCAACTGGAGCGCATGTGTGTGTGTGTGCGTGTGTGTGTGACAAACACATCAACCATCAATAAAAAAAATTGAAAATTAAAAAACTAAAACTAGATTGACGTGTGCTTGTCCTGCTCTGATACAGATTGGATGAGCACACACTCACTCATAATGGGATTCAAACCATTAATTTCCATTTTTGTTCATCAGGGGTTTGGTGTTAACGGATTTGCCATTTAAGAACGACTACATGCGACTCTCTCTCTCTCGACGTAGGAGCATGCGCTCCCATAATGCTCTCTGCTATCTATTCTAGCTCCCCTCTGGAGTCTGAATGTGTGTCAGAGATGCATTTTACATATGTATGAGGAGGAAAAATGGGAAGAGGAGGAAGGAACTGGGGCAGGAAAGTGGAGCATCATAAGCGTAAGAGTTTCTATTGATCCGCACAGGAGAGGATGAACCTGCACAGCCGCTTCGCTTTCAGGCTGACCTTTACACCGCAGTAAAGCACGGGTGACACATCACATGCGACTCCTGCAGATTCCCCTCAGCAGTAATTGAATGCTGACGCCATTTATTTCTACCGCTTTGGTTCAGACTAATTACATATGTTTCAGGCTGCAGAGAGTTTCTGTGCTGTTCAGTTTGCACAACCCTGTTCACATGAAACGTGTAATTTTATTCTCAAGTTTTAGTTGGGTGAAATGTCTAATGAAGACATTAACTCCTTTTTTAATTCCACCAGTATCAAACATTCATTGCTACTGTTAAGGTGAGCCTTAGCCATACAAATCCATCCACAAATAATTTGCATTAACCCAATAAAACGTGCATGTGCACTTTGGATTACTGTAATTACATGTCGGTTTGCTTTATCTGCAAAATTCAAACGCTTTCTGAAAGCTGAGACCTTGCGCTTTATGGCAAATTTAGTGTTATTACGGTAATGTCACTTGGGACACCTTTTTTGAACGAAAATGTCAGGAAGACGAACCTCACGTGTAATAAAACCTCCATTGAGGTTCAGAGATGGATTATTATACAGGCTGAATTCTTTAAGCATGGGTCTTAAAGGGTTAACTGCCAAGCATTTTACAAATATAAGAACAACTTCCCAATATACAAGATACAAGATGTTACAGCTGTTGTTAGAGCTTGGACTAAAGGTGTAAAACTGCTTGTTCAAACCATGACAACTGTGCATTAAAAGTTACGTAGACTGAGAAATGTGCATCTTTTTTTTTCCTGAGGGAAACACAAGGCCATAATGAAGAGCGGGAACCTGTTACGCCATCATGCCACAAAATATGCCTGAAACACAAAAACACAGAGGCAAGCACTGCGAAACCGAACCAGCTGAAGGTGCCAGATAAAGCCTCCGGCAGGCCAGATTCTTTTTCTGTGATGAACACAGTGAAGAATTCAGATTCCCTCAGTACGTTTACATGACACAAAATTATTGCCTTAATGCGAGTATGACTGGACAACTGAAGTGCATGTGAAAATGTTACTCTGATTAATATCAGAGTTCTCCATCTCTGATTAAGACACCCAGATAATGCAGTTAGACTTTGGTTTCCTCCGTAATGTATACGCCTTAATCAGAGTTACACTAGACAACGCATGTGTACGTATGACCCTGAAACAACAACACCCAAGAAAGCTGGTCGTAGAAGAAGAATAGAATCAGAGTTGAAGAACAACCTTTTCTGCACAATAAGTCATGCATACATTACATTACATTACATGAAAAAAGTCATTAGATTATGCCATTGTCCATCTTGTGAAAATGGTAGTTTCTTTATATATATTTTAATGCCAGAGTTTTACTGTTTAGTAGGGTTTTTTTTTCACAACTTTATTAAATAATTCAATACACTACAACTTTATAGTGCAATGACAATCGCCAGGGGGATACAGAAGAATACTAGAAGGACAAGTTCCCATCAGTAAGTTTTCTCTGTTGCATGTAAAGGACAGAAGTCCGATTAGATGCCAAATTCAAATTTTGAGCATAGCTTGATTAAGCTGTGTATGTGAAACACATAATGAAAACAACGATGTGCTAAGATTTGTATTGGAATAAAACTGTACCACACCGATCTAGATCTGATGGATCTATCTACCAGCATAATGCTAAACTATAGGAGATATCCATCCAGATACAACCCGTTTTTCTCGATGCAGCTCTTACCTCTCCATAGTCAGTAGTGACAACGAGGGTTCCATCTCCGCAGGAGTTGACAGTAGCCGGGACCAGCTGCTCCTTCTCTCTGACCCAGACACGGGCCCCCTGGAACACACAGAAACACTGAGATTAAGCAGTGCAACCTGTATAAAAGATTAGTTTGATCACATAAAATAATGAATCCTCTCTTCAGCTCTTAGCCGCCAGCAGCTGAGCCCTCACAATGTCTCGACAGAGTCATTAACTGCATAAAATGCTTAGAAACTGTTTATTTTCAGGTGTGGATGATTTTATCACTAATATATTTTATCACTAATAAATCATAGAAAACTTGTAGACTGAAAATATTTTCTGGTAATTGATAATGCATGACCAAGCCAAGTGCTGTTTTTAATGTTACATCTCAGAACTCTGGTTTGTGCATGTAGAGAAAGTCCATTTAGTGAGTTTTACCAACAATACTTTAAACAGTAAACCACAGTAACTCCAGGCTGTCTGTGTGATGAGTGTGCATAGGTGCACAGACAGATGTTACAGTTGTGTTTAATGAGAGGCGATGACTGTAACATCTGGATCTTCGATCAATGTGAAGCAACAGTGCTTGAAATAATGTGTGTGTGTGAGTGTGTGTGTGTGTGTGTGTGTGTTGTTGGCTACTCAGTGTCAGAGGAAGTGTGCCCTTCCTAGCCCTTTCCACACAGACAAAGCCCTCGTTCATGACTTTGCTGACCTCTGACCTCAAACCTTTTAAAGGGGCACAGCAACATACTGGAGGGGACGAAAAAGAAAAAACATGAGAGGAAGACAAGGAGGATGAAGAGGAGTCAATGGCACTAATTGTACTGTAAAGACAAGAAATGGACCATAGGACAACCCGATACATAACATATGGGCTTGCATGCCCTGAGCAGTGAGTCCCAGCTGGCAAGAAATGCCCAAAAATAATCTTAAAAAAAAAAAAAAGAAATCACATCGTGCACATCACAAACCTTCACCCTAGATTTTTGCACAATTCAGTGTGCTGCTAGTGAGAAAGATTTGTTTTTTGTATGTCTGAAAGTATCAGTTTGAAATGCTGAAGTATTAAATCATGAATAAAAGATCAAATACAGCCATATAAAATATTTCATCACAAAGACAACTCCTTAAAAAAAGAGTTGTCTAAATCCCTAAATAAGTGAAATAAAAGGAATGCAACCAATCTAAACATACTTAGAAATCCCCACAAACATCATCAGCCAGAAGATATGTGCATAGATCTTGTTGATAGAACAATTCCTCCATGACGCTGTGCTGAGTTTATGAAGCTGAAACAATCGGTCAATTTATTTATTAGTCAGTAAACAAATAAACATTCATTAAATTATATGTTTCTAATTTCAGTCAACAGGTTTAAGCTACCAAAATACTTTTCTCTGTTTTATTATAACATGCATGTTTTGTATATTGATAATGTAGACTACTAGAATAATCTTGTTTCCTGATATAAAAATGAGGGGTGTGACAAAGATTTCACAACAGAAAACGTGACAATATACTAAGTCGAGAGGATGAGATGAAACTTTGGCTCTAAAAAGACACCAGATGTGTGCATCTGAATTAACTGAAAAACAAAAGAGTAGAAGTGAATTGTTTTAGCAACAGATGGCATCACACCCCAAAGCGTTCCCTCACTGCCTTTTTGTTGCTTCCTCTCTCTCTCTCTCTCTCTCTCTCTCTCTCTCTCTCTCTGTCTCTCTGTTTTATTCTTTTTGTCTTTTTCTTGCACTCGATCTGACACACATTCACACTGATGGGGGAAGAGAAAACCAGTCATGCCCCAGGCTATGAAGTTAACCAGGCAGAAATCATCCACACACACACATACAGTAGACTATATTTATACACAGTTGGGTAGCTCAAGGTGAGGCTTAGGATGTCTCAATGCTTTTTTGCACATAAAACACTGGCTGCCTTTTGCCAAACATGAGCTGTAGTCCAGCCTTTACATCAGCGGCACAAGCGGCAATGAATCATTATTGTGACTTTATCCTTAAAAGGACCTAGCGTTGACGATTTTCCTTTAAGCTATAGAATTAATTTGACTCCTATACCCTTTAACCTGCCACCTTATTTATGCAAATAGCCTCCCTTCACAAATAAATATCTTCACTCCTGACTGGCACATATTATGTAAGTTTCAGGACAAAAGGCACATTGAAATTAATTTCCCAATATCATCTTAAAGTCAGATGCTTTGAAGCTGCTTCAATCGATAGCTTTATACTTACTATGTGAAAGCCTCCAGTGAATCACTCCCATCAGCTTTCTCAGCTCCTCAGTTTTGGTCTAAAAGCTCTAAACACCCACTCAATTCAATCCTCCGGGCAGCAGATCTGTGATGATATAGTAGATATTTCCCTCAGGAGTTAGGGTACAATAATTTATTAAAAGTTTGCCACATCAATTCAACGACGGTATGTCGGCTTTGTGTTTACAGCTTTATTTTCATTGCCTCCAAAATGCCAAAAAATCATCCCTAACCTGACTGAGAGCAAATAAAATGGAGTATTATGGAAATCCACCCAACAGTTACTGAGTCATTTCTTTCAAAGGAATATTCAGTATCACTGCACACAGCCACAGTCAAATAAACCAAATTATATTGTTTCTTGAATGTTGATTTTTGCGTTTTTTAATGACTTTGAACATTTGAAAGAAGAAACCGTTAAAAATCCAAGCGCTTATCTTTCCTAGTCTGTCTCTTTCTCTGTTGCTCTTTGAGCGACTCTCTATATATAGCTGCCTCATCGCTCCTCTAGATCTTCTCTCTCTTTCTCTGCAGTCAGTCAGCCTGTCTCGTCAGATGCCAGCACACAGAACCATTATAATGGTGAGGATGCCATGATTTGACCTGGTGACCCCATGACCCCCCACGTCCTCCTGTCCTCAGGCTCCCTGCTCTCAGTTCACCAGGACTTCACAACATCCTCTGTTAACTGATAAAAAGACCCCTGACTTCACTTGAATCACCAATAATGGACCTTTAGCCCTGGCCCTGAAGCATAGTTTTTTCATATGAATATAAATACTTCTCTCCTTATCTTCTCCATGTTCACCCAACCCCTTAAGCTTCAGGCCTAGTTTTCCTGCTATAAATGATAGTAAATATGGAATATCTCTACAACCGTAAAGGACTTAAACCTGGTATCAAAAGAAATCGACATGTGAGGTGACTAGAGATGTGTCAGAATCAATTTATGTTGCTATTACATATTCTAGCTAGAATATTGTAAACATTCTGCAACTGTGCTTTGCTACAGATAAAAATACTTTAGACCTCAAAAAGCTGAAAGGTCTATTATTTGTCCACAAAATCATATCAATCACACTTAGGATCATTAGAGAACATGAAGAATACATTCTGTAAGATGTTTGAAAGGGGGATTATAAAAGACCAAATTAAATAATCACACAAACCTTTTAAATCTAAATTAAATATCAGTAGTGGTTAGTTGCAGCCCTACTACTGATATTATATTAAACTATTTTCTTATTACATTGATGATGTAGATATTGACGATATATATTGATGCTGTACCAGGAATATTGTATATTACTACAGATAAAAAATACTTTTTATACTTTTATTTATTGTTGTCGCATGTGATATATGGATACAACTCAATGCTGCCCCTGTATCAGGGGGGGTTTGGCATTTTAACAGGTTGACCAGCCTCTAATTCATTTGTATTCACAGATCAATGTACTTTAGGTGTGCATGTGCTTGCCGTATACAGTGGGGAGGGGAGACAAAGGGTTATAAATGACCTGTCAGCATTACATTACAACCTACACCCACCAACACTCTCATACTTGTTCTCCTCCTTCTCCTCTTCGTGTCCTTCCTCCCCCCATTCTATTACTAGCCCAGACAGACAGAAATAGCCATGCATGACAACAAACCCCTGTGCTTTCTGTGTGTTAACACTCATGGCTCAACACAGAAACAAAGGTTTTGCAGAAATTCTTATCTCGGGTGCTACACCCTTCCCTGTCTCTCCATGAAATCCAAACCTAAAAGCATACCCAGGCCTCCAGGTCCGTCCATCACCTTTTCGTCAAGCTCCATTAAACCTAATTGTCACTTTACCCTCAAACATGACCCATGGCCCCCTCACATCTCGGACAGGAGCGTATCCATGTTCCCAGGGTCCTAAGGTCCTCCGTTCAATATGCTGTAAACACACATTAAGCTTCTTATTGTTTTTAGGTCGATTTGACTGTGGATACAATTTTATTCAACCTTGATTCAAACGCTTGTCTGGGTTTGACCCACAAAACGACCCAGACCGTGGGTGCCATAAACCCAGCGTGGGTCAGACTGAACTCTGTTTTTGATGATTTGATGAAATTGTTTTGATGCCATTTTCAACAGCATGTCAGTACTGGTCGTAAATACGAACTCAGGCGCAGAGGTGTTGGGTGAGTCTCTTTATTTCAGGCGGCAAGATCCCTCAACAGGGTGAGACTATGAAATGCAGGCCTAGGCTAGGGAAAATGAAAATCACTCCTAAGAGGTAAAAAAGCTAATCTGTTCTATAAAAATGATCAAACTCAAAATCACTCTTTACGAGGAAAAACCAAAAGGCTGAAAAACATTAACTGAATAACTCCTAATTATAAATCTACTCTATAAAAGTTATCGAAATCAAAATCACTCATAAAGAGGAAAAACAACCAGCTGAAAAACATTAACTAAACTAACACGAGAAAACAAATGGCTATGATACAAAAACTACAACAGAAAATCACTCTTACGAGGCCAAAAACAAAGATACACACACAACAAGGCTATGGCTTTGGAAACTGGGACAAGGGCTTTGGTGAACGCCAGGACGAAACACTTCGGCACAAGACAAGGGGAGACGCAGACAAGATATACACCGGGTAATGGGGAACAGGTGGAAACAATCAGGGCGGGGCCGACAATCAGACCGATGACACATGAGGAAGGGCAAGTGACCTGAAACGAGAGGAGAGTTATCTTTCAAAATAAAACAGGAAATGACAAGACAAAACCCGACATGACCTCACCGCGTGACACAGCAAAGAGAGAGAGGACCACAGATTTTGTGCTTGTAACAAGTTAGTTTTTAATTAAAACACTATATTGGGTCAAACTATTTTTGGAGTGTTAAAACTACCGTAACCAATAAAAATGAAAATTCATTAGTTTTAGTATGACATTTTCTCAGCAGGCATGAGCATGTAGTGTCTTTTAGGTAGGAATGTGCCTTTTGCAAGAGTGTGTTCATTTGCATGTCCTTGTTGTGACGTGTGAGAGATAAATCAAAAGCATTAAGCTATGACCTTTGGGGATTCCATGACTCCAACATTTGATATGTTCACTCAAGTGTAGGTATATTAGATTGAGAGCTGTACGCCAGGGGGATGCTGGGGAACAGAAATCACCTTAAACAACATTATAGCATCTTTTTTTCACATTCCCATTATGTGCTATTGAGCCGGGGAACATAGAACCCTGGCAGAACACTAGAACTGGGAAGGGATAGGAAACTGGGAGAGCACATAGGACCTTGGACATAGGATCGTTATGTGCCATATAAATCAGGGAACCATAGTAATGATTCCTCTCAGACGCTACTCTCTTGACACCAGCAGTTGAAAGAGCACTGAAGCATCCTGTTCAAGAAATGCAATTTGCTGCATTTCTAAATGCAAGTTATGAAAGACTAATTGGTGTTGTAATTACAGTTGAATCTCAAGTGTAATTTAAATTATATAGCACTGAACAAGATTGGAATTATTTTTATCCATTCAGGCAAAAGAGAATCCCTGCTACACCTGACTGGATGAACACACAACTGGAAATATTTTTTTAAAAAAGGAACACCTTCTGGATACATTTTAGGCAAGAAACAGGATATACAGTGTCAGAGTCATGTTTCAATAGAAAAATTGAAATAGTTGTTCACAATATGCAGATGCTGATCAAAACTAAGATAAAAAAGACCTCCCTTTCACCACTCCAATTCTATATCAATTCCAATAGTATGGTCCTTTATGTGTTTCCTTATCCTGATTTCTCCACTTAGGCCTTTATGCAGAAGGAAGTAGTTTGGGGTGAAAGCAACAGTGAAAAGACAAATTTAAAATAAAAATCTTTCATTTTCAGCAAGCTTAGCCCAGAAGCCTGAACAGCCACACGTGTGTTTGTGATAAAGGCCTTGTTTGTGCTCTGATGATCACATGAATGCTTGTGCCATTTGACTGAGGCGTCGCCCCAGACTCTGATGAAGGACCCCTCCCACTGAGAGACACTCATGCCCCAACAATCAAGAATTAATCCCCAATCCAAACATGATCAATGTCAGCATACATACACTCGCATGCAATCTGCACTGCAGTCATTGAAGACCGTCTTTCACTGAATCATGAACATATGATTTACTACAGTGAGCTATAATAATTATGATAATAATAATGAGTTGATTTATATAGCACCTTGCAAGGGCAAACATATCAAAATGCTTCGAAATAAAATCAAATAAAACTCATAGGCACAGCCTCATTTCGTCTTGAGCCTGGACAGCGAATAAACCCTGATCCTAGGATCTCAGATTCCTATTGGTATTATAGTAACTCTTTAATGTAAATGGGTACCTGTCAGTGCGAGGCTTTGATGTGATTACAAGGATCTATGTGCTATTAAACCTTTTATAGTGCTGAGGCAGATTATTAGGACAGACATTCTGAGGCATAAACAATGTGTGTAATTTAATATCATCTGCATCTAAAAGCAAGTACGTACAATGCAAACAGCACCTGTCCCAGGACAGAACCTTGGGGAACACAACAAAGCAAAGACTCATTTTATGAAATATGTAACTACTATATGTGTTGATATTTACCAAATATGTCTACATGATTGTATTTTTTCTGACAAAACTATTACATCGTTCCAGCTCTTCCATTCTAAAGATTTGCTGCTTGTGTGAATCCTTTGTGATAGTAAACTGACATTATTTGACAATAGGAAACACACAAAAAGTTAACCAAAAAGGTTAAAAGTGGAGGTGTTTGAAGTAGATATAAAATGACAGAAATATACACAGATGAATAAATTATGACGGAAACAGCTGGCCACTTTGTGACCAGCTAATGGAAGAAAATTAAAGAGCAGCGTGGTAGGAGGACACAGACAGTCTCTAGAGGCCAAAGGTCAGGGGTCCATTCAAAGACAACAGCATGTGAGTTCATCTGTCAAGTCTGTCTGACTGCTTCAGAAAACGCATAAACTACAGCTACTTGTGCCACCGTGTTAAAACAGCACCTGATACTAGGGCATGATTATTCAAATGATATTAGTTGCACAATATATTTATTCAGCATGAGTGACTTTTGCTTTTGTTTGAGAAGGTTAAACAGGTTTTTTGCAAAGAATTGTGGATATTACCTTGTAGAAAATATTACACATTATGTGCTTATATGAGTTTGAAGATCGTTTGATACACAAATCTAAATTACGATGAAAATTCAATTAAATTCAATGAATTAAGCAGCTTTACCTGATACACATCCAATGCTCACAAAACACAACCGACCATCAAAAATTCAACATGGTGACCTCTTCCAAGTCTGTACTCATCTATAAATTCTCCACTTTTCTCCAAAAAATCTGCATTATTTAAAGAGATGTAATAATAGCAATACGATTCTTACATCTTAAACTTCTATAAGACTTTTATGGTAGCATTAAATGAGGGTGTGTGTTGGTGAAAGTGTGTATCAATGAACAGTATATGATTTTTTTCTAAAACTGCTGTGATCCATTTTTCGAAGCAGCCCCGACAGTGTTAAGGACCTAAACTGTGTCAGTAATATTCCATTAAAGGTGATAATACAATCAGGACAGCGAGGCTTTCATCAGATTACTGTGGGTGGAAGGAGAGCGGCGACATGTGTTTGTATAAGTGAGCGTGAGTGTGAGTGAGGGGGCGGGTTTTACCTGACCTACACTATAGTAGTCAGCACTGTCAGTCAAAAGGATTACAGTTGGAATTCAACACTTTAGGTCTAGAAAAACATCTGGAGCAGAAAGAAATGTGAAAAAAATGAAAAGTTTCAGTCCAACATATTTCACAACACTTAGGAAAAGTCAAAAAGTTGTTTTTTTGCTATTTATCCACATCAGCATCCTGAATTGTGAAGCATTACAACCAAACATTAAATCCAACATTATGAACAATGAATTACTACTACCAACTATTTTGATATCTGTGTAACTATGATTTGCAGCTTGTCTTTTTCTATGTCATAGTGCATTTAAATTCTTTTGGTTCACAATTAAAGGATTTTACTGGGCAATAAGACAAAATGATGAATACTTTAAAAGACTAGACTTTCCCAATACATTTAAATCCAACATTTCCACCTCTAACACTTGTTTGAAAATTGTTCAATTCTATCACATGGTCAGAAATATAAAGTTCAAACCAGACACCCAGATCTGTAATGCAGAATTAAATTAAAGTTAATTACTTTCATCCTCATGACTTTTCCTCATAATTAACTCTAAAATGTCTACTTTCAAGACAACCAAATATCTTCTTCTTCCTATGATTTCCTTAATGTGGTACACACACACACACACACACACACACACAGAAGTCATCATCTAAGCTCTCCCACACACGCTAGAAAAGAAGTGGTTGAGTTTAAAGTGTACGAATGCATCATCATTCCCTCTTTTGGTGCGTTGCTCTTACATTGGAATACATGAAGCTTTGAAACAACCTTTGAAACTGTCCCAAATCCCAAAAAACAAACAAACGTACGATTTAACCAAAGTAAACCAGATCAGAGAACACTGCTATATTACCAACAAGGACAAAAGGAGCAGATAGAAGCAGTCGATAGTGTTATTTTTGCATTTGTTGTGTGTATTGTATGTGTGTGTGCATCTGTGTATGTAGAGAGCAAATCCTCTTTGCGAGGCCAGTTCTGAGCAGTCTGCTAATTATCACATTCTCTCTCATCTTGGATTAAACTACAGTCACACACTCCCACCAACACCCTGGCAACAGTGTGTGCGGAAACAGGGCACCATGGAAACAGCCTGTCCTCTATAGTTATTGGTGGATGCTGGGAGATAATGCTCAGTGTTGGGCATAGTGGGATGTGCTCTTCTGCTGTATTGTTTTTTTTTTTGTTTATTTGAGAAATTTTCCTGTATTCGAATTGAGGATGTACAGATTGTAAAACTCTTTTTTTTGAGTTTGTGATTTGAAATTTTAGGTTCTATACATAAACCTGACTTGACTTCGTTGTATACAAAGTGGGGAAAGGTCGTTAGAGGTCACTAAACTGGGAAAAGACCAGGCAAACTTTTGCACTTATTAATTCTTATACCAATTGAGATTTACTCACAAAAGCATAATGTAAATTATAACTACACAATTGGAATATATCAGAAGGTTAATTACCATTTACCAGCTAGCAGTTACTAAATATCTATAACTACTATAATAACTACTTCCTGCAATTACTACACATACACGCACACACACCCTGTATATACTATGTATTATGTGTGTGAATGTATATGTATTGATAATCATACATGTATATGTATATAATAGGATCCAAAAGTGGGAGACCATTCTTCTTTTCTTTTTAGTAGCTTTTTAGTAATTTAATTTAATCATAAAAAATATAAAATTAAATAAACTGACTGAATACTACTTAATAATCTGACAATACCTATATCATAACACATATCATAATTACAATTACACAGTGCAGTCCATAAGACCAAAAATTGTAAACTTGGGTCAAGTCAAATCAAAGGTGAGTCAGGATATTAAATGAAATATTATCCAAGTAGTATAAAATATTAAATCCGATATTTATTACTATTAAAGAACTTACGTTGCATTTGCATGTGTCAACTGTAAAATATCTTGAATGTGATTGTTGCAGAGCTGTATAGTCTAACACCTACACGTGTAAGAATAAGCAGAGCAAGTGAGATAGGAATAAAAAAAAAGGGGGAGGGTGAGGGTGACATGAAAATACAGAGCTGCATGGAAAAATGCCAAAAGGAGGAACAAGACTGGCAGAGCAGCGCTGAAAGTGGTTGGTTGAGGGAGATGGAGAAGCACCAAGATAGTGGCCGCAGGGAAAGGGAGCATCAGAGGGAAGGAAAAGAGAAGAGAGAGAGAGAAAAAGAGAGAGAGAGGCAAAGCTGATGCAGCTCCTGAGCAGAACAAATGTGTTTGGAGCTGCTGAATATAGGTCACACATCTCCAATGACTGCTCCCTTTCCTCCACTGAACCAGCCGCCTGCAGAATGAACTTCATACCAAATCATACATAATTTGGATGACATTCGATGGACAAGGGTTCTGCTAAATTTAACCCTGAGCTTATTTTGTACATCAATGTGGGTTCAATATGCCACAAGAAGCACAAACAGGGATAATAAATGAAGGACACATCAATCTGCAAAAACAAAAATCACAATCATGGAAGCTGCTTTGATGTCTGTTGGTTTTAGTGCATGAATGTTTCACATCTTATGTGAATGCAGCCATATAGAATGCATCCATGTGATTAATATTTTAGTAGTAAAAGTGCATGAAAAATCAGCCTCTGTGCTGAGAAATCTTTCATTTGTCTACAACTACATGTTGGCCGGGAAACACTTAACAAATTGCAATGTGTCAGATAATGATTTACAACCTAATGATTTACAAGGAGAGTGGAGAGTGGGAGAGGAAGGGGGTGAAAAAGTGAGGACTGTTGACCGGGCAAAAGACAGGACAGAGGCAGGCGGAAGAAGTGAGATGGATGGATATAAACAGATAGAAATGACACAGCAGCCACGGCAGCAGGGTTGAGATAATGTGTCGCTGCATCACTCATCACTGGAGTCGCGCTCTCCACAATCACACCTGTCTGTCTCCTGGTTATCGGTTTGTGGCGGCTATGCACCTGCGATCCGGTCCAGGCCAACTGACGTGAACACAAAACATCACCCCCGAGACACAAGCGCGACCGCCTACTGCAGCAAAACTCCAGCACATCTCCTGACAGCAGCTACCGAGGAAGGAAAAAAGCCACGGCCCAGTGAGCGAGTCCTGTTGATGAACTCTGGAGCGTGAAGTTGTGAAAACTCCACGGAGTTGTTTGGAACCACGTTGTAACTGAATAATGCATCAGAACGCATGGCTCGTAGGTTAATAAAAGACAAACATTATGGTAACCTTTTGGAAAACGCATGCTTTCATTCTTTCTGGAGTTAGATGAATAGATTGATGTCAGTCTGTTGTTGGTACAGTAAATATGTAGGTGTTACCAGGCAACCAGCGGAGACTGTAGTAAGCTTCTGCTCCAAGATAACAAGTAATCCAGCATATAACCCAGCAAAAAAGACTTAGATTTGTTGAATTCTACACTTCAGTTACACTGAAAAAAGAAAATAGTGGAACCAACTTAATTTAATTGTTTCAATTGGTAACATCTAAATTAATTAAGTTAATTGGAGAATAAATAACAAATTAATAAATTGGTGTTACACCAATTTATTAATTTAATTTCAGTTAGACTTTGTTTCACTTGGATCGGGACCTTTCTATTTGGAGTTTGCATGTTCATAACATGCTTATTTGGAGACTCTAAGTCGCCCCACAGTAGACTGACAACCATCTGGGATGTATCTGTACCTCTTGTCTGAAATATGATGGGATTGGCTCCAGCAGACCCCCTGATCCTAGTAAGGCATAAACAGGTATAGAAAATGGATGGATGGATGGGATTTGGATTTACTCAAATGTATTACTTTATTTCAATGTACTTAATTTGTTTTGGTGTCACCATTTGAAACAATTCAAATAGAGTTAGTTAAACTATTTTCTTTTTTCTGTGTATACAAACAAGATCCAATGTGTTTAAAGCTTTAAAGCAGCGGGTGGATGGATTTTATTATATTTGGACAAAGCCAAATATATGTTTCCCCCTGTTTTCAGCGTTTGTGCTAAGCTAAGCTAACCAGCTGCTGGACATATATTACAAAATATCAAACTACTCCTTTAAGAGTTCCTATTCCAATTTATTCTATTCTAATGTATTCTATTGTCTGTTTGATTTATTCTATGTATGAAGAAATTGACAGTAATTTCAATGATATACAGAGTTTGTGTAATACTGGATTTCATTTTAAATACATAAATATCAATATAGGCCGGTTGTTAACATTTTGACATTGAATTTGAATTGATTTGAATTGAATTCATGACATTGGAGCTGAGTGTGCTGGTACAGATCTGTTTTTGCTCATTAGTACTTTGATCAGAAATGAATCCAGGAAATGACCCAAACTCAGTATTTGCTTTGAATTTATTAAAGTTCACTTACAATTACCTTGTCATATTTGAGGTAAAATGACACAAACTTTTTCTCTGGAATTGCATATAAGCACATATCTTCTTCTCTGCTACATTAAGAAGAAATAAAACACTTGTCACCATTTTAATGTCCTCTAACTCAATCACTGTCCCATTTAATGTGTTCAAAGTAGCATCCTCGTCATTTTCAAACCTGTGCTGTTATTAAGCTACCATACCCAGAGATGTGTTGAGTGTTCTATATAGTTAGAGCACATAAAGTCACTACAACTACCATATTCCACTAGTAACCAACCCGTTTCGACTATGAGGAGATCATAAAGTAGTCTAATGCCACCTGACATTTCATGCTTGGCCGGCTGGCCAGCGATCATGTTTTCTGCCTGGGTTGAGACAGCGACTCTAGGTCATCTGTTCACTCTCTCTGGTGAAGGGATGGAGCCACAAATGGAAGGATGCTGGGATATAGGAGTGAGTGATGAAGACAGCAGAGGAATGAAACTAAAGTGGATGTTGGACACACACCTTCCAGAGACAATTGATTACTCAGCACCACCGCATGAAGTCATGTGTCTGGGTATCAGATATATGCAGCATATGCAGGACTGCAGGTCTGAATATCATAACCCAATAAGGTCTAACACGGGCTTTCAGAGTCCGGGCTGCAGGGTTGGTTATGGTGGTCTGTGAATCGATGTCCTGATCAATAGTTTGCAGGCAGACAGTGATGGGAAATGGAGCAGGAGAGACGGCTGTTGTTGTCACATCTGTCTCCTGGTCATTGGTACGTCGGTGGCGTGACACACAAACACATAAAAAACAGCAGCGTCCACATCACATCTTCCCGTCTCTATCACCCAGCAACAGACAAAAAGCAGAACCTTGGACCGGTGCCCACATTTGTACCCACGCATATATCCACTCAGTGTATACACACACACACACACTATGGTAAATGGCATGACATCACTGCCAATGTGAGAGGCATTTAAACCCATATCAGATTAACTCAAGAGGGAGGAGGATAAATAGCTTGGAGGGAAACGGATATTGGCATCGGAGACAGTGGACGAGACAACGTTTGGAGAGATACGTGTGGACCACAACATGAATCCAATAAAGGCAGGGGGGGGGTGTATCTTCTGAATTGGGATGAAATGGTAACAAAAATCAAAATAAATAAATGATAGAAGAAATTGAAATATTTAGAAGATGCTGGGGGTGAAAATCAAACTGGCTCCTTTTCAGGATGCAGGCAGTGCAGGAAAGAGTCTGAATTAACAACCAGTGATTTGCTAAATATTCAATTATGACACCGACTGTTAACCATTTACCTTCCTCTTTTCTCACCTTCCCTATTTATGCACACATACACACACACCATCATCCTCCTCCTTCACCCCCCTCCTCAATTCCCGCAGTCCATATACCCACCCATGGATCCCTGCTCCAT
The DNA here is from genome assembly GCA_030544235.1 of Lepturacanthus savala. Classification (NCBI taxonomy): domain Eukaryota; kingdom Metazoa; phylum Chordata; class Actinopteri; order Scombriformes; family Trichiuridae; genus Lepturacanthus; species Lepturacanthus savala. The sequence continues at coordinate 12,289,532 of CM060469.1, forward strand.
CCCATTCACACCGCACTAATAAAACAGAGAAAGGGTCTGTAGCAGCAGCAGCAGTAGCAGCAGCAGCAGCAGCAGCAGCAGCAGCAGCAGTGTGGTGTGGTGTGGTGTGGGCTGGGGGCTGTTGCTGTAAGGCAAACACAATCTACCCTCCGTTAACAGATTGCCTTTAATCCGAGAGCCATGCAAGCCTTATGGGAGCAAAAGCCCGTGTCAGCTTTCGTTTGGCCAATTTATCTGCGGCTCCACTGTGAATTCATTCACCCATCCGACAGCCAGGCCTTGATGCTATGCAGTGATAACAAAATCAAGAAAAGGGGGGATTTTATGTTGAATCGAAGCGGGTATAGACACGCAGGAGATGAAGGCCTGTTTCTTTTTTTTAATTTGACGATTCCAGCAACACCTGCCGTAACCGTTAGACAGAAAAAGGTAAAAGGGGGGGGGACACGTAAAGCATCTTGCAGTAAAGTCCATGCATCAGTGCAAAAAAAAAAGAAAAAAAAACTGGCTATATATCAAACCGCTTCAATCTGACACGAAACGTTCTCTTACCTCTGTAAAAAACGCCTCCATCCTCCCTACTCCTCCCAGACGTCGCGCGCCCGGCCCCGCAGAGCGCAGACACCGGCTCCGGTGTCGGGTGCGCAAATCTCGCCAACGGAACGGTGAGCGCGTTTGGCAGGATTAGATAAAGGTGGCGGCGCCTCCGTGTCGGTGTTTCCCATTCACCGAGCGTTCGTTTTCATCTTCCAAATGGCTCGGTTCACCTCAAACACGCGCCGGCGGCGTCCGGGCTCTACTGTATGCGCAAAAATGCCACATGAGGGAAGGGGGGAAAAAATCCGAGGAGGCTGTGATGAAAAATTAAAAATGTCCACGCCGGGGATCCGTCGGGGAGAGCTAATTGAAGCGCCACTGTATGTGTGGATGGATGGATGGATGTGTGTGTGTGGTGTGTAAGTGTTCGTGTGTGTGTGTATGTGTGTGTGAGAGAGTGCGTGAGGTTGAGAGAGAGGACCAGTCCGGGGGCAGAATGAATCCTGCCCACCGCGCACACCGACGGGGCGGTGCAGATAAAGCTTCCACCAATGCATAACACACACATTGAGCTCCTCTCTCACACTCACACACACACACACACACATACACAGGACTGATGATTGGTGTTGTATGGCTTGGAAGTTTCGCAGCTCCGGTTAACACTGGGCTGTGGAACATCTGGATCCGGACCTTGTTGTGTTATCAGATAGTCCATCTTTAGAGGGGAAAACAAGAAGTGGCACTGGCTGGTGAATAGCAGGACATGATGAAAGAGTCTCACTTGGCCCAATTACAGCTGCTGATTATGAAATGAACCAGACTGTCCAGAACCAGCACATTAGCAGTTTTACAGCTATGATCTCTGGCAAAATAAAGGAGTGAAAAGGATGATATAGATGAAAAAAAGGAATTACACTATTCTTACTTGTAAGTATTTATTTTAACAATAAAAGCACATTTTTAAAACTTATATCGTGTCTTATGATGCCCCGCAACTCCAGAATCCAAAACTCAAAGTCAAATACTTTAGGCATTTACTTTCCTCTTCACTCACTTTGGTATCTGTGCTATACTGAAAGTATTAAATGATGAATTCTGGTAATTCGACTTGAGCGGATATGAACATGTAACTCCGCCGAAGATGAAATCTCCCCTCGCGCTCAATTTAATGACGTCTAAATTAGCCATGAGGCAAGAGCTGTCAGCCATATTCACTTTAATGCTGCGCCAAAACCACACAAAGAGAAAGCGTGAGAGGAGGGGAGTTAATACTGCTGTATGATATTTCCTTTAAAAAAGAAGAAAAAGAAAGTCTTGTCCTCGTATGCAAAGGAGGCGGCTCGGTTACAAGGTTAGCCTGAGACCCTGCGGGGTGAAAAATGATACCTGGTGACACACAGGAGGGGGGAACAAAAACACCCCGAATCCAGGAGGGTAACACACACAATGTCCCCAACGACACCAGTTTGTCTGACTGAGGTAGAACTAGACAGCTGGTTTATGTGATGTGGTTTTATGCTCCTCTTCAGAAGCCCAGGCTGTAGGGGCCAGGTGCAGCCATCAACAGCCCAGCAGGCGGAGGCCTCTCTGGGGTTACAGCATTGTGAAGCTCCCTCTGGAGCCCTGAAGGTATAGAGGGGGCCTCCTGTCCCGCACGCATGCATGCGTGCGTGCATGTGGAAGTATTATTTAGCTGTGCCCTCCATCTTCATCACAGAGACAGATCAAAAGCTATAGAGCCAACAAAGGAGCCCAAGAAGCGTGTGTGTAGGGGAGGAAGTTGGAGCCCACACAAATGTACACAAACACTCCGGAAATGGGACATAATCTTTAATTTGAAGCGAGCCTTAAGGAATCCGAGACAGCATGAAAACATCATCACACACTCACAAAAGCAAACAGGAGTGTCTGGACCTGCAGGGAGACCAGAACTGTTGGATGAACATCAATCACTACATTTGATTTAAAGGAAATTGTTATTAATTCCACCACTGTGTCCATGACAACATGGGAACGGTATGAATTATAATCAACAATATGATGATAGTGATGAGGAGGATCATAATGATAATTTGATTGGGGATTTTCTGATTTGTTTTTTTTTATTACTGCTTATAAAACAGGCAGATAACAGGAGACAAGACACCCCCAAACCCATTATAACACCTCCAAATAATTAAGCCAACATTGTAAAACAATTAGGAAACTTAAACACTTCTTGGATGCTGGAAATCAGAAGCAAAGTAAGGATAAATCTAAACAACTTGGCCTATTAGAATATGACAACTCCTCCTTAAAATAAGCAATGTTATATCATGGTGATGCATTCAAGTACCACAGCCTGTGTGTTGACACAGGACTAACAGAGGTTATAGCTTTCTTAGTGTGATGACGCTGGCCCTCAGCAGTGCTTACAAATCATAATGGACTCTCAAACTATCTCTGTTGTTCTCGCTGAAGTGTTTATTTTAAAATTGAATGCAGCCCAGCTCTCAAGGACACTGACTTCATTTACCATCTATGAGAGAAGTAACGATTCATATTCTGTCTGTATTGGATATTTTTAAATAGACATTCATGATATATTTACATTAAAAAAAATCATAAATGCAACAGACTATGTGGGAACAAATATTTTAAGCATTTGTTTTTAACACATTATGGATAAGAGTGATTATCTACACCAGAGTAATTCAGGTGTTAAGAGAGCAGAAATAATCGTTTGATTAATGGATTTAATTACCAATTTATTAGATGAAATTCAGTAAATCATTAGCCATTCATTAAGAAATTCTCAGTTTTAGTTTATTATATTATTTGTTTTTTTAAAACAGAATAATACATTTGAAGGTGATAAGATTTTTGACAGTTCTTTGATGTTTTATAGAATAAATATTTGATCAGTTAATGAGTATAGAATAACATATTATACAAAATAAAAAGTGGGCAAAACTTTCGGTCACTTTTCATGTGGTGTGCACTTAACCTCCTCCCGACTGGTACTCCAGGATGCACAAAACAAATGCAATCAACATATATTTTTAATCCGGGTCTGAATGGAAATCAATAGACCCAATGCAACAGCTACACATTTACAGGAAAGATCCCTGGAGTGGGAGACGGGAGGGAGTTTCGCTCGCTACTTTTGTTAATTGCACGGCTAAAAGCCACTAACCCCCACACATACTAACACACACACATACAGGAACATGCAGATGTGTGGAATCACACACATTGAGACACACAGACAGCTATTAAACTCTCATTAGCCTATATGACAGCTCCAGATCTGTGCGGCCCTCAGCAGTAAATTTTCGGATAGATTTTGTTCTCTTGCGAGGCAGGAGCAGAACTCTGCTTACTCATCTGACCACAGTTTCTCGTTCTCCTTCATGTCTCCTTCTTCCCCCACTGTTACACTGCATATATAAGTGTGTGGGGGCGTGTATAAATCAGAGCAAGGTGTGTGTTGTGGACAGATCATCAATAGGTCTTCTGGTTCTCTGAGTGAAAACGTAGACGGATTACTGAAGAACCCAGAGCCAGGCCCACCCATCCACGGTGCTGGGTTTTAATCTGGATGTGCATCTTATGAAAAAATCCCTGACAAACATACATTTAACCACACGCATGTCATTTAGCATATGCATCTGGTATCTGGTGTGTGTGTATGCGTGTGCACATGTATGTGAGTGTATATTTGTTACACGAGCACAGAGACATCGTTCACAATGTCACAGCCAATTAGTTTTATGACCTGGGTGTCCATAAATCTCTCTTCATTTATTGCCCTCTTTCTCTTTTGGGGCGCCGCTCTTCTGTGACCCGAACCTCTTGTCCCAGACACATCTGTTTATGGCTCCGTGAGAGGACACGCTGAATCAAAAAGATGCAGTGTCTAAGAGAAATCAGCGTGAGCCGACCTGATTGATCATCAACTTTACTTCGTAATGGTTAACTTGTTAAATCGGACAAACAAGACCTAGGGGCAGAATGTGGTCTATTTTGAAGCAAATTCTGGAGTGCAACAAATAAACACTGTCCTAAAATGTGTTATGGATATGGATGGATATATACCACCTCAATCTACCACCAAAAAACGCCTCCTGTGTTTAAAACAGTCCAAGATTAAAAGATTAAATTGTATCCACGATGCTTAATACCCTCCATTGTTCTTGAGTTAAATGTCTCAACATGTCTGTGGTCTGGCAGTGTATGGAGGAGCTATTATTACAAGAACTGTAATAACTTAATTAAAACATTGTTTTCATCCATCTACATTATGGTTTATGCGGTTTACAGTGACACACACACACACACACTTGAAGAAATACAATATTGACCAGATGAGGTTACTTAGTATCTGAAATTTAATTTATGTAATTTCTGCAGTGAAGGATAAACACTCATTTACACAAAGAGACACGGAAAATGAAAACAATGAAAACAAGTGACTGATGGAAATGCATACATATATATATATATATATATATATATATATATATATATATATATATATATATATATATATATATATATATATATATATATATATCTCAACAAATGACATGAAAACCAGGCTGTACTACGTAAGTCATTATTCAAAGCAGATTATACCTCATCAAAGATCTCTGGAGAGGATTTTAAGCATTAGAGTAACTAAACAATCAACATCACCACATTGAAGTCAATCGTTATCATCCCAAGTTGACCTCACAGCTGCGGCTGCTCCTGTTACAGGTGTAGCTGGCTCCTCCTGTCTGCAGGACAAAGAGTCCTTGGACAAGAAGGAGCTGCAGCTGCTGCAGTTACAGCACCGACGCAGAGACCAGGAGAACTACCTGAGAACTCGATGAGTTGAGAACTTGTTACATTACTGGAAGTAGACAGATGTTATTAGATATCTCTGCAACACATAACGTCAAACCTGTCATTTCTTCACATTCTGATTCGACATGCAAAACAATTTAGAGACCATAATTGTTACGTTAATTTCACATAGAAACCAATGACTGATCATAGTATCGCTGTAAATGACTTCTCTGCCTCTCCGCCATACTGCTTACGCTACAGTGTGTCTTAAAAGGTTAAACAAAAATTCTTCCTTATGTATTGTACCTTTAAATATAAAAGATTACCAAAATGATTGTGTGGCATTATGCGGTTAGTGCGTCCTACAGATTGAGTATCTCAGTTGGTTGTTAGAGACCTGAAGCTATATTAAGAAAACATAATTAAGAAAACAGGCTTTCCTATACTGCTAGGCTATTTGAGATCAGAATACAAAAGAGATATATGACCATAGACAAATACACAAAATTACTGTTGTCCCAGTGGAATGCGGATGAACAAACATCCTGAAGTTACACCTGTAATCACAAGGATGTCCGTGATGGACATATGGACTGTACAGGGTTTTTACTGAGCACATTGATTAATAGTTCTAGATGTATTTGATCACTAGATTTCTTGTCACTACAGACCAAAGAGTCTGGATGTATAATGATGTTGTCATTATTATGTCCACTTCATGTCCGACTGGTCTCTATTTGTCTTTACATGCCATCTCCCCAAATGGTCCTCTGTATTGATCAATAACTTCTGTGCTGGTATTGAGCACTGACCTATCTGTCTGGTTAGTGAGACTGATGGACATTTGATGTCTGGTTGATGTGGATGCTCAACATCAATGCTTCTACAACACATGGCCAACAGAGATGCGCAGAGAAGGGGACAAATCTATGTAATATTGAGGAACACATTTTCTTTTTTTCTTGATTTACTTCAGTGTATTAAAATTGTTAAAGGTTAAATAGAAACAGTGAAAACAAAGAAACTGAGCGACTGTGATGCTTTAGAAGGACAATCCATGCAGTCTGGTCTCTGACTACACTCCCTAGGGATAAATACACACAATGATTCATGCATTTATGTCACACACACACACGCACACACACACACACACACACACACACACACACACACACACACACACACACACACACACACACACACACACACACACACACACAGGCACACCTTCTCAGAGCGTTGACATATATGATGTCACCTGATCTGTATGACTCATGCAACACACATGCAAACTGTGGCTCCGGATTGGAAACAAAGTCGCATTTCTGAGAATAAAGGCTTAAAGGTCATTTTGGATAGAACCTACTGATCAGGCTTCTTTTAAAATAGTTTTGTATGTAGACATCCAAGTCAGTAGACCGTGTAGTGACTATTTTAAAAAAGATGAACAGTGCCATATCAGCAAATTATGAATGAAAGTACATGTTTGACCTCCTCTTTTCTCCTCTCCTCCTCAGATGTAATACAATGGTTTTCTCTTTTTAATCTATCACAGACGTACAGTACATATGCATTTAAATAATACACTTATAAATAAATTTGGTTTGATCAGTGTCATAGGGATGATTTAGATCCCTTTCCAAAATATAATGAGTAATCAAATTGTACAGGCTCCTTTCTTTATGGCTTCCACACCCACATTCACACGAAGCAAATCTAACAGTCAGCTTCCCTGACATATCAAGCATCCCCACTTGAATGGACATGGAACATGGACATGGACAGGAAATTGACATCAAACTGATCCATGCTTGATTTGCCTGTGTGATATTTTCTGTCAGAGATATTTGTCTAGACAAAGCTTGGGCGATATGGGGAGAAGTACGTGTCAGTAACCAGAAGATTGTCTTTCAGAATCAATACAGTATATGTTCTGCAATTGATTTAGGTTTGTGAAAATCTCATGTTTGGTTGGTTGTCACAGAGCAAGACTGATAACAGGAAGCCACACTGGAACTGATGTTTGCAGCGAGGGTGTTTTAGTGATTGGGGCTGGGACAAGTTGTATTTTCTGTATTATTTCTAGGAAATTTTGATGATTTTTTTGTAGTAATTTCACAACATTTTACAATTAAAAACTTACACATGGTGGATAATTTACAGGCTAATCCATATCATTGTATATCTATGGGCTATAGATAAAAACAAATTAACAAATAATTAATCATTAGTTAGCATAAATCCCCCAATACTAAAGCAGTGGAGACATTGGGTTCCACCCTTAAAAGAAAAGGAACAACAAGGACTGCCCCAGGGTGCCAGCATGGAGGGAAGAAAAGCAGAGATTTAAACTTTAAAGGGGGCACCCCGCATAAATAGTGCATGTGCATGTGCTCTATTCCTGCTGTGTTCGTACAGTAAGGGGCTTGAGCTTATTATATTGCTCTAGATAGATGACTTCATCCCTTTTTTCTCCATCCCCCACCCATGGCCCCACCTGCCACACCCCACCCCCACCCCTGCTAACCCAGCACCACCCATGGGTTGCGAGGCAGCATGACAGCACGTCTTTGGGCCAAATTAGCTGTCAATGCAAGCCCCTAATTCCCCACAGACAGCAGGGTAATTTAATCAGCCAGCTATAGCCTGCAGCAGAGTGCACATGTTTACACACAAACTACATTTCAGACATATCATCTTCTACAGTGACACAGGGAGTAATTCATATGGAGATTAATGAAGAGATTACATTTCATATTACTGTGGCAAAGAAACTTCAGAAATAAATAGTATAGATATCCAAGAGAAATCTAATGAAAGAAAAATGGAGCTAGATTTTAACTTAACCGACGCTTAAACTTTATCTTTGTTTTTTTTTTACAAACTATTATCTTTATATAGATTTTAAAGTAAAATACAGTATATTCTGGCAAGTCTAGATACTTTTGTCAAAATCAGTGTCTAGACGTTTGCAAAAATGGACTTCTGATGTATCATTTTGTTTATTGCGATTCTCTAATGTTCAGGCTAAAAAATTAGCCTAGATAGGTTCTTTACACCATGTGCAACATCTGGAATGCTTTAAACATTAAAATGAAATGAAATATAACTGGTGAAATTTATTCTGGGGTTAATCAGAGAGATCAGTTATGTATCACTTCTACATTTAAGTTACTGTTTGGTGTTTATCAGCAAGTGAGCTTCGTTGTGACAGACTTTTTCCACTAATCCTAATCAGAACAGATTAAATTACACCGATCACTATAATAACGGGATTACAAAAACTCCCCCCGCCTCTAAACTCCCCTTTTTAAAATCTCAACCCACGCAAGCACAACAACAGACATGCAATGAGTGTGTGTGTGTGTGTGTGTGTGTGTGTGTGTGTGTGTGTGTGTGTGTGTGTGTGGTCCAACTATCCAGGTGTCTGTTCCTGTTTGCTGTTAATGGAATTGTCATTACTAAATTCAATACACAAATTCGTCTACACACACACACACACATTCATTCGTGTTAACAGTGTATTTAATGCAGTGTCACAGTGAACAAAAGCCCAGCTGTCACTCCAGGGGCTTTACGATCATATATGAATATTCAGCACAGCAGAAAGCGACAGAAGGTGAACTTGGCTTTGTAAACCTGGAGTCAGCTCATCAATGAGATGTAAAGGGAAATAAAAGCTTGAAGAGATGATTGTTTATTTATCAATAGTGTGTTATTGGATAGTAGAATAAAATATAATATTAGTTAGAATAGAATAGTAGAAATTAGATGTGTGTCTTAAGGTCAGAATCAAAGTTTGAATCAGAGTTAATATCAATCCTAAATTAAGACTCTGAATCATTCTGGAAAAGTTTCACATTTACTTGTTTTTATCTGATTTAGCGCCTGGCTAATCATATTATATTATATACAAGTGTATTACAAGTGAACTTAAGTCTGGAGAGGTAGTTTAACGTCACATCAAATGGAAATACTGAGTAAAAGTACCTCCAAACTAGAGTAAATATACTTTACAAAAGTTACTTTCCACCACTGGTGTAGCGTGAATGTGCATGAACAATATGAAGTACAATTGCAGCAGAACAGCTCTGACAGTATTATTGTGCTACTAAAAGTGACCAGTGGGTGGAAGCAAACACTCACTTAATATTTAATTAGACAAAGTACATCTTCCTCCTTCCAGTTACCTCATGGGACCCTATTTCCAAAACAAAATGATGTATGGTGGTCACAAGGGCATACTTAAGGTTTGAATAAAAATAGGGTTCTGTGGGTCCTTCCCCCGCAAAAAAAATGCAATTGGGAAACAATTAAGATCGTCATCATGATAAATTCCATTAGAATAGTGCTAAATACAAGAAAATTAAAAAGCTGTCTTACTTTCTCTGTTGATTAATGCATCACTTTACTGGACTTCACATATTGAGTTCAATTATAAATATACAGTGCATATATATTTTGAAGAACAGAACAATATCTCATATGAAAGCAGTGACACAAATGAGGTATAGAACAACCCCTGTAGGGGTGGGTATCACTACTACTACTCTTATTAATCCTCTTTATAGGTTTTGTTCTTTATAGAAATACTTATCGGTTATTTTACAGTAGTAAAATAGTTGCTTTTACATTTCTGTATGCATTTCCACCTTGTGAAAATGAGGGTACTGTCACCCAATGCCCAGTTGGAAGTATTCTACAGTTTAATATAGCTGTCTGGTACGGCTGCTCAAGTGTGAAGTACAAAAACAAGTTTTCCACAGTTGTCAATGTTGCGGTGAAGGTGGTTAGAAAAGCCATGACAATAACTCTGTGAGTTATTTAACGAGGCGGTAGTGAGGAAGGCCAGACCAATATCCGGAGATGCCTCACACCCTTTAAATACAGAGATTGAATTGCTTCCATCTGGCCACCAATTTAGGGCCCCGAGGGTGTGCCAGAATATATACAAGAAATATTTCATTCCATTTGCCATACAAGTACTGCATGCAAAATAACTGCATCAGAGAATAAAAAAAAACGTTTTTAAAAGGTTACTTACTTTACTTTAAAGGTTTGATACACTCAACCACTATTCTTCTGCTGCTGTTATTCCTTATTCCTTCCTTTCCAAATTTCAACTAAGGTGGACAATAAAGTTAATCTGATCTAATTTATTATCAAATAATGTTTAAAGGCAGTGTAGAGCAGAGCTTCCTGCTTTCAAATCCCTGTGGTTTTTTATCTCCTGTCACAGATCTTGAATGAAAGGAGAACAAAGGCTGAGTGTGACACAGACCACAGATAACACACAGGAGACCACATTAGACACACACACATGACACACACACATTACATAAAATGCCTAAAAGCACAAGTACAGTAAGGTGCAATATTATAGTGAGAACAATGTCACCCCTAATAAATTCATAATTATGAAAACTCTGATGTGTCATGAATGTGGGATAAGCATGCTGGCTTCCTGGACCATGGACTATAAATAATAATTTCGCCCAAAAGGGGGCGGGGGCATGAGGTGGGGTCAAAATACCCGGATGAGTTGCTCTAATGTCTGTCACAACAAAATCTCCGAGCCCGCCTTTGGAGGATTCTGATTGGCTACTGCTTTTTCCTTCCCCAGAACTCGCTCTCTGATTGGATAGCGCTCCCGTCCGTTCTCCGTGACAGACGCCACACACACGGCTAGCTGTTTCGAAAACGAAACTGACTCGTATCTGACGAGACTAGAGTGGGGATAAAGAAAAACGAAAGAAGACGGTTAACGGATTGAGTAAAAACGAGGTATCTCTCTTTGAACCGGACTTGGCGGAGGTGAAGAAACCAAACGGTAAGAGTCCATTCGGAGGGATATAAGAGGTAACATATGAGGCAGGCCTGCGCTGTCAAAGCAACAACAACAGCACCTGAATCTGTAGCTGATGTGTCGCTGCTGTTCACAGTTTACAAACATACACTCGACAAATGTCAGCTATATACGCGGGTATGTGCGGGTTCATCTTCAGCTGTTACCGTTCCACATTTAGAATATGTCTTCCTTTTTTCTCCAGCTGGTAATGTTGAGTAACGTTAAACACCAGAGCTGGACACGACGTGACATGACTCTATTGGAATGGAGGTAAGCTGTTTATATTTATATTTATAACTTTATAGCTCGGCTCTGACACAATAGAGCTTTTTTTTTTTCACGGCAGCCATATTGACATGAAATAGTAGGTAAACACAGCTGTTGCCATGATTCTAATTAAGTTCCCTTTAGTGGAGCAGTCTTTAATGCAGAGCAGCAGGGGGAGATTTGCTCAGATCTCACAGTTCAGTAAAAGTAGCACTAACAAAATTTAAAATCTTACTTAAGTAAAAGTACAGATGTGTTGGTACAATGATATTTACATAGACACCTTTGTCAGTGACTTAGTTGGTTGACTTTTGTTTTATTTAATTAGCTAGTTTCAGTATTATTGAGATGGAGATAGTTACAACATAAAGTGGTGATACCACAGATTTCGTGTCATACATAACTCTGTTTTCCCAGGATTCATATTGAGATGCATATTTTATGTCTGCTTTTGATTAAAATTCAGTCCTGTCTGAAGATGCTACAGTATGTGCATATTTAATCAAGGCATTGTGAAACATCTTAATCAGCAAGACCCCAGTGTTGCTGCTCTGTCATTAATCCTGACCTTTCTCCTCATTTCAAGAGGGTCAGGCAGAATAGAAGTTTTCTGCAGGGATCAACAAGTACAAATATGGCCTTTTTTGTTTTGTGACTTCCTCTTTCCTTCCTTCCTCCATCCCATCTCTCCAGTCTGTAGCGGTGGGTTTGTTTATGCGGTGAGACTGAAGCTGCTCTCACTATGGCACACTTTGACACAGAGTACCAGCGCCTGGAGGCGTCCTACAGCGACTCTCCCCCTGGAGAGGAGAACTTGCTGATGCATGTGCCAGAAGGAGCCAAATGTATGACACACACACACACACACACACACACACACACACACACACACACACACACACTAGCATCACAAACAAATCTTTGCTTTCTCACACACATAAACACCTTTTCTTTTGCACTGACAGTGATGCCTAATAACATCCTAATTTGCAATTAATCTTTTTCAGCCCAGTGGCACCACATAGAAAACTTGGACCTGTTTTTCCAGAGAATATCCTTTTGCATATTATGGCATTTATCCCTTATGTTAAATATCATGTCTGAAGTGAAATGTCTTTGTACATATAAGTTTTCTAACTTCAGATGGTTTTACAATATTCCTTAACGTCTCTAACGTCTATAATCTGCATCAGAAGAATGGGTTTACCTGCATGCTGCTGGGAGAGATCTTTGAGCTGATGTATGTATCCTGTCTGTAATAAATTGTAAAATAACAATATATTTTTCAGTGAATCTGGTATTTATCAGAATTTTGAGCCCCCTGCGAGTAATTTTTCTTACTTCCTTTTTTTTCTCCCTGCCACCATCATCTCTCCCTGTGCAGCCAGTTGCTGTTTGTGGTTGGCTTCACAGTGTTCCTAGCTAATTGTGTGGATTACGACATCCTCTTTGCTAACAAGTTTGTAAATCACACCGATTCGTCGAAAGTCACCTTGCCTGATGCCTTCCTCCCAGTGAATGTCTGCAGTGCCCGGTGAGTGGGACACTGTATTCATCAAATCACTGTATTCATCAAAAACGGTGAAATAATTATTTGAGACATCCTCGTTGGTTCAAAGCATTGGCACATTTTACACATTCTTAATAGAGCAGGTATGAGACACAGACTTTCACCCAGTTTTTCTATCTCTCCTGGATGGTATCTGTAGTCACACAAAGCAGATGTGTGTTAAGTTAACTTATTTACCCGGGTTATCTACCATGTGTTTAATTGTGTTATGAGGAAATATTAGATTTGTCAAAGCAATGCTCTCTTGTACCTACATCTTGTGGTTCTAAAAGTAAATGTTTTTTTCCACAGTATCCAAGAAAATTCATTTGTGATATTTGTGCTCATCATCTCTGGCGTGTTTTGGCTACATCGCCTGATCAAATTCATCTACAATGTCTGCTGCTACTGGGAGATCCGATCCTTCTACATTAACGCCCTCAAGATGACTATGGTGAGCCACAAAAAGCGAAGCTAGGATGTGTTTTGCAGTGTGGCGTTGGGTCACATGAAGATATATTTAACTTTCTTTCAAAACATCTATTAAGAGATATTATAATCACAGTATAATAACCTTCATGGTGCTTTTTCTTTTTCAGTCAGAGCTCCCTTATGCAACATGGCAGGAGGTTCAGGCGAGAATAGTGGAGATCCAGAAGGAGCACCAGATCTGTATTCATAAAAAAGAACTGACAGAACTTGACATCTACCACCGCATACTCCGCTTTAAAAACTACATGGTGTGTGCATTAATGATTAATACCTCTGTTTGATGCAGCACTCGTCATGTCGAACACAGCTCCTTGTGAACATAAGGAAGCAGTGAAACCTCAAACAAAAGCTTCCATCCTGTTCTTCTGCAGGTTGCCATGGTGAATAAATCACTCCTTCCTGTTAGATTTCGACTTCCTGTACTCGGAGACGCTGTGTTTTACACCCGGGGTCTCAAGTACAACTTTGAACTCATCTTCTTCTGGGGACCAGGTGTGTGTTTTCTGTGCTTCATTTCTACCAGTGTTTGTGTTGTGTTTTGATTTATATTTGTCTGGTGTGGTGCGCAGACGAGCTTGCGTATCTGTCTGTATGCTTCACCTTTTTTTCCTCTGTCTGAAGGTTCTCTGTTTGAGAATGAGTGGAGTCTGAAACAAGAGTATAAAAGAGGCGGCAACAGGCTTGAGCTGGCAGACAGGTTAGCATCACGTATCCTGTGGATCGGCATCGCCAATCTGCTGCTCTGTCCGGTCATTCTGGTGTGGCAGATTCTCTACGCCTTCTTTAGTTATACCGAGGTGAGTGGTTCACATGCACATACAGATTATAATCAGTCGCCTATTTTCATTCAGTTTATATGTGTATCTAATACACATATAATGATTAGGTGATTAAGCGAGAACCTGGTTCTCTGGGAGCCAGATGCTGGTCTCTGTATGGTCGCTGTTACCTACGTCACTTCAATGAGTTGGACCATGAGCTCATGTCACGCCTAAGCAAAGGCTACAAGGTCAGTGTATTAACTTATTTTTACTAATAATAGTTGAGGCTCTTTAGTTTCTTTTCTTAGAACTCAGCCTTGTTCTTTAATTAATACAAAGAACACGTCTGTGTGTCAGTGCAGAACATCATTACATTATGCTTCTATAGGTGCTTCTCTTCCACTGCCTCCTGAGATTTCTGTTTCCTGCTTTTTTCCTCACCCTCTATCTCCCTCTTTTTCATTCAGGCTGCATCCAAGTATATGAACTGTTTCCTTTCACCATTGCTGACTGTGGTAGCCAAAAATGTAGCCTTTTTTGCTGGGTCTCTTCTGGCGGTGCTCATCGCCCTGACCATCTATGATGAGGACGTGCTCGCAGTTGAACATGTTCTGTCCTCAATCACACTGCTCGGAGTGTGTATCACAATCTGCAGGTAGGGATTGGTGTCACGCAGTTCACCTGTCTACCATTCCCATCTCTCTGAATATGCATTTACACAAAAGCATTTTGTAAACATGCACATGTCATTTATTGATAAGTTAGAATAACATAACAAAACCTGTAAGTCCAATGGGCTGGGAAACTAGGGGAAAACATCAAATACAAATCTATATATTTAACATGCATAGAGAACTAGAATGCAAGGATTTTTTCATAGCTAATTTTTTACTGTCCTTTTAAATCTAGCTAGAGTTGGTTGTAATCCCTTTAATGCTCTTTGACATCTTATTCTGCTGTATAACTGATGGTTATAAGAGGGTTTCCTCCATAAGTAGCTTCTCACCCCATGAAGCCTCTTATGGATTAAATAAACATGTTAAATGTGAACATTGGAAATTCCCATGACTTCTACTAAATCTGATCTGTCTGTGTGAGTCTATGTTGTACCTATATAAACCAAAAGCTATCAAGAATGTTCATAAGAAATTTCATAGATAGAATAATCTGAACAGAATTTATTTTGTTTCATGAGATCCTCCCAACAAATATGTTACCTACTAAAAACATTTCCAGTTTTTAACTTTTTTTCCATAGTTATGCAAGACAATAAAAGGTATAATTAGGCAACATCCTATCACTAAAGCTCACATGTTGTAAGACTAAGTTACATTTCAACCACCTATTTCTCTCTGCAGGTCATTTATTCCTGATAAGCACATGGTGTTTTGTCCTGAGCAGCTGTTGCGAGTTATCCTGGCTCATATCCACTACATGCCTGACCACTGGCAGGGCAATGCACATAGATATGAGACCCGTGACCAGTTCTCCCAGCTCTTCCAGTACAAAGCAGTGAGTGCAAATTCTGAACTGGGAATAAATGTCAAGATGATGACTTTACAATAAATTAAAATTAATACCTTCTATTGGCATGTCACAATAAGAAAACCACCTGGTGTGATTAATATAATTATCTATGGGTGTGCTATAGCTTTTAAGATCATAAAATGCCTCAATTGTTAAATGCAATCAAGTCATTATTAATATTATTACTTGAACCTATGCTGTTCTTGCTATGACAAGTCAAAATGGGGCCTGCAGTTATACTGTCAAATACTCTCTGAACATCTGTTTGTCTAGAGAAATATGATGGTGAGGTCAAGCTAAAAGTGATTTCTGTGTGACAAACTGGGCTGCATCTTGTGGTTCTAGTTAATAGCAACTTTGAATATATCATCTTAAAGTCACGCCTTAACATCTTATATAAAGGTGTAAATTTAAATAATCGTAACTTTTTGAGCAGGGGTTCAACATTAATTTGTTGTAGTTTTTAAATCCTACTTTGTTGTGACGTTACATCCATAACCTCTCACATTTCTTTGCTTCAAGGTGTTTATTCTAGAGGAGCTGCTGAGTCCAGTGGTGACTCCCATCATCCTCATCTTCTGCTTGAGGAGGAAGTCCCTGGAGATCATTGATTTCTTCAGGAACTTCACTGTAGAGGTCATTGGAGTGGGGGACACTTGCTCCTTTGCCCAGATGGACATCAGGCAACATGGACACCCTGCGGTGAGGAACTGCCACATAGACATGAACGCTTGTTGACACCTGCTTTAAGTATGCATGACATACATCAGATTACTGCATTCAAAAGTGCAGTGCAAGTGTTGTGCGTCGGTTGCCAATGTCTCTCTCTCTCTCTCTCTCCTTCCTCTACAGTGGATGTCAGAAGGGAAGACAGAGGCGTCGATCTATCAACAGGCGGAGGACGGAAAGACCGAATTGTCTCTGATGCATTTTGCCATCACCAACCCCCAGTGGCAGCCGCCTCAAGAGACCACACACTTCATCAGCCAGCTGAAAGAAAGAGTTCACAGAGAGGCCACCGGGGCACCTTCAGATCCACTCTCACTGTCAGAGTCTGAAGTACGGTGCTATTAACTAAACTTTTTTTTTAATCACATGTCGTGATGAATTTAATTTCCTAACATCTTCAGATGTTGATTTACTTTCTTGACTTTTGCCTTTCTGCCTTCTTGTAGCCAAAGAGCCTCGTTGCAAACCTCTTGGCGGCCTCTACACTGGGCTCTGTTCATTTTGGCCAGGACAGCTCTTTGACCAATCATGCAACAGCTGGCATAAGCGATGGGGCGTCTGCCTTGCGCTCCCTTTCCCCAATTAGCAGCAGTCTTCACCTGAGAGGCAGCATGAGTGCAGCTCACAGGGCTGGTGGCCACACTTCCACAAGGAGCAAGGCAATGGCAAGCTCCGGGTAGGAAAATGCACCTTCATAATTACGCCTTTTAGGCTTTTTTCTTTCTCCCCAACTTGGAAGTATTTCAGATAATGTCAAAAATGTGGTGTAACCCTGAAAACACGGTATCAGAATTTTTAACTGTCCTAAAAATATTTTTAAAAAGAAACACGTGCTATCAACTTGTTTTATATTGTAGATGGATTAAATATTTAAAATTTAGCATTCTTTTTCGATTACATTTTTGCTCTCATCCAATAGGACTGATGCTCGAACTGTGAGCTCAGGGAGCAGTGCATGGGAGGGACAACTTACCAGTTTGATCCTGTCGGAGTATGCCTCCACTGAGATGAGTATCCATGCACTTTACATGCATGAGGTAAGTGTGTATGTGCACATGTAGGAGGAAGAGAATATAGAGGGGAGTGGGAACGATAAACTGACTGGAGTTCATTGTGTTCTCAAATCTGTCACACTTCATTTACTGTCCTTCCTCCTGCTTGTTTTATTTCCTCCACCTTTGTAGCTCCATAAACAGCAATCACGTGGTGAGCTCTCTCGCCACACGTGGCACAGGCAGGAGAGTGATGAAAGCAGCGACAGCGTCCCCGATGAGGTGAGGAGCGAACCCAGCACGCGCTCCAGACACTTCCCTCGCTCGCACACTTTCCCCACCACGGTACCCAGTCCCAGCGCCATTCCCACTTCAGCCTCAGCCACCAACAGTACCACTCTGGGCCAGGAGGGAGCTTCATTACACAGTAGCAGCCAGTGCCGCCATAGTGGAGCTATCACAGGTATCTATCGTTTTGGTTTGCTTTCATGGTGTCACACGGTTGCTTCCATTACTGCAGTTTTAGCTTATTCTGTTGTCCGAATCAATTGAGGACAATGTCCACTTTCCTGACCAGAATCATGTCAACTGTAGATTCTTCCTAATGACGGCCTTTGCCTTGACCCTTCACTCTCCAATTTTCCCCTTTTAATCTGATTGTTTTTAAATTATATCTTGCTTGTTTTTGATTTTTGATTGATTTTAATTTACATTTTTGGATTTTTGGGGATTTTGTTTCCCCCTGTTTTAATCAACTGTTTTTTAAATTGTATCTTGATGGCTTTTATTATTTCATGTAAACCACTTTGAATTACCTTGTTGTTGAAAGGTGCTATACAAATAAACTTGGCTCTGCCCCCCAGATTCTTTAGGTGCTGGGGTAAAGGTGGTGAGGTCAGCCCATGTGCCCATGGGAGGGTGGGCAGAAGAGGGTCAGGCAGCACCACGACACCACGGGCCACTACCAGAAGAGAGTTCAGAGGATGAAATGCCTCCTCACATACAAAAGGTAAATGCTGTTTGATAGTGGAGTAGGTGATTTTTTTTGTTTTTAATCTGGCCTGTGTACATTAGAAGTTATATTTTTGATATCTTTCTCCCTTTTTAGGTTATATAACCAAAACATGTGGAGAAGTATCAGCAGTTCTCCCTCCCTGGCTAACCAAACACGCATCGTCATCCTCAGCCAAACCTTTCTCCACGTTCGACCATCTGGTCACAGATGAAGATGGGCATGTGGGAGACCAGTGTACCATGATCCCTTCAAACACTCAACTATTGAAATCATCTGGACAGGTTTAGGTTGATGTTTCAAACGGCCATTTAAAGGTACAGCGGGTGACTGTATGACTTACTACACGCCTTAACAGGCACACAGGGTAAATTTCTGGATATGTGGCTCTAAAGAGGACCTGCAGGATCAAGTTACTTCTAACAGCCATTAAAAACATCAAATTACACTACTGTTTTTATAAATGTCTGAAGATAACATAATATAACATAATGCAGGTTTATGTGTTACTACACAGAAAAAATGACCACTACTGGAGGCGTAAATGATACTCTGCTGAGGTGTCATTTGTTAAAAAAAAAAAAAGAAAAATCAATTTGGCTTGAATATGATTACAATAGCCCCAAATTATGCTATTACTGTTTTTTTAAAAAACAAAATGGCATGAGAACAGAAATTTGCTGAATGTTTGGTTTCTCTCCGACAATAACGGCATTCACTAAGATGTTTTTAGAAAGATGCTGGTAACACACCGACTATCGTGTGTGTGTGCTGTTACATTCTTTTATCTAATAGCTGGATGCTGCGTTTCCTACCTTATACCCTGTCTTTCAGCTTGTAGTTTGCCTTGTTGTACAACAAATGAAGGTCTCAAATAGTACAAAATTCATCCAGAAATTTCTTTAATTAATTGATTAATTTACTTCATTTTGCAATTATTGCATCATAGAGTTCAAGTCTGGCACCGTTTGCACTGACCAATGCTTGTTTAAAAGATAACTGTAAAGTGGCCAGGTATTCTGCACGCACACATGCACTCTGTAAATAAACAATATCAGGTTATCTGTCAGCATCCATACAAAATTGTAAAGCCAGCATTTTGTTATATGTAACCAGAGATAATGAATGCAAGCACATTATATTCTGATTCAACCCAAGTTTTTTTTTTCTTGTTTACTATTCATTATTCTTTTACACACTAGCTAAAGGCTAAGACAAGGCTGTTTTAAGCATGTAATATTGACTTATGTGCCATATAAAAATCCCCCCCAGCATAACGGCATGACCATCATTCCACTCATTCTTCTAAAAAGCTGTAATTAGACTGTCCCGCAGCAAGAATGCTGTACCATGACCATTCTCCTTTACATACTGATCACAGCATGACTCCCTTTGTTCTCCTGTAATTAAATCACAATTCTTTAAAAGAGCAAATATGCACTTTAACAAAGTCTTAATGCAGATGGTATCACTTGGATTGTTTGTATGTTCTCATATATATATATATAAATATTTTATTTATCAAAGGGATGTGCCATGATGATTGATAATTGTGGACATTGTAAGTCGAGGCTGCGTTTCCTGTTGTGTTTTTAATGGAGATAAAGGAGCACTTTGTGAGGTTAACATAGAAGTGATTCCTGTTATCTTTTTGTTTTATAGATCCTGTAAAGAACCATTTTGTACAGATGTAAATTCATTCATTAAAATCAAGTCAATGATATGAGTAGTGAATACGTTAATATACACATTACATTTTTACAGTTATTTTAGACTAACTTTGACTACGAAACAGTTAAGTGTTCAGTTCCATCTGTCATTATCATGAACTTTAGCCTCCTTAGCTTATAGCTTAGATTGGTAGTTTGCTGCATTCAGAACACAGCAATGATGATCAATGAGACTAATAAATATAAGGTCTAGAAGAGATTATTTATTCAGATTAGAAGTATATTGAGATTGTGATTTTTTTATGTCATCATCTTGAAATAACTGCATGGCAGCCTCCATTAATGTATGAATGAGTGTCAATGTCAGCTTGTAATGTAAAGTGCTTTGAGTGGATGAAGGACTTCAAGGCACTATACAAATGCAGTCCATTTACCATTACTCAGCATCCATAAACAATATGGACAATCATAAAGTGTAAACAGTTGTAAGCTAAAAGTTTGTAATGTGTAACCAGAGATGAAAAATGCAAGCACATTTTAATCTGATTCAACCCAGGTTTTTATTGTCTATTCATGATTCTTCTACCGATTTGCTAAAGAGTAAAACAAGGCTGTTTTAAGCATGTGATATTGACTTCTGTGCCATACAAAAACTCTCCCACCACAAGTGCATGGCCATCATTCCAGTCATTCTTCTGAAAAGCTGTAACGAGACCATCCCACAGCAGGAATGCTGTACCATAACCATCCTCCTTTACATACCGATCTCCCTTTGTTCACCTGTAATGAATCCACAAAGTTTTTTTTTTAAATACGCACTTTAATAATGTCTTAATGCAGAGGTTAACTTGGAATGTTTATATGTGTATGATCTCATGTGTATATAAGTTCACTTACTGTTAACTTCGGTTTTATAGATATTGTAAAGAACCACGTTGTACAGATGTATATTCAATCATTAAACTAAAGGCATTTGCTTTAGCCTAAGTTCAACTACTAAACTAAAATATTACATTGTCTTCAGCCTGTCTGGACTCTCCTTCTATATCGTCAACCTATCAAAATAATGGCCCAAGTCATTTTTTGATGAAAGTGAGTTTTAGGCCTCAGTCATCTCTTGATGATGCTGGACCTGTCTGGTAAAAATCTTCTAAATTTGAAAGGATAATACTCTTTATGCCCTATAGAACAATGACCTGAGTGAAGAGGGCGACTTAGACCATTTTATTCTTAAATCGAAGTTTGTTTGTTTTAGTATATTTTACAGGATGGGGCTTCCGATGCAGGATTCTAACCAGGGCTGCCTGCAGCGAGGACTGTAGCTTCTTAACATGAGGCGGCCGCTCATTTCACCTGAGACAAAGTTTTTTATTCTTTGGGATAAAATTCCTTGACTTGGACAATTTAACAAGCTATCATGATGGTGGCTGCTTCAAGAGGCTTCTATGAAAAAGAAGCTTGAAAACATGATTCTTGAATCATTTTCTACTGGTGAGTGAAAAGGTTTATCATCAATAAAGACTATATGCTATAACAATATATCTCAATTTATATTAATTCAGTATAAGCTTCAAGTTACAGTGTAACAACAAAGCTAGCGACCTATTCCTGATCACTTCTTTCTGTAACTTTTATTTTAAAATTCTAATTATATATTTAAAAAGGGACATTGCATATTAATAAACATTTACATGAAATATACCAGATTATAGCCATCGGCTAGTTTCCATCTCTCGGCCCTTGGCCAGGTTTAACCTTTGCCTAAGTCACAGTAGAATCTTTAAAAGTTGGTCTGAGTCACTTTATTCTTTAATGTTACATAGATGACACATGGCGTTATTGTCAAGGCCTTTATGATTGAACTGGTTAATAAATATAATATTTGAAAAATTCCCCAAAAACTGAAAAAAGTGACTGAGGGCATTATTTTAAGAGGTGAAAATAAACAGTTTATGGTCGTTACAAGGGATATTAGGCTGCAATTCCGGGTTTCACCTGGTCCACACTGAACGAAAAGCGGGGGCGCTGTGGAGCAGCTGAAACTCGAATGAGTAAAGTGACACAAGAAAGCGGAATAAAGAAAAACACACCTTTTGAAATGGACAACAAACGTGGCGTTATGCGTTAAAGCTGAAATGTAAGGAGCCCATACCTCATTTTATGGGGTTAGCTTTGAAACTACAGAGTGAGTACCCGAACCTTGAAAGTCTATGAGGCTACCTTACCTAATAACTGTATACACTATATCTATGCAGCTAGTTAGCATTGATAGTCGGCTGCATACATAACACACCAAACCACGTAAACTCCAGGGCGACCGTAATAATAATTATTAAGGCGACTATTATCGTTAAAAACAATATGTTCGTGTCATGACAAATTCTTATATATTCACATGAAGTCCCTTCGCAGAGCCCGGATAGCTCAGTCGGTAGAGCATCAGACTTTTAATCTGAGGGTCCAGGGTTCAAGTCCCTGTTCGGGCGAACAATGTTTTGTTTTTGTCGCTGTAGGAGAAACGATTTCATAACATCGTTATTTGACAAACACGGACGACGATGAATTTATCTTCCTAATCGCCAGCCTCGGATTAAGATTAAGACAAACGTGTCTGGTTGCAGGTCTATGGGGAATGGAAGTACATCACCTGAATATTTAGTTAGGTAGGTGAGTTAGTATGATTTTTGAATAATTACTGTCTTGTAATATATACCCTGCATGATCATGAAGACGCCGCGAGTTGTTTGAAAAAACAACTGTGATATGTATCACAGTTGAATGAGTCTTGTCTTTGAATTTGCTCAATATCTAACATTAAACCAGTCTAACCGAGGTAACATAAAGCAAAAAAACAAACAATAAAAACAAAACAAAAAAACAACACCATTTCAATTATATACACATGTGCATTTTTTCTACTTCTGTATTGTCTTTTTTTTTCCAATTTGAGTTATTTTTGGCCAATTATCAAATGACTCAGTGTTTCGCCATGCAGTTTCAATCCAGAGCCACTAGGGGGCCCTCAGAGAGAAGTCCCAGACAGACACACAAATGTGAATGTTAAAAAAAAATCCCAAATGATTATGTAAATGTGTAAATATGAAGTCTGCTTGTGCCTTACACATTGAGCGGAGGGAGTGTAACTGGTACTGTTCCCAGGTGAACTGATGGCTGATGTCCTGGTGCAGGTGACCCCTCTGGCAGCCATGCAGGGCAGCTGATGGGGGGCAGCTGTGTTGCTGCAGGGGTAGGGCCATAGTGATGATGATGATGGACAGCACTCCCCCTCGGTTTGATATCTGGCCTCACAAAAACAGGAGTTGCCTGGTAACCGTCCTGGAAATACAAATTTGGTGATATGTGAAATCAGGGCATAACAGTTATGTAAATGCAGACTTCAGTAGACCTGGCTATGTTCTCTCTCTCTACCTGTCTATGATGTGCAGTGTAAGGAGCACCCTGACTGGGCCCTCCGGGTGGAAACAGGGCCATAGGAGGCATGGCTTTCAGCATCATATTGTGCATTATGATTTGGTGCATCTGGGCATTCTGCATCAGCATCAATTCCACCATGTCTAAAAGACAAGACAAACAGACATAGGAATAAAGACAACTTTAAATAAGATATATACGTACAGTATATGTAGTGCTACATACCCTCTTTGATGCTGCCTGAGCAAGATGCAGGGTTTGGCTGAAGCAGGGGAGTCTGGGTAATCAGAGGCTGTTGTGGCAGCTGTTGGATGATGGTGGCAGGCTGCTGGGGTAGCTTCAGAGTAAAAGGGAGATATAATTGATTCTTATATGAATATATAATATAAAAGGCTCTCCATTCTTCAATTAGTTTCATATCATATTCTATCTACTCAGCTAATATTGTCCCATGTCCTTTACATACTCTAACATGATCTAATGTATTATATCAATGTAATATGATTCATCCTTTCTCTTGGTTCCTTTAACCAATCACTTTAAAGGTAAATCATTTTACAATTGTGCAAAACACAAAACATTTTATAAAATAAACAGAGCACAGCATTTCATGTTCATGCCCGGGCTGTGAAATGTACTAGTAACTAACTAGTAAAATGTTATGTTTTTTTTATGTTTTCTGAAATTAAATTATGTTTACTGTCAGTACACATGGCTAAACAAAATGAAATTGCACATATGAGATTGCATCAAAAACCAGACATTGCTGCTAGAATTCATTTACCACATTAGCAATGTATAGAGTGTATTTCTGATTAGTTTAATGTTATCTTCATTGAAAAAAAACAGTGCTTTTCTTTAAAAAATATGAAAATTCCTTAGTTATAAGTTAAATATTTTAGTGAGTATATTTTGCATTAAAATACTGACTGACTGTCTTTCATCATCCCCCCTGTTTTGTTTTAGTAATTTATGCATTTTTAGTGGTCCGGCACACTTGAGATCAATTTACACTAAATGTGGCCCATGAACTAAATTGAGTTTGACACCACTGGTCTAATAGCAAGGTCAGGAAGAAGGACAACAGAATTTTCTATTCAGGGATATCCTGGATAGCCTGGATAGAAGTGCCATTTTAGTATGTAAAAGTCAATGAATGAGCCAAAAAATAGAGAATAAAGAGGAAAATAAGATTAAATATATGAAATAGAACACTGAGTATCTCACAATCTGCTGGATGACGCGTGTGGGCTGAGGTGGGGCAGGTGGTGGTGGTGGTGGATTCAGGGTGAGCAGAGTTGGTGCTGGCTGGTGGATGTGAGTTGGTGCCATGTATGGGAGCAATGGAGGCTGAGGGGCGGCGGCGTAATATGACTGGTAGTGTTTCCGAGACCCTCCCCAGGTGTGAGGTCTGTTGAGCTCCTCTAACATGTGCTGCTCCTACACATAGGATCCCAAACATACAACACAACACATTAAACAGTTCTCATGAAATAATATTTTCAACCTTGGACTTGGACATTGTAGTCTTCATCTCAGTTTCTTAAAGTAGGCAATTCTATTCATGTGTCAATGAGTGAAAAATGTTTGTTCGTAGAATGTAGAGATATATAGATTTTGTACTAACCCTCAGTCTTTGCAGCAGGTGTTGTTTTCGCCTCAGTGCGCGGTGCAATGCATCCATCTGTCCATCATAACTCCCTGAACAGACAATATCACGCTCTCACTAATTAACTTGGAATGTTTAATCTCCTCATCTACCTACAATAATATAATCTATTAAAGTATATATATGTTTATGACTAACAATACATTATCTTAGTATATTCTCCACTTATCAATTCAACCTTAGTATCAAATATGTAAAATACAAAATTACTTATCAAGACAGGTTAAGTTATCTTCCACAGTTCAAAACACTTCAACACAATAAAATAATATATATCTTACTTGCAGATTGGGCAGACTCTGCTCTTTCGTCCATATTCTGCTTTTTGTTTTCCAGTCTCTAAGAATGTCAGTAAAGAGTATTTCTTAAACATTTTGATTGCTGTTCTCAAGAAACCAAGCTAAACTATTTCACAGATAAAAACGTCAGAAGAAGAAATATAATTATGAGTGAATTTGCAACAGTTTATTATTAAATCTATCCACCGCTCACCTACCTTCTCTATAAGTTTGAGTTTAAGTTTTGTCATCTGATCGACCATAGGATTGCCATGCTAAAGATGAGAAGAATGAAGTAATAATTTAATTGTCTCTGGAGTAAATAGTTTACACACAAATAATTATTATTTAATTAATTTACCTGAAATTGTGGCATTTGGAGTCACACAGACTTGATGTTCATCTTTGTGTTTGGGTCAAACTCAGCCACACATTGGTTGCCATGGGATGCCTCTGTTTACCACTGGTGCTTCACAATGACCTTCCTACTTAGTTTCTGTAGAGAGAGAGAGTGAAGAGGGGGAATAATCAAAAAGCCATTCCAAATTAGTTTAGTGCTTTAAAAACAGAAGGAATGTTTACAGCCAGGAAAACCTCTTTCAGTGTTCAAATGGTTATCTGATTGTTGTTTTAAGACTTAAAAAATGGTGACCCTAACCTTAACTATAATCCAAAAAAATTAAAACATGAGCTGGCTCTTCACTTTGTGAGGCTTGTTGCGTCTAAATCGGGTGATTTCCCTGCCACTCACAATGCAAAAAAACTAAATAATAATTATGCTACTGGCCTACTTAATCTAGTTAGGAAAATAATCGGTGTATTAATTACAGATAACCTATAAACCCATAAATATTATATCACGGTTTAAATACATGTAACATCTTTCTGTCCTCAGGTTGCCCTAGTAACCGC
The DNA here is from genome assembly GCA_030544235.1 of Lepturacanthus savala. NCBI lineage: Eukaryota > Metazoa > Chordata > Actinopteri > Scombriformes > Trichiuridae > Lepturacanthus > Lepturacanthus savala. Next base: position 12,316,022 of record CM060469.1, read on the forward strand.
TCAGCAGATTCTGACAGTTTCAAAACATAAGTAAGCGCGGTTATAGTTTGTATTGGCAAATCCGATTGGCTGTAAGATGCGTCAATCAAATTGTGACGACTTCATACTGTCATCTCATTGGCTATCTAGATTCTGTACAAAATAGGAGGTGGCTTATTATTATGCGGGAATATCAACTCAAACCCTATTGGTCGAAGATGTGGAAATCGATAATTTAATTGGTCCGTTCATTCATGGAAACTCGATAAGGGCGGAGTCGAACTGTCTTGGCGGCCATATTGAATATTATCTGTTGACAGTTGTGTCCAAAGGAAGCTCAAAGATTTTGGTTTAGCTAACTTGTGCTAGAAGTGCAGGATTTATTGAGCTTTTCAACTAATTTGGGCCACTTGTCCTAAACTTTCCATGGTTTTATTATAACCAAGAGATGGATGAAGATGAACGGCAGAGAAAAGTAGAGGCCGGGAGAGCGAAGGTTTGTTGCTAGTTGCTAATTTTGAATGCTAGCAGTCGGCTATCTCTTTTGTCATAGCTCAATCACTAACTACCGTCCACCCCACTCAAACATATTGGTGTTTATATATGTTTCCTTCGTCGTTGCCTAGTTTCACGTTACAGTTAAATTATAGACAAATAAATCAACTAATTGATTAACATTATCAGTTGCGGTGACGATAATAATGACGCTGACGGAATTGACTTTCTTGCACACTTGGAGTTCAAGAAAACAAAAAGATATATCGTTATTTGTAATCACGAGGGAAGTAAGCCGTTAGCCCTCTAAATTGATGCTTATTTCTGAAGCGTTGTCTTTGAACGATGCCAATGAATGAAACGTTTTGACAGAAGGTGGGGTTAATTTACAGCGAGTTAACGTTACGTTGCAATCATTTGTGTGTGCATGTTTTTCGCCTTGTAACCTTTGTAACAGAGAAAAAAAGCCTACAACAGTAAAAAAATCTAATAAAAGAAAGAATGAACGCCTTAATAACACCATGACATGACCAATTCAGAATCACGATGTCTTTTAAGTCCTAACAGCTGTCCAACCAAGTAGGATTAAGATGTTTCTAAGATGATGACTTCTGTCTTGAGTTTCCCTAGTGAAATTCTTTTCCCAGACTGTGAAAATGGCTGCTGTGGTCAATGCACAAATTTAAATGAGCAAGCAGCCTGTTCTCCTGTGATGGGAGGCTGCATTAATAGAGTCCAGTTATCAAGAAGACTTAACATTTTCCTGTCCATACTGCCTAAAAATTATATTTCAAAGTAGGTCACTTGTTTAAATTAGCAGATTAATTGCATTTTTTTTAGACATAGTAGTTAATCTCTACCACATATTCAAAGGGCCCTGGTCATATATCAGCCTGTTGTATTATACTTAGGAAAAAACTGAACTAAACCACTTATATTCCTCATGACAGAAATCTTCCAACCTACCACGGAACCCATCGGTAAGTATAGAAAGTGGTGACTGGTTGAGCTGTTGAGCTTTGTCATGGGAGTGTGGGTCTGTTGTGGACATTCTTGTTGTTTCTCTTGGGTAGACAATCAGGGCTTTATTCTGCCTTTCTGCACTATATTATGATTGCTGCCAACAATCAAGATGTCAACCCCCTGATCTTTAAAAGAATGACTCGCAGCACATTACAGATTATCAAGACTGTAAACTGTAAAGGAAATCACCTTCAAATTCATAAGATAAATGTCTACTTTAATATGCACACTTGACATAGACTGTCATATTGATTGCAGGCCATTGGGTGGTGCAGTGGGCCCATGAGATTTGGTAACAGGATATGTTGCACTTGCATCTCACATGGATGGTGTTGCTATGGTAATGCAGGGCTGTCAGTTGCCTTTACTTTAGTGCATCAGAAAGCTTCTGTGCCAAATCGAGAGCCAAATTGAATCCCAGGCATCCTGACATCAGCATTGTTAATAACACAATGGCGGTATTCAGCTGCTGCAGCAGCACAGTTGCATCTGATTTGGCCACAGTGAGCTGCAGCCTGCCATTTAGTCAGACATGGAGGTGGCCTTGGGCTAAACAAAGCTCATCTGGCTGATGTGTCTTTGTGAGACAAGATTTGTGTTGTGTCAGGCAGAGGCAATGTACAGGGTGGAGTTTCAGATAATGAGTATGTGAAAAGAATTGTCAGAGTGGTGGAGCTGAGGAAAGGGAACACCATTTTAAACAAATCTTAAACCTTTGAGTCAAAAGGAAGAGGATGTTTAGATGGTTGTCTTGCATGGAGCTAAATGTAGTACAAATAAAAAAAAATGATATGGCTTTATGACCAGGCATGTAACATGTCATCTGTTAAACACTGGCACACATGCACACTCAGTATTTCATGCACATGTATGTGACTCATCGCACAAAGCAACAAGTATCTCTCCCGAGGCCATGTCATCTCAAATTGAATTGAGCATGCACACTCTGATGATGCTTGCCACACACAGCTTCTGTCTCCTCCTCTCCATGTGAATGCATCTACCAGTCTCCACCCTCTTCCCTTAGTCTAGACACATTGTAGCCCTTTATCCAGAGTTTGTGGATCCCTCTGCACTGAATGTTGGCTATGGCAGGTAGTTTTAGGATGAGGTTTTAGCAGAACGTGCCGTTTCTACCGACTGGAACATCTACGCCTGGACAGTGATGCTACTGCCCTGTTAAGGAATAATTAACGGGTCTGACCACCATCAACGAAGGAGGTCGATGATTGTCAGATATTGATGGAGTGTTTCATGAGGGTCCCTGTTCCAATGTGAACTGCTGTAATCTGATTTAAGCTGCTTAAGGAAGAGAGAGACAGGCAGAGAGAGAGAGTGTGACAGCGAGAGAATGAGGAGTGTATTGCAAAGAAAAACAGCCTGAGGTGGATTTGTACCTATTCTATCCTACTGGAATTCAAGATAAATTTCATGGATTAGTTGGAGATTGTGTTTTTTCACTGTCAATGAGTTTCTTGGGTTTAGATGCATGATATTCTTTTTTTTTAATTCTCTTTTACAGTAAGATCTTTCTTTTGTTTTACTTTTCCAACAAGCTAAAAAATGTGAAGTTTCTGGACTGCTGAGAGATCATCCAATGTGTGTCACTAAATCTCTCATAGGCTTGAAGTTGCTCTCTGGAGATTTGATAATATTTAGCATCACCTCATTTGAACTTGCACACCATGTCAGGTTATGGTGTAGACTATTCTGGGCTTGAGTTTGGGACTTCTTCTTGTTTCACCTGGCACTGTCTTTTTTTTTGCTGTACAACTCTGACTCATCAAAATAAGGACATTCAAATCTTTTTTTTCTTCTCTTGATGGGGACAATCAACGACTTATACCTACCTGCATATGTTCTTTGTCCAGTGATTCAGAATAAGCCTTTGATTCCTTTTGTTATTTTTCAACTGAGGAGATAAATCTGACCTCTGTTTCACATTTGACCCCTGAGCTCCACCATGCTGGTAGTGTGGTGGTGCTCAGTGGTCCTGACCTATGTGTCCGTCTACCTCTCGCTGTCCTTCCTGCGCAGCTTGCTAGCTTCCGACAGAAACGGGCGAAAAACAACGGTGCGGGGGCGGCGAAAAAGACGCAGAAGAGGAAGGGCCATGCTGTCTCGCAAAATGACGGCTCAACGCAAGACCGTCAAGTAGAACTGGCGCCGTCCTCAGCCAATGACACGGAGCTGAACAGAAAGACCAACCATGAGGTATACAACTCATCGCATACAGATCATCAGTCAGGCACGAATCATGGACCTAGAGAAGAAACTGAAGACATTTTTTTGTTAAAAAAAACAACCAAAAAAACAACAGGTCATTGTTTTACTGCATGACTTGCCTGACAATTTTTCATGGGTCACACTACTTGAACTCCACTATTTGTCTTTTTTTTGTTTGTTCACTGTATGATGCCCCCTGCTTGGTAAACATACATCAGAGAAATGGGTCACTAACCATCACGTTGCCTGTAGGGCATGTTGTCATAGCAACCTGGCCAGGATTATCTATGGCACAGTCTATTGCCTTTTTTAAAAGAGAAAATTCAACAGTGTATGCTGTGGCACATGCATTGTGTCGTGTTATTTTGCAAATTTAAGTCCTAATTCTAAAATGACTTTTAGGAATCACAAGAGAACAAAAGTCCAGAGGTTCAGCAGAACCAGCAGAAGGATGAGCCTCCCACCCCGGAGCAAAGCCCCTCCCCTGTGAAAGAGTTGAGAGACGAGGACCTTGTTGCACTTACCGGCAAAGAGCAGCTAAAGGTATACAGTCTATGGTTAAACATTTACAGACAGCATCAACTTTTTTTTTTAAAAGATTCATCATTTTTTTGTAGCACATACGCATATACTACATACACTGTTTCATCTGTGGAATAATTATGTAATATTATATGTTCTAAGTAGTTCTTTTTGGCTATTTTGTGTTGCTGTTTAGGACTAGGATAGACTAAGAGATGACATAATAGAACTTGTAAAAGGCAAGATGGGTTTAATGTGATGAATTTCCAATTGACGTAGTAATCCTGCTCTAAATTCACCTTAAACGGTTCTATAAATCGGTTCTGTTTACATGCTGTGTCGATGATGCAGTCTATTTAGATGTGTTTGGTCATATGGATTAATTTGTCTCCATGCTTTGTTTAGCCACTGAGACAAAAAGAGTTATGATATTGAAGCGTGGCTGTGTTCTGTGTCACTGCCAACCCACTGGGAATGGAAATGTCTCTGTTCTGCTTGGCTGTGCTGATGTGGAAAATGCAGAATAATTCATCTGTACTGAATTTGTATATCTGTATGTAGACAAAATGGAAATGTAATAATATTCAGTTTTTCATGCTGCAGGTAAATGCTTTTAATTTCTGGTCTTACTTTCTATTCTATTCGGCATCGTAGTACACAGTGGTAATGTCTACTTTCTGGCTGGCTACATGGGAGAGAATTTGTGTGATATATGTATGATATACTCACAAGTATGCATTTGTAGCTTTTGTGCTTATATCTGTGCTTATAATAGAGTATATTATTGACCCATTCTTTTACACTTACAGCAGTTACAGGAGGCTGTAGAGAAGCGTAATGAGATAATTGCCAAACTCAGCACCAACCTGCAGGAGGCCCTGGCCAGTAGAGACCAGGTACAACTGGAGGTACGATCACTTACTGGGCAGGTTCAGGGGCTGCAGATACAGCTCCAGCAGGTACGTGCAGCTCAAAATGTGTCATTATGTCATCAAAGATTACTAATGCCTAAAAAATATTGCCTTTGCCAAAATAGCAGTTTGCTATTGTCAAGCTTTTGTTTTCTGGATTTTCGGGTATAAACATCACAGTAACTGAACTTCTGTCCTTAAATTGTCCTTCACACAGACGGGCGTAGAGTTTCTGCGCATCAAAAATCAGTCGGGGCCTGAAGTTCTAAGTGCTAATCGACAGCAGCCTCAGCTTGGCCTTGGCTCCAAGGATGCAGACCTCAGTCATAAGGAGGCACCGTTGGGGAAATCGGAAATTGCAGATCCCTGCTCCCAGTCAAGTGTGGAAAGCTTTGCCGCTGACAGCGACACTGAGACGGACTCTGCTCTGCACAAACTGAGAGCCGAGCTGGAAGAACAAAGGGAGCACAGCCAACACATATGTGCCAGACTAGCAGAGGAGAGAGAGAATCACCAACATGTGCTGTCTTTACTGGAGGAGGAAAAGAGGGGCAGGGAGGCACAGGTGCAGGACCTCCAGGCCCAGTTGAGCCAAGTCCAGAGTCAGTGCCTTGAGATGCAGCGGTACAAAGAGGAGAAGGAGAAGCTCAACAGAGAAGTCATGGAGCTGAGGAAAAGGCGTCAGGAGGAAGAAGATGCAGAGAAGAGATTTGCTGAAGAGGCAGCCAGCGCCGCCCTTCGCCTCCAGAGCCTAGAGGAGACAATGAGGATGATGAAAGAGGAGCACAAGGAGGAGGTGGAGAGAGTCAGGCAGCTGTTGGAGGACAGGGAAAAAGAACTTAGGTTCAGAGAGGAAGAAGTCCTCGGACTTAAAGCTTCTAAGAATCGTCAGAACCAAGCAAAAGCTGGTTGTAGTTATGAGGAGAGGTTTGGTGTAGATGATGCCGACGTTGAAAGTGGATCTGATCGGGATAGTATGAATGTATCAGGACCTGGAAACCTTCTGATGGAGCGCTACTTGTCTTCAGCTCCCCTTGCACATTCTCATTCTTCAGTGGTCAATGAAAGCTTTGAACATTGCAGTCAGCTGGACATATCTGCAGACCACAGGTTAGAGGGATGCAACTTTTTTTTTGTTTGTTTTCTAGGCTGAATTAATCCCTAATCTCTCTGTGTGCCTCTCTATCCAGTTTCGAGCTGAACAGCGAAGTGTTTGGTGACCAGCCTCTGCTGTCCATTTCAAACTGTCCCAACAAAGAGGTCGACAACCTCCACGACATCTTTAACCCAGAGCACTCCCACGGCATCCCAGAGGCTGACGATTCCAATCCTCAGTCTCTGTCTCGGTTACTGAACTACTCCACCGCCGGCAAGCTGGAGATGAGTGATGTTTCAGGGCCGCGTTTTGAGGAGTCCGACCTGGAAAAAGATTGTGAGGAGCTCCGTGAGCAGTTAGCTCTCAAAGACAGGGACTTAAATATGTTAGGAGAGGAAGTCCTCAAGAGTGCTGAAGAGCTGGACGAGGCCAGGACCAGGTAATGAAGTTAATAAGGGAAGATGCAGATCTATTCTTTGCATTACTTTTTCAAATGATGTTTATTATAAAGGTTTTATTTCTCAATGCACAATTTTCTCATGTTCATGCCACCTTAAAGGAAATTGTCTTTCTGATTTTGTAGTTCATTTTAAATTTAAAAGTGAATCCTTTTGAATATACTTAGTTAAACTATCTTTTGTGTGTTCAGGTGGGCCCAAGTAACAGAAGAGCTCAAGCAGGCTCTTTGGGAACTTGAGGAGGAAAAGGAAAAGCGGAGACAAGTTGAGGAGGAGATGAGCTTGAAAGCCCACGAACAAGACAACCTTAAGAACAAACTCAGTGCCTTACTCGAAGAGAGAGGGAAAGAGAATGAAGTAATGTTGATGGGAAAGGAGGCTGAATCGTTTGCTCAAACAACCCTGCTAGTCCCTGCTACCTTTTCATCAGTGGAGGAAGATAAACTAAAGAAGGAGAACGAGAAGGATTCGACACTCCTGTCTCATCGAAAACAGCAGGATTTGTTGGTAGAGTCTCTGCAGGAGATAAAACAAACTGCAGAATCCACCACACAGAGCTCACAACTTGAAGATGACAAACAGCTTGAAACACTACAGGTATATCAGTATAAAAAGCTTTCTAAGAATGTAGAGAGAAAACATGTTATTTTCTGCACACATTTATTGCAAATAACAGCAAGGCCATAACACAGCCAGCAAGATTGATATAATTAAAAATAATATTCAGGAGCAATCTGCTTGTACTCAAAGGCTCCAAGAAAGGTCAAGGCAATGAATTGATTAGATAAATGTGATAAACTGTACAAAAAATTAAATAAATTCCATTTCTTCCCCTTTCAAGGCACGTTGTGATGATCTCATGTCAGAGCTAGAGGAGACACGATTAAAGCATAAATCTGCATCTGACCTACTAGCACAAAGAACTACGGAGCTTGATGCTGCATTAAAGGAGCAGGAAACGACAAACGCACAGTTTCTAACTGTCCAAGCAGAGCTTGGGAGACTGCAGGATGAGCTGGAGAAGAGCCGAGGCTGTCTGGACAGTGCTGAGAAACAGAGCAGTGAACTGGAATCTCAGATTTTCTGTCTGAGACAAAACCTCACCAACCTGGAGGAAGCAAATGCCCAGGCCGTGTCAGAAAGGGAGGAGCACAGGAGAAAAGAAGAGGAGATGGATGAACAGATTAAAAAGATGGAACAGGTGCTTGAGGAGGAACTTGAACAGTTTGAAAACCTTCTAAAAGCCAAGGATGTTGAGGTGATTCTTTTTTTTAATGTATGTATATATTTTGTAAGTGATGAGTTGAAGGTTGGCTATCCAAAGGGATCTTCATGGTGTACAAAATCACTTTCACAGCTGGTTGAAGAGAAGGAGAAATGGGAGGAAGAGAGGCAGGAGAAGGAGAAGGCGCTCCTTGATGTGAGGCATATCCTGGAGGAGCAGAGGAGGGAGAGAGCAGAGGAGGTGAAAGTGCTACTGGAGAGGCAGGCCCAGACTGTGGAGGCAGCTACAGAGAAGCTCAGGACGTCTTACCAACAGGAGATAAAAGACCTAATGGATAAACATCAACAAGAGGTGAGATTTACAAACCACACAAATGTTAAAGGGCATGAATTTGACATTTAGAATAAATTTATATGTCATTTGTGTCACTAATCTGTTTAATTGCCTACATGTAGATTTCGGAGTTGAACACCCGCCAGGAGACAGAGCTGCTGCAGCAGCAGGCCGCGAAGGAGGATGAACAGAAGAGACAGATCAGCCTCATCAAACAGGTATTAGAAAAAGCAAAATTCCACCATAGTGCTCAGAAGTACTTGGACATCTGTAACCAAGCTTCTTGATTTTTTTTTAATGCTTGTACCATTGTTTTATATGATTTTTCGGCCTCTGCCATTGTTTGTGTTCCCTCCTCTGCAGGTGACTGAACGCGAGCATGAAAGGATGGTGTCAGAGCTGGTTGCCAAACACAAAGAGGAGCTCAGTAAACTGAGAACAGAGCTCTCCCTGGAGTTGAGGGAGAGCATGGAAGCTGCCCACCAGGCTGAATTGCAGCAAGCACAGGTACAATATATACACACCCACACACCTGTATATAACCATTCAAAAGTTTGCGGTCACCCAGATAATTTTGTGTTTTCCATGAAAAGTCACACTTCTATTTACCACCATGAGTTGAAAAATAAATAAAAAATATAGTCAAGACATTGACATGGTTAGAAATAATAATTTGTATTTGAAATATTTTTTTTTGCTTTCAAACTTTGCTTTCATCAAAGGAAGGCCAGTTTTCTAGCTTCTCTAACCAGCTAAACTGTTTTCAGCTGTGCTAACACGATTGGACAAGGGTTTTCCAATCATCCATTAGCCTTCTGACACAACGAGAAAACACATTGTACCATTAGACCACTGGAGTGATAATTGCTGGCAATGTATAGAGTGTATTTCTGATTAGTTTAGTAATCTCCATTGGAAAAAAAACAGTGCTTTTCTTTCACAAAGATGGAAATTTCTTAGTGACCTCAAACTTTTGAACAGTAGTGTCTATATATAGCCAGGGATGAATGAGTATTAACTAAATGCAAATTAATTTCCCTCTTGACATACTCTCACTACTAGATGTAGGAAAGCTCCAACATATAAACAGTACCTTGTGCTTTCATCCCCTAAGGTCCAAAAGACCCTCGAACTTGAAGCTTTGCGTCTAGAGCTGACAAGCATCCACATCCTTCCTCAGGCCTCCCTGAGGGAGACATTTGCCAAGGAGACTGCACTTGTGCAGATCCAGCATCAGTCAGAACTAGACCAGCTCAGACTGCAGCAGGAGAGAATGCAGGATTCGCATCGCCGAGACATGGGTGAGTCTAGAGTCGGCCAGTGTACTTTTACATCTGCCCTCGAGTGCACTCAACATGTGCGCTGTTATGGATGTGGCTAAGTCACCCTCATTCGTGAGAAGCTTCAGGAGAAATCACATGACTGATGTAGACAAATTCTTTCGTTTGTGTCGTATGTGTTTTTATCAGATGGGTTGAAGCAGCAGTGGGAGGCTCGAGTCGCTCAGGAAAGAGCATCAATGGAGGAAAAGCAGGCCAAAGAGATACAGGTCAAGCTTTATGAACAAAATACCATAATAATGTTGCATTCAATAATAGCAGTTCAGTGATTTATTTACCAAATTGATGTAATTTGTATTATTTATTATAATTCATCAAGTTCTCTTCTTTTCACAGGCTCTAAGGTCGGAGTGGGTGAAGGAAGCTGAAAGCACCCAGTCCACCCTGCAGACATCTCTCTCAGAGACGCAGAGCAGCCTTACTAGCACCCAGACGGAACTTTCTAGCACTCGTTCATCCCTCATCCAGACCAACAACGCTCTAACTGAAGCCAAGGCAGCGCTGTCCCAGACCCAGTCAGAGCTGCAGGATTCAAAGAAAAGGCTAGAGGAATTCCAGGCCTCCAGTAAGGAACAGAACCAGAAACTACAGGAGGAAATTAAACAGGCCTGTACTGACAGAGACACCGCCGCCCGTGAGTTGCATTCCGCTACAATCCTTCCAGCCTCCCGCCCTCCCTTCCCCACTCAGTGCATACTTCCACCAAGACAGAAAATTAGTTTGAGATTTGCAAGGATGAATTGTGCAACCTCTGTGGTCGTTTTAAGATTTTACTTTATGCATTTTTTGTAAGTAGTACATATTGTGTCCTAATTTATAAAAAAAAAAAATACTTTTGTGAATGCTACTTAGGTGCTCTGGAGGAGTTGGTTTGTAGCCATAAGGCAGTGCTTCAGGAGACAGAGCAGCAAGTACTCCACCTAGAGGAGAAGGAACGGCAACTGCAGCAGGAGGTGAGTTCACTGAAAGGCATTAAGTGTGAAATTGCCAGAGTCAAACCTTACAAATCATTAATATTTTTTAAACATCACAGTACATTAAGTGATGCCTTCTCTCTGTGAACAAGTTATTGCACCTACAAGAGGAAAAGGACCTGCTGAAACAGAGTTCAGAGGAAGAAGTAGCTCAGCTGTGGGCCCAACTGGAGAGTATGAGGACTAGTCGACAAGAGCTGGGAGGTGAGATCTATGAACACCCAAGTACTTTGTCAATCTACTTATTTTTTTTTTTTTTAAACCAGAAATTAAATGCTACTCATGTATACTACGTAGGATCTGTTGAAAATATTTTGTTGCATTGCCGGTCTCTTAACATAGTCTCTTTTTAAACCTTATTATCTCACAGAACTGAAGGAGCAGCTGCTAGCTCGATCGTGTCGTGTTGATGATATTGAGCGCCTGAAGACAGAGTTTAATCAACAGAAACAGGAAATCAAAGAGCAGAATGAGGCTGAGCTTGAAAGCCTGAGGAGGTATGTATGCACAAACAGGCATGTATGCACACATGTAGTCTTAATGGTTTTTGTTTACAGCTTTTGTTGTTTGCTGAACTGGTTTGCACAATGTACCTTTTTGGAGAATTTCTTCACTATGTCAGTCGTGAACTTCCTACCTTTATGTGAATGCATGTTTTACTGCACTCTTCCTTCAGGTACTTTGAGCAGCGGTTGGGGGCAACAGAAGAGAGCTACAGAGAGGAAATTGCTCTGCTCCAACTGAGGCTGGTAGAAGGTGCACTAGAAGAATCTGTGCTTAAAACCACGGATGAGAGGTAGGCCTGCAGATCGATATCTAAGACAAGATATATGTAATGAAAGCTTGGATTAAGTTCTTTGACTATCAGCATGTTTGGTCTCCATTTCAGTTTCACATCTCAAGTTAAAGCTGAAGAAGGAAACATTGACCTGCCAGAGAAACAAAAGGTAAAGGTGAACAAATTATGTGGGCACATTAAAAGCACAAGACCTGCAGTCGCCAGATACATGTGTGACATTGAGCAGTTTTGAATTGCTTAATTGTATTTATGCTAAGCATCATGCTATGTCTTATTCAGGAATTGCTTGACAGTTTGCACCTTCAACTGGAGGAGCAACACACAACAGAGCTGGCCAGCCTCCGATCCTCTTTACTTCTTTCCTTTAAGGAAGAGCTGCAAGAGGTCAGACATACAAACTTGGTCTTTTTGTCTTTCAGTCTTTTCTTTGATCTTTTGTTCCTGACAAAATCCAAAATTAATCTATAATGTGAAGGTTATTGACATAGAGCTCACACCTATACACTTGTTGGATGTCATTACATGGGCTTTAGGTACGATCAGACCTCACAGATCATTACTATGAAGAACTGCAGGAGATGAAGACTCGTCATGCCTTGGAGATAGAGCAACTCAGAGCCAAACTTTCTGAAAGTCACCTACAAGGTACTTTTTGTGTACATATGAAACATTTGTAGTTTTGTATTTAAGAATTAGTGAAATTAAATCTCTTTGTTTTTCCCCTAGATCTCACCAGAGTCCGGTTAGAGGTGGCAAGACAGGTTGAGGTGAGAAGACAATACATTAATCTATACTTCATATTACCCATTGGGATCACCATATCGTGAAAGTAATTATTGTAATTTTAATTAGGTGGAGGTTGAACAGAGAATGTGGCGTCACACTGAGGAGCTGCAGACCAGAATGACCATCATCCACCAACTGGAATGCAGACTTGCTGACTTGAGCCACCAACATGGCGTAGAAATGCAGAACAACACAAAAAAGGTTAAAAAAAATGGTTTTAGGAGCTGTATATAGATATTAACATGCTTTTAACAGTAAATTATGGTAACTTCAGAGCATAGAGCTTAAATGTTGAAATGTTTTCAGTTGAAACTGGAGTTTGCTGAGGAGCTCATTCATCTTGAGGAAGCTCTGAAACAGGAGACGGAGGATGTGACGGAAGAAATGAAGAGGATGAGTGAAGAGCTCCAAATGAAGCATCAAGCTGAGGTCGCTGCCTTGAGGACAGACCTAGAGAGAGAGATGAAAAGGGAGAGAACATGCTTAGAAAAAGCCCTCGAGGAAGAGGAGCAGAAGTTGAAGTCTCTACAGGCTGTACTGGACAATAATCAGAGTAAGATCAGTTAGGAGATTCAAAGGCAGAACAATATTCACAATTTATTAGCTAATTTATAGCTTCCAAGCAGATAAGTGATTGGAATTGAAGTAGTTCTTCCTCAATTTGTAACGCATTGTGTTTTAGGCCCGCAGGTCCTGTTAGAGAGGCAGAGATTGGAGGCCCATTATGACAGTGAGCTGCAAAAGGCAAAAAGCTCAATGGCAACAGAGATCCAGGAGCTCACTGTTCTCCTCCAGGGGCAGACTGAGGAGCGGCTCTGCAAAACCCAAGAGAGGTGAGTTAATCCAGCTGGTGGTCAATGGTTCATCAGGGGGTTAAACCCCGCAACCTAAGCCATATTTGTATTGTGTTTAGCAAGTTCTACTTTGTTTTACACTACTTTTCCTCCCTGGTTATGCTTCCTAAATTATATGAAAAATGCTTCTGAAATCTGCAGCATCCTCCCCTGTTTTGTGATATATCAATGTTTTTGTTATGCTTTGTTAATCTTTTTTGTGTGTGTGTGGTCAGGTTTCAAGAGGAAAAGGCAGTGTTGGAGCAGTGTTTGGCACAGAAATATGAAATCTCTCTGGCAGAGCTTAAAAACAAACATAAATCCGAGCTGGAACACGACAGACCAACACTCCTGAACAAACACTCTCAAGAGATGGACACACTCAATACCGAACACAAAGCCCAGCTCGATGCACTCGGTGCCAGTCACAGAGATCAGCTTGCAGCCATGTCTGTTAACCTTGAATCCAAGCACAACGCTGAGCTTGTTGCCTTGGAAGCGGCCCTCAATTCCAAACGAAAGGCAGACCTTCAGGTTCTGGAGGCTGTGTTTCAGGAAACCAGTCGAGCTCAGCTTGAGGCTCTAGAGGCAGAGTTGGCTCACAAGCACCAGGAAGAACGGGATGAACTGGAAAAGAGGATGCTGGGTAACATGGACACATTGGAAGCCACATACCTGAAGGAAATTCAAGTAAGTACACAGTTCGTAGTTCACCAAAATACAACGCTGATCCTTCCTATTTGATTAATGCCAGTGTCTTTTTTTTTAATTTAAGACACTACAAGATGAAATGGTGCAGCTTAAGGAGAGACACTGTCAAGATGTTAATCGTCATAAATTGGAGCATCAGCAGATAATGGAGCGTCATGTCGCAGAGCAGCTGTCAATCAGAGAGGAACTAAGGAAGGAGCTGGCTCAGCTGCACATGGAAAAGTTTACTGCCATGGCAGCTGAGCTCAGCCACGTTCACAAGGTGAGAAAGGAGGCTGATTTGTTGACCCTCAAGGCTAACCTCCAATATAAGATGCACTTTATTAAAAGGTGAAATTTCACTCTCTACTTTTAACATGACTGTATGCAATAAGGACGTTATTTCGTCACCAAAACCTACTTGCAACAGCCTAAAAATGAGTTTATGTACTTGATTGTTTTACAGACTGAGCTGTTTGAGCAGAAAGAAGCCTTAGATGCTGAACACTGCAAAGCTCTGGAGACCCTTAAGAAGCAGGTATTTATCTTCTATTTAATAGCTAAAATTGTAGTTATCATACTGTGACAATGATGGTGAAAAACTGATGTAATGTTTCTTGCATTGCATGAAATTTGTCGTAAGCAATGGAAAAATACTTAACTGCTCAGGAGCAAAAATGTAACATGTGAATTCATTAGCTAGTCAAACTGATGAATGTTTTGGATATAGACAAAAACAAACTTTTCTTCATTGCTTTCCATTATGATTCTGTTTTAATGGTCAGCAAGACTTCACTTTGTGTTGACATGATGCTGGTCTTTCTCAGGTTTTAGAGCTGGAGCAGCAACACAGCACTGCTCTACAGGACCTCGCACATTCCTACACTGTGGAGAAAAGGCAACTTATTGAACAGAACCAGCACCAGCTACAGGTGTGTATGTGTGTACGATCATGCCTGTGTGAATCATAGAGTAAATAAACTCTTGACGAGTCAGTGTTAGTGGTTTTCATTAGATTTTTTGTCTCTGTGGGTCTCATGGCTCATTAGAGAACGGATTAGTCATTTTTCATCCGTCATAATGGTGTATTTGTGTCAAGAGGCACCGAGTATTTATTTGGATGTGTTTTTTCACGCATGGAACGTGTCTTCTGTCTTAGGAGTTGAGGGGCATCTCTGCACGAGAGTTGGAGGCGTGTCGCAGGGAGCTTGAAGAGGAGTCAGCAAGACAACGGCAGCACTTCCTAGAAGAGGCAGAGCTCCTCAAAGTCCAATCAGAGGAGAGGCTGCAGGACCGGATTTATCGGCTGAAGGTAAAAGACTGAGATGCTTGGGTGAGATGAGGAGAAAAAGATGAATGTGGATAAATTTGAGGCACCCTTTTCCTGAAAGTCCTTTGTGACACTCATGTTCTCTGCATTTATTCTCTATTTCGTATATGTGGAATATATGATAATAGGATTTCCCCATTCTTTTCATTTTAAGTTGTGTATTTATTTGACCGAGTGTCCATTACGTAATAGCTCTGGATTATAGACAGCTGTAGTGTATTTTGTGCTATCGTCGTCTCTAAGCTCCAGCTGCACTAGTTGATTCCCAGGGTTAGTTCTTTCTCTTGGATTCTGTCCCACTGGAGCTTTATTCAAACCCAGTTTCCACATAATCCCACCATCATACACGTAGAAGTGTTCTTGTCTCTGTCTCTCTGCTTTCTGAATCTGTTCTGCTGGGTTGTGCGTGTTTGTGTTGCTGCCATCTGAACAGTGGATAAATGGGATGGATCTAAGCTTTTTATCCTCTGATGTAGAAGGTTTTAAGGCTGAAGGTCGTTTTTTCCAGACATTTTCAACATCTGAAATGGGGCAGCAGCCATAAGTGAGTTAGACGTAGCCAGGCCTTTGTAGCTGGGCAACAAGTAAACTTACTGTAGTTTTTAAGGTTGTGATCTGCACCTTTTTTTATTCATGTGTTTCCACTTTCTTTAAAGACTGAGTTTGAAGAGCAGAAGGAGGCGGGGCTTGAGGACCTGAGGCGGGGCTTCGCATCTGAACAAGAGGAGAAAGAGCGCAGCTACACCGGCAAAATGAGCCAGCTCACGGCCCAGCTGCAGCAGCTAGATGCTGTGGTAGCCCAGGTAACACACATATACACACACACACATACATAACCCCTACCCAATCCAGTGTTTAACAGGCCACTGTCCATTTCTTCAGTGCAAATGAAAAGCTTCAGTATGAACCTGTCATTTGACATTCTAAAGGAGACAAATGAGATGTAGAAATCAAAAGCCAAAAGAAAATCCTGAATTTGACCTTAAAATAAGAATACCATTCATTTATCTTTTCATCTGGAATCAGATTACATCTTGTTTAATAAGATTATCACGTCAAGGAATCCTCAGATTAATCTGTGTGTGTTTGCTGGCGTCATGTGTCCCCATTTGAGTTGGGTCTTGATGTTTTTTCTCTTTCTATTCATTCATATTCTGCCAGGCACTGAAGCAAAGCTTTGTTTTGCTGTTTGCATTTTGTTGTTGTGGAGATTTGAAGCATTCTGAAACATGTATATTAATTGTTTACTTGTAATCCCTGTGGTGAATGACATTTGTTAAAATATTGGAAGTTTTCCTTTCTTTCCAAAAAACTCTTTTGTTTGAATCCCTACCATGCTAATTCTAAATGTTGATTCAACTATCAGCCTAAATGACAGTATAGTAATAGGTATATATTCTGTTTCCACGGCACCTTCCTAGCTTGGCTGCTTTAGTGAGATATTAACGCTTACACCCCCCTCACGAGATTAGCAAAGAGAGTCCGAAGAGGGTTGGGAGGGTACGGTTGTCTAGGCAACAGCTTTGTTTTGTTGAGGCAGGAGGCTGCATGAGACGTGTTTGATGAGAAGGAGCGGGAGAGAGAACAGAAAGAGAGGGAAGGCATGGTAAAAAGAGAGGGACAAAATGAATTGCTCAAGGAAGGAAAGGTAAGAGGATCCACTGCAGATCTTAAACGAAACTACTGAGGGAAGGTATAGCAGTGCTTTCAGAAATCGGCTCCCTCCCACAGTGAATTGGCGGTGAAGCAGGGTACTTCTGCCTGGGATGCCTGATGATTGCGTTCATGTACGTATGTGTATATGTGTTTGTATTTATATGCATTAGGCTAATTTTTGAGAAGTGTTTTTTTGGTATTTTTAATATATTTTTGAGTTTTGGTTCAGATAGAGCTGGTTGACTCTTGAAGTCATTTCTCTGAGAGGACATCTGGTTTTCATTCCCGTTTTTATAAGCAGAACAAATTCCTGCTTTTGTCATGCTCTTGGTTCTGATAGGATGTTGATGACCTTTATTGTGAATAAATCATAACAGAAACGGTAAAGCATTGTGTATATAAGGTGTGGTGTATGGGGCGAAGAGTTGTCTTTATTTTTGATGAATATGTTGCATTGAAGCTAACTCTGCTCTGCACCTTTTTCACATCTCTCAAAGTTAGAAATCAAAGGCTTTTTTAACAAACTAGCGATCCAGTCTTTGATATTGATTAATGAAATTTGGAACATCCTGCCATGATTGTTTGTGGTTTCTGCCAGTTTCCTTTTGAAATCCACTCTCTTTGGATGTAAGATCTGAGGACAAGGATGAACAAAGCAGCTCAAGACTGACCTATTAATTATACTAGTCTTGTTTTTGTTTTCTTATTTATGGTATTAATGTATATTTCATCTGTTTTTAGTCTACATGTATGTCTGTTGCTTTTTTTGTTTAATGTAAACTACTTTTTAATGCTGTTCTTGAATAGTGCTATATGAACATATAGATATGTTATAAACAAGTCACAGCACAGGTGAGAACCAGTTATTTATATTTATATAGTTTTATATGAAATGTTGGTAAAATTTTCAGGCTTTCCCTTTGTCGATTGTTTTGTCTCCAGCTGCGAGCAGAGGTCGGCTGTCTGCAGGGCGAGTTAGAAGGGAAGCGTGCAGAGATGGACACTATGGACACCCTCCTCCAAAGAAGGGAGCGAGAGAGTCAGGAAGGAGGCAACCTTCTTAAAATGCTCACTGATGACTTGCAGACTGCTAAAGAGGAAAGGTAAGAAATGTTCAGTGTTGGATCTTTCAGGTATAGGTCAGCTGGTTAATTTGTATGGAGACTTTCTCAGTTAAATTTTCCACATGGCAAGAAGCACTTATAAATTTCAGGACTAAAGAGCATATTTTACATTGCTGCTACTACTGGGCTTTCAGCGTTTTCCCTTTTGTTTGTTTTTTGCCTTATAAATAAATTGGAAATAAAATATTACTTGTTATACCACCAATGTTGCACTGTATGATATTTTACTATTTCACTAAACCTCTCTACTAACTTGACTGGATTATTTTTCTGTGTGAATACTAGCCAAGTATGTTAATCTCTTCAGAGATTTAGTCTCTGCACACTCTCATGTATTTTGCTTTGTGTCACTTTTGTTCTGCAAGACGTAACCTGCACCAGGCCAATGACAAGCTGAAGAAGGTGCTGATTGAGATGCTTCGCATCACTATTGCAACAGAGGAACTCATCGGACAAAAGATCAGTGCCAGAACCAAAACGACTGAGCAGACAGCCCATCAGAAAGGCTCAAAGGGGAACAAAGATGCACATGAATCAGGTCTGTTATGTGTGGATCTTCACCTTTGTATTAGAGAAACACTGCAAGAAGTTGCTGTATCTCTAGATCTTTTGACCTGTTTTTTTTTTTTTGTTGTTTTTTTTTATAGGTATTTCAGTTGCGGATATGTCATCCGAGGACATGGAGCTGACCCATCTGCTCTGTGAGAGCCTGCTCGTTTCAGATACACAGATCAACCCTGGAGGAGAGGAAGCGGCTCTGAGCGCCTGCAGTAGACTGCGTCAGGCAGTTGACACACTACTGGAGCTCCTCAACCAGGCCAACATTCAGGTAAAGTGTGTTTAGAAGAACCAATACACCCAGATGTTTCTCAAGGATCATATTCACAGCAAGAACGTCTTCTCGTACAAACAAACCTGTCTTTTAATCTTGAGTTTGTTACCTTTTCTTTAGCTGGAGCAGACTCATGATGTCCACCTTTCTCTGGAGGAGAAGTTCTCCCAGGGCAGAGCAGACTCCGCCCAACTCCTTGAGCAGCACAAGCTCTTATTGGAACAGCTCGATCAGGAGGCGAAGCTAAAGAGTCAACTCCAGCTGGAGCACCACAAGGCTGAGGGTGAGCACTGTATCCTCGTTGGCAGCATAACCGAGAAATCTATTAAAGCAAATCCGAGTTAACAGTAGTTAATCCAATGGCTGATAACAGGCCTTGTTCTGACAGTGTTCCAGGCGACACTGAAGTCTAAACCCAATGAGTTGTGGGGCTGAGCTTCCTTTCATGTGAACCCTCTGCGTATTCAGGGCTACTGGAGGGATACATGGCAGAAAAAGCCATCCTGGAGGAGACTCTGCAGCAGAAGGAGGCACAAGAGGAGAGACTAGTGGAGGAGCTGGAGGACCTGAAGGTGAAGCTGCACCGGATGCAGGGCCTCACCGAGGAGCTGGACGCCCTCAGAGCGAAGCACCAGGAGCTCAGCGAGGAGCACGCAATCCTCCTGCGTCAAAAGGAGCATCTCTCCTCCGGTCTGGGAGAGAGGGAGAAAGGTGAGTTGGAGCGAAGTTCTAAATCGTGAAATCATCAGTGTCTCGGGCTGCATATAAATGTTACGTGACCTCTTTAGTGAGCTTGACCACACGCTTATGTAATGTCTGTGCTCAGATGTGTCTTCTCTCCATAGGCCATTGGCTCAGTTTAGATCCTGACGCAGGTTTGTGGGTCAGAGTGGAGTGTGAGTGTATTGGGGCGGGGGGTGAATATGCAGTATCTTTGCTGTGATGTGTGAGGTTGCTCTTTGTAGCGCTGGCCTTTCCAGTAGTTTGTAGCAAAGGCTCTTGAAGTGCTTTGCTGTGTCATTTATATTAATTCAAATGAGGGAATGCATTTACTGACTTTTCATGAGGAAAGGCCCAGTATGTTTAACCCATTTTCTATGCCTTTGCCTGCCTTTTATTCCTTTTTATTATATTATTTATTATTTTATTCCTGACCTCCTTCTCTCTTTTATTTAAAGCTCTACTGGCAGAGGCAGAGCGTTTGACCCAGGACAGACTGGACTTGCAGCGGCAGGCAGAGAAGGACCACAGCTCTCTGTCCCTGCGCCTCAGGGCCCTGGAGAGGGAGCTAGAGGAGCAGGAAACAAAGGGCCTGGAGACCGAGCTACACCACAAGACCAGCACTGAAGACCTCAACCAGCATATCCAAGCGCTGGAGAAACAGCTGAAACACAACCGGCACTTCATAGAGGTGAGTTTTTACTTGGCGCTGAAGATCCCTTATTTAAATGTAAAGTATAATTCTTTATTCCTTTCACATCCGTTTTTATGTGACTGATGGTATCGTTTATTTCTTCCTTTATTATGCCTTTAGGAACAAGCCGTTGAGCGTGAGCACGAGAGAGATGAGTTCCAGCAGGAGATCCGCAGGCTAGAGGCCCAACTCAGACAGACGGCCAGCGTGGACATCAAAGGACACAGGGTGCGGTGCAATTACATGATGGGAAGCGTGTATGCAAAAGATGAAGGGAGGAACAGTGTCAGATTTCAGCACTCCATTGTGATTCTTTTAAATAATGTCCCCATGTCACAAATTCGGCTAATCCTCATCTTGATTTTATTCCTTTTTAATTTTTTTTTTTTTAAAGAACATTATCACAAAATGCTTCCAAAATGCTTATAATTTCTAGGTACAGAAAGATGGTGGAAGTGGCAAGAGTTTGCAGTGTCTGTGCTTTTTGTTGTTTTTGCTGTGATAAGTGTCTATTGCTGTTTGGATTATAATTCATTACTACTTGCATAGGTTGAAGTGATGAATGTATGTTTGTTTGTCAATGAGCCTGACTTTTGCCATGTGTTTATCCCTGTGCTGAACGGATTGCTGTAGTTTGAGGACTTGGTTCTGCAGGTATGAATTCTAACCGTAGCATTGTTGTTCTCTTAGCTACTCTGACTCTTGTGCATGGCGTGTTCTATAAATCATTATTTTTGTGCAATCATCTATAGATAAATTTTAGTGCCTTTTTTTATATGCTTCTACACTGATGCCCATTTCATCATCCATTTGCTGATATTCATTTTCCTCCACTCCTTACTTCATTGCTCTTTCGCCTCCATCTCATTACTCTCTGGAATGGCTTGAATTGAACACTCCGTACAAATGGCTGCAAACCCAGAAGGGCTTATTTAGCTAAATCGCCTTGCTATACTACTAAGTCTAGAATCCCATTATAAAAAATCGTGTCCCCTATTTGTGTCTGTAGGTGGAAAGTCTACAAGCCATCATCAAAGACAAGACCGAGGACCGTGCCTCATTGCTTGCAGCCAATCAGCAAGCGCAGCGTGATCTCGCCGAACGTAATGAGGAGATAGACAAGCTAGCGGGACGAATTAGAGAGCTCGAGCAAGCGTTGATCAACAGCGCCGAGAGTAATAGATCCATTAGTCAACTTGAACAAGAGCTTCATAGGGTGACACTGAGAGAACAGGAGCTCACACAAGTAAGAATAAATGTAACTTCTCAAATTTAATTTATTTTTAGAGTCTGTTTGCATCCTTGATTTTTTTTTTTTTTGAATTCACTCATCTACTCCTGTCAGGATAAGCAGGCACTGGAGCAGCAGCAGCTGTCCAACAGGCTTCAGATCTCAGCCCTGCAGTCCAAATTGGATGAGACGAGGCACTGTTACCAGGACAACGTTCGTGACCCCACCCAGGAGCTTAGAGATGCCCTGGACACTGCTCAGCAGAGCCTCCAGAGCAAAGAGCAAGAGGTCTGTATGATGTTTTGCAAATATTTGTAGTAGAAATGAATTCTTGTTGTTGGTTGATGCAGTTGGCTGCAGTGCCACCTTGTGGCACAAATCTCCTCTAGCTTTTTATAAGCCACCACAAGGGCATCTATTAAAATCTCTTCATAAAATTTGTACAATTATAGAAAATATATTTTTTTTATGTATTTATTGGGATATTTTTGTTTCTTAGGTTGAAGTCCTGCTTGGCCAACTGGAAAATGTGCAGAGGGACCTGAGCATCAAAGAGGTTGAGCTGAAACACCTCACGCTACAGCTGGAACTGCTAACCAATCAGAACACAGCTCATATCAATGAGCTTCAAGAACAGATTGCTGCCCTTAAGGTTAATGCTACTTGTCGTCATACTGAATTGGTATAAATTTCATTTAGCTATATAAGCTAAACAAGCTCTTAGAGATATATTAGTTGGAAGATTATTTATTTCTGTAGCCTTGCCCAAAGAAAATCGTTTTCAATTATTGAACTTCCTGTGGAAACAAAGACAGAAATGAATCTTATTTTAGATAGATTTGTTGGAAAGAAGATAAAGTTGATTATGTGTGTTAATGTTTTTAGAACAGGTGTTTAAATATACAGCAAAATGCACATTCCAATGTAATTTTTAGCTCCTATACATTTTATCTTTGTCTCTTAAAGGTCTTCATGTTCATGTAGTTTTGAATATTTAATGTTCATTCTATGTAAAGCAAGGCTGGTTTGTATAGCACATTTAAAAAAACAAAACAAGGTAATTCAAAGTGCTTTATATAAAACATTAAAAGCATCAAGATACAATTTAAAAAATTGATTAAAAGCAGGGGAAAAAGTTAATTATAATATTAAAAGTAAAAAAGATTCTGTGCTCTCACTTATAAACAGTGCGAGTTGCAGCAGACCTGCAGTTCTCTGGGAGTTTGCTCCAGATATTTGGGCCATAGAAACTGAACGCTGCTTCTCCATGATTAGTTCTGACTCTGGGAACAGAGCGCAGACCTGTCCCAGATGATCTAAGCAGTCTGGATGGTTCATAAGGGAACAGCAGATCGGAGATATACATAGGCCCTAGACCATACAGTGCTTTATAAACCAGTAAAATATTTTTAAGTTAATTCTTTGGCAGCCAGTACGAAGACCTCAGAACTGGAGTGATATGATCTATTTTTTTAGTCTTAGTGAGGACATTAAATAACATTACAACAATGTCCAACTCCACTTGCAGGAGACTGTGTCTGCCCTCACTGTATTCAAGGAGGAGACCGAACAAAGGGAGGTGGAAAACACAGAGGAAGAAAACCTCCCCTCAGCACTACTCCAGGAGAAAAACCAGGAGATCGACCACCTCAACAATGAGATTCAAAGACTGGAACAAGAGCTGGAAAGCACCAGTAACAACAAGGTCAGACAGACTAGTACACACAGAAGTGGTCAAAGGTGATCAGCCTTGATGTTTAAATATATAAAATTGTTTGTTTTTGGTCTTTGTCTCAGGCTTTGGAGTCCGACCTTGAGGATCTGCGCTCACAAGTGGAACATCTTCAGTCTGAAGTCACCAGAGTGCGCGAGGACAAGCAGGAAGAAGAGGAGCGCCTTCATGAGGTCATCAGCACGCTGCAGGCCGAGCTTGCTACACTGGGCCCCAACCTGCATGAAGTCAGTGACTCTCAGGATGGCGACAGCATCAATCCCTCGCCTGCTCCCAGCCCCGAACCGCCACACTACAGCATCCAAGAACAAGAGAGACGAGGAGGGCCGAGCAGCCTGAAGCAGGAGCTCAGTCTGACTCATTCCGCCTCCTCGCTTTCCCTCCGATCGCATCTCAAGGCCCTGCAGAGTCAGTTGGAGACTGTGCTGGCAGAGAAAGAGGGAATGGAGCGGTTGCTCCTCACTCAAGAGGAAGAGTATAGAGGACATGGAGACGAGCTTGGAAAGCGGCTGAAAGCTGAGCGGGACAATGTAGATAAGCTTCAAGGTCTCCTCATCCTAAAAGAGGCTGAGCTAGAGGAGGCTAAAGCTCAGGTAGAAGAGGAGAGGGAGAAAAGGAAACTATCTGAGGACGAGAGAGACAATTGCAAAAATCAAGCCCAGGGGGCGGAAACCCTGCAAGATGAGAACACCCACCTCAGCTCTCTGGTTATGGAACTCCAAAAGAAAGAACAGGAGAGAGTGAACGAGATTGAGACTCTACAAACACAGAAAAAGGAGATGAATATAGAGATGAACACCCTCAGAGAAAACAGTCTCATGCTTGAGAGACAAGTCCTCGAGGTAAGAGCTGAGGTGTTAAACCTTGAGGAACTGGCTGCTGAGGAGAGAACAAAAGTCGAAACACTTGAGACCGCAAAACGAGAGTTGTCTGTTGAACGGGAGGCGCTGAGAAGGAGAGAGGTGAAATTACAGGAGGAAATTGAAAGGCTCAGAAAGGAAGTCGATTCAATGAGAGCCCGTCTCGAGGATCTGACTGTTCAGTTCAATGAAAAGGAAACCTGCCAAGAAGAAGCTCAAAAGGAGGTGCTGGTGAGTGTCAAAGGTGACAATGGTCAACATGAAGCAGTGTGTGAAAACCAAAAACTGAACAGAGTAGTTTTTAGCTTTTACATTTTGTTTCTTTTGTAATTGTCAGAAAGGTGATAATACTACTTAATGTTTCTCATTGAGTTGGTGATAGTGGTTGTACTGGACTGCATTATAATGGAATCTCAGACCTTCATCAAAAATGAAAGTTTTTTTTAGCTTATTCTACTCATAGGTGGCCTTATCTATGTTTCAACTGTTTCAATTAAACCAGGCACTAGCAACTTGAGGAAGGGGTCCCTGAGTGCCCACAAAAATTAAAAAGGGGCTATTTGTTACCAAAAAAAACTACATTTAAATGGGGTCCCCTGGATGCCTAAGACCACCACTGATGGTACTTTACTACTCTATTTGACACCCCCCCCCCAACTGAAAACAGAAGATTGTTCCATAGATGGTTTTGTAGGTAGGGTTTGTAGGTACACTACAGTTAAAAAAAAGAAAGAAAAGAAAAGCTAAATCTGGTCCTAACAACACAGACTAAATCTGAGGTCTGGTCTAGTGAAATTGTCTTATTCTTCAGCCTGTTACAGCTTTGAATATTTTCTCTTTGTAACACTGTCTAGATAACTCAGTAGTCTCTTTCAACAGACTCCGGGTTCAGGACAGGAAAGGTCTTGCTGCTACTCCTCCTGTTCCTTTTTTTTTTTTTTTTTTTTTTTTTTGCTAGCATACAGCTGTGCTAGCTGCAAGACCACATCTGGTTGTAGTTAGTACCGATAACGCATCATTACAGCGTCACTCCCGAGCCAGCAGACTGTTACTCACACAAAGGAAGTGACTTTAAAACGAGGAAGTAAAGGGAAAACTTTTGGTAGCTCTTATTTTTGACGCTCTGATGCACTTAATTTTTTGTTTCATAACTTTTTGTCCTGGCAGGATGTGGTAAGGACTGGTTGTGGTTGTTGGAAAGAAAACATGGAGGCTTATAATGGATATGCTGGGTTGCTGCATATTTTTGCAGTCTGGGCTGTTTTTGATGAGTGTTTTTAGCTAACGTAGCCTTTTTGTCAGCGTCCATAGGGAGG
Source organism: Lepturacanthus savala (assembly GCA_030544235.1). NCBI lineage: Eukaryota > Metazoa > Chordata > Actinopteri > Scombriformes > Trichiuridae > Lepturacanthus > Lepturacanthus savala. The sequence goes on from CM060469.1 coordinate 12,341,207, forward strand.
AATATATGTTGTAATAGATATTAGAATGAATCTGACATTATCCTGGCAATAGAGCATGCACATGTGGTACTTGTTAAAATTGCTGTTTTTGTTGTAAAGAATTTAATTCCTGTTATCTGACTCGTAGGCAAAACTGTTTCTCTGTATAACTGAAAACTATCAACAAAGCAATGTCAAACGTTTGATGTGTGGATGCAGGGTTTTATGAACCCCGGTCAAAAGACTTTACCATTTTGATACTAGAAGTTAATAAATCAGTTTCTCTATGTCCCAGACCAATGCAGAAGTGACCCTGGCTAAAGCAGATGCTGCTTTAAGACAGAAGGAGACAGAACTAGCCAGACTGGGAGAAGAGTACCAGGCTCTGAAGGTGGAGTTGACTGCAGTGAAGCAGGGGTTGAGTGCCAGCACAGAAAGGGCTGAGAAACTACAAGAGGAAGGACAGGTGGGAATTAAAATATGCACTAAATATTTAGATATTTACCAGATGGGTTTATCTATTTATGCCTCTGTCATCCCTATGCGGATTCATTTCAGGCACTGTCTGTTGTGAGATTTATGCAGCAACATGTGGTATATTATAACAACATTTCACAGCTGGATATATTGTTACTTGTTCCTGTCTGTCAGACCAAAGACCGTGCCCTAGCTGACCTTGAGACTGATAATCGGCGACTGAATGCGGAGCTTCATGGTCTCCAAGAGGAGCTGGCTGTACAGGAAGAGGAACTGGCCTATCACCAAAGAGAACTACAGCAACTCAGACAACGCTGTTATGATCAGGACACACTGCCTCACCATCAGGGATACTCACAAAAGGGTGAGTACTTAATCTTATTTTGCATAGCATTGCCTTATGCCAATACCATGCATATTCCTGCAACATATAGATTTTATAGTAGTTCTAGTGCAGAGTCTAGTGTAGTGAAACCAAGAGCATCTTTACTAAGATGCATTAAAGTGCTGCTTTAATGTTGCATATGTGTTTTATAATATGGATTATAATCTAATTAGATCTTTTTATTTTTTAAATCAAATAAACTTTCTTCTATTGATGTCACATTTGCTGATTAAGAATAAATGAATTTTATTCATCATATATATGTTGCTTTTGTTATCTTGTTGTAAATAGGATTATGAAATGCTGGTTTTGACAGAATATCTTATTAGCTCTAGGAACATGAAACAGATATTGTCCAATTTCTCCCTTTTTTTTGGATTAAAGATATGAATTGGAAAAATAAGCTGTAGAAAAATTGATACAAGAAATAGATTTGTTTAAGATGGATAATAAAGAACAGGCTTAATTTGTATGCTTATCACAGGATTGTGAAATTTGATCATTTGTGTAATTGTCAGCAAGACAATGACATCATGAAAATATCCTGATAATACATTTTTTTACATTTTTATCTGTTAGATGTTTCTCACAGAGCTTTCGAAGATGTTGTGAGTGTCTCTCGTGGTGAAGCATCACTGAGCTCTCCAGAGGTTCTAAGGCGACTCGAATGTTCCGAGGACAGACTCCCAGAACGGTTCCACACGTCTTTCTCTCGCCTGTCTGACCTCAGCGCTCTGAACAGCACGGGCCTGGATCTCCCGCAGGTCCGCACCTCTCCCAGGGTTGTGATGGAGCCGCCTCACTCCAGGACCATCACCCCAGAACCAGCCACACTGAGCACACACACACCAGGCTCCATGTCTGCGTCTGACAACTACTCTGTGCTGGACTCGTTGGACACTGACAAAGTACATAAATCATTTTGTGCATTTTCTAAAACTCTGTTGGAGCTTTTGTTTTCCTCTTCAGGATTCACAAAAAATTAAATTTCTGTAATCCCTTTTTTCCCTAAGATGCGTGAGTTGGAAGAACCTGATCTAACAGCGCCTCCATCCCCTTTTGGCTCCACCTCATCTTTATCTGCTCCAGAATGGGCCAGTGACGGATATGGCAGCAGTAAGTATCGCCACATTTAGGTCTTTGTATATTTGTAAACAAATCTGGCAAAAAAAATTAATCATAAAACTCTTTTTGTTTAATGCCGTGGTTCAGATGTGAGCTCAGAATTAGGTGCGAGGCTGAGAGTGGAGCTGGAACAGACTGAAAGGCTGGATGCTCAGTTTATAGAGTATCTCCGCTGCCGAGGCATGAACCCTACCGCTAACACAGACAGTGCTGCAGGCAGTATGAGCTACAGCGATGACTTGCTGTCACCTGAGCTCCAGGTAAGCTTCACACACACAAACCTGTGGTTTTATCTGACAGTGAGCTTCACTCAGAATCACTCAGTTTGTTCCTATCTTTCTACAGGGTCTGTTGAAGAAGGTGTATCAAGAAAGCTGTAGAATTCTCACTTTGTCCCAACGTCGTGCCACCTCCTCATCCCACCCGTATGCCCCAGACTTAACAGCCCTGTCACTGAGTCAGACCCACCATTATTCCGAAGAGAGCTCCGCTCTACTGAACCAACGGGACAAATCCTCCTCCAACCCCCCCATGAGCTGGCAGCAGGAGAAGAGGGCGCTGCAGGAGACTGTGGTCGCCCTCAGAGAGCTGCTCTGTCGAGTAGCTCAGAGACCCACGCATGTGAGTTTTTGTGGTTTTAACAAAAGAATGGTATACTATTTACTTTGAAATATATAAAGAAATAAAGGAGTTGGTGGATTTGTTGCCTGTCTTAGAGTAAATATTTAGAAGCTTAATGAGAGGGAGCTTGTTTTTCAGTTCCCTTGAGTATCCGTGCTGAGCATTTCACTTCTCTTCCTCAGACTGACGATGACTGGCACAGAGAGCAGCTACAAGCTCATGGACAGGTTGAATCCCGACTGAGAGCAGAGCTGGAGGAGAGCCACAAACAGCTGAAATGTGCCCATGATGTTCAGCAAGAGCAAAAGAATAAAATACAGTCACTCAGGTATTCAACACCTACTCGACAATGCACAAGAATGCTTTTTCCATTATATACTGGACACAAGTCACTGTTCTCTAGGTAATAAAAAAATATCTGTTCTGACCAGGAACATTTCTAGTTGGGTAAAATTATTTCATAGAATTCTCTCAATCAAAATTGTATTAATTTTAATGGCTATATTGTGTTTTCTTAGCTGATTTCAACCAAAGAGCATCCAGATGCTGTTATTGACCTTTGTCGCATGTATTATTCTCTCCTCACCATGTTCACAGAAGTTTCCAAATGTGCAGTAGTAGTGGTGAAAAATAAGGATGTAATTGTGGATATAATTGTTATAATTTCATCATTTTTCCCCAGGCTGGCTGTTGAAGAGGGTGAGGAAGCTTTGAGGAGAGAGCAGACAGGAGTCCAGGAGCTTCAGCAACAACTGGAGCAGGAAAGAGCTCTGATTCTTCGTAGGGAGAGGGAGGAGGAGGAACGGAGAGAGGTACGCCATAGACTTAAACATGCAATTTGAATCAAATTAATCTAGTTTAATTTATAATAAAACTATAAATTAAACTATAAATTTCTCTATGATTGAGTGGAATCCACAATGTAGTTCTTCTCAAACTCTCCTCTTTCTTCTCCAGGCTATACAGGTATCTTCTGACCAGCAAAGGTCAGAGATCATGGCTTTGAAGGGTCAGGTGGAGCAAGAGAGGGTGGCTTGCAGCAACCTCAAGCAGGAGCTTCAGATAGAGCAGTCCCGCAGCAGGTTGCTGGAAAAACGCTTGGACGAAACCCAGAAGGAGCTTGAAGACGAACGCCAACGCTCCTCACACAGACAAGACCTCAACATGCAGGAGAAGACTCGTCTAGAGCGCCTCCTGACTGAGGAGCAGTCTCAGTTAGCCCAAATCCACTCTAAACTTGCCGATACGCTAAGGAAACTGGATGAAGAGCAAGACCGTTGCTCCAGGCAACTGGATGAGCTCAGCCGCAGGCATGAGGCGGACGCGGCCAGGGACAGGAAGTTCATCTCTGACATCCGCGCCCAGCTGGAGCAGGAGCGACGGCAAGGGGAGGAGCTGGCGGCTCTGACAGACAAACTGAGGGCTGAGCTGCTGCAGAGTAAAAGGAAATGGGAAGAGGAGCACAAAGTGAGCGAGGAGCTCCGGAGGGAGCAGACCGCTTCCCGCCATCGCATAGCCATGGAGACCTTGAAGGAGCAGAAACGGGAAGCCAGCCAGGCTTTGGAGGTGGAGCAAGAGAGGTCCAGGCGGCATGAGGCGGAGCTAGCAGAGCTGAAGGAGAGGATCCGACTGCTGAAGGACAAGGAGAGGGAGAGGGAGGAGCAGTGGGAGAGAGAGAGGAGGAAGGGGAGGCAGGAGCAGATGGAGAGGGAGCGTCGACACGAGAGGACCAATAACAAACTGGTAGGACATCATCAGCCTTATTCTTACTTCACTTCTATACTCTAGCTCATATTTTATAATCTTCCAAATCATTTTGGACTCACTAAAACAGCGGTTTATGAAAACGTCTTTACTTTAGTGTGAGTTGGAGCTGTTGAGGCAGCAGGACCAGCAGCGCATGCAGGAGCTGCAGCGCACCCTCACAGAGCTTGAAAGGGAGGAGAGAGAGATGGCTGCTCAGAGGCTGTCTGGACGAACCACAGGACAGCAACACAAGGCTGCCACTTCACAGCATCTCCACAGTCACCCCCAGACTGATGGTGCACAGGCTGGCAGCACGCAACAAAGCCAGCAGGTACACAAGTCTCTTGTTGCCATGAGCTCCTCCAGCGAAGTGTTTTATTTGTAATAACAAAGAAAAAATGTATTTACTTTTCTCAACGTAGATGCCATCGTCATCGGCAACATCCGTCCTGCTGGAGAGGTTGATGAAAGAGAACTCTGAGTTGACAGAGCGTCTGACATCGCTGAGCCAGGAGAAAACCACCCTCAAACATAAACTTTCCTGCCTGGAGCGACAGCTGCGCCGCACGGAGAACGAGCTCGCCAAGGTCACCACAGAAACCGAAAATAGACCCATCAATGACGTGACCAGCAACGGCAAGGTCAGTCAAAAACACGACCACATTATACCCAATCTTTAAATAGGATACGATAGAGAGATGTCTGCTTTTCCAGAATAATGTAACAAGATTAATCACTGTTTCAAACTCTGTTGACAGCTTGCAAATGATTTAAAGCTGGTGCTAAGTCAACCGATAGTCCTCACCTCAAAATATTTGGTTTACTGCCATGTAGGCAAAGATAAGAGTGAAATCAATATAGCTCTCACTCAAAATGATTCATCAAAAATGGTCAAAAAGTTGTTGCTGATCAGTTTTCTGATCATTAACAAATCTTTGCAGTGATGAAACAATGACAACTTCTCTTTACTTGCAGGTCCAGCGTTTATATGAACGCTACCTGCGTGCTGAGAGCTTTAGAAAAGCTCTGGTGTACCAGAAACGTTACTTGCTGCTGCTGCTCGGAGGTTTTCAGGAGTGCGAGCAGGCCACGCTGTGTCTCATTGCCCATATTGGAGCACGGCCGTCACCCCCACTCTCCTCACAGCATAGACCCCTGCGGCGATTCAGGGCTGCTGTACAAGTGGTCATTGCAGTCTCAAGGTAAGGGAACATATGGACTGTAAAGGTTTAAGAGTAAGCTCAGGTTCCTGTACAGATAAAACTGACCTCACTTTGTTTTCAGGATGAAGTTCCTGACCAAGAAATGGCAGAGAGCCATCAGACGGTTATCTCTGGCCGGGACTGTCAATGGACATGCTCCAGGTCAGCTCATTAAATGGTTATTTGTTTTTTCAGGGTTCCTGCGGGGTCTAAAAAGTCATAAAAGCATTGAATTTATAAGTTTGGAAATAACCTAACCCAAGGAAATCTAAGCAGAACAGAAGTTATCGGGAAATGTAAGGTAAATAAATCGTGGTAAGATAAACCAGCTTTTCGTAATTGGTTGGAACCTGTTGAACAATATATTCAAGGTTTTTTTGCACTGTCTGCAAAAATGCTTCAACTAAGGAGTTAACTATGGGATCTCGATTTTTTTTTTTCATTGTTCAGGATTATTTGAGAAATAAAATAAAATATTTGCTGGTAGGTCTGTAAAATAGGTATTCAATTTTATATAAATGGTCTTGAAAAGACTTGAAATTAACTTAAAGAAACCTGTAGGAACCCTGTTTTTCATCTTCAACATGACATGGCTGTTTGTGTGTGCGCGTGTGTTTTGGTTAAAGTCTACATCTTCATGTCTATTACAGCGTCTAAAACCGAGGTTTTAAGGCAGCAACAGCCAAAACTGAATATCACGTCGCCACCAAACAGAGAAAGCAGAGCCGGCCACAGTGACACCGTGGCAGCTCTCGTTCCACCCAGCAAATCTCCCTTCAGGTTGCACAACAGGTTCGGTCTCTTCAACGACGATTTCAGCTCAAGTGTTTTAAACTTTGCAGATGCTATAATTGAATTGAAGTATATTTTTGTCCCTAAATGAGATCTCCTCTTTGTGTAGGGCGTACTCCAGCTCCACTCTTGCCTCAGGGCATTCAGGCTGCCCGTCTCAGGATCCAGAAAAGTCCCTGACGGATTACATCCATCACCTTGAGAAAGTCCAGCAGCGGTTGGTGGGGGCCAGGCAAGGTGAGCAGCATTAGGTAAAGGTGGGGAGCACAAGAATAAATATCAAGACAAAATATGAAGTTGAGTGCACTAAGGTGGAAAAAATGAATACATCGTTATAAATTTGATGCACATCGGGTGTTTATTTGAGGGATGGGAACTTTGTCACTTTCATGTTTCTTTTTATCTGTGATTGTTTGCACAGTACAGTTGAGTAGTGGACAGTCCAGTTACACATTGCTGAAAAACACATTTTTTGGGGTTCTGAGCACCGAACTATGAATTGAATTGAATTGTAGCAAGTGATCTCACACTGGGAGATGTTATGGGCCACTGTGTTTTTGTTTTATAGTGCTTATGCAGAGATCAGACAGCACAATATCTGCCCGAATAAAAAGTGAGCTTCAAGCATGACGATTTCTATTTTTATCCTGTGTAGTGTTTCATAGCAGAAGACAACCAAGGCAGCATCTGGGACACCTTGAACCATCACAGACTAGTCTTTTTGTGAAAAAAAGAGGGATTATGTCTGTTGCTAGGACCCTCTGCACGCAGGCTGCACAAATACACTGTTAGTCTTTCTGGGAAAACTGGGAAGGACGCAGACAGAGCCCACCTACATGTCTATCTGCTGATAAATGGTTCTAGGTTTTCTTTTATGCAATTTCGGTGGAATCATGAAGTCGATCCCTGATACCTTAACGATCGCCTATACACGGGTCGTTAAAGACTGGGCCTAATAGCTTGGGCCAAATTGTGGCAAGAATTTCTGTTTACCCAAGTCAACACGGCTCTCAAGGTTAAAAAATATTGTGCGGTCTGATCCCCTCATTAAAGTCAAGTCTCGTTTACTGGGAAGCGTTTTGACATTCACCTATAACCTTCGGAAATTTTCTCTGTATATTTCTCAACACTTCCTGGGACCGTGTGAGCAAAAAAAACCCCTGTGTGCTCTATCATCTCCCAACCTAGTAAGCAACACTCATTTAGTCCCACCCCCAAAAGAGGAAAGAAGGATACAGGCAGCCTGTTCCCCTGATATGCTTGGCTATCGGCAGCGCTGGCTGCAGGAGAATAGGACGTGGCTGTACCTGAGCTGCTTGTCTCCCGTTTACCTGTATGGTCCAGGTGAGTGTGAGTGTAACATGCTCACTCCACCGAACTGAAAAAAGCAGCACAATGCACCTCCCAGGACGGGTACTGACTTGTCAGAGGTGGTAACACTCTGGTCTCTGGTGTGTACATATCCTGCAGGTTTTTTACCCTCATACATAGAGGGCCATGTCCTTTAATTCAGGTTTAATCCATTTTCTGGAGGTTAGACACATTAGTACAACAATACAATATTATATAAATGTGTCAGATTAAGTCTAATTTAATCCGCAATACATGTCAGAGAGCTTCAAAATGTTCTAAATATAAAGTGTATATAAAATAAATACAGCTGCTTGTTTTATAGGTGGCTGCAATTAAAATTATTAAACAGAAACCTACAGGACATTTACCCTCAAACACTGGAGTGTTACAGCCTGATGATGATGATGATGATGATGATGATGATGATGATACTGTTTATGTATGTGGTTCCTCATTAAAGGGAATTCAACTTTTAACTGAATATTTAATGTTTTAATGTTGGTGATTCTGATTCAGATTTTACTGATGATTTGAGTAAATATTTAGTGTTTTGGTAGCAAAGAGATCGTAAAAGATATTAACTAGAAGAGTGTGCTGAATGAAACAAAACATATCTGCATGCAATATAGTTATGATATAGGGTTGTTTTTTTATTTCAAGCAAAAACACCAAATATATAATGGCTCCAGGTTTTCAAATATGAAAATGTGCTGCTTTTCTGGGTTCTTTCACTATGATAAATTTAATTAACCTTGTTCTCTAGAATAATGTTACAGCCATTTTCACTGAATTCTGATATTTTATAGACTAAACAATCAACTGATTATAAGAACATAATCAGAAGAGTTAAAGCCCTGGGCTAATTAATGAATTCCAAGTTTCTCATCAATGTTTCCAACGGGTGTCATGTTGCACATCTTACAGCATACTTAATACAAAATATTAGGTCTGTTACTAATATTGATTAATCTCTCAATTATTTTCTTGATTAATTGATTAGTTACAGAAAATTGAGAAAATGTTGATCACTGTTTCCTAAAGCAGAGGTGACATGCTCAGATATCTTTCTTTCTTTTGTCCCAACCAACATTCCACAACCCAAAGATATTCGTTTTATTATTGGAGAACCAAAGAAACCAGAAAATATTCACATTTTAGAAGCTGGAACCAAAGAATTTAGAAACCTTTCTTTTTTTTCTTAAAACTCTCAAAAGGATTCATCAGTCATTAAATTGGTTAGTTATTAATTAGTAATTTATCAAGTAATTGTTACAGCTCAAAGATAAAATTCTAACCACAAATGTTTTCAACTAAAGCACAGCTGCTTAAATATAAATAAAGTTTCATTGCAGCTGGCTAAATTGCTCTCTTTTGTCAAGATGTGATTACTTTAATAATTAAGGATGGATATACGGTACCCTGTGGTTTAACTGTCAGTAGCTTGGTTTTAATTTATGCTGCTAAAGTCTGAGGATGAATTTTTCTGTTCTAATATTGCATGTTTTTTGTGTCTTTGTGTCCTCTCAGGTTCACCTGTTCTCCAGCCCGACACAATGAAGTCTGACCACTGAAACTATGAATGTCTCCTGTCTACATATCGTCCAAGCCTTACACCCATGTAGAAAGGAATATCACATATTTAGAATTTTTACAATTCGTAAATTATTTTTTAAAGATTTTCTATTGTAATTTTTCTATTCTCTGTACATCAGCATTGTGAAGGCTACTCGTAAGAACACCTTTTTTCATCTTTTTAAAATAGTAGTTATTTTTCTACTAATGTTTTTTTTTATCCTTTTTTATTTGCAATGTGTATAGGACTGATGTTCATTGTCCATAACATTTGTTTCATGCTGGAGATCCATGATCAACATAGCTAGTTTGTGCATTATTGCATAAAGGTGTATTTGTATTATCTGTATTTCTACCATAAAGTCAATAAATATTTTAAATGTGTGATTTACATAAAGGACTGATTTGATTTTATGATTGCATAGATTTTACAGAAGTATTTTTGTTATGGATTTTATTTTTCAACAAATCCATTTGAGATCTTTTTATGCCTTTATTTCCCTTTTAAACACTCAAAGGAACCATAGATTGGTTGAAGAGCATTATTATGAATATGATCGAAATCATGACTACATGGATGACAACATATTAAGAGTCGGAATATAAGTCATATAGACAACACTGCACCTTGATCAAATAAAAATGACTTGGTTTAGCATTGTCTTATCTAATTATCTTTTGGTGAGATTTATTATTACTGCATATAGTGTAGTAAATAACAGGTAGATAGTGGGATGCCGTCCACTAACATTATATAACAGAGTTGATATCTGAGCAGCTCAGTTTCAGCCAATGATATTTTCGTTTGCGTCTTACGCGTTTACGTTCTCTCCGGGGTGTGTTCGTTTCTTCCATCGGGAGACGCCGCTTGTATTCGGATTCTCATTCCTTGCTACAGTTCGGTTATACTTCCTAACCCCGCCCACTCCGCTTCTCACAGACACAAAACACCAGCACCGATGACGCACTTCCGTTAACTGTCAGCACCGCGGTCAGTAAGGCTAACGCTAAGCTAACGGCAGGCTGTGGCGTGTGTGTCGCAGCTCGTCTTCTGACGCCGTATCTGCGGGGGAAACCGTCCCGGCCCGCGTAGAAGGCCTCGTTACCATTTTCTCGTATTTGTCTGGGATGTTTGGATGGATAGTTGACGGAATATCGTCGCTGTTTGAGCCCGCCACGGGGCAAAAGCCCACGGAGTGTCCCGGGAAAGGTAACGTGAGCGAGGGGATAACGTTCCTCACGGTACCGGAGACAGCGGGGGCACCGCGGCACGAGCAGAGCAACGGCAGACCTGCCAAAAGAAACTACCAGAGGTGGGTGCTGGAAGATGAAGAATGCTTTTAATTAAATAGGAAACCGGTGTTCACTATGAATGATCAAAGTCGTTCTGTCTATGTGTATTTCCGAGTAGCTGGAGACGAAAACTTAACGTGAGCTGCCTAATTAAATTAACTTCTGCCTTTATTGTTCTTAATTTATTGTCGTTTGTTCTTTGTTTCCTTTCATCCTAATGTTCCTTGTATGTTGAGAAGTGTTGTCAGTCTTATATGCCAGTTAATACAACAAACTTAACGTTAGATGGAGTAAAATAATAAAAAAAACTCGTCTATTGTTGTGTTTAACTTAAAAATGCCACTGGCTGATTTTCATCATTTTCTCACACTAGCTGCTTTTCAATTAATGTTAATTGCTCAAATTCCTGAACTCATTTCAAGGTGCAAACAAACAACTTAAACGTCCACGGCGTGTTTCACAATGTGGTCAAGTCTGTCTTAAAACAACCAGGTGTCCAAATAAATCATGAAAAGGGGTTTTCCATACTGTAATTATTCCTCCTGTTCTTAGATCCCCTACATGTTAAATCTGTATTCAACGGAGGACAAGAGTCAAAGATCAGTCATTTAGTGCAAGAATGCATTTAGAACTAATACAACTTATAAGTTAAAGCAGTCAGAGTTAGTCATATCAAGACATTTACCGTCTTAATCCCTTCCCTCCACTCTAGGGAGGTTGTAATAGTGAGATATCAACTTGAATTTATGTGGACAAGCTATATAGAACAGTTTATTTCCCTATTGAGTTGTGGTAAAAACAATAGTGAATGTAGACATTGAAAGGAATATACTTGTTTGACTAACTTGTGATTGAAGATACAGTTTAAAATATTTTTGAATATTTTTTTTTTCAACTAATGGTCGGCATGAACGGGAGGAATAATTATCGGAAAAAAATAATTTTATTGTTTTGGGCAGCAAACTTGAAACTTGTGAACCTATCTTTATTTAGTAGGAAGGCACCAATAATCAGTTCACCCACATTACATTTATTATCATGATCTCTCAGGTTATTGGGTACATGTAGATAAAACTAATACAGTCTAATAAAACTGATCTGCAGTAATCTGATATCCCCAAAAAGAATATAAAGTCTGGACTAGTTGATAGAAAAGTGAGACTCTTATTTCATTCTGCTAATAACAACACTTTATCCACAACTTAATTCCATTTATAAGTGTATTTTTGTATGTTTTTATTGCATCTTCTTTGTCTCTTATTTTTGTGACTATTTATGAACAGTTGAATGTCGCTTATATTTGTTTTCCTGTATATTCTCAAGATGTATATCCGCAGAAAGACATCTGATCTGCTGTGGAATCAATTTATTTATCTAGATTGAACTCATCTCTTGAGGTTTATGTACAATACACCTATATCCTCACATTGTCCTTATTACAGCCCTGAGTCAAGAATATTTTGTTATTTTATACTGTTTGTATCTCCTCTTAAATCTTGTGTTTTTTGCCGTTACAGTGTTCATGTTGCAGACAGTGTTGGCCAGACTGAGCAGGTGGAGGTGAAGAGACGCAGACGAGGTTTGTCCCCCCCTCCACCCAAAAATGAAGTGTCAATTTTTTTAATCCAAAATTTCCCACTAATCAATATGTTTGACATGTTCTGTGTTTCAGATGTAGTTCTAAGCTTTGTGAAGAAGACTTTTGCCGGGGTAGCAGGTCTCCTCAGACTGAGGAATCCACTGGCAACCAACTGTGAGAGGCACAGACAATATGAGGAGGCACAGGTTTGTGCTCCATCACACACATGTTCTAAAATGGATGCACAGGTGTTAAAGTGTTTGGCACCTTTTCTTTTTTTTTACTGCATTTGCATTTAAAACTTAGCTCAGTGTTAATGTATTTTTAGCTTGATGCTCTGACTTAATGATTTCACATTTCTGATTTAAACTTCTACCATTTGAATACCTTATCTTTCTTCTATTAACTCAGCCTGTCACTCTGATGGGAATAGATGAGCTCCACACTTCATGGCTGGACAACACTGAGTGGAGAATGGGTAAATGACAGCTATTAATGCACAAAATCACCTGCAAACTCATTTATTGTCACTTTGTCTAATTCACACATTCATCCTTGTGCTTATTTTATCACCACAGATAAACCAGTGGGTGGAGTCAATGAAAGGGGTGGAAAGAATCCCTTTCAAAGATCCTCACCTCCCATGAAGAAGAAATTCAGGCAAGTGATTAAACATGTGGAATGGTCTTCATTCACTCATTTCACTCAGTTTTCCTGTGTAGTCTTTTGACAATGTTCCCTTGGTAATAGTTGTTTCTTTGAATACAGTGGGACAGCCCTCTCCTCTGGGCTCCCTGACAGGGGGAAGGACAGGGAGAGGAGAGGCTCCCTCCAGCTGCTGCCCTCCAGGCCTGTTCTGAGGGTAGGAACACCCAACCCTGACCCCACCTGCAATGGCTTTGGACACAACCGCTGCTACAGGCCCAGTCTTACTGTGGAAGAGGTAACATACATGATTATCAGGGTCCCTGCAGGGTCTTAAAAAGTCTTAAAAGCATTAAATTTGGAAATAATACCTTGAAAAAATCTTTAATTTTGATATCTAGGTCTTTAACCTTTCTGCAGTTTGTAAATGCAAATGTTTCATTATGAATCAATGGATGGAAAATGTTCACCAAATATAAATAAAATTCACTACATCATATTCACAATGCCCTAACTACTACAGGGGAGGTTTTAGCAAAATATTTTATATAGATGTATGAATTTAATTCAAATATAATTGAATATTATACTTCATTGCCAGTAGGTCTGTGAAATAGGCCATGAAATGGGTATTAAGTTTTATATAAATTGTCTTAAAAATACCTAAATTTGACTTGAACAAACCAACACGAACCCTGAATAATTTGTCTTGTATGAATGTATTCATACAACTGCTTTTTCTAATCTTGTGTCATAATTTGATACAATTAGAAATTTAAATATTTTTTGTTTTATTTTTAATTGTGTGTTATTCTCTAGGCCATTAAGCAGAACAATAAAGAGCACTACAGGCGTTTGCTAGAGATGGTGACGGATAAGTACAGCAAAAGCCAGCCTCTACCGTTCAACCAAACAAAACCACAAGAGTGAGTCTAACCTGTTATGTGTGATGATACCTTTTTAAACGTCTATCGAACATAACCAGAAAAAAGCCGATCAGTCCTCTGAGATCCTTTTTCTTTTTTTGATCAGTGAGTCGCTGTTACAGAGTGAACACAAAGCCGCTGCTTCAGGAAAAACGTTTGAATCAGTTCCCAGGAAGCCGGGACACACAGGTAAGACATTTCTATAGTTCTTATTTCAATTTTTTTTTATTATTTTAGGATTTTATTTCATTCAGTCATAGCTACTTGGGTTCAATAATACATGAAATATCCTCATGAAGCCGTTGTTAATTATTCAACTTATTTTTGTCTCTGTTGCACAGCTGCGCTCTTTACATGGAGAAATGGATCTGCACCGAAGGACAGGTTGGTGTGTGTGTGTGTGTGTGTGTGTTGTACTGTATGAGGATGAATTCTGATTATTTCTCTTAAATTCTGTGTGATTCTTCTCTAGACGGAGTAGTTTGACTCTCAGTAAGACATTCAACGGAGCCTTCGAGGAGCCACAGCATGTGAGATTTTCAAAGGTAATTTTTTGTCTTCTTTTGACAGGTCAATGCATTCATTACATTATAAATATGAGTGCAAAAGTAAATCTACTGAAACATTAACCTGTTTTGCAGCACAAACCGACAGCCGATGTGGACCTTTCTACAGAGGTGGCTACTCGCCTCAATCTAGTGGACAGAGAGACGTCTGCTCTCAGCCTGCTCGACTCACATTCTGCACACACCGCCCACAAAAGACAGAGCGATGAGGACATACCTCGACTCACCAAGGTGAGATTCAAGATCACAGGGATGTCATCTTGTTGTGTTGATAAGGATTGACTGTATTTTCTTGAATGTATTTTTTGTCGTGTGTAGGAAATGGCTGCTGAGGTGAGTGGCGCTCTGGCTCAGAGTGATCCCAACCTCGTTTTAAGTGCCGCTTTCAAACTACGCATCACGCAGAGAGACCTGGCCACACTTCAGGAAGGTGGATGGCTCAATGATGAGGTATGGTGTAAGACAATTTGGAGGAATATATGTCCATAATGTGGATTTATAATTGTTTTTTTCCTAAGTAGATTGAATTTCAACTGTGCTAATATGATTGCACAAGGGTTTTCTAATCATCCATTAGCCTTCTGATGCAAACACATTGTACCATTAGAACACTGGAGTGAGAGTTGCTGGAAATGGATGTTGATACGCCTATGTAGATATTGTACCAAAAACCACACATTTGCAGCTAGAATAGTCATTTACCAATGTCTAGTGTATTTCTGATTAGGTTGCAGTTATCTTCACTGAAAAATATGTGCTTTTCTTTCAAAAATTAAGAATTTCTAAGTGACCCCAAACTTTTTACAGGTAATGTATGATATTGTAAATCTCGTAAAAAGGTTTTTCATTTTTTAAGTGCTATCAACTAGTTTTATATTCTAGGTGGATTAAATATTTTAAATTTATCACTCTTTTTCGGTTACACCATTTGACATTTCGTCTCAAAATATAACATTCTGTTTGATCTGTTTTTTTACATTTTGAGATGCCTGTTGAATGCTTTTAAAACTGCAGTCTATACCTTTTGAAGCAAATATTATTCTCTAAAGTCAAACTTTTAAGGAATTTTCTATATTGTCACTGAAAGGCATCAATAATGACCCTTCCTTATTTCACCTTTATTTAACCAGGCATGTTGCTTGAGATCAAATTATCTCTTTTTTTTGAGCAAGTCCTAACCTTACAACCACACTTAATACCAACTGGTTTTTGTTAATGTGTGTCCTGTTTTATTGTTTTTACACCTCAAGGTGATGAACTTCTACCTTTCCCTGGTCATGGAGCGGTGCTCTAGCCAAGCAGCAGGATACAGAGTCTATTCATTCAGCACCTTCTTCTTCCCCAAGCTGCGGGGAGGTGGTGGAGGAGGAGTCGGGCAGGCTGGAGGACACTCCGCTGTGAAGCGCTGGACCAAAGCCGTTGACCTCTTCCTCTATGATCTTATTCTTGTCCCTCTGCATCTCGGTGTCCACTGGGCAATGGCTGTGAGTCAGAGAACAGTGACTACATTTGTTACATTTATCATTTACTATTTTGAGGTTCTTGTCATGCAGTTTCTATAAAAACCTGTTAAAGATTGAGCTGTTTTACAGTGTATTTAGGTAAAAATGTAGAAATGTTTTGCGGTTGATTGATATAAAAAGCATCTTAACTACATCAGCTATTATTCAGTGTCATAAAAACTAAATTCATAGGACTTTTCAAGGATTAAATTCAAATGGGCGATAAACATTTTTGCCTTCTCCACCCTCTCTTTCCAGGTAATTGATTTTAAAACAAAAACAGTGAAATCGTATGACTCGATGGGCCAGCGACATGATGACATTTGTAGCCTTTTACTGTGAGTTCTCATTGAGCTTTTCAGCTTCAGTTGTCCTATATATATTTTTTTCCATACAATGCCTGTATATTTGCGTAATAAAAGTGACTTTTTATGCTTGTTTTACAGACTCTATCTTAAGGAGGAACACAAGGCAAAGAAAGGCAGAGAGCTCGACAGTGCCAAATGGAGTGTCTGTAGCATGCGGGCCACCGTAAGTCAAACA
Organism: Lepturacanthus savala; assembly: GCA_030544235.1. Classification (NCBI taxonomy): domain Eukaryota; kingdom Metazoa; phylum Chordata; class Actinopteri; order Scombriformes; family Trichiuridae; genus Lepturacanthus; species Lepturacanthus savala. The sequence continues at coordinate 12,357,513 of CM060469.1, forward strand.
GGGATGAGTGATGCAGCACTTTATGAAGTATTTATATAACACTCTGATTAATGTGCTGTTACAGGAGATCCCACAGCAGAGAAATGGCAGCGACTGCGGTGTTTTTGCCTGTAAATATGCAGACTATATTGCAAAAGGAAGGCTTCTCACCTTTAAACAGGTAGATACAGTATCTTCACCTATTTTATTGTTTATATTTTCTTTACATAAACATTAAAACACAAACATGTCTTTGTTTACAGTGCCACATGCCTCTCTTCCGGAAGTTAATGATTTGGGAAATTCTTAATCAGAAGCTGCTATAGAGAATCACAAATTTCCTGTCAGTTACGTGCCTAACAGAGACTTTCTCAACGGGAGCAACATCTGTGTGTACAGTAACGACAGCGAGGATGAAGAAAAGGACGGGCCAAAGAAGTGGACTTTACTGACTGAAATGTTGCAGTCTGGAGTAATCAAACAATAGTCTTAAGATTTGATTTTTTTTTTGATGATTTATGTCCCTGTACCTTCCAGGAACATATCAACATTTTGTAATCTCTGAGTTGTAATTGGAGACGTTTTTGAGATGTGAGAAGTGTATTTATGACCCAAGCTTTGGCACTACTGACTGAATGGCTTTTTTTTTTACTATTGACTTTGGATTGTTAGTTAGCAGAACTGCCAGAAGTGCCTTCAGCCCTCTGACACTGAGCTCAACTTTTTGTGTAGTCAGTTCTGAGAAGCTGGTCTCGGAATATACTGACCCTTTTTTATTTAATTCATTTAGCTGCGTCTCTCCCATTCATGATCAACAGAGTGGACAGCAACTAACTGCAACACTATTAAAACTCAATCTATAAATATAGACAATGGAATATGAAATACCTCTCCAGACCTTTTTGAAACAAAGAAAAAAATGCATGGTTGAGTTCTTGCAATATGTTTGTCTGCTGTTATTTATGATTTGACTGAATGGAAAAAGTGTTTTTGGGAGTGTGTATAATTTGTGTTTGCCTCCATGAGTGGAGAATGAAAAGTTGTTTTTCCCACATAAGGCGCTGTTTGGTCTGTGAACTGAGGCTACTTAGGGCTATTACATTGACTTATGGTATAGAATACTGCATAAGAACTACTGTACACATGCATGTTTGAGTTCATGCTTAAAATGTGATTATTTGTTTTGTTTCTCCCCTGTAATAAAGTACTTCATTTTCTAAATTTAAATTGTGTGCACATAAATGGCTTATGCAAGCTGCTAAAGGAGTTCCTGTACCGTGGATACTCGTTAATTTATGATTCACATCCTGACATACAGGTTTATAATATTAATCACCACAGTTGTGTCCAGATTTATACAAATACATCAAAGAGTTCAGTAAATACATACGACTGCAGAGCAGACATTTTAATAGAATTCAAGTGGTTACAATAACATTTTATGGGGACCAGCAGACATTGGTAGAAAAGGTAGTAAAACAAAATTAAATCACATTGAATTATTAAATAGTTTTTAATATGCTGCACTCTGTGTGCAAGATGTTAAATATTAAAATGCAGTAGTATTAATCTAGCATCTCAAATTGGCTCCACATTGATGAAGCAAAATAGAATAGTCATTTATTGTCATTGAACATCACATGTACAAAGAAATTAAAAAAGGTGACGTTCAGTAATGCAAGTTAAAAACTTCTAATCATAATTAAATGAAAAAATAAAAAACAAAATAAGTAAAATAAATAAAAATAAAAAAGAAAACTCAGTGGTGTCCACAGTTATTGCCTAATCACATTCCACAACCCACTCCTGTACATATGCACTATATTCATATTACCTATATCAATTAAATGCATTCATATTTGAGTGGTATTGTAAGTAAAATGCTTTCATATGTGATTAAATAAACGATTAAAAACAATCAAGTATAAAATACTACAATAATTTAATATCAGAACCTTTTACTTGTGTTTTATTATTATTTTTTTTAATGTATTTATTATTTTGCACAGTATGTCTACTTTTACTCAATTAAAAGATGAGTACTTCGTCCACCACTGACTGGTTGTAGAATTATATTTCAGTATCTTAGCAGCATTACTTTGATATGAGTATTTATTTATAGGTAAATTTAATTTGTTTGTTGTTTACTGGTCCTCCACACCAGCTGGGGGCGTTAACGAGCAGCTGCTTGTTTGCTAATCGCCAATAATTCCTCAAGAAGAACGTTTCGATCGGTAACACCAGTGCAGATCAATCCGCGTTGCTCTGCGGTAAACCCGTCGCTTAACGCGTATTTTATAAACACGTTTTCGGTCCATTTACGTTAATATGAGCGACAACGAGAAAGATTTCCGGGAGCAGGTGAGTTATGATCAGCTGTGAATAGCCACGTTTGAACGGAGCTAGCTCACGTTAGCTCGCTAGCTTAGCTGTTATTCGCAGTCTGCAGCGTCAGATAATGGCAACAAGTTTGTCGTCAAAGATGAACGCAGTAACGTTATACTCCACGTAAGACTAACCGTAGAAATGTTGTGCACGTGCCCAGAATTAGATTTAATAGCTGTAACTTCGCGTATGTGTGTAAATGTTAAGTTATTTGTTAGTTAAAGCCTGCGGCCTGCAGCGCAAAGCTGCGCCGTGAGAAGCCGCAAGGCCACGTTACTGCCATTTTACCGCTAAACTCTTACCTGTTGTTGTTATAGGAAGGTGATCGATATTTACCTTCTACTTGTGTGTTGATAGCGTTAAAGGAAAGGTTCACAACTTTCTTAAGAGAACTCCCAGGTTTCGTGACCAGAAAGAGGTTTTCCTCGCTGTAATTATTCCTCCTTTTTATACTGAATGTGAAAAGATGTTTCAAAGGTCCCTTCAGCGTCAGTGATGGTGGAGAACAGCCACAATTTGTGCAAAAATGCTCTTATTTTTATTTATCTGAAGCTTCAGGAGTCTGAATCAGCCAAATCACAAATTATGGACAAACTTAATATATATGTGAAATGTTTGCCTGTTATAATTGTGTTTTTATAGTTATTTTCTGTCTGTACTATAAAAAGAAAACGTGTTACTATATTAAATGAATAACTGCGTATTCCTGTATCTGCCACGAAATATACTATAATAAATAAACTATAACGTCGAAAGATATTTAGGTCAGTGATAAATAATGCGAAAAAAAGAAGTAAAAATGTTTAAAAATTTTTTTCATTTATCAGATCTCTCAAAGTGTACTTTTTGTTCATGTTGCTGTCATGTCATAGAAAAAGTCCTTTTTTTGTTTTAGAAAAATAATAAATTACATATTGAATCCACCTCAAGTAAAAAAAAAAAGGTTTTAAGAGTTAAACTGTAAAACCAATGTTTTGATTTCACTAATCTGGACAGATTCATATTACATTCAGATATACTTTTTAAAACATTTTTGCACAGGAGGTTGATGTTGACCGTGTAAATAAGAAGAATAATTGTGGCAAGAAAAAAATCAACTATTTATGGTCATTTGAGCACCTGGCTGTTGTTTAAAGACAGACTTGATGAATTGGGAACCCGTCCTTTAACGCTACACCCTAGTTTAGAACCCGTTAAGACCACATCATGCTAACATATAAATGTATATTCTGCTAATGTTCAGCTATGTTGTTTTCCTGTTTTTTTCTCTTTTTTTGCTGTTTTTCTTTTGTACCTTTTTTGGTTTTCACAGAAACCAACATGCCTTATCACCCTTGTTTGTTCTTTGTTAAGGTTGAGGTTGGAAGAAAGAAAAAGGCGGAAGACGTTTCAGATGTGAAGTTGTTAATGTTTGAAGCTGATGGTGTTGATGCATGCTAATGTATTGGATGCTGAAACGAAGCACTCAAGATCTGTCTGCCCACTACTAGAGTTGTAATGGCAGATGATAAATTGGGGAAGAGGAGAAAGAAGTCATAATGTCAAACAGAAGAAAGAAGAAATGAAGGGTTGTTTTGAAGTAATGAAGTGAAAGAAGTTATGAAGTTAAGATCAGGAGTTTACCAGGGTATGAGTAATTTCCTAAAAGCCTGCTATGTTCTATTTCATCCTGTTTCTTTCTCTAAAGCATGCTTGATTTTGTTTTTCCTCTCTGTATCAGATACATCACTGGTCAATCCCTCTACACCTTTTAGATTATTCATTCAATTTGTATTGAGCTAAATTAATTAAAGTTTCTTAGAAATCTTAAATTCCACTTTAAATGTTTATTGTTATGTATGCCTTTTTTTCTATATAAGAAATTCCTGAATATTTTCTGTCAAACCTGCTAAGTGCTTAAATGTGAATTCCTTCTGAAAGGGGAATGTAGAGGGTGAACTCGGTCACCTCCTGGCCCTATTTTTATTCTTGTTATTTAGCGCAGTTTGCCTTTAGAGCAGATTTGAACTCCCTGTGTGGTCTGTCCAGGACTCGCGGCCTGGCTCAAGGAGCGCATCCCCTCGGGGATCGGTGAAATCCACCAGCCGCTCCCCAGCCCGCTCCAAAGATGGCTCTCGCCGTTCCAGGTCCAGATCTCGTTCCCGATCCAGGTCCAAATCCAAATCCAGGTGGGAAATGCGAACTTGAACATGAACTTCTTGTTAAAACTGAATTTGTGATACGGGTAAATTAAAGACCCTGCGTTTGCGGGTTTGCGATGTATTGTGCCTCACCACAGGTCCCGCTCCCATCGGAGCTCACGCAGACACTACTCGCGCTCTCGCTCCCGCTCCCACCGGCGCCGCTCCTCCAGGAGCCGATCCCGCAGCTGGGAGTACCGCCGCCGTCGGAGCCACAGCCGGTCCCCCATGTCGAACCGCCGCAGACACATTGGCAACAGGGTACGGAAAGCTGCTTCTGTGTTTGGTTCGCAGTTATTTGAAAATCATAGATAAAAGCACTTAAAAGAAATCTTTATATCAGTGTTGTGACAGATTTCCGTCTCTTTATTTTATTTCTCTTTCCTCCTCTTTGACCCTCAGGCCAACCCAGACCCTAACACCTGTCTGGGGGTGTTCGGGCTGAGCCTGTACACCACTGAGAGGGACCTGAGGGAGGTCTTCTCTAAATACGGCCCCCTGGCTGACTGCAACATCGTGTACGACCAGCAGTCACGTCGCTCAAGAGGCTTTGCTTTCGTCTACTTTGAAAACTACGAGGACTCCAAGGAGGTATGGAGGATAAGAGGGTGGCATGAGTTCACTTTGTATTTTGACAATGAATTGTGTGAATAAGTGAAAGTGGATGTGATTTTTAGTATGATTAAAGGCCCATTTTCGGGGGCGGGAACTTATACAGGAACCTTCCTCTCTCTCGCCTGTTTCCGTTTTGGAACAAAACAAAAAGTAGCAAGAACATCCTTACAGCCTTGCGTATTATCCTATTATCCAATCACCACCCGGGATTTCTTATGGGCTTTTTTGAGTACCTACTCTGATGGGGTGTCAAACATGCGGCCCGGGGGCCATAACTGGCCCGCTTAAGGGCTCAATCCGGCCCACTGGATGACTGTGCAACATGTGATTAAAAAATGCTCCAGTTACTTTTTCTTCACTGAAGTCGGTGAGAAGGGATAAAATATTTTGATTAAATGGTTTGCAAGGCAAGAAACGACTTAAAAACCAATTAAATATTCTTCAGTGAGTAAATGTTTGAATTGAAATACAGCAGACAGTCTGAATATGGAATAACTGAGACATATTGTTGAAATTGCACTTTTTTCTGTAGACCTCTCTCCTGTTTTTGTAAATTTAAGGTTAATTCTATTCATCGTATTTCTAATGTTTATCTTTACATAAAAAGGAGGAGAAATTCATAGGTGTTATTTATACATACATTTTTACTGGTCTGGCCCACTTCAGATTAAATTGCTCTGAATGTCGCCCATGAACGAGATTGACTTTGACATCCCTGGCTCTTGTACAGGTTTCTTCAGGGATGGTTCCTCAAATGACCCCGGCCATGTAAATTTATCCTGAAGTTCCTGCGGTGGACACAAGCCTTATATGTCTTATTTGGGAAGTTGAAGTACAGTCCAGGCTGGAGTCTCAGCTAACAGGAGACCTGCTTCATGCACATGTCTCCTGTATAAAATGTTTAGTTTGAAGCCTTCGTGATACATTAACATCAGAGCAAAAGATTGAACATGTGAGCTCCATCATGTTCTTATTAGATAACAGAGTGTCTCTTTCAGGCCAAGGAGCGCGCTAATGGAATGGAGCTGGACGGCCGCAGGATTCGAGTGGATTTCTCTATCACCAAACGAGCTCATACCCCGACTCCTGGAATCTACATGGGACGCCCCACATAGTGAGTTTTCCAGCACAGAAGCAGCGCGCTGCTGTTTCCCTTTCCTCCGATGTCGCTGAACTTAACTCTGTGTGCACTTTCAGCGGTGGCGGTTCATCACGACGCGTCTCCAGGGACTACGACAGGGGCTACGAGAGAGGTTATGAAAGGGGTTACGATCGTGACTATGATCGCTATGACGACCGAGAGTACCGCTCATACAGGTCAGTTTTTTTTTTTTTTTGGACCATATCTGACTTGATTAATTTATAGAATTTCAGTTATTGGTTTCAGAATTAGGTTTTCTACTGATTACAATTAAGTTTAGTAAACGTGTAAGAATACTTATTGAATCACCCTGTAATTGAAGAGCAAGAATAAATACGATTGAAATAAAAATGATGGTTTACCTTTTCACCCCCAGACGCAGATCTCCATCTCCCTACTACAGCAGAGGGTACCGCTCTCGATCCCGATCACGGTCCTACTCCCCACGTATGTGTTCTAATATTAGTAACAAGGATTACAATATCAACCTCAGAAGACCTGTACTTAATGGTTTTCCTGGGTTTTATTTGAAGTTTTGATGTTGCTAACAAAATACACTCACAACAAGTTAGGGATATTGTTATTTACATGAGTGTTTTTCCTATTTGGTCTGAATTGTAATGAAAGTAGTGAAATTAAAATTTTATATTACTAATAATGAATGAGAAGTAACATTTTTATTTCTTTAATATTTATTACCCCAAAAATGTAGAAAATCTACTGAGTCTCTCACAATATCCTTAACTTGTGAGTCGTGTATATTCATGGTTTAAGCAACAAAAATCTTAATCTAGTTTTACAGCTCAAGTTTATCTAGAAATTAATATTAATGATTCTCTAATTGGCTCATTTGAATGGTGGTGACTGTATAGTTTTGACATCACAACCACACAGAAGTGCTGACTTCTCATTTAAAGACACTTTTGATAGACATTGTCACAGGCAGTTTAAAGTTTAAATTATCCCCAAATTCAAATTTAATCTTTGATTCTCTCTTTTTTTTCCTCCACAGGTCACTACTGAGCAGCAAAAGAATCAACGACAGATTCAGTGTTATTTTTGTTTTTTTATGTTTTGACCAGATTAAAATACAATCAGGAAACAGTCCACTTGGATACCTCCCCCAAGGCCTCATCATTCTCTAAATTTGTTTTAATGAAACAAAAGACTGTTCACACTAATTTTTATTTTTAACGGCATAATTAAAACCTCAGCGGCTAATTAATCATCCCTAAATTCAAAGGAAAAAATCCTAATAGTTTTGGTGGAAATGGACAATACTACTGATCTGTGTTGAAAACTGATCACATCTTCATTGGCTCAAGCTCCAACTTCTTCCCCTCGCTTAATCAAAATCTGTGAAGTAGTTTTTGCATATTGTGACAAGCATGAACGAAATATAACCTGTTTGGCGATGGTGATGAAACGCTGGATAGTGTGTTCGTGGCTCGGCAGACTGTTTTTTATACAAGCAGGTTTTTCTGTGACCGATATTCCGATTTCTCTTTTTGCTGTTTGTACGTAGCTGGTCTCTGAAGCTGTCACGATCTTAGTTTGTTCTTGGATATGTTTTAAATACCATGTTTCTTTTCAAATTTTGTCTTTTTGGTGGAAAGTACTTTTTTGGTTGTGTACAGTATACAGTTTAAGCAATAAAAAAATGAGTTCTAGGTTATGCGCTCTGTTGTTTAGTAAAGGTGCCGGATGGTCACAGGAGTGTCCATTAATCATTTGTTTTGATATGATTTTTCTTTGTCTTTTTTTTTGTTTTTTGACGCAAATAAAAAATATAACTTATCGGACTTCATGGATGCACCTTCTTCTATATAAATGCAGCTCTCTATAGAATTCCAATCAGGATTATGTAATGAAATAAATGATCATACACTAAACCAGTGAGGTGGCTTGTTACATGTTGTGCAAAATGTCAGGATTGTGTAGTTGTGACATCACAACTGTATATAATTGTATATATTATTAAAATCTCAAGAAAAAAACATGAAACCCTTAATCCATCATTTAAGGATATTTAAAATACTCATTGATTCTGGATTTTTCAGAAGTAGATGTATTTTAATTTGTAATTAAGTCATTTGACTTATAGGAAAAAACATTACATTCTCAACATAAATCATGTGTAAATGAAAATAAAACATGCAGTGTGCATATTACATTATTTGGAATGATTTCTTTTACCATAAATATTCAATTATTTGTATAGAATTATAGACCAATAAAATATACATAATTACATACAAATATTAATATAAATTATAGAAATTCAAGAGAACCATATATTGAAATATTAATTCGAATTGTGTTCCAGTCATTCCAGTTCACATACAATAAACTTAAGACAGTCATACAAAATATGAGAATGTATAATAAATCAAATATATTAATAAAATTGCTATAAATGTCTATAAAATAAAGGACAGGAGAGAGACATATTTAAAAAAATTGACAATTTAATTATTGACTATATATATAATATTTTATATTTACCTAAAATGATATAAAGATAAACAGCTTAATTTCTTGTTTCTTGATTCAAACCAAGTAAACATTTTTCCCAAAATGTACAACTACATAAGCAATTATAAAATAAATCACCTACAGGTTCGGGTTCTATTTCACAAAGAGTATTTGTTATTAATGTCACAGCATCTGGAAATGTAAATGTTAGATGAATATATATATATATATATATATATATATATATATATATATATATATATATATATATATATATATATATATATATATATATATATATATTTATATATATATATATTTATATATATATATATTTATATATATATATATATTTATATATATATATATATATATATATATATATATATATATATTTATATATAAAATGTACTGTCTTTAAACGTAATTCTCGAGTCGTTATAATTTAACTGCTTCGAACATATGTGACGTATATGTTCAGTTCTTCGTTCGACCAATCAGAGACGCCTCACGTCAAAACACTTCCGGTATGCTCTGCTACTTTCCTTTCCTCTGGAGCGGCCGGTGTGAGCAGACACCAGGGGAGTATACACCACGTAGCCTACAGGCGAAACAAGGAAATAAAGGTACTAAATGATAAGCTACCCCAGCTTATTAGTCTCCGGGCTCATTTTAACGCGTAGAGAATCCAGATAGTAATAATAACTGAGTCGAATATTCCATCTAACAGGTAGCTATGAGTAGTTCAAGTTAGCAACTAGCTATGGTTAGCATGGTGTGTTTGAATGAGCGTGTGACACTGCTTAAACACGTTTTCAGTGGAGCTCGGTCAATATAATGGAGCTAGTAGTGCTACGTGAACCAGGGCTGGAGAATTGGCGTCTGTGGAGTATTTTGACATGTGTGACACGGTGTCACCAACGTATTGCTACTCTTGCAGATGCCCCCAAAGAAGGCAGAAGCCCCGAAAGAACCTCCATTAATTGGACGATTTGGTACCTCTCTGAAAATTGGCATTGTGGGATTACCTAATGTTGGGTAGGTACATGTTATAAGTGATGTTTATTACATGAGTAAACTAGTTAAATTGTGGTTTCCGATCATGATTGTGATCATCATTATTTGAAGCTGACTCTCACCTGACTCTCTTTGTTGCAGGAAATCCACGTTTTTCAATGTGTTGACCAAAAGCCAAGCAGCTGCAGAGAACTTCCCTTTCTGCACAATCGACCCAAATGAGAGCAGAGTACCTGTCCCTGATGAGCGCTTTGACTTTCTCTGTCAGTACCACAAACCAGCCAGGTGTGTGTTACGGGTCTGTCTGTCTCTGTGTTTAGAAAAACAACCATTTTCATTATCCATTAGTTCACCAATTACGTTCTTAGTGATTACGATTTTTGTTTATAAAATGGGTCTTGTTTTGTCCGACTAACTGTCCAAAACCTAAATATGTTTATCGTAGTTTATCCTAGTATCATGTATGATAAAAAAGCCTGACGTCTAAATGGGTGGAACCAACAGATTATTTGATCATAAAGAAAGGTTATTTCATTTTTTTTTCAAATTACTAACCTGTTAATCGGTCAGTGGTTGTCGCTTTACCTGTGTTATGTATTCTTCCTGTTTCGCTGATTGTCCCCTTCTGGTCGACCTGTTTTGTCTCTTTTAGTAAAGTTCCTGCTTTTCTAAACATCGTGGACATTGCTGGTCTAGTGAAGGGAGCTCACTCGGGACAGGGGCTTGGAAACGCCTTCCTCTCCCACATCAGCGCCTGTGACGGCATCTTCCACATGACTCGTGAGTTGTGTTGGTGGCTGTAGCAGCAGCAGCTGCTGCTGTGTAGTAACAACTGATCAGATTGGACAGGTGTTAGTCAAGAGGCCAAGTTAGTGTGACATGTCTTAAAGGGGAACAAGACTAATTTAAAGAATTTACACATGATATTATGCTTATGGCTCACACAGTTCCTTTAAATATGCACCAAAACACCATAGAGCTCAATATCTACCCTTCATACATTCATGGTCCTGACAAAATGTATCTGTAGAGCATTAAATGTCTGGTCAGATGTGTGTTATTTATTTATTTACTGCAATCAGATGGTTTCTGAAATAAATATAGTTTGTGTCAGTTAACATGTTGATTTTCCTAGATAAGTAGAAGTCTTGACCAACCTTGCATGTAAAATTAGAGGATGAGAATTATTCCAAAGAAGGAAATGCAACATCTTTAAGGTTTTATATCCCAGTATTGTTAGTATTCCACTTTTGAAGCTTCAGTAAATGCATGCATGATCATACATGCAGACTGAACAGTTCAACGTGTGTGTATATATTTACCAGTCAACATCTCTTTGTTCTTGTGTGATTTTTTTTAAAGGTGCGTTCGATGACGAGGACATTATCCATGTGGAGGGTTGTGTCGACCCCGTGAGAGACATTGAAATCATCCACGAGGAGCTGCGGTTAAAGGACGAGGAAATGATCAACCCAATCATCGACAAATTGGAGAAAGTCGCAGTCAGAGGCGGCGACAAGAAACTCAAACCTGAATATGTGAGTAAAGCATATTGTTCTGCTTTTTTGAGGAGACCAATAAAAATATGTAACCAGTCTGTTTACAACACCACCTAACCCACTGCTTCCTGCTTCAGGATATCATGCTGAAGGTAAAGAACTGGGTCGTGGAGGAGAAGAAACATGTCAGATTTTACCCTGACTGGAATGACAAAGAGGTAGGATGTTTGTTTTTTGTGGAATCCTGCGTCAATAAGAGTTTGGCCAAATATTTGTAAGACTTTAACAGACGATGCACTTTATCTGATCTGATTCGTTCCTTCTTTTTAAATTCCCTTTAAAGATCGAGGTGTTGAACAAATACCTGTTTCTGACATCCAAGCCCATGATCTACCTGGTTAACCTCTCAGAGAAGGATTACATCAGAAAAAAGAACAAGTGGTATGTCCACCTACGTGTCCCGTGTGTGCCCTAGTCTCATATTCATGCATGTCAGCTGTCTTCAAGGATTCATAATAACGTGTTCTCCACAGGTTGGCGAAAATCAAGGAGTGGGTAGATGCCCATGACCCTGGTGCTCTAGTTATTCCCCTGAGTGGATCAATTGAGTCTAAACTGCAAGACATGGAGGAGGAGGAGAGGAACAAGTTTTGCGCGGAACAGAAGACACAGAGGTGAGATAAATATTACACACACGCAGTATTGAATGCAGCCATTTATATGCCAAGTAGAGCTGTAATTTATGATTATTGTATTAGTTGAAACGCAGCCAACTCTGAGTACCAGAACGATGAGGACAGCCTGGATGTATTACGTAAACTTGTCAAAATGAATAATTGCAAGCAAATACAGTTCAATTTAAACAATATTAATAATTATAAGACTATTGTTTAAAAGTTTAATTAATTTGGTTACTTTGTTTTTTTTTTCATATACTATAATTGGATATATGGCGCAATATATATATATTATGGATATAAGGGAAAAAAATCCCCATAGATATTGAAAAAATTGATTTCAAACATGAAGCTCAGCACAAATGCACATTTGTTTTGCTGTGTAAAGCATATTAAATAGTCTCCGTCAAGGTCAAAGTATTAAATTTGATTAAAAAAAAAAAAGTGCAGCGATCCTGATCTGCACAGTCAGTATAGTGAGACTGTTAGTCAAATATTATTTTGAGTCAAATGAAGAAGTCATTAAACCTTTTTCACAGCGGACGTTTTGACTTGTCATTGGAGGAAAACCGCAGCAAAGAAAAGGACTTTTGAGTCAACTGACATTGAATAAACAGGCCTCTACACGGAAACTAAAATGGCTGCGTATGCAACTTTTTTTTTTTTTTAGTCCTCCGTCTCCTCTGTTTAAAAAAATAAAGTATTTAACAATGCGTTTAACATCCTTTTGACCAGCTCAGAGGCAGTCGTGGCTCCGCTCTGCTGGCTGCTTCGGTCTTGGAGTTGAACGCAGATGTCACGCCGTCTACATTTATGAGGCACAATCCTGCAATCTCTATTTAAACGCTCAAATTTAAATGTGTGTCTGGATGACTTTCTAGTGCTACTAGTAGAAAAGTTACTCTAGAGCCCTGATAAATAAGTAATGCTTACACCCCTTTGTAATGAAGGAGTAAATCCTCCTGTATTAGTGCAATAATTCAACTCTATTTGCTCAAATGAATTCCAGTTTGGAATTGAATTTACTTTCTAAAGACTTTTTTTTTTGCTCGATTTGCTCCATCTCAGCTGATGAATGAACGATTCTGTGTGCTTTTAGTGTTCTGACCAAAATAATAAAGACCGGCTATGCAGCACTACAGCTGGAATACTTCTTCACAGCGGGACCTGATGAGGTGCGAGCGTGGACCGTCAGGGTGAGTGAATATTAAGTTAAGTCATTGTACTGTGAAAATGTGTCTTTATTACATTCATGGAAAAGAGGAGGAATTATGAAGTTTTTGTGATCATGATTGGCCAAAGAAATCTCTTCAGAACTACAAGATTCATGTGAATGATATATTTTAATTAAGAAGTGACCAGTTCAGAGGTTTGATAGTTAAATAATCTGGGATGTTTTCTGCTTGATTTGTTGATATATGATTGCTCAGAGTCTGTTTTTGACTCTATTATTATCCAGGGCAGCATATTGTAATAGTATCATAAAATATATATAGTATACGGTCGTTAAGGGGGCAGCTTGTTCAATTATTTGCAGTTTCATTTTGAAATGTTCATTTTGTTTTGCTCGTGCTCCAACAGAAAGGCACCAAGGCTCCGCAAGCTGCAGGAAAGATTCACACTGATTTTGAGAAAGGCTTCATCATGGCTGAGGTGATGAAGTTCACTGACTTCAAAGAGGAGGGCAGTGAAAATGCAGCCAAGGTGAAGTGAATTTCTGTTAATAACTTTCTCGACATGCAAATATTCATCAATAAAAGCATAAAAACTTTAATTTCCTCTTTCGCAGGCTGCTGGAAAATACAGGCAACAGGGCAGGAACTACGTTGTGGAGGACGGGGACATTATCTTTTTCAAATTCAACACACCCAATGCACCTAAAAAGAAATAATGAGAGCACACAATCAGCAGAGGGAATACGGCTCCTCTCAGACCTCTGAGAGCTACATTTTTTTGCTGGTTTTTGTTCTTCTCTCTTGAATGCAAAGGAACAGCTCACTGCCTGGTTGGCCAGAAAAAAATACCCAACTGGACTCCAGGATATGGCCCAAAATCTTTTAAGATGATTACATAATATCAATTCTGTATATTCCTATCTGCAATATTTTGAACAGAATTTCAAATGGCACCGACCACTCAAATGTTTTTGAACAAACTATATTCCAGAAGTCATTGCCTCCATAAAGAATTGAGTTTTAAAAGTAAAAAATCCTAAATTATTTTAATGGAAGTGATCTAATCGGGCAACTGTTAGACTGCAAATCGTATATTCTTTTGCGATTTGATATTAGCATAATTTTAATCCGGTGTTTTTTGATCAGAACTTCCATTCTTTTCAATATCCTTTTTGATAATATAAACGACATACACAGAATTATTTCTCTTTAAGATTTTTTTTCAGAGAAGTTTGAGCTTGCCTTTTCAGTCACGAGTTGTTCAAGACTTCTGTGATGACTTATTATTTTACTTTACATTTAATCAAAAGTGATTTAATTAAGTAAAATATACGTTGTCCAAAAACATTTCGAGTGTCGGTGTATGAACGTTTAAGAGAGAATGAAAACCATCAGTCAGTGTTGCATCTCAGGACTGGACGGTTGTATTCTGAGCAGGAGGAATACAGTTATTTTAGAAAGCAAAGCAGACATCTTTGACAGTGCCTGATCAGACACCTGAACAGAGAATATTGTGACACACAACCTCCAAACCTGCGTAATAAGACAATGCCTCATTGTGAATCTGAAAAACCTAAAGTTTGCTCTCGATCGTCTGGACCCTACACCTTCAAACCTCACTTCTCCATACTGCCTCCACATTGTGAATATTTTTCTTTACAAGACTGCTCACCATCCCATGGCCAGACGTTTTGCCAAATTATGGACATAATCCACCAGAATGAGATACAATATGTTAAATATGCTACTATAAAGGAGCCAGAATCTAGAAAAATGTCGCCCTCATCAATACGCATGTGTCAATAAAAGGAGACAAACCTCTGTCATCTCTGTGTATTTCTAAACTCATCTCATTTCGAACATAAGGGAATAAGAAAAAAATGCACGAATATTGAACTTGAAGTTCACCACTGGGATAATTAAACTTTTACACCAACTACTATTACCTGTAAACGATAAATATGAAAAGTATATTCATTGATTTTTACTCCCTTATTGTATTTTATATTTGGAGAAAATCCTGTTTCCTCATTCTGTCTCAAATCAATGCAAAATTAAATATTTCTGACATTAAAGAGGTATTTTATAAGATTAAAGCAGTTCCTTCTCAATCATTTACAGTTTATATGGTCAATTAAATTTAGCTACAGCTATTTTACTTATTTTAATCAGTAAATATTGATAAATGTAAATCCTATAATCGCTTCAATGATACGCCTCAAGCTCCATACATGGAGCTCATTATACAGAGTGAAGTTTAAAGCTGTTTTTTTAACAGAATTTTTGATTTATTTTCAATGTAGACCAAACCATGAACAATTCTCATTCAAACGTTTTACTCAACAGTTAATTCTGCTGAAACAGAAGCTGATGAAGTGATTTCCTTTCATAGCATTGCCTAGTATGGCTTCTTTGAGCATTCCATCATCTCATGATCTCTTCATCAGCTCTGGGTTCATTAACTATCGATATTCAACCTGTCTATAAATGTGTAATAAGTCAATAAAGTGCAGATGGTTGGTCTGAAAATGCTCATTTGTTAAAGGGCCGATTCACAATGTTTTATGACTTAAAAACTCTTAAAACCAGTCAAGTGCCCAAAAGAACATTGAAAGATTAGTTTTCCTTCCATAATCATCCCTCCTGTTCATACAGAATATTGGAAGATCTCTTTATAATGCATTTATATGTGATAGGGGAACAAACTAGTAGTCTTTTAATGCTAAAATCCCTCTTTTTGTTACTGTACTTCCAACGCGGCTCAACAATTGTCTGAAGAAACAAAGAAGGGACTTCATGTTAAAGCAACTAATTATGGCAGATATATGGCAACACATTTTAACATTTAATATCAGGCTAGATTTGTATTGTCAGTGTCTGTATTTCATTTTTCCCATAGTCAAAGTGAAAAAAAAACAACATTTCAGATATCTACAGTTTCATTCTTCCTGTCCACAATTGTTGTTTGAGATATCCACAAAAGAACTATATGAAATGAGAGTGTTTTTTAATAGTAAGAATTCAATTGCAGTTATCCATAATATTCATTCTGGACAAAATGTAATTATGGATATCTGAAACACAAAGCCCAATAGAGATGAATGGAAAGGAAAGCAAAAAGTATAGTTTGACTAGTTGAATCAAAGTTGTTGATATCTTGAAATTACATATATATATATATATATATATATATATATATATATATATATATATATATATATATATAATTACAATTCTTACTAGTGAAAATACTACATTTATGACTAGGATAACTGCTTGTGGATATGAAAAGTAGTAGTAGTTCTATTAATTATAAGAGCAGACGTCCATTTGATATTACTGATTTATGAAGCCTATCAGCTTACATTAAAAAACATTAATTCACAAATGACTATCGGTATGAACATGAGGATTAATTAAGCATAAAGAGGAAAATCTCTGATTTGAAACATGTGAACTTGTCCTTTAACATGAATGTTGTTGTGGAGACATTATTCTCTGTGGAGGTGACATCATGTTCAGACACATGTGTTGCAGGAACTTTTCATGTATAAAATAATAAGTATAAACGCTGCATTATTTAGTGAGAGCTGTCTGCTTGTGATAATGGAGACCAGATGACGATTCACGGTAAGCAGCGAAAAGTTTTAGCCGACGTTCCGTCTTCTACCGTGTTATGGGGGGAAATAAAAACTAGTGTAGAACAAAAAAAAGTTTATTTGACATTAAGTTATCGAACGAAGCGCGTAATTGCGACACGGACGCCACAGTTTCCCTGTGTTCTCTGTTGAGAATTAGACAACTGCATTCCAACAACAAACAGGAAACACACGTCCTATTAAGAAAAAAAGACAAAATAGACCGACAACGCGGCTGGCCAATGGCGTCTCACTAGCTCTGCGGCTCAGCCAATCGCGTGAGAGAAGAAAGGCGGGACGTCCTGTAATGTGATGCAAATTGGACGGTCCAGCCTGTTAGTCCCGCCTTTTTGTGTTTCCCGCACCGTCAATCAAAATAGAAAAAAATCGACCCGAATTCACCGATCAACACTAGCCCGCCTTTGATAAAATAATCATGTTCGGAGTTTAGTTGATCAGATAATCCCGCCGGTTACTACCACTCACGCTATGACCGCTACGTAAACACGTAGCGCATCGAAGCGTGCAACTAATCGGTGAGTTTGTGCAGCCTGCAGCGACGCAAGCTGCGTCTTTTTTATCTTTGGCTCCGCTGCTAACTAGCTAGACATGGTTAGCTGACGGAGCTAGCTGGCTAGTCGCGGAGTTCACAAAGTAAACAGTCGGCCTGGGCCCGAATCGCCGCATATTCCCCTCCGCAAAGTTGAATTTCGCAGTCAGCTCCTTTCGGACTGGAGAGTGGGGATGCTTTGCGGGATTTTCTGGCAGGCGGGAGTAGAAGATTACAGAGTTTTGCTGAGTTTCCCCCTCTCTCCCCGCTAGCGCCAGAGCAGCCTCTGAAACAAGGAGAAATGGCGTCCGCGGACGTGGACAGCAGTCAAAGCGAGTTTCTGCAACCCGGCGGCGCAGCGGAAACACAGGTATCCGACATTTTCTAGCTCGTCTTTCTCGCCCGCTTTCCCCTCTGCCGGTTGTGTTTTTTTTAAAGAGAGCATGGAGTTCACACGTTTTAGAATTTTGATGGCATGGGGTGAAAGCCGTACACTTCCTGTGTTCCCCTCAATAACGGCCACCCACTTTACCCCTGTAAAACCCGCCCATAGTGGGTAGGACACTGAAGGCAGTCACTTGGGTCGGCTCGCTGGAAGATCGCCGGTCTACCTTGAGGCTGGGAGGATGCAGGGCTGCTGATAATATGCCACGGAAAGCGTCCACAATCAAAACTGTAGTATTCAATTGTGTCGTTATAGCCACCCATCCCCCACACCCTGCTCTGGAGCCTGTTATCTCCACTTTGTGTTTGTGTGTGTGTGTGTGTGTGTGTGTGTGTGTGTGTGTGTGTGTGTGTGTGTGTGTTGGATCTAGCTTGTATTTTTTTTATCAGCTTTTCTTTGCATCAGTACAAATCCTGCATGTTCTATGGTTTTATATATGAGCACTAACCAAGCCTTAATCAGCATAGTATCTGACTTCATGACTGATTCCTACACATTTTTTTTAATCTCAATAAAAGCCGAGTGGAAGCCTTGAAGTGTGATCCATCCTCTTTGCTAATTTTTCTCATACATTTTAACCCCTAGACTACAGACATGTCGGCCATACAGCTGACGGGTTCAGACCGATGGGAGGTGTTAACTCCCGTCTCCGCTGGGAAGGAAGACCACGGGGTTGTCCACATTCCAAACTCGGGGATTGTCACGTCCAACGGGCAGTACGTGCTTCCTATCGGGAGTCTTCCCAGTCAGCCCATCTACGTCACGGCGTCGGGGAACGAGGCCGCGGCCAACGGCGTGTCTGGCATCCAGTATCAGGTGAGAGGAGACGGAAGCGTGTCGGAGCAGCAGAAGCTGCTGTGCGTGTGGGGGTGATCCTCCTGTAATCGGTTACCCTCCTCTTCCAGGTTATCCCCCAAATCCAGAACGCGGACGGAACGCTCGCCGGGTTCTCCACGCACGGGCTGGATGATGCCACAGGGCAGATCCAGCTCCTCCAAGACGGCGGGCAGGGCAGCATCGGCATCTGCTGCGCCACGACCGCAACCACGGACCTCCTGACGCAGGCGGGGCAGGTGCAGTCCATCCAAGGCGTCCCGCTGGGCGGTGGTTCGGCCTACACCGGCACGGTACCCGTCGGCTTGCCCGGCAACATAACGTTCGTCCCCATAAACAGTGTGGACCTGGAGTCGCTCGGGCTGACCGGGGCGCACTCAGTCCCCATAGCGACGGGGGTGACGCCGGAGGGTCAGCTGATCATGAGCGGCCAGACGCTGGAGAGTCAGGGCCAGGACGGCGGCAAACAGCAGCAGCAGCTGGTGACGGTGAGCGACGCCGGCAGCAGCCAGGAGCTCTACGTGCCAACCACCACATCTTCTTCCAACTCCTCCCACCTCCCCGAGACCATCGATGGCACGGGGGTCCTGACCCAGGCCACCGCCGTGTCCGCGGGCGTGTCCGACCCCTCCTCGTCCTCCTCGGAGAACTACAACTCCCACGGCCACCTGCAGCAAATTCAGGTCAGAGTGCACGCCTTTGAGCCGACGTGTTGGGAAGAGGGTTTAAGAACGTGCAAGGGAAAAATGTATAATTCATAAAATCTGTGTTTGATAATTTTGCACTGAAACAGGAAAAAGATTTCAATCAACTAGAAAAATAATTATAATAATGTTAACGGACGTTTCGGTACTCAGACCTTCATAAGGTATTTTTTTTTTCTGATGACCTTATGGTCTGAGTGCCGGAAACGTCCGTAACATTAAAATGTTTGAGTTCTTTTTCCTGTTTTTGCCTCTCCTATGTATCTGTCTGTTTAAATTTAAATTAATTTAAATTAAATTAAATAATACAACATGGAAAAATATCAAGCTTTGGTGCCCTGGTGATGAGTTGGATATTTCTGATATTCGAGATTTTGATACAGATATTTTATATGATGAGGTTTAGGCTGTTTTTTCTAGGCACTTTATGAAAAACAATCAAGGACTTTGGCTTCTTTAGTTAATTTTTAAAATAAAGGAAAACATATATATTATTAGAATATATTCTATAAAGAAATGTAGTTGGATACCAAGGTACAGGTGTCGGGTCAGTAATTAAATCGACAAATGTTGAGCAATAGTGACAAAGGGTCTGATGTAGCCCTGTGGAATATGTGATTGAGATATGACATGAATGCTCCTGCTTTCTGTTTTAACTTAACTTGCTGTCTACCTGCCCTGCAGGTTTCATCCGCTAACGCTACCACTATCTCACAGCCCATCCTGCAGCTGTCTGGGGACAGTCAGGGCCAGGACTTGAACGCAGCAGCAGGTCAGACTCTACAGAGCGTCCAGCTGGTCAACCCAGGGACCTTCCTTATCCAGGCCCAGACTGTCACTGCGACTGGACAGATCCAGTGGCAGACTTTCCAGGTAAGATGAAAGGAGTGTGTGTAGGCGGTGGGGCTGTAACGATGCACCAACTCACGGCTCGGTTTGTGTCACGGTTTTTGACCCACGGTTGAATAACACCCCACGATACGCCTGCAAGCATCCTCCAACTGCAGGTCGTGTGACGACCTTTCTACAGGGGCAAAATGATGCAAATGCAGAAATGCAACAAAAAATGCTGCAATCACATAAACAAAGCAAAGACTCGCTAACAAAAGAAATGCAAAAAGAAAAATATCTAAAAACACACGAAACCCCCAAAACAACTGCAAGAGAGAAACGCTGCAAATTCACTCCACAGTCCGGAGCGTTTCCATTGCCATGGAAACATGACACTCTCGCTCAGAACCCATTAAAACAAAGATGTATTTGTGGAAGTTAATGCACCAGTTGGTTGCGTGTTGATGCAGTTGTTGAAATGATCACTTTTGTTTCATTTTTAATCTCCACAATTCAGATTAACACAGATTTTCACTCAGGTCCGAACGACGCAGGGCGCACCAGTAGCAGAGCGTCATTGACTTTGACGTGCCGCCGTTTTTTATGTGTTTTTAATTATCTGGACTGAAGGATAACTGAGTTTGAAAGGGTGTCTTGTGATTCTGCTCTCGTTACAGCCCTAGTGTGTGTGTGTGTGTGTAAATATGAATTTTTTCTTCTCTGATATTTACGCTTCAAAACTGAGTCAGAGTATTGTTTAAGTGTCATTTTGCGTGTTTCTCTCTAGGTTCAGGGTGTCCAGTCACTCCAGGGGCTCCAGTTGCCCCAGGGCCAGGGCCAGGCCCAGCAGCTGACCCTAGCCCCGGTCCAGACCCTCCCCCTGGGCCAGACGGGCCAGGTCAGTCTGCCCAACCTCCAGACGGTAACGGTCAACTCCGTATCACAAACTGGAATTCAGTACACGCACGGGGAAGAAGCGAGCAGTCCAGTCGGTACGAGACACCTGCACATACTGTACACGCGTTGTTCTTCCATGTTTTGATGCACACACATGAAATAATCAATAATCTGGTTCATAATCATCGTTCTGGTTCAGGTATCCACATAAAGGAGGAGCCGGACTCTGAGGAGTGGCAGCTGAGCGGAGACTCTACGCTGAACCCCAGCGACCTCAACAACCTGCGCGTGCAGATGGGAGATGAAGACATGGAGACGCCGGGCGGTGAAGGCAAGAGGCTCCGCAGGGTGGCCTGCACCTGCCCCAACTGCAAAGAGTCTGGAGGAAGGTGAGCCACCTGAGAGACACACACACACACACACACACACACACACACACACACACACACACACCGGCTGCACAGACAAGAGGAAATGAGGGTGATGAGTATCTTCTGTCAATAGAAAAGTCAAAAAGCTGAATTATGTTCAGTCTTTATTATACATCTTAATTACAGTAATAATAAATGATTCTCACCATATAGTGCGAGCGACAACAGTTTAGATACAACCATAAAACATGTTTAATGTTTGAAGTGCTGCTCTTACCACTTGATGTCTGAGGTTTGATAGTTTTAGTGCTATTTATAGTTTCATGACCTGGCTGGCAGTGTCTACCTGGATTAATGGTTTGAACATTTGAACATTTCTTTGTTTTAGTTGTTAAGATTCACTCAAAGGACCCAATTATGGAAAAAAATCAAACCAGGCTGAAAACAAGACATTTAGAAATGGCTCCAGTTGTGATGTCACAACAGGGTTTTCAGAGTGAGAAGGTGCTGCTACGGGTCTGAATGGGTGTTTTTGGACCACATGCAAATTAGGGGTGTAACGATTAATTTTAACAATGATTCGGCTCAATGACGATGATGGTTAATTTAAAACGATCTGATATGATTCAGGAACTTGAAATCGATTCAGTAACTTTTTAGACCAAAATTCAACCAATTTGACCAACCAATGAAAAACCTGGAAATTTGACCGTTCAAATGAAGTTTCCTAGATTCCAGTTGTTGTAAGGGCATCGGGTATTTATTAATTATGGATATAAAACAAACAAGTAAACAACTATTAATAGCAAATGCATGCTTATGATGACATCACAGGTTGTCATATACATCCTAAGTAAAATGAGTGTTGAATTTACAAAAATGCATATTTTTTTTTTTAGAATAACTGTCTTGTGATATTTTGGATGATTATGAAGATGTCCCAAGTTGTTTGAAAAAATTGAAAAAGTTAATTGAATCTCTTTGAATCTGTTGAATATTCAATATCAAACCAATTCAACCGTGGTTCTATTGTCTGTCGGTGTGTGGCGATGGCGTCACAGACGGGCAGAATGAATCAAGTAGCACTTACCATTAAAAGTAGACTTTTTACCCATCCATATAAAGTCTGCCATACTTAAATCCAATATATTATGTCCTAGTATTGATACAATTGATTTATTACCCTTTAAATCAATGTTATATTGATACATGCTGTCCGGAAGGCCAATTTACCAAGCACTGATCCGTTATATATAGTCGGATCGCAGGAATCTAAATAGATGCATCTATGTAGTAGATGAATCGCTACCACACCACTAATGCAAATGTTTATAAAAAAGACCAAGAACATTAAACATAAAACGAGGATGAATCAGTATTTGTGTCTCCTCCTCATTCGGGCACTTTTCTCCCGCTCGTCACAGGGGGTCGGGCATGGGGAAGAAGAAGCAGCATATCTGCCACATCGCCGGCTGCGGGAAGGTTTACGGGAAGACGTCCCATCTTCGAGCTCACCTGCGCTGGCACAGCGGGGAGAGGCCGTTCGTCTGCAACTGGATGTTCTGCGGAAAGAGATTCACCAGGAGCGACGAGCTGCAGAGACACCGGAGGACACACACAGGTCAGACCCCGCTCTGTGCCTTTGTCGGACGCTGATATGGAAAGTCTTTAAAGGGTATAACGTAGGGCTTAGTGATATGGACCAAAGTTCATATCTCTATTAGCTGAACGCCGATATACACTATATATATATATATTAATATTAATATATCTTTTTTTCTTAAGTAATAACAAATCAGTCCTAGTTGCATGTGGCATATCTCACAAATGCACTTTTATTAACATTCAGCATTACAAGATCAACATGTACATGAAATAGTGCAAAAGAAAAAACTACCATCATAGATTAAATAAGGCCATTTCTTGAATAAAATTTGTGCAACATGTGCACAAACATACAAAGCAAAAACAACCAGCCGGCTAGTGTTTCTACCATAGTTCCCAGCACTCTGTACAGACGTATTTGTCTGTCCCACATCAGACACTTGACTAACAAATTTATTTGAAAATGGAGTCAGCAGTTACATAACGTTAGCGTAACTGATCAGATAGATATCTGTCGTTTACCTCAATGCTCATGAGTACCTGAGAGGACACTGCTGTGATGTATTTGCATCACAATTTAAAAAGAAAGAAAGGAAGAAGTTTAAAGGAGCAACCAGCTTGTTCTAAGACATAAGTGGTGATATATATGCCGTAAGCCTATATCACGGATGAAAATATGTAATAATATAGTATTGTAATATATAACTTAAATGTAAAACATCGTCTTGAAGAAGGAAACGTTTCCGTAGATTTTTAAGCTCAGTGTTTAACTTTTGACTTAAGACATTTTTATGGAGAAACTGAAGTGCGGATGTGGTTTGTAGAAGCAGAGACTCGTAATCTAATGCTGGAGTTCAGTGTCTTGGACATTAGGAGATGAATTCATAAACAGCTTGTAACAGTCACTGATCAAGCAGTGCTATCTATCTATCTGTTTACAGAGGTGCTACGGTGCCTGTTGGCTCTCTGCTAAACTAAACGGAACCTTAATTTTGTGTCCGTGTGGCTTCTGTGAAAAAGGTCTGTTCTAAGACCTTGTTTTTGGCTCAGGAAAAACCGGATCAGTATTTGTCATGATCTCTGACTGGACTAAATGATTAATCAATGAAGCGTTAGTTAAGCTTCTGTTTAATTGAAGAATCAAGGTCAATCTGCAAAAAGCGTTAATGAGCTATTTTTACAAAAAGGAAAGGTAAAGCCATGATAACTTAGTTTTTTAATTAATTGCCTATAAGCCATGTAACTATTTCTTGTGTCCAGTGACTATGAAGCATGTTCAGATTGTGATTACTGGCTGGTCAATCAGAGCGTCTCTAACCTCCAGTTCATATTGATTATATCGGACAATGTCCCAAATCCCTGGTGTCAATTCAGAAAATGAACACGTGGTGTGAGTGTTAAGCTGCAACTCATCTGGTTCTGCTTGTTTTTCAGTCTTTGAACATCCTCCAGTAGGATTTAAGTGCATGTCGCACACATTCAGACGTTTTTCACACGTTTTTATGTGCTGGTTCATATAATCTACTAAAAAAAGGGGAAAAACACCTTTTTTTTCTCTGCTTTACCTGTGATTGTCTGGCTACAGTTTTCAGGGACTATTTTTTGGGGGTAGGGGGGTTAATTAGTTCCAATGAAAACTGAAATTTGTGGATTATTCAGAATAATAATTGTTGATTCCATGACACCTAATGAGTAATTTCCAGTTCTAGATAAGTATGGCCAAATATTTGCATTGCCCCAATTCTGTTTTCTAAAATCTAAAATCCAAAATTTCCAGAAATATAATTTTTTTATGTCCGAACATGTGTGTTCTGCAGTGAAGTTGTTATCAGGAAATTGAACGTAGGAAACGTTACTTATCCACTCATTTTTGTTCATTTATATTAAAAAAGACAAAACTAAAATATAGGGAAAACAATAATAAAATGTCTACTTTTATTCAGTATGTTATATGGTAAAATCTGGAATTCTTAATGTGAAGTTTAAATAATCAGATTTGAGGCTGATGTTTAGTAATCTGATAATATCCTGGACAGTTTTGTGTGTGTTACACAAACACATGAGGATCATTTAGATTCTTTTTTTTTATAAGAAAATTGAGGCCAACTGCTTTCTCAGTTCCACAACCAGAAAATTTTTTTTTGTATAAACGTCTAGTGGACAAACTGGTTAGAAAGAGTCAGAATTCACTTCACAGGATTTCTACTTGGAGTTTATGAAAGGAAAATACAAAACAAACAATTAAACCAACGAAACCAGCGATTAATTGTCTGTGCTGCAGCTTCTTGTCCTGGACTCTCGTGACGTTTCTGTTCCCACAGGAGAGAAGAAGTTCGTGTGCATAGAGTGCTCCAAGCGTTTCATGCGGAGCGACCACCTGGCCAAGCACATAAAGACTCACCAGAATAAAAAAGGCGGCGTCCCCTCCTCCACGTCTCCGCCCACCACCGACGCCGTCATCACCGCCGACGGAACCACGCTCATCCTCCAGACCGCCACCACCCACGACCTCGTAGCCAATCAGGAGATCCCTTTGCAGCTGGTCACCGTGGCGCCCGGTGAGGTCATGGAATGAGTGCGGGGCAGAGGGGACGGGGGTGAGGCGGCTTTCTGAGAACTGGCCTATCACAGGGACCTCTTGGGCTTTTTCTCTTCCCCTCTTCCCTTTTTTTTGTTTGTTTTTTTTTTTTTTACATATGAATATATACGTAAATATATATGACAAATATATATATTTTAAGTAAGAGTTATCATGACTTTATGTTTGTTTTTTGCAGTCTTTTTATAGGCGGGCAAAAAGAATAACATTAAAAATGTGGTTGCTATGTACACACGCGTAAACATTCTCACACACACACACAGCACACACACACACACACACACACACACACGAAAACATGCATTAACACTCAAAACACATGAATACTCAACACGATGAAATGCCTTATTTTGTATCATACTCTTGTATAAAATGCTGGAGGTGCATGTGTTTTTTTAAGCTTTGCAGATGATGTAACTGTAATGGAGATAAATGTGTTTGTTAAATGGAGAAGAAGATGATGATGATGACGATGAGGAGGAGTTTGGAAGAGGGAAAGGGAAGTAGTGAACCTCTCTGGGATGTTTGACGTTGAATCTTTTGTCTTCGGAGAGTTCTGACGACGGCGCGCTCCGTTTGAACCCGGCGGCTCATCCACGCCAGACTGTTGCATCGCTGCCACTGTAAATGAACGCCTTTTCTTTTTCTTTTCTTTTTTTTTTAAAGGAACAGTTCAACATTTATGGAAACTTGTTTTCTCTCTTGCTGAGAGTTAAACAAGAAGAGTTGATCCCTCCTTACATGTCTGTACTGTACATGAGAAGCTACCAGCAGCAGCAGCCAGGCTAACTTAGCTTAGCATAAAGACCAGAAACAGGTGGGGGGAAAAAAGCATCTTTAAAGCTCACTAATTAACCCATAACTCATTTGTTTAATCTCTATCCAACCTGACATTAAACTTTTAGGGTTCATGCACCAAACCAGAATTGAAATTGTTGTTTTGACACTTTAGGTTAATTAGTGGGCATTAATGATTCTTAGATGGCGGGTTTTTTGCTGGTGGTAGCTTCAGACCGAAACACACAGACATGTGGGCGTCGGTGCGACTTTAACGAACGAGCAGCAGCTGTCGAAGCAAAGTCGACAGCCAACAGGGCGGCGGCGATGATGTCACGCCGCGTTGCTTCAAACAGCTGGCGGTCAGAATAAGAAGACAGTGCCACTAAACTGATCCGAAGTTTGTGATTTCCACCTCGATGGGGGGGAGGGAGGGAGGGGGTGGTGCTGTGGGGGGTGGGGGTGGGGGGGATAGATGCAAGCCGCTCTGAAAATAAAAGGGGCAACTTCTTCCAGCATCTGGCGAGTCGGAACAGAATGTCTCATCTGTCCTCACGAGCACGCCGTCCGCTGTGCTTGTCCACGTCTGAAACGAGTCTTTTTCTTTTATGCATAATTTTTTTTTTCCTTTTTTTTTTTTGTCACTGTTGTTGTAAATTCACATTGTGTTTCAGTGTCTCGTCGCTGATCCGGGTGTTTTTTTTGGATGGACACTTCCTGAATCCTCACAGGACTCTTTGCGTCATCGGCGGCAGGATGACAAACACGCGTCGGTGTTGACATGTGAAGAAAAAAAACAACAAAAAAGGAGAAACGGATGCATCGCAGCGGTTAGTTTCTGTCATCGAACATTCCACCTGGACACCAGATGACATGGGATTAGTTTTGCAATAACTGCTCTGTTGGTAATTCTGGCCAGATGTCTAAAGGAAAACAATCACGCCATTGTTTTTATTATTATTGTTTTTTTTTTATTTTAATTAATATAATCCCTTCCTCTGTTTGTCCTCATGTCTGTA
This sequence comes from Lepturacanthus savala, assembly GCA_030544235.1. Taxonomy (NCBI): domain Eukaryota; kingdom Metazoa; phylum Chordata; class Actinopteri; order Scombriformes; family Trichiuridae; genus Lepturacanthus; species Lepturacanthus savala. The sequence continues at coordinate 12,384,926 of CM060469.1, forward strand.
GTGTTCATTTACATGTATATTATCTTATTTTCACCTTGTTCATAGAAGCCATTACTTAGTTAACTGAATTTGTTTCCATGTATCAAAACCTTATTTTAAGTGATTTTTTTTTTTAAAGAATTGGTGTAAAAATTGAATGTTACCTTTTGTAAAACCTTTTTTCAAATGGATCACAATAAAAGTCTGAAACCTTCAGTGATGAGCTTAATGCGTGTTGAAGCGGCGAGTTTTGTTTTTAAATGTTAACAGTGTGAATTTATATCTTAAAGTGCAGCTTCACTTTTATTTTTTTACCCAAAATTCATGTTGGGTATGTTTTGTTCTGGCTGTGAAGAAATTATTTCTGTTTAGTACAAAATCATCTAGACTGCAAGAAAACAAACTTTACTTTCCAGGACTTTTTCAGCTGCTACATAGACATGTTATATTTTACACTAATAAGTTCCATTAAATGTATGCCTTAAATGCCATACTTTATTTATTAGCATGTAATTATTCTATTGTAATTTCTGGCAGCAGTTCAAATGAACATCTAATAAGGTACTTTAATCTTCCAGGATAACGTAATAATTTCCAGGACATTTGACCTTTTTTCTCATTTTCCTTATGTTTTCCAAGGCTGGAAAATCAGTTAATCATTTTCCAGGAATGTGTGGGAATCCTGCAAAATTCATTTTGGCTCTGGCTAATTATGTCCTTTAAGCCCAATAGTTTGGTGTCAAAAAAAAAACTTTAAAAGTATAAAAATAAACTGGGTCAACTTTATTGTTTGGGGGGGAAATTTATTTAACAAAAATATTTGACAGCCAAAACAGAGAATGATCATGAATCCATGGATGTTAACACACTCCAAAAGAACAGAAATCAAATATTTCTCAGCCAAGTTCTGACATTGTGGCTTTTTTCCCACAACAGTACCACAAACTCAAATTCCATCTGTCCCCTCTCTTCTGACTGAAAGCTGCAACCCACACAAGCTCCGCCATCGTTCCCTGAGAGTCACAGTGACGCAATCTAATCTGCTGAATTTGTTTTTGAATGTAAACTTTATTTATAAACTTCACAAACATTCCTTTTAAAGTTTAGTTTCTGTTGGGCAGCAAAGGAAGGAGGTGAAAGACGTTGTACCAACTCACACACAGACATTCATTGTCAAAATATCTCGAGAGGGAGGTTGTTTTATAAAAAACAGGATGTCCAAATTCATGTTTTTAAGTAAAAAGTCATTAAAAAACTGACAAAATGAGGTGTTTTAGATGTGTCATAGTTCATTGCACATCATTTTCTCTGTAATTAATTTGCCATAATTATCATGATGCGGACTTCAAAGGTCACTGAGCCGCAGACATTTGGATATTAATAATTATTTAAGACCTATATAGAAACTGTGTGTATAATTTAGTACAAACGTGTCTACCTGCAGCCTTTACTACCCCAGAGGATGGACGCTTTTCTCCCTTCCCACCACCAGATGTTTGATTTTTGTGTTAACCAGCAGTGAGATTTTCCTCCCTTTTGTGCTTCAACCGCAGCCAGAATCCCAATCATTGTAAAAACATACACAGACGGACATCTAACACAGGGAAATTACTGACAAAAAAAAAATAGAATTTATGTTCATGATTCACAAAATACGTTCTCTCACCGCTTGCACACATGCACACACACGTACACACACAAACACGTGTTAAACCTGACCACTAGAACTCTCCTTCACACTTTATAAAAAGAACAAAGACAGAACAATATTTAAACCGTAGCAGTGGTGTGGTGGTCGGTCCGCAGTCCCCGCGGCAGGAGAGGAGCCTCTTTACGCCAAGACTCTTTAAACAGAGTCCAGTTCTCCGTCTTATCACGTCAGCGCGGCGTCCTCACAGCTCTATGTGCGGATCTGTTCGAGACCAAGAAGAGAAGGGAAATGAATCAGGCTGACTGATGCATTTAAATCGGAGCAGAGCTGGGCGTCAGGAGCAAAAAAAAAATATAATCTCTGGGTCGATTTAAATTGATTTTTGTTTGTCTGCAAAAATGCACGATTGAAACATCAGATTGTTGTTTGGTTTTTTTTTTTGACAACTGCCTGAATAATGAAAGACCTGCATGACCTGCAAAACTCTCATCATCAAGCATCAAACACAGATTCTTAAACACAGCTATAAACTGTCTGTACCGGAGGCTTCAGCTTTAATAATTCACTAAAACATATGTGCATATTTTAACCAATCGATTTACACAATTTATACTTTGATATACCACCAAAACCTCCTCGGGTTTAGTGGAACAACTGTTAACATACTGAAAATGACTAAATAATAGCTGGGGCTTTTATTTGTTTCAATCAGTTAAATGATTCATTCCTTCCTGACAAAAATCTTGCTCAGCAAAACTGGAAAATATGCTAATTTACTCAAATTCTATTATCAGCCCTACTGTATAACTTACATTTTTCAAAAGTAAGATTATAATAGTTAAACATCTCAAAACTGCTTCTCCAGAGTTCTCCTCCTGCTGCATATTTTACAACAGAACGTTTAAATTTCACTTTTTACTTTTTATTATTTTGCTGCAACAGAGCGATGGCAACCAACAAGTGAAATTACCTAAGAGGGTGTTCTTTAACGTCATTTGAGCATGACAGTGATGCCGAAGAAATAGGCGAAGAAGAAAAACGTGCAGCGTCAGCGTCAGTGGCCATGTCTTCTTCCTTGAGTTATTTATTTATATTTTATAAATTAGACTCAGCGTTTATTTGGAACCGCGGTTATTTATCAAAATATACGCGTGCACCTGGTGTTTAATTGAAACTCAGCTATTATTTGTTAATTTACGGTAATAAAGACATACTTTTTTTGGCAAAAAAAACTAAAATGTACAGTTCTACATGCAGCAGAAGCAAAGCAGCATTAATTTGGAATCCTGTCGTCTGTTTTTCTCTCTACCGACTCCTGAGGGAAATATCCGACTATTTAGCTGCTAAACGGCTCCACCGTGTTCACCAGCTGCTCGCCAACTTTTTCCATTTTCATTAAGTGCTGAGCAGGTATCATAGCGTGGGGTTTCTGATTTCTCTGCTGCTGCAGATACAAAAGGATGCAGGCGAGAGAAACCGTAAAAGCGTTGAAGGGAACTGTGGACTCGGGTGATAATCTCTTGGTTTAGTCAGCGACTCTGTTTAAATTACACTTCAATCATGTGATGAAACGCAGCTTTAAGCAGCTGCTGTGAGTTTGGGAAGCACCTGGGCCTTGCTGCGTGGTCGTGTGGCTTTCTGCTGCTCCCTTCTGCATCCTGGTCTGCAGACGTTTGATCTCCTGGTCGTAGTCGGCCCACTCGGCCACGATCCTCACCGCGGCCTGCAGCTTGGGCTCCTTGGTCATCGGGTTGTTACACTGAGATAATAAACGGTCAACAATAACATGAAGTGATCAAATATAATGTCCGCAGGCAGTGAAAAGAATAGAAGCTTTCAATTTCTTCCCAATTACTTGGTTTAGTGATGAGAACAGGCAGCATCGTGGTGGAAGTGGGCGGTTTGGTTCGTTTTAAATGAAAACGCTTTAAAAAGCTATTTCAAAAGCTCGAGTCATTTGAAATCGTCCCCTCTGAACGCCTCAGGGCACTGATTGAGATCATTACAGTTCATGTCTAACAGGTTGGGAAATGATTTCAAACATGTGGGACCACTGATGACAGTGGGATGTCCTCCTGTTGACTTTTGATGTTTGACAGTTGTGTGGGCAGTTGTAGCAGCTGATTACAGACTTTATTGTATAATTTGTTACGTTTTATGCATCTCATATTGAAGTCTGAGTGCTTTTCTAACAGCCAGTTAATACATAGGCACAATACATTTTTGATTAAAGCTAATAGATTACAACCTGTTATAATGTGAATGGAGATGGTTAGGAACACAGCTCCCGTTTCCTCAGAAATGATTACTTGTACTAAGACCTTAACATGAGCCTTTAATGACAGACTATGAGCTCATCGAGCTATTTTCCATCTTACGGTTCATTTTTCTTTATTTTTTATTTATTGATTCAGAAAGAGTTGATTTCCCCTCCTGTTCTCATCTGCCCTGACACCCACACACACACTATTGTTACCAGATCTATTGTCTTGGCACTCTTCTTGCTGCTGTCGTCACACCAGGTCTCACACCACAGCCACTCCTGAGGCAGGGACTTGATGGGCACCTGGTGGATCATGTTGTTCGGTAGATCCTAAAAAAAAAACAACAGTTTTAATAAACATATCTTCATGTTTTAGTTGCCTCTTTAGTTTCAGTCTCACCAGGAGAGATTCAGTTATATTTTCAGATTGGTAAAGGTTAAGCAATAAGCATTGAATTGATTGGTTGTCTGGCAGTTGCGATCACAGCCTCTTTTAAAAGTTCTCCTTGTTGCTGCGTTCAAGGACATTTCGGCTTCCAAATTCTGAGACTCCGCTGCTGCAAACAACAAATCCTCAATTCTCAGATGCACTTCCAACAAAACTGTCACTTTGAGAAGGAAATAAATACAAGGCAGCAAAAATTTCACTGGGAATGTGATAAAAGTTTTATCATACACTGAAATATAAAAACCAGTTGCTGCCTGAGATGTATTGATACAATATAAATACATGGGCTTTGAAAAAGGTTGTCAGTAACATCAAATAGATGCAATTTGTACTTAACTAACTAGAACATGTAAAATATCTAGCTGTGTAAGCTGGTAGTCTTTAGAATCATATTCCAAATGTGCATTAAAATGATAAAAGTGCATGAAGCCCATGAGAGAAGTGGGCAGCCACAGACCTGGTCCAGGTTGGACAGGCTGTTGGGGTCCTGGCTGAGACCCTGGTACTGGCCTCGCAGTCGGTCTCCTGCTGCTATTTTCCTGAACTTCTTCAGGTCCACCACATACAGGGCGCTGCAGAGGAGAAACGACAGCGTGAAACATGCGCAAAGAAGAAAGTTCTTGCGATTGTTCGTTCATTGAGCGCTGCGTGGGGCGGACCTGATGTGGTACTTGCGTCCGGCGAGGTGGCTCGCCCAGTAGCCGGACTTCCAGAAGCGGTAGCCGTCCATCTCCCTGCGGCTCTCGCAGAACGGAGTGTATCCGTAAGGAGCTCCTTCCAGGTCCAGGTCACGCAGCTCCTTCAGGTCCGTCCGCACGATCTGAACGTGACAAAGGAGACGATGCAGGAATTAGAGGGTTCCTATGGGTTTATTTAAGTTAAATTCAAGTCTTTTTAAGACTGACTGTGTGTATAAAACTTAGTACCCTTTTCACGGCCTATTTCAAAGACTACGGGCAAAACAAAAAAGAAAAAAAAATGGATTTGTTCATTTATTTCTCAAACAATCTTGAACACTCAATAAGATTGAGACCCCATAGTTTTAAGTGAATATTTTTTAGGTAATTAATGCGTAATACATGCATATGAAATATTTTTTCACTAAATCTGTAGTAGTTATGGCATCGTGAATATGATCTACTACAACAAAGAGAATGATAAATAGTCCATATGTGATGATGTCAAAAGTGTCATATAGTTTAACTCTCTTAAAAAGGTATTTAAAAAATTAAGAAAACATGCTTTTACAAGTTTTATGTTCTAGGTGGATTAAATATTTAAATGAAATATTCAAATTGACATCAAACAAACATGAACCCAAAATATACTTTTTGAGAGAAGTAATTTAAAAAAAAGGTTTTTGACTTTCTAATCTTGCCGACTATTATTTGACCCGTTTATTGATTTTAAATGCATACTATATATCCATATAAACATCGTTTTCACCAAAACCTTACCTGCAGTGGTTAGGGGATTCTGAATATCATACTACTACAGCAAACAAAGTAAGGAAAAGTCTGTTTTCTGGTAAAATCACTAGGATTGTTATACAGTAATATGAATTACCTCATGATGACAACTATCACTTTCAGTTCCCATGATATTAAGTTAATGTCCCCCCATCACCATTCCACATCCTAGCAGCATGAATGATGGTTTGTGTTTGCGGTGCTTCTTACCTGGTCGGCGTCCACAAACAGGATCTTGTCGACGGCGAGAGGGAACAGCACGTCCAGGAACAGGATCTTGTAGCCCCAGATGATCCTCTGCTTCTCCGTCTGTTGGTGTAACCAGCGAGGCCACTTATACTGGACCAGCTCGTACTGGAAACCATACTCCTTCGCCATGGTGGGGATGAACTCCTGAGGGACGAGAACCAAAGAAGATCGGATCAGTCGGTGTGTGTACTGAAAATAAAACCTATTTAATCCCTGGTTTGTTCTTAACAAACATTAATTGCCATGAAAACTCCATATACACTAGAAAACTGAAATATATAATGAACGTATTCCAATAGTGGTGATATGAATAGTGTTTAAAGAAAATAATGAACAGAATTCACTGCTATTATCTGGATTTCTCATTCTCTTATCTCAATTTTTTAACAAAAATTAAAATATAAAATTGGATGAATTCTCAGGACTCCTCTAGTATCTACCTTAAAAGTCGGAGACAGGTAGTTCTTGAGGAACCAGAACTTGACGGGGGTTTTGGTGTTCTTCAGAACTGACAGCATCATGATCCTGAGAGGGAAGAAGAACAGATCGGATAAATAGAACGAATAATGTCCTTACGTGCAGAGGAAACTGGGATGTGAGGATTTCTGTGAGGTCACAACTCTGACACTTACCTGAGGAACCTCTCGTACAGATGACCAGAGGCCACAGAGAAGATGTTAATCACATCGTCCTTATCTTGCTTTGGCTCCTCTGGCTTCCCTCCACCTGTGAAGCCTCTGAAAGAAACACAGAATACAAGAAAGAAAGTCTTTAAAAAAACAGCAAAATGGTTTTAAGATATTGTTGAATAGAAAGTGTCACTTACTATTTAGTAATCATGTTAAACTTTGTACTACCTGCAGTATAAAGGCAGGTTTGAATCTAAGTCGTACCTGGTCAGAGATTTCCAGAATCCGGTGTCGTTTTCCTCGGTTCCATCACTCAGCAGCTCCTCATTGAACTTATCTGGTTTCTTCTGGACCTAATGAACAGGACATTTAAAAAGAGTTATTTAAACAACCAAGAGACATGTTCTGGAAATGGTGTTCATCCAGCTAACTGGAAAAAACTGATTTGTACTGGCTGTGATTGCGTATAGTACAGTACAGTATAGTATAGTATAGTAGTATATACAGAATGTCTGAATGTGAATTACATATTAGATTTCTTAAATACTAGAACATTAGAAATGAGACAAAGTGATTTTTTTGCATTGCTGTAAATCCCATCTGTTATTACACGTAAACTTTATATGCAGTGAGGTTCATCATCGACTGTGACTTTGCAAAAGCTGATGAGTCACAATTTGTATAAGGAAATAAATTAAAGCTCATACTGTAGGTTTACAAAACTTGACTTTGGCGACTCATTGTGGTGAGAATGGGAAACTACACTGTGTTGGAATGGCATGCTGAGCAGGAGAAAATCTGCATATATGCTGCAGGCCTCTGTTTGTAGGGAATTAAACTGTTTGACACTATTGTAATGTATTTTTATCTCATATTTTTGTATTTTTATATAATATGCTTGACATTTGACTTCCAATCTCATCATTTTGACATTTTGACATATAACATTTTTATGTCACATTTTCAATCAAGAAAAAATGTCTTCAAATGGAATAAATCAATTCAAGATAATTTCACTCAATGATAATTTCACTAATTGTACCAAAAGCAAAATATTTTCCCCTAATAATTTTATTTTTTTGCTTCGACCATCTGATTTTACTTGAGATTTATTTATTTCAGGTTTTCCGACTGAGTGAGTCAGCAGTTTTTTGTTGCATGGAATGTATTTATTCATCCAAACTATCATTCAAACACTCAGCACAGACTGGAGCCTCTTGAACTCATTTAAAATAATGAGAACGCTGACCGAGGCGACTAGAAATGCTGCCGCTCACCTTTCCTGATTTGAGTTTATTTGTTTGGGGACGGCACTTCAGTGACATCAACCAGCTGCGTTCATAGACAAACTGTTACCACTTAATCACAAGTGAGCTGACCTTGACTTTAATGATTCTGCTCTTGAAGTTGTTCAGCACGACGATGATGTCATCAGAGTCTGCAGGAGAGTCTGCACCGTCGTGGCTGCAATGGAAGAAAGACAGAATAAGAAAAAATTAGATTAAGACAAGAAAAATGATCTAATCTAATAACAAATGACGCATTTCAAATCTCTGACACCATACTGGTAATTCCCCAGATGTTGAATGAGTAGTTTGTGTGTGGTCGGCTCTTTTCTCACCTGTAAATCTTGTAAATTTCATCAGAGCGTCCTCCCCGCAGCTTCAGGATCCAGGCGCCTGGGTTCGCCTTTAGCTGAAAGTATCCCTACAGAGAACACCACAGATTTACATGTTTGAGATAAAAGAAAGGGCTGGAAAAATCCCAACATATCTAACATATCAACATATCTAATAATTTCTGCAGCATGAGACGATGTACCAGGTTCGCCATGACGATTGTATCCATGATGACCGGCTCCGAGGCGGTTCCCAGGGTGAACTGGAGGCCGCGCGGCGGCTGACCTGAACTGACGTCAAAACAATGACCTTCCAATAAGAGATGCTCCAACTCATACTGTGCTGCTACGATATTCTCCACCTGCAACCGCACGGGTGAAGACAAACAGAGGTTATTTGGGACAACCCACAGAAATTTTTCAACAATTTCTTTATTGGTATTTTCCACATAACAGAGCTGAATAACAGGAGATAAAGATATAACATATATTAGAATCAGCCAAACCCCTTCAGGTCTGACCATACATTTCTACAGTGTGTGCACCAGGTCAAATTATAATAAAACACAAATGATTCTAAAACAGAACCAGACTGTTGCAGGGAGGGAGTAAATATTAGCCACTGTACAGTGGTCTAATCAAGAGGCTGCAAAAAGAATTAACAGGTAAAAGAACAATCAAAAGGATAAAGTAAGATACAGCACTGGTTGTTAAACGAGCATAATCAACAGTCCTATGAAACTGAAGATTCAAGCTAAATAAGTAAAACAGGGCTATACAACTGTAAATCATGTTAGAAACGTGTTTGAAACGCTCCCGGTTTACCCTTCAAATCATACATAATCATTTCACTAGGTGTGCATGATGCTAATTCATTCGTGTTCGGGGGCTTTAAATAGGAATCCAAGGGCAAAAAAACCTCTCGTCAACAACATGAGGAAAACCCATTTCTAATGTAGTTGAATAGATGTTTAGTTGGAGTGAAAAAGGGAACTAGGTAGGTGGGAGCAGCGTTTGAACTGATGATACACACTGAAACACAGGCCATTACACCAGAATTACAGCATTGATTCAGAGAGAAGGACAGAGTGGGTCGATGAACCTTAGACACGAGTTTACTGCTGCAGGGTTTTTACGCTTTTTAAATATTTCACCGCAGGCAGAGCGCCGTACCTCTTCCAGGTAGATGTTGTCCAGGTCGTACCGCGTGCGGACGGACTCCACCATCCAGCTCTCTGGTGTGTTGAGGTTCAGAGTGAAGAGAGGATCCTGGGGCATGTCCAGGAACTTGGCCATGGGGCCGGGAGAGAAGCTCCCGTCCGTCTGGAACGCCACCTCTGGCTCCAGCACGTAACGGTAGAAACTGGAACGAGAACGAGGGGAAAAATGACGTGGAGTCATCTATCATTCTATGTGCTGCGATTTGCTGGATCTACAGTTGTGTTCAATGTAACAGCAGCGTGTTTAAAGCCAAAGTCCTTATGATCATTTTTATTTTGATACAATGGGAACACTGCATTTTATATCCTAAATCAAAATGTGAAGAACATTTTTTTTAATTACTTTAAAGAAAGTTAAGAAAAATTGATGTTTAAAAAAAAAAAGCAGTATCTGCATTTTTTTCAAACTGTATAAACTGAAAAATCTTCAGGATTCAGCATTCCCCTAAATCAATAAAGTAATATTTTGATGTTATGACCATGGATTCTGAGACCTGCTTCACATCTGTGTTGCAAGGAGTCGACCAACTTCTGGCTCTTATGAACAAGTATTTCAGCCTCACAATTTCTCTGCATTTCTTGTTTTTGTCTGAGAATCTCAGACACAGAATTTTTAATGTCAGCCCAAAAGTTTTCAATGGAATTAAGGTGTAGGGATTGGGTTGGCAACTCCAGAACTTTAATTTTGTTGGTCTGGAACCAAGATGCTACGGTTTGTGTTTGGGGTTGTCGTCTTGTTGAAACTCACATTTGTATTTTCTCTTCAGCATAAGGTGACATGACCTCTTCAAGTATTTTGATATAGGCAAACTGATTCATGGTTATTTTATTTATCATTTTGTGCATAAAATTGCCAGAAAAAAATTATATTGATGTCTTAAAATTAAATTGTTTTTTCCGACCAACAGTCTCAACAGTTTACCATCACAGGAGATAAACTTGTCTATCGACTGATCCATTAATCATAGCAGCTCTAGTTAAAAGCTCTGGCAAAATCTAGTAAGAGGACCATGAACTGCTTTCTCAGCCTGGTTTGAAATTATTTTCAAACTGATTTGATATTTTTTATTATGTGCCCACAGAATGAAAACCTCCTTTTGCAAGATGTCACTAATCACCCAAGTTAAATGTGAGGTCTTTGTGTGAAGGAGACTTCTCAGAGTTTATGGTAATAGAGAGTTCATTGAATTATGAGGATGGATTAGATAAAGAGATGTTTATTAATTGACTTTCATGCATCATTGTGTTTTGCTGTTTTAAAAGCCATTCTCACTCATATTTGTTTTAAAGAGTTCACGTCGTAGAAAGACAGGATTTAGATTCTCACCTCTTCAGAGGCATTTCTGACAGTTTGGATTGGCAGTTCATGAAAACCCGCAAGTTGACGTTCACCAGCTGCTTCAGAACCTGGAGGTTAAGAAAGCACACGGAGGGCCGGGTTAGAAAGTGAAGTCGTAAAACGGACGGATCAGTAACGATCCACCTACCAGCAGGAGAGGAGCTAGTTTCTGTGCGTCCCTGGTTACAGGATCCACCACGGCAATGACATCAAAGTACACGTCTCCTTCCTTCGGGCGGATCTTCACAGCGCTGCCAGGAAAAAAAAAAAAAAAAAAAAAAAAAAAAAATCAAAAAATCAATCGCCAAGCAAAATTATAGAATTTTATAGCTTGCAGGGGATCCGTCGATAAATTCGGTACGATAAACTCTATGGTGCGATTTATGACTGGGTTTTACGCCCTTGAGGAAAAAAGTTGTGTGCAAGTTTTAAAAGTTTACCTGTAGCGGTCATCTGCAAAGCCGTATTCCACCCGAGCCTCTCCTTTGGGCTGAGAGGAGAGCAGAGCGTCCACTTTCATTACAAGGTCACTGGCCCTGAGGGAAATCCTGTGTTAGCTCAATCTGAAAATGATAACGAATACGGCTCATTTAGACTTGTGAATATTTACTGATGTTAATACCTGTCCTCCTCGATTCCAAACTGCTGCACTTTGCTTTTGATTCGCTCTCCAGACGTCTTCAGGATGATGCTCTCCAGCAGGAGGAAGTCATCCTGGTTGAACACCTCCTCCTCTTCCAGTGGACCAATGATCTGTGAACAGGCAGCAATGGTAGGGATTGAATTCCTGCAGTATCTTGTGGGAAAATGTGCACATTTATATCCAAGTACAAACTACATTTATCTACAATGCGGCCACATTTTAAGTGCAGGTTCCATAATGATTGTGACTCACTCTTCCGTTGCTGATAACCGCCCTCTGTCCTCGCTTTAGTTTGAGCACGTCTCGACAGTAGGCAGCGTGGGAGAGCAGGAAGTCAAATTTGGGATTCTCATACGCGCTCTTGAACAATGACACATCCATACCCTGAAGGGAAAATAAACAGCTTGTAGGCATTTGAAAGAAGAAACACACAAGTGTAAATGAGGCTGATTCTAACACGTCCCTGAACTCACCCCGACAGCGAACTCGCCGATGTCGACTCCCTTCTCCAGGGCCGCGGCCGTTTCTTCTTTGGCCATCTTGGTGATGAAGTTCTTGGCGTTGTTGGCGGACTGCGTCTGCATGGCGGCCCACACCGCACGCGTCACGCGGCTCGTCTCGGCGGACGGGTCGGCCGATGGGTTGTTCAGCATCCCCAGTCGGACGTTGTTGCTGGTTTTCTGTTGCGGAGCATTAGTTGGAGGTTTGTCACGGGTTTGAAGGTAAAATAGTAAAACACTGGTCTGGCGATTTTATGATGAAAGAAAAAAAGGTTGTGGTTGATCCAGGGTTCATTTTATCAGCTATTTATTTAATTTTAGTCGTATTTAGTCAACTTATATTCTTGGCAAAAGTCTTGGCATTTGAGTCTAGTTTTAGTCAGTAGGTTGATAGTAATGTTAATTAAAATTAATCTAGTAATACCAATAGATTCATTTTAGGTTTTTATCTTCTATTTATCGGTGTGTATCAGGAAAATATTTATTGAAACAGAGGTTAACACATGAAATGACTATTGACACACACACTTATTGGATTGCAATTTAAAAATCTGAAAAAAAAAGAAACCTTAAGTTTTTATTTAATAAAGTCGATTTTGTCTCATTTTCGTCAAAAAAACCCCCAAAAAACATTGTTGACGAATATATTTGGTCTAGTCTCATTTGATGAAATAAAACCGGGTTGAACTTCACCTGATGTGCTCTGATTCTGGCATTTTTCCATTTAAAGACACATACACATATATAGTACATTGTGATGATCTCAGTTATAGTTTGAGAGGTTGGGGCTGAGAGATCTGCTCGAAATCAATAACTAAGTATTAAGAATATATTTTGATAAATATTTAATATCATAATAGGATTTACAATAAAATTCATTAAACAATACTATTGAAAGAGAAGGTACTCTGTTAAGGTCAGAGCTTTTGTACCATGTGTCTGATGGCATCATAGAGGAGCTGGCGTCCTGACGGTCTGTCAAAGTCTCCGACCACCCAGAAGGTCACAGGGCGGATGTAGCCGTCATCTAACAACCACAGAAGAAGACAGGTGGACTGTCAGAAATGTCAGATGCAAAGAGGCCAACTTAAAAAGGTGAAGCAGACAACAGGCAACGCTTCCTTCCGTAAAAATAAAACCCACTAAAGAAGACGTTTAAATCCTTGGCTCTGCATCAGAGCCTTTAAAGCTTGTTCATTTCTAAACATCTCATCAAATCCTTCAGCGTCTCATATTCCATGCAGCTACAACAAATAACACGGAATGAACTGTCATGCCGTCCTTCAGAAAGATGAAAGAAACAATGTTAGAGTTTAGTGAGCGGCTATGTTAACACGTTTTATTTAAAGTACTCCAGACCCAAATACACAATCATCTCATGCGTGATTAGTCATTTGTGTCCTCTGAGAAATGCAGTGCAGATGGAGGAGTGCTGGTGGATTTACAAACACGCAGAATCGCTGCCAACAATGTCGTTCACAGGAAACAGAAAAAAAAGAGCAAGTGAGGAGGAGAGGGAATAATGTGGAGGAAAAGGGTGATTACCATGCCTGTTGGTGGTGGTCATCCCTGATGCAGGGAAAGTGTTATAACACATGGATAAGAGGAAGGAGAGCAGGAGGAAGAGGAGGGGACAGAAAGGCAGAGAGGAGAATACAGAGGGAGAGAGTTTAGGCTTGAAGGTGACGAAATTCTCTTTAAACATCGGAAAACCGAGCAGACGGCAGCGTTACCTTTCTTAGTCATGTAGTTCATGCTGTTGGCCACAGCGGTGCTCTTCTCCTTGGTGTCCAGAGACAAGAATCGAGCATAGTCATCTACAAAGTGGTTGTCTGCAAAAAGAGAGAGAACAAGTTGAACTAGAGATTATGCAGCACAGATGATATGTGTGCTAAGATGTTGGTGTTTTCTACTGCCATTTATACTCATATGTTCATATTTAGCTCCCAATTAAATGTACATTTTAAGCATAAACCTGAATAAAAAAATCAAACAGAAGATCATCAGATCAACTCCACAGTGAAAAAAGAGAAACTCTAAAACAAACAGAGTTTAATTACAGTAAATGTTGTGCAGCTATTGATGGATAAGGTTGAAATAAATGGGAGAAAATAACATGTTTTAAAATTGTGAGCCAGAATTGCATTAATACTGTATTAGATTTCTATAAAGGGCACAAGGGCAGGTTTTTTCACTCATTCTTGATGCTTGAATAGTTACAAGAAGGAATTAAATCAAATTCTCCCATTTGACTGGACTGCAAGAAAGTGAGCATGACTTAATGTGCTTGTTTAGCAATGATATTATCTTTAATAGCAACAAAGTTGATTTCTTACAGGAGGCCTCAAACATTTTAAAGTATTTTACCACTTAAAAATACTCAAAAATGAAAATATTTACATATATTTAGCCGGAACCAAAAAAGGAACACAAACCATTAATCCAAGGACACAGGATTTAAACTGTCAAAATATATTTTTCATTTCATGGGGCCATTAAAAATTGAAGACCCTTGATGAATATTAAAAGTTGATATATTATTTTATTGACAAAAAGACCATAAAACCTCAGAGGCTCACGCATAAATAACCTAAAAAGAATGAGGTTGGGAACGCAATGAACGGAGATCCAGAATATGCTATTTTTAAAAAACTCTCTCAAGCTCTGATCATTTTGCACACACTTTTAAAACAGCCTTGCACCTTCTTCAAGGTGCAAGGTAAAAAAATAAAAAATACCACCTATATAACATCATGCCAAACTGTATCATGCACTGTTGCATCACACAACTATTCTGGTATTAAAAAAATATATATATTTGACAATAAGTTATTGAAGATGAGCTTCACTGAATGAATGTTGAAGTGGAAACCAGCTTCCCACCATCTGTTCATCCCCCGTGTGTACTCACTGGTGTCAGACAGGTCCAGGTAGGTTCTGCTGGTGGACAGCACCCTGGGGTTGATGCGGGGAACAACGCTGGGCTGATTCATGATGAAGTCCACAACGTCGTGGTCTGTAGCCAGCTCACCCTACGGGACGCGTGAGCAAAGACTCGTGATGTAAGAGCATATTTTTCTCACCTTTTCTGCAGAGTTAACATTGATGCAGGAGGCATTTGGCTGAGGCTTCTCACCCTTTAGTCAGTAAAGAAAACCTTCTCAAACTTTAAAGGCTGCGATGAGTGAGTATTACGAACCGTTAGAGAAGCATTCCTCCAACAGCACTGTTAGATTTATGAGTTATGACTGACTAACACCGTCTTCATTACTAGAACCGGTATAGCAACCCAATTAAACACCTTTAACTGTACTTAAAGGCCCCGGAGAAAACAGTCGGAGTGGTTTCAAAGAACTAATCAAAGATTTGGCTCCTCCAAGTACTGGCATGACATAAAAACAGGAAAAAATTGGCGGATGGTATGCTCACACAGATGCATTCAGAGAGACAAAATCCAACCTAAAAGGAAATGAATTTTGCAACAACGAGTCTGGGTACAAGATGAGTAATCAGTGTAAAAATGAAGAGCGCCATAAATTATATGTAGAGTAGTCTGGCATCTCGAATTTATTTGAGTTAAATTATAATTCATAGTAGCTCTGGCAAATTAAAAACAAAAATGCACAACTACATTAATGTTTTTACACTCGGTATCATCACTGTCAGCAAAGTTTTACTGTCAGTGAAAATGTAAATAAAGCCTGATTGATTCAGAAAGTATTCATGTGTTGAACATGTTTATTCACATGATGTTTAACTGTAATCAAATTAAACATGATACTATTCCGACATACAAGGTCTACAATCCTTCACACACTGATGGAACAGCCATCCGGAGCAATTTAGGATTCATTATTTTGCCGAAGGATACGTCGAACTGAAACACCGATCCTCTGACCACTGGACAATGCTTCAGCACACGTGGCAGCGAATAATTAAGAAGAAATTGTAGAAATGATTTTCCAAATTGATTTAGAAAAAGTGTTACAAGTTTTGACTGCAAAATGTCTGGGAAAGAATTTCTCTCGAAAACACTTCTTTACTACATAAAATGTAAGGAATTCTTTTTCAAAATGTTGGTTTAGGCCAAGTGTAAAAAAAAAACAATAAAATAATCTTATATATGATTGTCAGATGAAGTCAGATTCTTTCTTAAAAACACATTCCAGACAGACATGAAGTCAGCAGGTGATTTTACTTTTGGTTACAAAAATTGATTTTGCACTGAAATAAATATACAGCAGCATAACAGAATGTTAGTCATCAAATACATGTCTGTATCGACTTATATTTAATTATTAAGACATCAACTCTGAAATCACACTTTAGCTGACTGACGCCCTGCTGCTGTCAGAGACTTCTGTATATCAAGTGTGTGTGTGTGTGTGTGTGTGTGTGTGTGTAATAACTGACCAGGTAGACTGCTCTCTGATAGAAGGAGGTGGTCTCCAATATCTTTTGCATGGTGACCGTCTCCAGTTCGTCTGGGTCCAGGTGTTCACGTGGGTACGGTACACCGTTGTACATGACCACAGGCAATGGACCCACCCCCGTCTGCTCATAGTATGCCCGTCCTTCCTGAAGGGAAATAAAATAAATAAAAAGTCCTATGTAGTGATTTACTTAAACATTTCAAAAACACAACTAGAGTAAGTAGACGTGTCATCGTAGGATCTTATATATCCAAAAAAAAAGCTCTCAAGCTTCATTATCAATAAATATAATGATAATGAAGATTTGGAGGGTCTTTCTGCAGCCTGCAAGAAAGTGTTGTAAATGAGTGTAACTTCAATCCGGACACAAACTTCTTTGTAGTAGGTGATGTAACCCTCACCAACTTCTTATATTCTTATTATGTTAGCTTGTAATATTAAGGTCTACCCTCAAAATATAATGTCTGGGTGGCATCTTAGGCCAAAGTCTGGTCTGGTAGCATAACTGGTAGACTTGTCTCATCGTCTTTATAAGTGGGCGTGTCTTTAATCTTGCAAGCTAGATAAGATCTACATTTGCTAATATATCAACAACCACATGGCAGCGTCTTACACACTGACGACACACTCGGCCCGTCTCACCTTCCTGTTGCTGTCGTAGCTGGAGTCGGCTCCCAGGACGCTGCTGACCTCGACGTAGGGAAACCTCTTCTCCAGCACTTTGACTACATCCCCGACACTCAGCTGACCACCAGTAGCCACGCGGTTAAACATCTAGAGGATAGAGGGAGGAACGAGAAGGAATATATATATATATTTTTTTTTAAACAAGGAGTTTTAAAGAGTGCAGGTCTTCATCACGCTGGTTGTGAAAGGTGGACTCACAGAGATGATGGCTTCAAAAGCACTTTGGCTGTCCACCTCATCACTGATGTAGTTGTACGCGCGGACCAGCGCCACACCTGCGTCCTGCATCCCGTCTACATCATCTTCATCTGACACCACAAACACCAATCCTAACCTAAAACACAGAATAAACACGCTTCTTCATCTGACTCTTATATGTGTATTGGTCAGTTAAAATGCAGAGTGCGTGCTGTCTGCTTCATCAGTATTCACATGGACTGGCCATCCCAAAATGCCACATGCAGGGAGGCATCAAAGGTCTCCCAAACCAGGCCTGACAAAACTCTTAAATTAAAATGGATTTTAAATAAACATCCCAACTGCACTGCGCCATCCCACTTTTAATTTTCTCATTTCTGTAGCAACCATGGAAAAAAAGCGAGAATATTAGCCCCACATTTATCAGAAAATACACGTAGTACCCAACGAAGAATCTATTTTTAGATTAATACCCGACACGGAATCTAAAATCTCTATACGCGGTTCCGAAAACAAACCTCAGCGGGATGTTGTTGGAGTAAAACATCTCGGCAACACTCAGGAGCTCAGCAGTGTTCTCCTGGGTTGGGTCCAGAATCATCACCTGTAGCACAAATACACACACAATATTGATATAGGTGCAGTTTGGTAGGATTCAGATCTATGGCGTTAATTATTCAGGCAGGGCCATTACCAGATTGTGGAAGTTCTTGCGGATCTGCCTGATGACTCCGGGGAAGGTCGGTCTGAGCAGCTCCTGCACGTTGTAGGGCCACGAGCTGTACCTGTGGTCCGTCTCCAAGTTGTTAATCCACTAAAACAGGAATTCAATAGGAAGTGATTGAGAGGAAGTATCAATGAATGATAACCTTTGCTGCAAAAAAGGCTACTAGTTATTCACCGTAAATGATCTGATATTGGCCCGTATTCCATTAGCGGCCAGGTCTCTCATACAGGCCCAGGCTTTTTTAGAATTAAGGTCTTTTAAATAAATTGATCACAAAAATATCCAGATGAGACTATTTAGCTCATTAGAAAGACACCAGAGATTTAAAATATCCAGCCAAGGCTACGGTGAAGTGGTCATGTGACATGAACGGTGGCTGACACGCCGCAAACGGTAGGCTAACGTTGTTACCATGGCAGCTGCGGAACTTGTGATGAGGAAATTACAGGGACAGATGAAGAGGAGGAGGAGGCTTAAACAGAATTGGAGGATGTTTTTAAAAGGATGGTTAAACTTTGGAGCAGTAAGCTGTCTAAACCAGTAAGTTGCCGTTTGTTAATATTTGTATGCATACTATAATGTAACTGTACTTAGAGAATTTACAGTATCAGTTAAAAGAAGAACATATGAAACTGCAGGAGACTAAAATATAAATAAAGTGAGTTAATCCGGAATTATGTGTTTGTGGCAGTAGATGTGATCTCATACAACTTAAATCTCAACTTGATTCCTGTGCAGAGATCTCATTCTTGCAACCAGCTCATGGAGAAAACCTTTTATTTCCTCCTTTTATTTTCCAAGACGAATTTAACAACACAGTAGTGGTTCCATTTCCGAGCAACGGCGCTTCGTCATTCATCCGTGTGTGTGTGTGTGTGAACACGCAGCTTGTGGTTTCTTACACTGATGGCGGGGTTACGGATGTCGACTGCATAATCGGAGTCAGACGGCTGGACGTTGAGCTTCAGGATGTCGTGGATGTAGGGCGTCTCGATGTGAAGGGACCTCAGGCCCTCCATCACCCTCGCCTCACTGCGCAGCACCTCAAACACGCTGCAGGTAACAAGGGACAGAGGTGAGTCAACAGTCTGTGAATGTGGGTGGTAAAATGAAAAGCAGCAGTGTAACTGCTAGTTAATTATGTGCAAACAGGATGTAAACATGGGGAATATTGTTCATTTTTATAAAAATATTGGGTATTAATATAAATTCTGAATATTCAAAGTAAAAATAATAAAATACAAAAAGTTTCAAACACAATTTGAAACCTGATAAATATTACTTAACAGTAAAATGCAGCTTTTTCAGTTTCAGACCCTTTTAACATAGTAAAAATTTGGGCTTTTAACAGTTGGTCGGAAAAAAAAACAATTGAAGACTTCTGATGTATTTTTTTAGGACTTTTCCTGGACAACTATGATAAATTATTAACCAATTTATTTTAGAAATAACAACAGATAATGAAAAATGAACAATTATAGGCCTAAACAATTCACTGTTTTTGTTTTATTCTTCTACTACATAATTAGCTCATTTGCATTTTCTCAGAACTTTCCTGAGACAGGCCGTTTGTGAGATGACCTTGTTTACTTTGCAGAATGGAAACACTCCACTGTTGTTTTCATGAGGAAATCAAACATCTGAAAGATGAGGTTGAAATGGCTCCAATTAAAAAAAAAAGTGGGAATTTCCACGACAATCTGTAAAAACCCAAATCAAGAGTGTTCCTTCTGTATACTTGTGTTTAATATTGGAATATTAGTGTTTGTAAGCATGTGAATGTGTGTTTAGCGTAAGAATTTATAAATACATGTATTAATAAATCACAGACTGGGAGTGTATCACCTGTGTAAAGGTCACAGACTATATTTGACTATTTGATTTGATAAGTTTTCAAAAGTTTGACACATTTGCAAGTTGGAAACAACAAAAATGGTGTTAAATATATTTCATTATCTGTGTAATACACTATATATTCATATATGAATTATGTGTACCTGAAGATGTCTTGTGTGTCCAGATCTATATGCAGCCCATTGATGAACAGGGCTGAATCCCCAGGCTGCAGCCCCAGAGTTCCTTTGAAGAACTACAGAGAGAGATTCGTCAACCCCACTGAACGTCCTCCTCACATGGAACCCTAAAAACGCCCTGTTCAACTCCCGCTGAGCAGATAAGCGGCGTGCAACGTCAAAGCCGGCCGTCACACAGTCAATTAGGTTGGAAAATTCGAGGCAACAGTCGACACGAAGCGCGTTGCCAACAACACCAAACAAGCATCGACAGCTCTGTTTGAAGTCGGGTCTGTTTAGAGCAATCAAACCCTAAACTAAACAAATCTAATTATTAGAGAAAAGGGTGTAGATGTGCGTGTGCATGGGCGTGAGAAAATGTTTGTGCATCTGCACGGGAAAAGTAAAGCTCAAAGTCGCTCTGGTGCAGTCAAATCTCATTACTGAAAGACAAAGACATCAGATTAATCATACTCCAGACACTGCAATTACAACTAGACATGATTAAAACAAATATTGCTCATCCCACTCAAACAGTGTGTGTGTGTGAGAGAGAGAGAAAGACGGAGAGAGAAAATGTCTGTGTGTAAGTGCATGTGTCTAAACTACTTCAATCAATAATCATTTCTCGCTGCAGGACTCAGCGCGCCTGCCGAATGAATCACGGATTCAGTAATTAGGACGTTTGCGGCTCAGCTTCACCACCCACCCAAACTCCTGTCTGCACACCAAGATAATGTGAGCACAGCATGACGGAGGAGGAGTAGAGGGGGGGAAAAAACACATTTGACAATAAAAAGGGGTGATTACAGTACCTATTCCGTTGGCAAGGCGAAGCCAAACACATTCTCAGAAACTAAATTCTTTTCAAATCAGACGTTGTTTACAATTTATCACATAATAAAAAGGTAAGAGAGACAAAAAAAGAAGCAGGAAGCACAGTTCTCATTTTGAGATATTTCCCTATAGACGGCTAAGAGGCGGCGTTGTGGTGCCTGTATGCAATAATGTTGTTTTTTTTTTCCTCCTCCTTTATTGGATTAGATTGGCAAACAGCTAAACTTAAATTATCGCCGGCCACAGGACGACAGAGTCAGCAGGAAGAGAAACCAGACAGAAGAAGAGAGGATGAAGAAATAAAGCAGCTGGATTTTAATTGAATATACTCGGTAATTTGTAATAAAGAAAATACATTTTTTTTTAAACGATAATCTAATAATATGATGCTGGCTGATATGTGTTTGGGTTTTTGATTGAATAAAAAACCTCCCCCTGGAAATTTTATTATGACCAGCAACAATAGATGAAAAGCCAAACAACATGTTGAATGGGGCTCGAATACTTTCAAAAATTTGTGCAGCACTTTCTTTCTGACTACCCACTGACATTAACACCATGTTTTCTTTGTTAAGCCAACTAGCGCTGATATTATCAACTAGGCCTGATCAATCTATCGTTTTAGATCTAAAACCAAGATTTCAGGCGATGTTGAGATCGTCAAAGATTATTTTTTTTGCTTGATTTTAAGTTAAGACATCGATGGCTCTCGTAGTTCTTCAGTTGTAATAAATGCCGTTGCCCAAGCATTCAATATAGCCTATGTATAGCATTTCGTGTTAAAAGCGTTTATAGCGTTTCTTAATAATAAATAGAACTACATTAGAAAACAATTGTTGACTTTAGTTTTCATGCTTGCAATGGAGTTATGGCATTTATTGTTTTAATTGCATGATGTAAGTTCATGTGATGCTTGTAAATGTTGCGCAACATCTGCCAGAAAAATCACACTTCAACTTTTATTTAAAATCATTCAGCCCTATTATCAACAAATAAATCTATCAGTCAGTATCTAGCGATTAGGCCGTAAAGGATCAGGCTGGTGATGTTGTAGTACAATGATATCCAAATTATTTATTATTACAATGAACATAGGAGTAACTAGACCTGTAGTTTATTTTTGTGTCAATGCCACAAACACCGTCATGGTGCTTTAAATATCCAGTAACGTGGAAAATATGTATAAATCCGCAGCTAAAAATAGTGCCCAACAAATGCACAGTGCCTGGTTGTTAGTTTTAATTAAACAGGATTTCTGTGAACCGCATTTAAAAGAATGGCGGACGGCAAATGGTAAAGAAGCTAGATAGAAAGAACTGAGAGATGGACAAGAGGAAGAAAAAAAAAAAACAGTGACTCGTACCTTCTGGTTCTCTCCGATCTCTCTGCGGATGTCCGAGCTGACCACGGTCTTAGTGATGGATCTGTGATGGAGAGAGGGCACACTGAACTGGGAAACTGCAAACTGGGTGATATCTAGTGTAAACTTTTTTTTTTGCTGTAGCTACTTTTGGTGCATGTGCTCGTTGTATACCTGGCTTTGGTGGGGAAGTTCTGACTCAGGTCTTTCATAACGTTGAGGGCATCAACAGTGGGAGCAGCAAGGATGCGAGCGGCTGTCTGGAAACTCAGGTCTATAGGAAAGAGGAGGCGGGTGAGTAGAAGCGCTGCCGCTGTTCAACTCGTGACGAGAATATTCACTTTTAGTTCTGATTTTTAGAATTGTGAATTTCGCCACCAAATCATGAGGAAAACTAGGAGCGACGCCTCTGACAAACAGGAAATAGAAAATGTTAACTAGTGAGCTTTTGACAGTTCTCCTAGGTGCTGTCAATCTAACTCAAGAAAGTAGTTAGATGTTAAATGTTTTTAAATACTATCTTGCTGTATCTTTGTTTTCATTTTTAATCCTATATAATTTTCATTATTTTTTTATTTTTTTTTATTTAAAATTCGATCAAATGTCAGTCAGTCATTTTCTATACCTGCTTATTCCTCATTAGGGTTGCAGGGGTCTGCTGGAGCCTATCCCAGCACGTTACGGCGAGAGGCAGGGATACACCCCAGATGGTCGCCAGCCAATCGTGGGGCACACACACCATTCACTCACACACTCACACCTACGGGCAATTTAGAGTCTCCAATTAACCTGAGCAAGTTTTTGGACTGTGGGAGGAAGCCGGAGTACCCGGTGAAAACCCACGCAGACACGGGGAGAACATGCAAACTCCACACAGAAAGGTCCCAGACCCAGGACCAATGAGGTCTTGAACCTGCGACCTTCTTGCTGTGAGGGAACAGCGCTAACCCCTGCGCCACCGTGTCGCCCTCGATCAAATGTTTTAAAATTTATTTTAATGCTTTTAAGCTTTTATGTAAAGCACTTACGTTTAAATGTCCTATACAAATAAACTCGTCTTGCCTAATTAGCAAATAATTTCATGTCATTACGATTGTTTGGAGACATTAATTAACTCCCTATAAGCATTAACACAGCTTCTATGCATTATGTCTACACACTGGTAAGGAGAAAAAATAATCATATAAATGTCGAGATATGCTGAAGCGATAGAGGCCATATAAAGCTTGAGCGCGGAGGAGAAGAGTGTAGTGGGGATTGTTTCGACGCAGTGAGCATCTCTGCTGTGCTGTTGTAGCCTTTGTGATTATTAGCCCCTGGAGGTCTCCCTCTCTTTGTAAACAGGCTGAGCTAATGAGCCCCACTGGGGTAGAAGATAAAGACAGACGCCCACATGACTGACTGCCGAGCTCAAACGACTCCTGCGTCCTTTATTCGGCTCAATTCCAGCTGCCTCATCCTCACATCCTGACCACACCTACTGATGGAATAACGCAAATTAACACAAGATGTTCAGGAAATCAGGAAAAGTAACAAAATACAAAATCATATATACTTTGATTTGATCTGTTCAAGTTCTCAATTCGATAGGTAATCCTAATCAATAATGCTTTCACGCCGTAGCAGGCAACTTCCAGAGATTATTCTGGCTCACATGTATTAAGATAATACTGCCCAATTCATTGATTACAGAAGTAGACGGAGACATTTCCAGCTGCGAGTTTGACTCATTGGTGGAATGATCTCTACATTAGAGCAACACAAGCCAATGCTAATTCACTTTTATTTGTTTCTGATCAAGTTTATAAAAGTGATGCATTGGAAACCAGTTAACTTCCAATGCTGTCCAAGGTTTCCTGGTGAGTTAATAAGCCTTTTTCCTTTTTCTTTTTTTTTTTTAAGGCTCAAGACCTCTGACCGTATCCACAGGGTCTATTTACGGGATCATAAAATCAATTCCCTCAAAATTGAACTGACAGAAATAATGCCTGCAGTTGTTAACTTGAAGCTGAGGAAGTGTTCAGCTTTGGTGCGTGGTCAGAGCGCCTTGTAGTTTGTTTGTGTTGGCTCCGTCATGGCGTTGGCTCTGTCGGTGTTACACATGCGTTTCATTAGGCTGTCAACGCCCCGCTAAGTACAATAATTTAAAAGTGTTGTAGCCAACAGGCAGGAACAAAAAAAAACTGTTAACAAATCCAATCATGCTACTGTAAGAAGCACAACAAAGAAAACGGCTTAAAAAAAGAAGAATATGATTTGGGGAAAAAGACCCACCTTGCATTTGCCAGACTTTAAGAGGTGACATCTCATTGGTGCTTTCTACTAAATGTTTCCTCAACTCTTTTAACTGCTCTTTCAGCTCGGGGTAGACGGCCCTGTAGAGAGAAAGACAGCAAAAAAAAAAAAAAAAAGGATTAAGTGCATCTGTTGAATGCCTAAATCGCTAATTAAGAGAAAGTGGTCACATTCAACAATTGATTTGTTTGTTTTTCGGGGTAGTTTATCAGAGATTAAAAAAAAAAAAGTTTAAGGTCACTGCTTAAAGAGGAATAACGCTTGGCTCGTGTGAGCATGGTGCAGTTCCTGGAGGGGATCCAAGGTGTGGATTTTTATCATAGTGACACAGTCGACTCACTTCAGCTTGCCAAAAAGGAATCCCTGGACCTCGTCCACTGGATCATTCTCTCCAATCACTGTAGCGTTTACCTCCGCTCCTGAAAGCATAATCAATTAACTTGTTATTCGCATCAGGGCTCCTCTGGGATTACAACATGTGGGTATCGACAGTTTGTGTATGTGTGTGTGTGTACCTTGGACTTGTGTGTCATCCTTTGCCTTGTACTCCTGGCTTTTGATGGCCAATTCCACTCCATACCCAGACAGATGGACTTTGGTTCTGCTTGGATTCTGAAGGGAAAGAGGAGGCATTGTCATAAAAAATAGTGAAAGGAAGAAGCCAGTTGTCCTAATCGCGAGTGTGTGTCGGATCGCTTGATGCGTCTTGATAGGCCACATGAGGATGTCT
The DNA here is from genome assembly GCA_030544235.1 of Lepturacanthus savala. Classification (NCBI taxonomy): domain Eukaryota; kingdom Metazoa; phylum Chordata; class Actinopteri; order Scombriformes; family Trichiuridae; genus Lepturacanthus; species Lepturacanthus savala. The sequence continues at coordinate 12,410,213 of CM060469.1, forward strand.
TCAGCAAGGGCCTCGATGTATTCAAAAACTAAATCTGTTTCATCGCAGCTGCACTGAGAGTAAATTTAACGTTTCCAATCCATACAAAACCAAGTACGCTGGAAAAAAAAAAAAAAAAAAAACTTGGCCCAAGTGGCTTTTGTAGTTATAAAAGGCTCCATTAACTCTTTTGTCTTCATCTTTAGCTCTATGGTAAGAAAAAAATCCAAAAATACAATAACTCCTGCAGCATAAAAACAATAAACACATGCTCGTCCTGACTTTTTCTTTGTGGCAGCTTTCGAGTACAGACAAGCAGCTGTTGCTCGCTAAGTGCTGGAGACATTTTCTGTCCTCTGAGCTTTGAAGCACAACAAAATGTTACAACCTCTCCACTGTGCAGGACTTCCTGCCTAATAAGACAGATGGTGAGAATAATTTAACATAATTACAGGGAAAACTTATCAGCTGTATTTACATGTGAGCGATTCGACTTCAACAGGAGCCCTTTTCATACCAGGAGTGAATGAGAAGCTTAATTAAACTATGATACTTTAAACAGAGATAGTTTTTAAAGATAAGAATAAATAAAAACACAATTGCTTTTAACTTATCATCCTGCCTTGTTTTTACTAGCGGATACATGCAGTATATTCACTGATGAAAACCATGAGACACAGTTATAGGCTGTAAATGAACCAAACTACTAAATATAGAATAGTCTATATTGTATCTGTCTAGTTAAACTGAACAGGTGATTTATAACCTTCACCAGCACTTGTCTGTCTGTTTGTTAGCAAAATATCTCAAAAAGTTTTGGCCAGATTTTCATCAAATTTTTAGCGAATGTTGGGAATGGTACCATGAACGGATGATTACATTTTGGTAATGATATGGATGAAATCATGGTTTTTGGATCACTTTGAATTTTTTGTCATTTGGTGACATTGTGGTAACTGGACGTTCAAACAGGTGCCACTGTCTGGGACCACCATCTGATATCTTGCACCTGCATAACTTGTTTTCTTTGTACACTATTATGAGTAATCTATAACCACGTTTTACACTGGTCGCAGCAGCACACTCTTGTATGCTTGGTTAGGTTTCATTTCTTTTCAAGTATTAACTTTAGATGGTGTCTTTGATTTTCAATGGAACAGATTTTGGCATATGCATCTCGCAGAACTTTGTTTGCATTATGTTTTGCAGCAAGTAGCCTTTGTTTCATGCCAGGTCAATCACAATTCAGACAACAGTGACGAAAATCGATACTTTTCATTCCATGATATTGCATGAATTCAATAATTACAAGACAACAATGTTGGGTGGGAGTCACATTATGCTTGGCGGAGGTCTGTGCTCTCAGGCTGCTTTTATAGTTCTGTACAATGAACCGTTTTTGTATCAGTATTCATACACCCTTTTAATTACTTTTTGGAATGTGAGAAACACTTACAGCCGGGTAGTGGCGGAGCACATAATTCGCCAGGCCTTCATTGACTTTGGTCAACAGGACTTGGTGAAGCTTCTGGAAATCTGGTTTTCCAAACTCGCCGTACAGGATGACAACCGGAGCGTCTGGATTCGACGCCGGGTATTTGTGATCGCCTTTGAACAGGTATGGCTTTGGCCTGAATGCGAGACAAGTCAGCGGTGAAGACTTAATCTAATCAGGCCAACGATTCGTACTGTAATCTTGTCTTGCTCGTTCCTCTCGAGTTACCTCTGTGCTGCGGTTTTCAGCAGCGCTGCGAAATTTCCCGTATCGCATGTCTTCTCTCCGTGGATGCTGAAAAAGGCTGAGCAGCCAGAGGGAGGAGGCTCGTTGGACGCTATCTATAAAGATGAAGAACAGCAGGTAGCATCACCACAAAGCCAAAATTATGACTTTGATACCGATAGTGAAATTAAACCATGGAGGGGGGGAATAAACAGTCACAGCAGGATCATTATGTACGCATGAAAACACATTCACAGGAATGTGAAAAAACTTGATGTGGCTGTTACCTGTTGGAAGGAGTGTACTGTTGCAGAGTAGGCTCTCAGTGAGAGAGCGAACTTCATCATGTTTAACTGGACGGAGCTGAGCAAGGCGCCTGCTTTCTTCACAATCAGCTCATAGTAGGCCTGATCTGTGTCTGCAGAAGTCGAAAAAACAAACAGACAAGAAATATTATTTAACATGTTTTTTTCTCTATCCAGCTGTTCAAAAAGGCTTCTTTAACACTGTCACGGGGGTTTTAACTGTTTTAACAAAGGGCGCATAACTGTAAATGGAATAAAAAGACTTTGCAGCTCTTACATAAGTGTTTGAACAAAACACTGACACTGCAAATGCTGCCGAGTGGCTTGCATACGCATCATAAATTCGGCTGCTCGCAGCACAGAGAGCGAAAGTGAAAACAGGCCTGGAGCTGCAGCGGCTCTGTCCTACCGTCGTATTCCCCTTCTATGTTCTGATTGGCCTCCACAAAGTCCCAGAACTTCTCCTGGCTCTCCTCTGCCAGGAACTCACTGAGGAAGAAGATGAAGAAGGGGGGAAATTGTAGAGAAGGAGAGAAGTGAAACATTGTCAACTCAAAATGTGAATGCCTAAAACCGAATTACATAACAGCAAAATTAGATTAGCGCGTCCAAACAAGCTGTATGCACATTATTAAAAGCTAAAATTGAATAATTAATGAATAAACTTGAAACAAAGAGACTTTCTGAAGCCTTTAATGTATTCGGTGTCTGGCTCAAGGACATGTCAGTGGGACAAGTTTAAACTCACTTAGAAGACAGTCTCGGTAATGACCCGACAGCCCTCAGGACTTTGATTTATCTATTATCTGCTACTGAAAGGTAATGTCTTATGACTGTTTGGTGCTGTGCTGTACCTGGCCTCGAGCAGCAGAGGAGTGTCAGTCCATTTGGTCGTGAGCGTGGTGGTGACAGCCTTGGAGTCGGCGCCCCCAGACGCCACAGAGAGCAGCGACAGCAGCAGGACCCACTGAAGCCACATCCTCAAGCCTATACCTGATCCAAAAGGGCACATTAGGTCGGTCTTAGCAAAGAAAAATCAGGTGAGAAATACATCTCTGCATTTTTTATTATCTGAAATCAGAATCTCTACATATATTCCAGCCATTGCATTCCAGCGTCTGTTGAATTCCAACACATACACACCTCATTCTGCTTAAAGGGGAACCAGGAGTGGAATAAAGTCACCCAAGAACAATGAAGACTTGAAAGCTTTTAAAATGAATTTGATCTTGTTTCTTTGCATAGTTCGAGGTCTGAAAACGTATCTTTTTTGTTATTTTGACCATCTGTCATTTTCTGCAAATAAATGCTCTAAAGCAAAAAAAAAAAAGTATTTGAAAATCAGGGTAAATGTCAGTAGTTCAGTAACAGAAATGTTCCTTTTGTGAAGTAATAAAATCAGAAAAAAAATAAAAAATAATTTTGCAGTGGCCTCTTAATTTTTTTCCAGAGCTGTAATTTTGGATATTACAAAAATAAAAATTTAATAAAAATAATCATAAAAAGATCATCTTACAGAGACAGAAAGAAGAGCGCAAACTCAGTTTATATCCGGCATCAAGGAGCATCGTGGGTGACATGTCTTAAAATATAGGTGTGAGTACATTCAAACACGCTGAGAGAACACGGATCCAATAAGCCAATCCACAGTAGGTGTGAACCCTATTGTGAGATCATTGTTCACCTTTTTGGCGTGCTAATTGTTATCATTCCAACTGTGGTCATAATTAACAATGCCAAGCAGGTGGTAGGTAAAAAATGAAACAGAAGTAGCCTCGGTAGCTTTTTTGCTTCAACACATAATACATGCAAATAGTTCAATCAAAGTTGGGCAGATTTCATTGCTTCAAACATCATGAGATTCGACTTCTCTGTTATGCAAGATAGTAAATTCAATATCTTTGGATGAGGACTGTTGATCAGAGGATGCCACCACAAGCTCTGGCATTTTTCATAATTTTCAGATGTTTTAAAGACAAAAGGATTAATTCAAGAAAATAATCATGTGGATGTGAGTATGCATGTTCAGCAGTGGTTATAGTTTCCACAAATAAAAAGAAGATAAGCAGGAGGCAATATCTCAGGGGCGGCCCGTGGCTTAATGATTCCCCTCTCTTGTTTCCCAACAAATTCAGATTTCCACCTAGTTTGATATTCAAAGCCTTACTAGTTAGTTAAGTTTTGTCATAAAACCACCAAACTTCATTTGCTACTTCAGGCGATGCATCCTAATATTCATTAAATGTTTTTTTTGTTTGGGGACTAAAAAACTAAGTCTGGCCTGAAGGCACTATTGTTACAAAACACTCTAATGTGAAACACAAAGATTCACCTGCTGGTGTTTGTCTTAATCAGAATGAATCCATACAGGACAACTTTTTCAAGTTTGTTATAAACCACAGTCATTTGTACCCACAGTAATGTCTGTTTGATAAAAATCTATTCACATAAGAATCAGGATTCTTATTGAAAATAGTGAAAGCTAAACAATGATACCGATGCCTATATTTCATTTCACTATGGTTGCCATACAATTCTTGGAATTTGCAATGTTGGAAACTTTCCATTGGAATTAACTAGAATATGAGAATAAACAGGAATAAATCCAAAATTCTGAAAATTTAAGGTCAGCCGTTAACAGGGAACTAATATAGTCGGGGAAAATAGCATAATAAACCGATTTAAAGGGATAGTTCAACATTTTTTGATAATTCACCCGTCGTCATGATTTCCATAGTCATGCGCTATGCGTGATTTTTTTTTTTTTGTGGATACAAGCTGATTCCAGACCAGCACGGCAGAGCTGCAAGCTGCTCAGCTACTACTACAGGGCTAATGATATTTTTTGGTTTCCCTCATCACACACAGCAAATACACAATCCAGCAACTCCCAAACCCTGTGGTGGACAAGTTGTGACCTGCACATTCACAACACTATGAAGCAATAACTGTAACATTACGACACATGAGAGAAATACTCAGGATTAGTTTCTTCAGTAAGCCACTGGGCAGAGTGACACGGTGGGACTCCAGGCAGGGCCAGCAATGTCGTACTTATTTAGCTGACAGAAGGTGTTGATGTCAGCAGCCGTGTCTAGTATGTGAAATACGGCGTTCCCTTAAAAACTCTGTCTCATAACGTTTTGTTATTATCTCACAGCGTGGTGAAGTTAGTTTTGTTAATATAATGGGGTGAATATAATTGATCTATAATGGTTTCAGTGTTTAACTTGCAAATATTAAATAAAAATGTATTCATACTAGCTAGCTGGTAAGTTAGGTGCTAAATGTAAAATAGCCTCAAAACTCCTCTGTTTAACTTCCAACGGAAGGTTTCCCCTTTGTGATCCTACATATCCCACACCATAACCACTCCTGTAACTTTCACTACTACAACCCTACTATGTACTGAATCATTATTTAATTTGAATATATAATTGATTCTAAATTAATACCCAAAGATTCACATCAGTAATGAAAAGATTCATCTACTCTAGGAGTTCCGCAGTCCGAAATAGTCATATCAAGTGAATGTCTACCGCATTTACTGCCTTTTTTTTGGCATTTTGCCTTTATTGATATAGGACAGTAGATAGATAAGAAAAGGGGAAAGAGAGTAGGGGAGTGATGTGCTGCAAGGGTTGGCCAGCCAGGAGTTTTTAGTACAAGTTTCCTAATTTGTTTTTTGCTTGGACAGTGTCGAGTTGTTGGGTGGTGGAAGGATAGTAATAAAATCAGGAAGTCCGGCACTTAAAGACTGTAATATTGAAAGGTATGTACTTGATGTTCCTTCATATTAGCTTCAGATAAACTTTTAAATACATTTTTGCTGAGAATAGACGCAGGACTCTGGACTGTATCCATCACTTTCACATTCTACATGCATTTTGAAGGGATCATTTAAGGAATGATTGTGGAAAGCAAAACTTATTTCACTCTTCATCTGGTCTGATTTAAGACAGACTGGAGTATTTGTGAACTTATCCCGTGTGACCAGATACTTACAGGATCCTCTAGTAAACATATAGCGGTGTCATTTCTGTCCAATAGAAAAGTTCAGCGTGGCTCCTCTGACCAATGAGCGCTCAGTTTGAACATCCGGGATGTTTTAATGACAATAATTATCATAATCCAACTGCTACATGTAAAAGCCGTATTAAACGTGACATTGTTAGTGTAAACTGCTGTAATATTCATCACATTCACATCCGGAGCCTGTCAGCAGACGGCTAACGGTTAGCTAACAGCTACCTGTCTACAGGAGCTAGCTCATTATACTAGCACTAAAAACATCTCGTTTTACACGTTTCAGTTTAGTCACAGTCCGCCGAACACGCAGTCTCTAATAAAACATTAATAACGAGCCACGAAAACAGTCGTTTGTGGTTTCATTCAGTAACAAATGAATGATTTCTACTCACCGGAGCCGGCTCCGGAGCTTCCTGCATCCATGATCCGCTGGGAGTGGGAGGGTCCTGTCCGTCAAAGGAGGTCGCTGCAAATGTGCCTGTTCAAAATTCGTCTTTTTCTGTTTTTTAAATTATTTATTTATATATATTTGTATTATTATTTATGTTTTACGGTGGTTTATTAGTGCAACACTGCTATTTTGCTCCGGAGTGTGGCTCAGGCAACACATTTACAATCTAAATCTATCCAACTTCAACTTTGATGTGAACTCTACATTTTATCTATGCTTTACAGCCCTGCCATAAAATCCCTATCCATGTCAGCCACACTAGTATTCTATGCCTGCTTATCCATCATATCCTATCTAGAAAGCTAACACTGACCTGACCTGTGCTCTCTCACCCATGCTCAATAATCCTTTTAATGTGAATTCCTGCACCTCTAATTCCCTCGGATTATTCCTCATCATCTCTCTGTGTCCTATACCCCCTACAACTCAGAACTACATGCTCCATTGACTCGTTTTCCTGTCGATACAGCTTCCTCTCTCCCGTGTGCACTAGTAACTTTGCAGTTCTTTTAAGTTTTCATATAGATGCCTCCCTTTCCGCTCTCTATTTTAAAAAATTACTCACCCCTACTTAATATATTTTAAAACCCTCCCAACAGCACCCATTTTCTTAGTCTCTCATTGCCTTTTCCATGTCAAAAACACTGCAATTCCTGAATCTCACCTATTTCACTGAATCAATGCCAGCATTCCTCTCATCTCTTCCTCTCTCACCTCTCCTATCCATCGCCTTGCCTATATTTAATATATAGTTAGTGCTACTGGCCAGTAACTAGTGGGCTGAGACGGACCTTTGCCAGGTTTTCTTATCAGAATCACTACTGCTTCTTTTCTTGCGCTTGGTAATCTTCTATCCTCCCACACTCTGCTATGAAGGTGCAAGAACATCAAGAACGTACCTTCTCCTAGATGCTTTATTATACCGTAGCATTTTTGATCTTCCCCTCGAGTGGTTGGTCTTGATCTATTAATTGCTCTCACAATTTCTGCCAAAGTACAGTATACGGTTCATCGATTACCTGTTTCTTCCCTTCTGTCTTACACACCTTGATGATTTCTCTTCTCCATTCTTCTGGGAAGGTTTCTGAACTGTGTATCTTTGAGAATAACTTGGTCATGATCACCGCCTTGCTTTTTTATGGTGGAGATTGGCTGTTTCCTCTTCATATAGATCCTCCCATCCTTTTTATCATTCCCCGCACCTCTCCCACAGGTGTTGTTCTTCCTTTTTTATTGCAAAAATGTCTTCAACTTACTCTCTGAGGCATATTGTTCTTCTCTCCACTGCCTTTGCCTTTGAACCGAATGCTGCATGCATAGGTTCTTTGAACTCGTCTAAAGGCTCTAGTTCTGTCTACCATGGTACCAGATTCTGTAGACATTCTCACAACAGCCAGTTCAACCTTTTGCATGGATTGTAGCAGTAATTAGAACCACATCCTCCTCTCTTTCTCGCATTTCTGCAATTACGTATTCCCTTTTCCAGTAGCCTATGTGGGATTTCTTGTTTGATGAATGTAGCGCAACCTCTGCATCCCCCGTGATTTTCCAAATTATTCATAAAACCTCTGTGTGTTAAAATAAAAAAAATGTGGCATGAACACAAAATAGCCCATTTCTCTGTAGGATAATTAAAAGTGTGGGGAAACTGAACCTAATATAGCAATTAACTTTGCTGTCTAACCCTTGCCTCCCAAACTAAAAAACACAGAATTAAACTATATATATATTGTTATGTAATATATTGTAGCCAATGTTTTACATAAACCTGTTTTACATTAACTTATATTTGTTGGTGTGGTTGGACTGAATCATACAAACTTATGAAAAAACACCATAAAACATTCAAACATTTGGACAAATATCAACAAACATACTAAACTAAATAACACAGTAAAAAACCACAGATCTGTACCTGTTGCTCATTCCACTCATTAGTAATCAGACTCCCCACTTGGGTACATATCATAAAGTTTAGGGCTGCAATTAACAATTAAACATGAAATATTAAACAGCAATTAATCATGAATCATAGTCATTTGCTCTATAAAATGTCAGAAACCACAAGGCTCTATGCACATGTGGCTGTGAGGGGATTATTTTTCTTTAATGGTCTTTTTTTTTTTGTATGTGTAGCATTATCTCCTACAATTGGTTTATTACAGAAGTTTTGCATCATTAAACTATGAAGTGTAGAGAATACATTATAGCGGTAATGATTGATAATTACATGAATACAATTCAAGGGGAGATTTGCCCTTTAAAATGAAGATGCAGAAGAATAAGTGAAAATGTCTTGTTAGTTCATTGTGTAACACAGAGACAGTCGCCGACATGCAGGCCACACGAGTTTAGAGGTCCCTCACTTATTTTACACCAGCCACTGCTAAATGGATCCATATATATATATATTATATGACTTGATTTGAGAAAACTGCACTTATTAATTTGAAAAGCGGCTCATGGAAATGAGATTTGTGTTGTGCATGGAGTGATAGCCATGGGAAATAAATCCTGTATTTAGAATAAGCCAAAGCTGTCCCTTTGGTTATCACTATTTGTTATGGGCTAATGAAAAAGCGGAGGAACTGAAATCCCTCTCATTTTGTAAGAGGCACCTGGGACCTCTGGGGTCCTTTTTTTGTAAAACTTTACCTTGAGTTTCATCCCTTTGGGGGGAGATTGTTAAAAACACACTAGCAGGCCCCTGCATACCTGTTGTAAGGTCTTGATGAAAAGACGAGACACCGTCCCAGGGTTTGGGGACATGGGTCTTGCTTTTTCATTTTCTCGCTCTGCAGCCTAAATTAAATTGGACAGCTGATCCTCCAGAGGGAGCAGTTCCAGGGTTTGATTTAACATTATATAAAAAGCAGCACATTAATTATCCTGTTGGATTTGACCTTCACTCAGAAGTGCCCGCGCAGACACCTCACACATGTAGATGCGTGCGTGTGCACGCCGTAGGCGCACACACATGCACATGCAGCCTTATAGCACATAAATAATCTTCATCTGTGGTCACCCTGGTCAGTGTCCACATAATAATGGCTAAACATGGCTTAACACCGACACACACCCGCACACACACGCGCACACACACGGGCTGCCCACGGGGCCCACTGTGCCTGTTCATCTGTCAAGAAGGTGACATCTTCAGATGAATTATGGGGGATGGCTGTCATCTTCTCCGGGGTCACGCGCGAAATGGCGAATCCGGGGTGTGGGCTCCCTCTCCTCGCGCTATCACACGTCAGCCATTTTAGAGGTTGAAAGCCTCAATGGGGGACCAAAACGACCTCAATTAAACCTCCATTAATATTAATACATTTTGTCGTTTCACGTGAGTTGCCGCTAATTAAATGTGTCCCTGGCTGTATAATGGGGGTCAGCCGGGGTCTCCTACATGAAGCTAATTCACCACATTACAGCCAACAAACAGGGGGCTGGTTGCAGCTCCTATGTTAAATACAGATGGGAGGGGGGAACTGTCGGTTACCTTGGCAACACTGTGTATTCAGCAATAAGAAAACTTTTTTTTTTTTTTTAAAAAAAAAAAGGTTAATAAGTTTGCAGTGGATCAGCTCTTTATGCTCCTCCTCCTCCTCCTCCTGGGCCCCCGGCTCCACACGCGCACAAACATAATAAAACTCAATTCTTAGACCTTGATTGGATTGCAGGTTTCCTCAGATTGGACTCCCGCTGGTGTCGGTCTGCAGGAGCTTCCAGAGCGACGAGCTGCCTGCGAGGCTGGACTCTTCGGGTCAATCCTTTAATATCACGGGGGATGATTTGGTGTTGACCTGGGAGATTAGCCAAGCACCGGAGTGAAAGGTTAGATAACGGCCCCAGATGTCTGATCTGATCAGATTTGACTTTACCGCCGGAGGAAGAAACTCCCGCGCCGGATTGGATTCCTCATTGCCCCCGCGCGTTCTCTCTCTGACAAAACAGGGGTATTAAAACTCCGCAAATTGTTTGTGTACAGAGATTTATGCCCATTGTACGTCTGACGATGAAGGTCTAAGCCATGCCACTGCTGGAAAAGACTCAGCCGGAGACAAAGAGGCACAACTCCGTCGTGACCGCCGCCCGAGCCAACAGGGCAGTCCTCCAGAATCGTACAATAGCCTGGCTCCGACGCATGGAAGAGAGGCACTCAGTGTGAACTTATCTGCAGAATTCCACGCCGAAAATAGGGGATAATAACGCCGGAGCTCTCTTTGTTTGCAGGAAAGGAGCATGGGGCCGGCGCGGAGGAGCTGCAGCCAGTTTGACCTCCTAATGATGGACGGCAGCCAGGGCCCATACAATCACTTTCAGAGCCCGACTCCCACCGCAGGAGCGAGCGAGCGCTTTCCCCCGCGAACGGCCCCCGCGTGCGCACGTTTCGGGCCAAACAAAAGCCGGCCCGACGCTCCGCGGTTATCTGAGCCATTATTGTTTGTTCAGTCCAGCTGCACTTGAAATGACAGCGACCCCGGAGCTGCTGGGAGGATTAAAGATTGCGTTCAAGTCCTGGCTGCCAGAGAGGCCGCACAACCTTCCCTTTCCCCTCCTTCCCCCCCCCCCCCCCCCCTCGTTTTCCCGCTCAGTTTCTGTTCATATGTCGAGCACAAACACATCCTCTCTTTCCTCATGTCTTACATAAAGGCCCTCTCTGATTCCTCGCCCTCCCTCCCTCGCTCAGGTCGGTTCTTTCCGTCCGCTCTGATCTCCCTCCAGCCAATCACCTCTGCCCCTCGCTGTCCAGGCAAATTATTTTTCTGCCCTGCCGCGTTGGGGGGGGGGTCAGAGTTGAAGTTCGGCGGGCTGCTCCAGCCAAGGACGGGGAATTGTGTTCGCGGAGAGAGTCCGTCCCGTCCCCCGCTCGAACCAAAATGCCAACTTGTAGCAGCGGAGGGAGAAGTGTGTGCATACGTGTGTGTATGAGAGTGTCTGTGGTTTGAATTAGGCTGTATATCATTGCTGACAGTGGGGGGAGGCAGGGATGGGACGGGGGGGCATAGGCTACTTTATGGGGTCAAGGTCCTGTGGTTAGTGTGGGCGAATGGTGGAGATCTTGTTATAGATTGGTGCAGAAACCCGAAGGGCAAAGCTCCCACATGAGAAGTCACTCACCGAGGGTCTCAAATTTTGAATCAATGGATTAGTGGATTTAGTGTATTATTTTAATTTAAAACCAGTGGTTTTAGTGTTTTAATTTGTAACCAGAGGATTTAGTGTTTTAATACAAAAGAGTGCTAAACAGGGCTGAATTACAAAAGGTATAAGTGGTAAAATGCTGTTTGGGACGGAGCTGAGCCAAATGATCCAGCTCACTAAAAAGAGACGAAATACCCATCACTACTAACCCGGCAGCCAAGCAGAAACACACGATTGGCTATTTGTTACGTGTTAGCTAACCCTGATTGGTCGTTTACTTTAGAAAGGGTCCGGACAAAAATCGAAGGGATGGTGAAGGGATAGTGATTTAAAAACAATGTGTTTTTAAATTGTTCTTCAATTAAAGTGTTTTCTAATCATCCATTAGCCTTTTGATGCAACGAGCAAACACATTGTACCATTAGAGCACTGTGTGATAGCCTTTATACACCTATGTATATATTGCATCAAAAAACAGGCATTCGCAGCTAGAAGAGTCATTTACCACATTAGTAATGTATAGAATGTATTTCGGGATTAGTTTAAAGTTATCTTCAATGAAACAAACAGTGCTTTTCTTTCAAAAATAAGGACAATTCTAAGTAACCCCAAACTTATATATATATATGTATATATATATATACACACACTGATAGCATTTTAATGTATAGTAGCCTTATACCGTGGGATAGTGTGATTTATATGTTGCATGTACTGTAAAATATTATATTATATATATAGTATATATTAATTATATTGTATATTAATTATGTATTTTTTTCACCACTCAGAATTCATAATATATTTCCGTATTAACTTCAGTGCCTTATGTGAGTGTTTTGTGTGTGTAATAGAGTTGGAAGTATCCAGAATGATATGCAGTGACAACCACAACACAGTCACGTCTGTAAAAATGAAATATTTTAATTGGTGGCTTGATGATTCATTTTTGCAATCATAAGAAACAAACCCAGAATGATGCATACAGAAGGAGCCAGAGACAAACTGCACACCAACCCAAACAAAAAAAACAAGTCTTAATCACACGCTCTTTAACACATCTTTAAAAAAAAAAATTACAAAAAAAAGGATGATGCTAGCGACACCTGGGTTGCTTCATAGTCACAAAAGGAAAACGTTAAGACATCAGATATATCGTACATGATGAGACATAAAATATTTGAGTATAGCTTTATAGCGTCGATTTTCTGGAATCATTATTTCAGTCCACGTACAGGGGGATTAGTTTAGAGGGCCGCTTCAAGCCTGATGGTCACTTGAAGTTTTATCACAGAAACTGGAAAGAGGAGAACTACGGCTTTTGTATTCGGTCCTTAACCGTTTATGCAGAATCAGATATTGGTTTGGAGCCCAAACACGGTGTAATAGAAGTCAGACTCAGGGAGGGAAGGATAAAAAAAAAAAAAGAAGTTTGCAGGCAAAATGCCTGGAGCTGCAGTGTTTTTAAATCTCCAGTTTCTGCCACACGAATACAATGAAGGGGAAATTATTACAAAACAAAACAAAACAAAAAAAAGAGACCTCTCTTCCCTTATCCGTTTCCTCGGTCTCTATTACCATACTTTGAAGGCTACACAAAAAGCAGCATATTGACTCTGGATTTGTCCCAATACCTTTCATCATCTCCCCTCCGTTCTCTCTCCCTCAATGATTCACCCTGATTTAAACAGAGCTGATCAGAAACAGATACACGGGTGGATCCAGGGTGATTAGCTGAAACTTAACATCTAAATCGTCGTTTCCCCCTCCCTTCTTGCTTAAAAACGCTTATTTTTTTTAAGAACGCGATGCAAGACTTTATTTTATGTTAATACCGATGGAGCAGTCTGCCTGCTGCATGCATCCCGTCGTCTGCTGGATGACTTCAAGCTTGGACTACATTCAGTTTCATTAAATCGAGCTGTGCCCCCCCCCCCACCGCTTTTACATTCTCTTCTCCAACATTGGTTTTCACCTTTTATTGCTCAGATTCTTTGCTTGTAGTTGGGGTTGGGTTTTGGTAGCGTTATATCAAACCTAAATCCACGATTCTGTCTAAATCCTTTCGAATCTCTAAAGAAATCTAAACGGGTTTAGATTAGGATATAAATAACTTAGGATATAAATAACTGAAACTCATAGTTCTATTGATTAAAATGTTAATTAAACTTATTGATGGCAGCCTGCAGTCAGTGTTAACTTTATCAACATTGTTTTATTCCATGGCTCACGTAGTTACGATAACTACGTGAAAGTGAAACAGAGGTCCGCCGGCTGATTAAAACAAAATGGCAAAAAAACGTAAAACTCGTTAAAAATGCTTGTTGAAAATTAACACTGCCTGCAGTAGCTTACTTTTCTGGCTCCAAATACTGGAGGTTCAGACGCAGAATATGAAACTGTTCATCATAAGATATTGCTATGATGTACTGAACCTTACAGGTCAACTCATCACAAAGTTGTACAAGTAGCTAAATTGCTGCTCGCTCAGTCGAACTTGAAATGAAACAGAAAACACAAAGTTCACCCGGTGATCCGGTGGTGTTACAGAGTGACACCTCTCTTCTCTTACAGACAATCTTTGGCTAACGCCACCGTTTCCGAAGGATGGGAAGGATCGGTCGGATTCCCATGATGAGGATTCGCGCGTGTTCACGTCATTCGGTCGCATGAGGGTTAAAAAAAACACTGTGTATTGACAAAACTCCATAATATCCACTTAAAAGGTTTGATTACATCTAACGACAGACTTTGGCTGATGCGAGGCGTCCATCTTTGCTCATTTTTTTTTTCCCAGGCACTTCCACTTCATTATTGGGTGACAAGTCAAAACCACAACTCGGGAGGTTGACATGAACGCTATTTACAAGTCTGTGACTCGCGATTACGGCCAGTCCCGGCCACAGCTAGGAGGCTAGTTTTAATGCATACAGTTAATATAGATATAATTTGCCACAGTCGGTGTCTGTCTGCGCTCTTTGCTAATAAAAGATTCAGTAATACAGAGCGTTAGATGAAAAAACACAATTAGAGAACAACATCTCTCTACCCAAAAACTGATTTTATGCCAAATTCTGTGACCTGATTAGGAGTTTCAGCTGTATAATCACTGCAGACATCTGTACTTTACTCCATCACAGTATTAGTGTTCTGGTTAAAAAAATGTAATTTGACAGCTGGGGCTATATTTTGGTGCATAAACACAGATATTGAGATAGGTGAGTGATCCAAATTCATAACCTCTCTTCATCATTTGGGCTTTTTTCCCCGTCTAAACACTAACAGCTGGTACGGAAATTAAGTATAAAGTTTGATTTAAAAAAACCAAAAAAAAAAAAAACGTTTGCAGTGATCTCGCTGTAATTCCTAATAGGATTCATCATGGAGCCGGCTATCAGAACCCAACCCTACTTGTTACTGACAAGGAGGAGAACATGGACAAATGTCTTTTTAAAAAAAACAAAAAACTAATTGAAAATTTGAATTTCAGACAATTATAGCTGTACCACGTCGTGGGGGGGGGGGGACAAGAAAAAGGGCAAAAAGAAGGTAGAAACGGTTAAAGGAAAGGGCATTGGCTTGCGTCATTGCAGCTGTTGGAGGGACTTTTTTATTTTTTTTTGCCCTGTCCACCACCACCATGAAAATGGCAAAAATATTATTGGTCATGGAACCCAGTCATTCAAAAAACAAAAGAAGAAGAAAAAAACAACTCATCAGGCATCCTCTCGCAATCAGGCACACTATTTACAAAGGCATACACATACGCCAATTAAAGGCATACTGTACATACTATATACACTCACACACACACTGGAACACAGTCACACGAGTAGTCAGAGAAATCACCGTATTATAATGCAGACAGACATATTTCCTGGCAATAATAATAATAATAATAATAATGTTGACTATGATCCCAGTACATAGAGGCACTGCTACCTCGCCCTGTGCGTTCTCCAGGGTAAAAACCAAAGTGAAACAGCGGTCGTGCTAACGAACTGCGGGTCACCTTTTCAGCAGGTGGAACATAGGCCTGTTTGAGACAATGCAGCTCTGGGTTAAAAAAAAAAAAAAAAAAAAAAACACAAATAAAAAAAAAAAAACAGCATTAAAAAAAACATAAAAAAAACAAGAGAGTGGAAAAAGTCACCCACTACATTAAGGGCTCACATCGCCATGGTGACCGGTAGTTCCACAACTCCTATCCTCGAGCATTTGTCTGAGTTAAGGCTTCCAAAAGCGCTCGCCGCTTACGCAGCACGGTTCCTGGCGAAAAAAGAAAGAGAGGAAAAAAAAACCTGCAGCACTCTCACTCCTCTCCCTTTCCTTTGATTCCTTCACACCTATGTGAGAATAGGGATCTGTAATTGGCTGTCATTCTCCGCAGGACTGAGCCACATCAGAAAAAAGGGAGAGAAAAGGAGAAAATAATGAACTCATTAAGCGACAGGAGCTTTGGGAACCTTTAACAGAGAAACAGGACACTTTTTTTTTTCTCCCCTCCCAAAGATACAAGGCTTCAGTAAATGGCTATGGTCCATTGTACATCAATCCAATCCTTTTTTTTTTAAGCTTTGACTTATAGAACAGACAAAAAAAAATAAAGAAATAAAGGAATCACTTTTTCTTTAGGCAGCAATATTGGTCTCAGTGTTATTACAATTCTGCTTTTAAAAAAGCATAAACACACACACACACAAAAAAAAGGAAAATACAAATGAAATCATCCTAAAATGAGAATGAGACTATTTCATGACCAAAGCGTGTTCATGGGTGAAATGGCTGATTTTTTTTCCTTTTTTTAAGCAGAAACCTTTATTACACAACTCAGTCAAACTTTATTTTTTTTTTTCCTCCGCTTCGCTCGTCCTTTCAGGAACGGTCTTTCATTGTCCTCCCACCCTCTTTTTCTTTGTTCGGCTTCAGCCATTAGCGTTCATTACGTTCATAGCTTTCCCGGTTCCTCTTGAAATTGTCCGGGAATTAGAGCGGTCCTTAGCCGGGATTAGTGGGAAATTCACAGATTTAATTTTTATTTTCTCATGCTCCATATCAGGCCACAGAGAACAAGAGGAATACAGGAGGAGGAGGAGGAGGAGGAGGAGGAGGAAGGGGGGGGCGGGCAGGAGAGATGGATGAGATACTCGGTTGTCAGCAGATCTGAAATATATCTCTCCTCAGCTCAGTCAGTAATGATGGTGGGAGAGATGGAGAACCTCAGAGGGGGGAAAAGGGCAAGCGGGTGCTAATAACAACTGGGCACACCTCAATAACATGAGCTGATGCAATGGACCGAACCCAGGTCTCCATGGCAACCGTTTGGACTTTCATCCCCGCAGTCTAAACTCTCCGGTAAATGTCTGTTCTCTGCAGTTATTCGGGGGAGGGGGTGGGGGGGAGGCGGGGGCTTTGATGCAGGTGCTGCTTTCTGTAAATATATATGTGTGTGTGTGTGTGTGTTTCACATTACATATGCATGTCTGTGCGTTTGTTCTCGTTTCTGCTGCTACCACCGGTTGATGATCTGGTTCATGTAGTCCTCCGTGGGGAGCCTGCCGCCCGCCTCCTCCGTCCTGCCGCCCTCCTCGCCCTCCTCGCGCTCCCCTTCCCCGTCCTCCGGCGCGCCGCCGGCACCCTGACGGCCGCGGGACGGCCACAGGCTGACGCCCAGGCGGCTCTGCTGCATGTGGTTCTTGATGCGCTGCTGCCGCCGCTCCTGCTGCCGCGTGTACTGGTAGCGCTGCTGGAACAGGTCCCGCGCGTAGTCGTACAGCTCCATGTCCAGCTCGTTCAGCTCCTCGATGCGCTGCACCTGAGAAGGCGGGAGGGCGGAGGAGGAGGTTAAAGGCGGGGGAGAAGGTTGTATGTAGACCTTTTTGACCGAATCGACGGCCGGGATATGAGAAGAGAGTAACCATCGTACACGAGGAAGCAACAGATTCAACCTTGACTGAATAAAAAAGACTGGTCTCTGAATAGCCTGTTTTTTCTCATATTTTTGAAGCACCTCATCATAGAAAACAAGCCCTACTGTAAATGACCAAATAATAGCTGCGTTTCAATTAAAATTAACAATAACGGAGAAGCCGAGACACATTTAACTACATTACTGTAATCTTAGTTTTGAAAAATGTAATTTATACGGAAGTCATACTGGTTTAATACAATTTGAGTAAACTACCATGTTTTTCCAGGATTGCCCAGCAAGGTTTTTGTCAGGAAGGAATTAATCTCCTGTCCCAAATTGCTGCCTGATCTGTCAAGTGGCTGAAACAACAAACAAACACCTCAGCTGTTATTTGGAAATTTACTGTAACCAACTAAAAATGAGTCCTGCATTGTGATCCTATGAGTAAGGCAGCATCTTAACTCATGAAATTACTCGTCTGCTGATATTTAGCAGACAACAACCACACTATGAAAAGTTGATGAGAAGTTGATGAGAACCAGAACAAAACATCCCCAAAAACCTCACGATAAACATAAAAATACAGCTCTGTGATGATTCGGGGCTAATTTTGTTGCACGGTAACTTTTAGCGCAAAGTGCAAAACGCTTGATAAATATACGGTTTTATAGGGAAGTTATTCCCGCTTTAGTAGGTTAACCATGATTAAACCGAGGGTGAATAAAGTTTTAATTCCAGTGTTGAGTCAATTTGTTCTCCCGTCACTGCTCCTTCCCTCCGCCGCCTCTCCCCTAGGCTCAGAGCCTCGACTCCGCTCCCTCGCAGTTTTAATTGGAAAGCTGACAGCATAACTTTGTTTTTAAATGAACAAAACCTTTAAAAAAATAAAATAAAATAAACGTCCAGCCCTGCAATCCCCCTGTCCAGATAGTCCCTGAACCGTTAGGATGTAACCACGGAGGAGGGACTTGTTATCTATCATGGAGGAACTTAATTCAGCCCCTAAAGGCAGGTAAAGTTCCTGAAAAGCTTCTTAATCCTCTGGGACAGCTCCTGCTGTAGAAAAACCCCTGTAACACGACATCTGTACAAGAGCTTTATAGGGCTTCTGCATGGAGAATGGACAGAGAGAAAGTTGTTGGCAATATGTGGAGCAAGATAACAGAAATGCGTTTGATGTTAACTTGTGCAATGCAGCTGGCTTTATTGGCGCGTATCATCTGCTGCGTGTGAATCCAACATGGGGGGTGGGGTTGTTTAATTAAGAGAATCCCTTTGAAACCGGCGATCGAGTGCTGTGTATCGTTTGTGAGCGACGTGTGCGACAACAGAGGGGAGTGACGCGTCGTATCGCTGCGAGAAAATTAGACGACGTTTGATCGGCGGCGCGGGGGGAAAACGGGAGGAGAAGGCGCCCCAACGCTGAAAGACGTCGCTGTAAAGACTTCATCTATCATGCGGGTGATTTTTAGAAACCAGTTCCCATTTAAAAAAAAACAAAAACAACTCACTGGGATATTAAAGCCACGAGGGCACAAGTGGACTTTTTTTTTTTTTACCCATCACCTACTGATGTAATTACGGGATTTGACTTTTAAAAATATATATATATATATTAAATAAGCCTTCCAGACATCATTTAAGACGAGGAAAGTTACTCTGCTTGGAACAATAACGTGTGTCAGATATGGTTAAGGAAAAAAAAAAGTATAATTACCTCTTTTAAAATGCTCAAAATGACATCTTTTCGTTCTCACTCAGACTCTATGAATATGCAAATATATTCATAGCAGCAGCAGTGCAGCAGCTTCTCTGGTCTAAAGACTGTTTAGGACTCTTCATTTAACATGTGCAGATTAACAACACTAAGGTACGAATTTGCCAGTCTCTCCGGTTTTTCCTGATTTTGCCATCGCAATTATTACTGTGAAATCAGCAATATACTACAAATTTGTCGCAGAATTCTCGCAAAATAAACCTCAAAACACTGCCCATCTTTCAAACGGAAATACTTAATGTACAAGTATGTCAGAGTTGGACTTATGGTGAAAGGTTTACTCGAGTACTGTACTGTAAGTTAAATGTTGCTTTCATTAGCCTATGTTCGATTGCTCTCATTAACTTTGAGGGACTCCGAAGAAGAGCCATTCTAGCCAATCAGAGTCGAGGAAGGCGGTACCTTCCTTTTTCCATCGTAGGTTTGCAAATTCGGGCAAGTTATGTCAACAGCAGCTCACAGAGCTTCGCTGAATCTGATCAGCTGGTCTCTGATGGATGCTCTGTTGCTGGATAATAAAACGGATCTGATCTGGAGGAGAAGTGGGGACTGTTGAGTTTTTTATGCTTTTATTCTTCCTTGTGGATCAGAATCATCAATCAGGAGAAGAGGGGGAGTTGAGGAGGTGGATTTTGCTTGTAATTATAAGTATTTAATTTGAAAAAAAAAAAAAACTAATTTTAAACCTGCACTACTCAGAAGGCCTCACATTGCCTCCCCCACCTGTCAAGACTCCGCAGACTCCAAACTTTCTCCATGTGATATTTTCCCTTTTTTGTGATAATAACCATCGGCCCACCTTCTCACAGCCGCCCTGAGCCGGGCGTATTTCATCTTCTATCCTCCCAACTGGTTTTGATGTATAAATCACCAGTCCGCTGTGAACTGGAGGATTTTTTTCCCCCTTTTTTTTGCTGGGAATTGAGCCTAAGAACTCTCACATTGGCCCAATCAAAGTGTGAAGAACATCTTTGAAGCTGCTGTTTTTTTTTTTTAAACAGCAACAGTCATCCCAACTCATTTCACAGCAATATAAGACCACCGTGTTTACTGTCTGTCCCCCTCTTTTTCTAATTTTCTTCCTCCCGTCTACCTCTTTTCTCAGATAATCTTTCACTTCTTTGGGAAATATTTGTTTTATTTCCTGCTCTGTAACTGAAATACGCTACCGCTCCCGTATCTAGACTTTAACAGATGTTGACCATAGCAGAACTAATCAGAGAAAATAAGATTTTTTTGAAAGAAACATATTTAAATAAAGTAGACATTATGATTTACTATACGTCATATTAAAGGCTATTGTCCGTGCCGTTTCTTTTATGCGTTCCTGCCGTTTCAGAGTCTTTGCTGCAGACAAAAAAAAAAAAAAAAAGCCGCCTGAGCTGCTGTACAAACCGTAGCGTTGTCCAGGTCCACCCCTGCAGCTCGGGTGCTGTTGTACTGCATGAAGGGCCTGATGAAGCGCA
Source organism: Lepturacanthus savala (assembly GCA_030544235.1). Classification (NCBI taxonomy): domain Eukaryota; kingdom Metazoa; phylum Chordata; class Actinopteri; order Scombriformes; family Trichiuridae; genus Lepturacanthus; species Lepturacanthus savala. The sequence continues at coordinate 12,430,996 of CM060469.1, forward strand.
ACCTGAAGGTTCGTTCAAACAGGAACTGGGTTTTCCTCTGGTACTCCGTCAGCCCGAAGAAAGCCATGTCGCGGAGGTTCTTCTTGGCCGACTCCAGGAGGAGCTGGGCCCTCTTTTTCTCCGGAACCGTGGACATGTTGTAGCAGCCGACGAGACTCAGGTCCGCGAGCATACGCACCTGCAGACCAAGAATCAGAGTGTTCATTTTATCGGCTATTTTTCAATTCAGTTTTAGCCCGAGTTGCATCAGATAAACAGGTTTTAGTCGAGAAGTTAGTTAGCAGGTAGTTAGTTTTAGTTGAGAAAAAGTCTTGGGATTTCAGTCTAGTTTTAATCAAAGACGATCCAAAGTATTTTATTATTCTAACATTTTAGTCTCACTCATCTCACAAGGTTTATGTCATTATTACCTAATGAAATAGCTCCACATGTTGAATGATTAAGACGTTGCTAATGCTGCCTGGTGTGATATTCACAGAAACACATTCATAGACTGATTTGCATGATTCAACAACTGAGGCTCTTTAAGACCATAAAACAGTCTAGATAAAATAATGAAAGCAGAACAGGCAATAAAATAGGTTTAAAGCACTCTTTTGGTTCTTTATGTACATACCACATCCTGATCATGTCACTATGTGCCCAACATAAACAGCCAGCTGTGTGTGAGATGGCTAAGAAGCAGGTAAATACTTAATGAGCCAGATGCAGCTACGACATCTCAGATCAAAACTAAGTTTATCTTCCATTGTCGGGTGTGTTTCAGGCAGTAAAAACATTTACTGAAACATAGAACAACACGTGAGATGACTGATTTGTGCAGACGGTGCTGGTGTGTGTGTGTGTGTGTGTCTGCTTATCACACACACCACCCCAGCTGAGCACAGCGCAGGAGGAAGCAAAACTAACATGCACCCAATGAATTTTGTATTGTAATTAATAGGCTAGGACAAAAAAAGAAAGTGTCATTTTATTACGTTTTTGCCTGTTGATTTCACCACAGTCAGTGGTTAAGGGCATTGATTGTATCTCGTCTTCATCTTGTTTTTTGTCATGAAAAAACGTCTCCTTTAAGTAACACTCGAGAGATTGAAATACGGAATTTTGCGTTTCGAAAGGTTTATAAATCATGCATAATATTTGTAATGAAATTCATCGTGGTGCGTTGATGCTAAACAGCGTTACCAATATAAATTGATAGCTACAGCATGCGTACTCCTGGTTAACATTCAAGTCAGTGTATAAAAAAAAACAACATTATGAAAATATTCTCTCTCCCTTCTATAACAGGATTTTATCTTTGGGTTTTTCATTGATCCCTTTTTTAAAATCAATAATAAGAGAGTAATAATGAGCCGTGCTCATAAAGCACCTTTCGCGCAAAAAATGCAGTTTAAAGGGTTTTATGTGTAGGGAAACTGTTTAGACTGTCAAAATAGGAGGGGAATATGGGGTTTCAAGAACATTTTATGAATTATATAATTGATCGCATCATGGAAAGGAAAACACTAGCTGCGGTCCTAATCCAGAGGTATGTTATTTTGTAAATCCTGTGATGTGAAAACACCTTTGCGATGTCTCAGAATGCCTAACTACTTCATATTTCCTAATCACCCGCTGTGCTCTGAGAAACTAAAGCATTCTAATCCTCTACATTCTGCTGGATTTCGCTCCAAAATGAGAGATCACTAAATCACAGAGTGCATCCAGGAGCTGGTAGGGAACAGCGACTGCATACTGATTTGGATTCCTAAGGGTATACTGTGTGCACCTCAGTCTGCTGGTCCAACATTATGCCTCAAGTGTGTGTGTGTGTGTGGTGTGTGTGTGTGCCACATTTATAAGTAATAGGACCCTGAGTAATAACACCCTCGGGCTTCAGATGAGATAAGCTGGCCAACACGTTTAGGTGGGAGACGGGTGCTCGCCGGAGAAAAAGAAGGTGTGAATTTGAGGTGTTTATGGCCAGCAGGCGAACTTCTGACCGTCCATAAATGTGTGTGTGTGTGTGAGAGAGAGAGAGTGCGTATTAAATTTGCCTTTTAGACTTGCTTGTTCACGTATTTTTGAACTTCCAGCAAACTCCAAATCAAGTCAAAAGCAAATTGGTGTTTTTTTTAAAAATGCAGCTTTGGAATCAATATCTGTCTGCTGAGTGCGGTTTGATGGACTGAAAGAGTGAAGTGAGCCGCTCTGGTATCAAAGATGTTTTAATCTGGCATCAGAGCTGCTGCCGCAGTTTTGACGGACCCAGTCGTGCCTAGAGGTTCCCCCCTCCCCTACCTGTCTGTTGTTGGCCAGGTTGTAGGGGCAGTCCATGAACTGCTGCAGGGTGCACCCCGACCAGTCGGAGCCCTCGTAGCAGGAGGGCAGCTCCTCGGGCGTCGGGGTCCGGCCGTCGCACATGTGCAGGGAGGTTTTCCACGTGGCGCCCCGCTGCACGTGCCGCCACTCGCTGAGGTAGCGGGACACCGGGTCCCTCAGCAGAGTGATGTAATAGAACTTCCTGTGGAACAGAACAGAGATTTAGATTAACAAACTATCGCCCTGATTGCACAGATAATTGTCTTTGGCATAAGCAGGGGGGATCGATGCAAACACAAACTCAAACACGCTGCGTTTAGGACACAGGAATAAAGCCAGCAGCAGCACATCCTGCAAAAAAAAGAAAAAAAAAGGAATTTGATTGGACTCCAACATTTTTTTTCTCTGTTTGAAATTAATGAGATTTTTCAGATCAACTTGCACAGGAGAGGAGAGAGGGGAGGTGATGAGAGGAGAGGAGTGCAGAGAGGATAAACCACTGCATCGCCTGTAATTCCCCGGCCGCCCATGTGAGGGCAGCGTTTACAACGCTTTGACTGCAGAAGTTCAGGAGCTCAGCGACAGGGGGAAAAATCTCCAGTCTGAGGTTGTCATACTTGATACCGAATTATTTGCATTTACCAGAAACGAACTTGCGTTGCACAGAAGAAATCAGAGCAGCAGATAGGAAGTCTGCATCTGAATCTGCAAACTGCGTCTGAATGAGCTGGAGGAGGAAGAGGAGGTGGTGACAGAGGGAGTGGATTTGTCAGACGGAGGATCGGGTCAGTGTGCAGGAAAAGAAACTGCTGGCACAAGCACAACTCACTCTGCAACACACGTCTCCATGCTGCAAACATCCTTCTGTCTCAGATCCCCCAACACACACACATACACACATACACACACACACACACACACACACACACACACACGCACACACACACACACAAACATCCTTCCTCTTGCACCAAGTATTAGGCCTGCCTCCGAGAGATGACTCACCCCGCATCTGAGATTTGGATGGGACCGTTTCGGTGTGTGTGTGTGTGTGTGTGTGTGTAATGTAATGGTGCATAGCACAGTTCAATGTCTCTCCAGAGGGGACACTCCCACCAGAGTGGAGACCTTTCCAGGCCTTCACACTCCACCTAATTACTGCAGTCTAATCAATCAACACATCCTCATTAACCACAAACACATGCCACGTGTGTGTGCGTGTGCTCCTGCAGTGTGTCTGGGAGCGATGGTATGGATTTGTCTGTGCAACAGACGTTTGCCACTGGTTGAGAATACACACTTTAACACACACACATACACGCTGCTGCTGCCGTCCTCTCTCCTGAGCTTGCATCACGTCAGAAGAATGTTTGCAGAGAGAATTCTGTGTGCTGACGGGACTCAGCACACGCACACGCACACACACACACTATCTTTGGCTTCATACTACAAAGCTCACCCGGGCGGGAGGGGAGGGGCTCCTGGATGGAAACAAAGCCCCAAGTGTCACACAAACAGTAGCAGTGTATGGATATTAAAAGTAAGTTGCTAAACCCCCTGAAATCCAGTGGCTGCAGGGAGATCCTGGACAACAAAAAACCCTTTAAATCTAGCAATGAGCTGAGAGATGGTGCATAATAAAAACAGCCAAACCCCCTAAATCCGCCGGCGGGGTGACGAGATCCCAGACAATAAAACGAACCGACCCCCGAAATCAAATCTCATCTGGGGAGACCCCGCGCAACAAAACAACCGCACCCTTGAACGCGGCCGCGGATCCCTGCGAAGGAAACAAATCTGGAGGCAGCAGGAGGATCACGGACAATGAAAGGACTAAACCCGAAAATCCAGCGGCAGCTGGGAGATCCCGGGCAACGAACCAAACAGACCCTCAATCCGGGAGACAACGGGAGGGGGATCGCAGTCATAGACACAAGTATCTAAAACTGTAAATCCCATCAACATAAACCTAAAGTCTCATCCCCTAGATCTAATAAAAAACAAAAAAAACAAAAAACAAATGCAGGAGCGGGGGGGAGCAGTCAAACCGGAGCCTGCAGGAGAGCGGGGTACATTATGGAGATTCCTATGATGACATTATCAGGATTCCTAACACTCCCCAGAGTGCAGAGTGTGTTTCTGCTTGTTTCTGCGTGCATGCGTGTGTGTGTTTCTGTGTGTGTGTGTTCCTGAGCAAGACTACGCCTATTAAATCAGTGATGACATTTTCCCCCCTCTTGGCTTCTATTCCGCAGAAGAAAACACGGCACTGTTTGGCCCTCGCTACAGAGACAGGAAGAGAGAAGGAGGGAAAGGGTGAAAAACAGTGAGAGAGAGAGGGGGGGGGGGGAAGGAAAGAGAGAGAGAGAAATGGAGAGAGAGGAGCGAGCGGAAGGGAATTTCAATTAGTTTTCTAATACTGTGAAAGCAGTGAGGGCCCCAAGCCCAAGTGATTTATCAAAGTTATGGCTCCCACTATAATGAAGGCTCAGGCATATTACCAGGCAAAATAAATAAATAACATGCACGCAAAAACACACATTCACACACACACACGCGGGATACAAACACACAGGCATATACGCAAACCTAAATAAATGATCTTAAACGGCCTGTCGTGTCTGCTGGGTCAGGCAGACTGTGAAACTGGTGCCGCCGAGACTTTCTCGCCTTAGAGCCTAATAACGTCTGGCCGTGTGCTCAGATCCCGAGGTAATGATGTTTCAACCCACACACACACACACACACATATTAAACTTCCTCGCCAGCCAGGCCCACTCCCTTTACTCCTCTCTCTCTCCCTGTGGCAGCACGTTACAGCAGACACGCGTCGCTTTCGCAGGTGATGCCGCACATCACATTAAACTTCAAAGCTAATACGAGAGCTCAATCTCTCAACCTCTCCCTGTCGAGTCGGGAGCGCATGATCCGCCGGCCGAGGGGAATTCGCAGTCCAGGGGAGCGGCGGCGGCGTCCTCCTGCAGGGATACATGTACGCCTGGTACATTTAACTCCAAAATTCTCTGGCTCATCTACTGCTGATCGCTGTAACTGAGCCTGTTTCAGCTGTCTAGTAGAAATCTTAATCTTAGGATCATCGAAATGATTGTGTAGTTCATAAAACGGTGCAAAAATGCTGATTATGGCTTCCCAGAGCTGAAGATTCAACCTAAAATGTCATTTTGTTCTTTGTTTTTTGTGCCCAGACCAACAGTTCCCAACCCAAAGATCACTAGTTTAATATTACAGAAGACGATAACGAGAAGCTGGAAGCAGAGAATTTAGACATTTTCTTCTTAAAAATGACTCAAATCGATCATCAAAATCGCAATCGCAGCTAATTGATTAAAAGAACTCTTGCACGTCCTTCATCCTCTTATTTCTGCCGCTGTTTCAGAGGGAGCTTTCTGCCTCCTGGCCTCCTTTTCCTCAACCATCTCGCCTGCACATCTGTGTGTTTACATGTGCCATAAATACGTGAAGGAGCAGACGTCTGTAAGCCTCCTCCGCCGCCGCCAAGTGTACGATTCTCGAAAGGAAACACGGAATACTTGTGATTCTTTGCCTTTTTTTTTTTTTTGGAAGGACGCCGTGCAAACGTCAAACAGATAACGGAATAAACATCGGCAGCTTCTACACTGTAAAAAACTGAAAGTTAAAATGTCTTGTTTTTGGTACAAATCCAATATTGAGTAGAATTATCTTATTGCACTAGCAGATAATTTAGCGTTTTCCTCCCGATAGTCTTGTTTTAAGAAAACAAGACTATTTTTTTTGCAGTGCAGCCTGTAAAATGACCAGTATTGACTATTGAAAGAAAAAAAAAGCTGCAATATGTCAAACTCCAGCCTGTGCGAGCGAGAAAATGTGAGTGTGTGTGAGCGTTATCTAGAGGAAACACACAGTGCCTGTGCCTGTTAAAGAGCCCGGGGAAAAATCAACCCTTTGCCTGTTTCCTGTGGGTCACAAATCACAACCTCTAGAGCCGCTGCTTCCTCCGGTTCACCTCTCTGTTTAAATCTTTAAATCTTCCCCTTTTCGCTCCTCGTCTCTTATTCTCCATCCACCCCCCCCCTCCCTCCCTCCCCTCCTGTAGTTGTGTGTGTCTGATTACCATGTGTTCTCCCTTCTACGAGTGGGTTTAGTTAAAAATCCTGCTGTTGTCGAAGCAGGACCCTTGCGTAACCTCCCGGAGGGTTCCACCGCAGAGGAACGCCGAGGTTTGAAAAAGTCGTTTTCCTACTGCGTTGGATAGTGTTTGGCAAAAAAAAAAGGGGGGGAGAAACCAGCGATCTCATTAATCCGGGTTGGTTCGCGCCAATTACGTTTTTTATTTTTATTTTGGAGGCAACAACAGAAGCAAACGGAACCCTGGAAGTAGTTTGCGGCCGGGCGGCTTTATACGAGAGACATGAAGCTGTTTTTACTTTTCTCCCGTTTCTCAAGAGCGTGAAAAAGCGAAGACGCCGTGTTTAAACACAAAGCCGTAGCCCTAACCTCGTATGATTTACGCTACACGCATGCACATCCCGCCGTAGAGCGGCTATGATTTATTAATAGTGCGCGGATGTTTGCTGAAACCGGATCCGCTCAACAACACGGCTCTTCCCCACCTCTGAACGACGGACGTGAACTCAAACAGCTTCGAAGAAAAAAAAAAAAGAAAATTAATGCCACTGGTTGAAAATTAAAAACGCCACGACGCACAGAGATACAGAACGCATCAGGATTAAAGTGCTTCCGTATTTTTGGCCGCAAAAACACAAAACAAAAAAAGTTCTTGGCTTAATAAGTCGCAGCTGGATCCTGCGATCTGCCAACTTTCCATCACCTGTGATATTTTAGCATTTTTTCCTGACGGGGCCTGTGTTGGAGCTGGGCGGGAGGAACGGCCTTTTAAATTGCATCGGGCTCCAATTTGTTAGACCAAAACAAAGACATTTGTTTGTCCACCTATTGATTCAGGAAAGCAATCTTTGGACCTGCTGCGCTCAACAACGGACACGGGCGGCAGCGTTTGGCACGGCGGTGGATTGGAGCTGCACAAAAGACAGAAATGAGACAGACGCCGATTATTTTCATTATCGATTATTTTCTTGATTGATGGATTAGTTGTTTGGTCCGTGGTAGCGGGCTGAAAACTGGACCTGACTACCCCAGTATAGAGAGGGCCCAAGAAAATCTTTATTTTATTTATAATCAGTGTCATAATTTAATGGCGTCAAACATATAACATCAGAATGAAATTTGTCCTAAAGTACTATACTGGACGTTCTGGGGGGCCCCTCTTGGAGGCACAAAATGGTTGAGTCCGCCCACAGAGAATAAAACAAAAAGTCATCAATACAGTCTGATTGTAGCTTAAACCCCATTCTGCTTGTTCATTTCTAAATATCTCTTTTGCTCACATACTTTGATAGCGGCCTGCTGACATTAGGAGTGTACAGGGCCTAGAATTCGGTGCCAACGCCCCTGCATATAATGGTGAAAAACGTCCATCGCTGCTGTTTCATCAAACAGCAAAACCAAAGAAATTCAGGGTACTGTCGGGGAAACCAGAAAATATTCACATTTGAGAAGCTGGATCGAGGAGATGCATATAAAGGGATTTATAAAGGGATTTATATGCAGCAGAGTAAGGCTGTGCAATTTATGCAATAAATGCATTGTGTGATTAAAAAACAATCGTTTGAATAGTTATGATTTCGATATTGATCAAAATAATGATAGTGATAATGATTGTTTCCATAATCAAGCAGCCCTACAGCATAGGATGTTAAATCACTTAATACAGTCTAGCATAAATCATGTGATGAATCAATAAGCTTAAGAGAATAAATTTGGAAGAGCCGGGTCATACAAGGAGGCGACACCTGTCACGCAGCTCCCAGAAAATTGTTTAGGTGATAAAATCCTCACGAGGAAAGAAAAGGAGAGCCCTCGTAAGAGAAGTTCGACATCTGCATGCTACGCGTTTGTCAGACTGACGCCTTCAGAAAGTTAGAAGAACGTCTGGTTTTCAAACCCGAGCCGGCAGAGACAACCTTAAAGTCGGTCTTAAAAAAACAACTTTCAGTCTTTTTGGTCCCTTTGTGTCTTGGCGGACAGCATTTTCCTCTTCAGCTGCAGTGGGAGGATGAAAAGAGGCAATTTGGCACCAAAGAGACAGAAAGCTTGAAAGATATTGACTTGATTTGGAGGACTGAAGCTCATAAGCTTCGAATAAACAAAGGAGGACTGTGGATTTTGTCACCCATCACTTGCATTGAAAGAGCATCATGAAGGGATCTCTTAATGGCCAGTGTATATGCAGGAAAAACCGCGTGTGACCGTTGTTTTGAGACACTTGAAAAACCACAAACCCGTCCTTTAAGAACAAAGCCTTTCTGAAGTCTCCTTGGCCTGTTGGAAATTAGGTGGTTTTTCGCCTTTAAATGGATTCCGGTTCCTTTTCGTACGTGAATAAAGAGTGATGGGTTATAAAATTGGATTCAGATTGGATAAAAGTCTCAAATGGATCCTGGGTGTGAAGCATCTGTGTTGGTGTGTTTTGAGCAGGGACGTGAGGAGGAAAATATCAGCACTTAAATTCCAATAGTCTGATTCCACAGAGGCCTTCGTGGTTACTCAGTTCACTTCAGTTCAATGAAAAAAGTATACCTTGCTCAAAGTAAAAAAAAAAAATAATAATAAAAAATGATGTCCAGATATCACGTCTAATTTAATTCTTAATTTCTTAATAAGAATTCTTAATTCTTAATTCTTTGCCTTGATCCAAATGATTTTCTTAACATTGTAGTTATTAAACCAAATTTAATAAATGAATTAAAATCAGCCTAATGTATTCGCTTTTAACTGAAATAATGTTTGCATTGACAATAGTTAATTTACATATAACCAAACTATATTTTTCTAATTTTATTTGACTTTAAAAAATAATTTGTATTTCCCAGCTTATAAACTCTATTAAAAAAAAAAGACACATGGCCACCAGATTGTTTTAGAAGCACTAACTTTAGCCCTGGATGTTAGCTCAACTGGACTGGTGCTGTCTTTTGGCTGGCTGATTACCAATACTAAAATCGTGGTATAAATACACCTATTATTCATGTCCACAAGTTAGCGGTAAATTCTAGCTAGCCGGCTACTGCCAGCTAGCTAGCCACCTACAATCGTGCCAATGATCGCCCCGTTTAAGGTGGCTAGCTGGCCTATTTAAACTTTAATTGTCAGCAAACACTTTGCTACTTATATTTATTTTTTAAATGCAATCCACCGAGGACGTAACACGGTATTCACGATGTGGAATGGTGTGTCTTAACCAGCATGTCAGCAAGACGTGTGCTCCTACAAGCAACTACCATTCAACTCAAACTAAAAATATTACCTATATACTATTTTACATTGTTTTGGATCCATTGTATGTATATTTAGTTCAGAGTAAATCAATCTTAATGTCTCCAAATGCAAAAAGATTGGGTTTCACAATCAATAATTTTGTCCCATTTTAAATGGCAGTTACTGCGCTTTCTTTTTTCTTCAGTGCTCTATGCATCATTATTTGGACACGAAAACACACTTGAGTGTCAGCTCCGTGACCGGTCTCTGCCGTGTTCGCCGAATCAACGGTGCCCTCTCAAGGCCAAAACCTCACCCCTTCGCCCTCCCTCCTCCTCCTATTCTCCATTCCCCCGAGCTCGCCATCCATCATCTCTTCCCGTGTGTCTTTCTGGCCAATAATGACGCATCGAGACAGACAGAAATAGACCCTCCGGTTCAGGCTCGGCTCTCAAAGAACGTCTTCTCTGCCTGCCCTCGCTCGCTCTCTCCCTCTCTCTCTCTCGCCTCTTCCTCTCCGTTAGTTGATCAATAACGGCCTCAGGACTCAGACAGCTTTGCTTCGGCAGTTTGGACTTTAAACACAGAAAGATGTATGAGAGGGAGAGGGTGAAAAAAGAAAAAAAAAAAACAGGCTGGAGGTGGGGGGGAGGGGAGGTGGTGACAGTTTCGGAAAAGACGGGGACAGACAGGGGCCGCGACGTCTACGAGGAGCAGGGCAGACGTGCAGGAGGTTGCGGTTACATGTGAAGAAACTGTCGGAAATTCTTTGTTCTCCCGTCTCGGTGCACGAGACACCGGCTTGTTCCAACAAAACCTAAATTATGGTTTCTGAACATTTTCCGTTACGGCGGTCCTGCGCTTTCTATATATCATAACATCCCGACTCGGATCTGCGGACTCTTCGGAGGCAATCCGATACGCTGTGTGCTGATGTGGCCGGCCAGCGCGACTTTTAACTAGGCCAAGGCTCATAATGAAATCATATAATCTCAAAGCAGCCGTTGAGAGCGGCTTTAAAACTAAAAAAAAAAGTAAGGAAAGCCTTTCATATCTTTAAATATTTCATTGGATAGACTCTTTCTGATTAACATACTGTCCTTTTTATTTCAAGTAATGAGGCGATAGTGGTCCGGAGATGCTAAAAACGGCCGATTAATAGAAGAAAATGGATAGACGGAAACTAAACGACAACTCCAAACGTTCCCTGGTTCCCACTAAGCGTAATGATCTTCTCTGTTTTACATGTGTGGAAATGGAATATCTTCGGGTTTTGGACCGTTTGGACAAAACCGGCCGTTCAAGGACGTCTTCTTGAGGTTTGGGAACTTTTGACCAAGCAGTGAAATAATCGCCCAAAAAACCAAAAGATATTCAATTTACTGTTGAATCAAGGAAAAAGAAAAACGTTTGAGAATTTGTGTTATTTCCACTTGAAAAATGACTGAAGTGATTATTCGGTTATCAAAATATGAACTTTATTCTGATTGCCTAATTGCTGCAGCTCTAACAAGACAGATCAATCAGTAAAGTTCTAGAAATGTTAATAATCTATTAAATCTAATGTATTAAGTACTCACAGGAAAATATTCCCTCACCAACAGACTTTCTTTTCTATTACATATCAATGCTGCAACTAATGACTATTTTGATAGTCGATTAAGCTATAGATGGATAGATTTAAACGGTTAATTGATTAGTTGGTTGGTTCATATTTATAATGTTTCCCAAAGCCAAAGATACGACCTAAAATGTCTTTGTTTTTGTCCAGACCAACCGTCTGCAACCCAAATCAGAAAGCAGAAAATAATCTGAATTTAGAAGCTGAAACCTGAGAAATTTGGCCATTTTCTTCTTAAAAATGACTCAAACCGATTATCAAAATAGTTGTTGATTCATGTAATACTTGGCGACTTATCAATTCATTGTTGCAGCTCTACTGCATATTTGGGCTTTGAAAAACCCCCAAATCTATTTTAAGATTAATCTAATAAAGCGTGATGATCAACAACCGACTAATCGGCCGATAAAAATCGAGCGTTTCTATAATATTCTGATTGAAAAACGTGCGTCCTGCTTAATAGACTGGAAAGCGGCGCCATGTGATTATGATTTATAAAGCATAAAGACAAGCATTCCTTTAACTCTCAGTAACACTCCAACTGGGGCCTGTTTGTGGCGGCCGTGGACAGCACGATTTATTCCCCCAGGTCTCAGGGAGATAATAAATTTCGGGCCCGGGTGCTCAGAAGGTCTCGGAGCCCCTGCCGTCACTAACAAAGTATTCAGGCGAGCTCTGCTCTGCATGCAAGGTGATCTCCGCGAAAAAAATGCAAGTTGGCAACGCGGGCGAGAGTTGCCGTGCAACCACGACTAAAAGAGCGTGTGAACATTTAACTTAGCCATGAGGGGCGAGATAACGCATTGGCGTGCAGCACTTTTGCACACAACAAAAAAAAAAAGGAATAATATTGAAACCCCCCCTACACTCTCACTCTATGATGACTGCCAAAGAAAGCAAAAAAAAAGGGGGGGGGGGGGGGGGGAGTGTAGCCCACAGCTTGACGTTACGGTACAGGAATGGACACAAACAAAGGGAGGACAAGAGAGGGAAAGACAGGGGAGGGAATCCCCCGAGTGCAAAGCTATGTTCAGCAGGAATGTTCTGCCGCCTGTTCGCTCATGTAACTTGACTGGCAACAGCCCAGCGAGCTGTCTGACAGGGGCCTGAACCAGGGGAAGGGAGAGAGAGACGAGCAGAAAAGAAGATGGATTTGGTGAGATAGGGAGACGGGCGGAGGGGCTAGAGCCGAGTTGTGCAAGTAATCACGGATCGTTTTTCATGTTTTCACCATTTTAAGTTGTGTAAAATCGGGCGGGGTGATATTTAAGATCTGCCTTCTGGAAATATTAATTTGTCAACTGTCAGGAGCTTTCGCAAACCCATTTATACCGAGGTGCCTTATTGTCTCAGGATGAGCGGCGATGAAGAACCTTAATACACAGAAGCGCTAAACCCTATTTAACGCTATTAGGACCACGAGATATAAGTTTAAGGAGAAATATGGAAGGAATATGAGAAAATAAGCTCTCGGTTTATCTTTGGTTTTGAGCCAGAGCATGAAAAATAACTACAGATTCAGTGCGAAGATTGCCTTTGGGATGCGTCTGAATCCCAAAGTAATAAAGAAGTCCTTATTAACTGCGTCTTGTAACTACTACAAATATGAGCGTCAAGGCTGAGAATATGGAAACGGGATGCTCAGCAACTTTTTGGAGAAACGCAGCGCCGAAACAAATAAAGTGAAAATGTATGCTAAATTAAAAAAAAAAAAAAAAATCCATAAAACAATCTATCGCAGGTTCCTGGCGCCGAGAGGAATAGTTCGGCGGTGTGGACCGAGCAGGGGGGACGCAGTAATCAGGAGAGATAGGAGAGCCAGAAAGTTGGCGGGATGGAGGCGGAGCTTTAGGATGTTCGAGGTAACACAAATCAACCTGATAGCCTTGTTCGTGTGTGTGTGTGTGTGTGTAAAAATTCTTCCAGTCAGCGTCATGTTCATATGCCTCCTGATACCGAGGTCAAAGCAATCACTTTGCTAATTCACTGACATATGGGTTTGCTGCACTCACTCATCCTCCCCACCCCCCACCCAATCCCATCACACACACACACACACAATGACATAATACTCTATTCCCCATAAACACTTGCTGTATGCAATGTCAGAATACTGGAATGTCCCAGTAGCTCACTTAACATGATGAATGGAAACCATAAGGAGAAAGAAAGTTAGGATGCAAGAAAGGAAGGAAGGAAAAGAGGAGGAGGGGACATGATGCAGAGTTTGGGGGCAATTAAAAGGCTGGGTAACGAGGCTAATGAGTAGACAGGTGGCCCCATTACAGAAGCAGCCGCACACACTCATTAACACACACACAAAAAAAAACCTCCCTCTGGCTAGGATTAGTGTGTGTGTAGATTTGTGTGTGTGTGAATGTGTAACCCCCCTGTTTCACCGTTAATCAGTCGTCATACGAGACCGGAGGCAACAGGGCGTCTCTCTGTGCATGTGCGCATTGTGTTTTGTGCATGCGAGTGTGTGACTGGATGCGAGTGTGTGAAATCGGAGTGATAAGGCAGTTGACATTTAAACCTCCGCACCTGCCCTGCGCGAACCCCAACAACACACACACGCAGCATAAACACACACACGCAGCATCAACACTACGCGCTCCATCTGAGTCTACACTGTGTGAATGTGTGAAAAAGTATTTATTTGTATGCATAAACAGGATAATGAGATATCGCTGGCGGCGGAGAGTGTGAGCGTGAGTGTGAACGACCATGGGGGGGGGGGGAAATCGGAAGCAGGAGCGAGATGTTTCGTGTGTGTGTGTGTGTGAGAAAACAGTCTTTCAAGTTAGTGACAAGTGTTTGCCTAGGAACCGGGGGAAAAAACAGGCTGATGTGGCTCTAATTACACAGACACAGGTATGATGATGCTTCACATTTGCACAGAGAACTCAGCAGGCTCCACAGATACACACAAACACTCACACACAGAAAAAAAAAAAACATGGAGTCACATGAGGATAAAACATTCTTGAGCAGCCCGAGACACAAAGAAGCACAAAGAGTCTCGCTGGGAAGCAGCCAGACAGGAAGATAGAGAGGTAGTGGAGAGGTGAAGAAGAGGTGGAGATCTTGGGGAAAAATAAGCGGTACGGAGAAGAGGAGGAAGAGGAGGAGGAGGAGGAGGAGGAGCCGGGGGCTAGAACAGCCTGCTGATGTTTGGGGGATACGTCTGCATATCAATGGAGCCTGTAGTGGTTGCTGTTATCTTTTGACAGAGAACGGGAGGAGAGAGAAAGTGTGTGTGTGTGTGTGTGTGTGTGTGTGTGGGTGGGGAGTGGGGCAGAGTCAGGAGATGAGTGGGTCAGTCAATCAGTCATGGAGGCCTGGAGACAGGCCCATGGCCGGATTTACACTCCCCGGCCCAGGAACCACAACCTCACCCTGGGGACTAGGAAAGGGACAATTGGCTCTTTAAGAATGGAGGGAAATGTGTGAAGGGAGAGTAGGGGGCTGTGTATGAGTGATGTATGTATGGCGTGTGTGTGTGAGCGTGTGTGTGTGTGTGTGTAAGGGGTCCTCCAAGCCCAATTAAGCCTGACTGCATGTCGGAGGGCTGTGCCAAACATGCCCCACCTGTTTAGAGAGGGCCAAGGGGCTAATGAGCACAGCCTAGGGAGAGAGAGGAGGGGGGAGGGAGGGGGAGGGGAGAACGGGAAAGAAATTCCTTGAAATCAAAAGAGTAAGGATGACATTTCCCGTTTTTGTCTTCTCTTTTTCGTTATGCAGACGTGACTCCGGAGACGCGGTGTCTGAGGGATTTTGTAGCTAAAAATCTGCCTTTTGGTTATCATATGTCGGGCTGCAACTAACGACCATTTTAATTGTGGATTAATCCATCAATTATTGAAACAATTAATTGGCTTGGTTCATAAAATGGTGGAAAATGTCAACCACTGTTTCCAAAAGCTGAAGACGCAACTTAAAAAAGTCTTTTTTTTGTTCTGACCATCAGTCCACAACCCAAAGATCATCAGTTTACTACCATAGAAGGCTAAAGAAAGATTTGAGAAGCTCCAACCAATAGAATTTGGACATTTTCTTCTTAAAATTGACTCAAAATCGATCATTCGAATCCACAAACGTGCACGGCACGGAAAAGAGGAAAAACAAAATGGGGGTGGCGAGGCCGGACAGCAGAAGGACGGGGGCATAATGAAATAACAAGAGACAAATATTGTGGCACAAGAGTAACAACAGTTTTGGAGACAGAATGCCTCTGTGTTGAGTGTGTGTGTGTGTTGTGTAAGTGCGGGTGAGTTTGGGTGAAAGAAGCCCATTGTCTGGCCTGTGTAACTCAAGCTCACAGCCCCGGCTTTTCAGCCTCCAACGAGCTGTGAGGCCGTGGCATCCGTCCTTCCTCACTCCCGGCCTCATTCGCTCCTTCCTCGCTTCCACCGTGCTCGGCCGGACTCCGTTTCTTCTTCTTCAAGGAAGGGTCCTGACGTTTCGGGAAAACATTCCCCTCGCGAAAAGAGTCAGATGAGACGCTGACACCGCCGTATCCGTCCCTTAAATATACGGCTGCAGCCGGCAGCTACTTAAGCCCGTCCAGTGTGCAGACAGGAAACGGGGGGAAACAGCTGGCTGTGTCCAAAGATCTGCCTAGCAGCACCTCCAAAGGCTAAGTGATATGTCATATTGTGTTCAATCTGGAAAGCAAAATGAAAATGGGGAGGGTTTCGGCTGTTTCACCATCGCCGGGTTTCCAGGAATCAGCAGATAAAAGTTTCAGGGCTTATTTCCAGTCTTCATGCTAAGCTATGCTAATCAGCTGCTGCATGTAGACTTGAATTCAGTGTACAGATATAACAGTGAAGGTAACTCTGCAAGAAAGCGACTGAGGGCTAGCATGTGTTTTTAATTTTTTAAAAGCTTTTTAAGATCAAGTTTTTTTTTAAATCATGTGTTTTGACACCGTCCCATTAGGAAATACACCAAAATTATGCACTATTGCTTTAATGATCAACAGCTTTAAATGGTCATTCACACATTCAGGTGACCAGGGCAGCGACGGGAACTACATTTTTTATTAGATTTTACACACACACACACACACACACACACTTACACACACACACACACACAAACACACAATCAACTGGCAGCTGCTATCCCTGAGATTAAGGCCAGTGTGACAGACGTGATTTCAGGCTACATCTGCGACAGAGCGAGAAAAAGGGAGCAGAACAAACAGACGCAGGGTAACATGCAGAGAACATACACTGAGCAGCAAATTGTTACTGGCTAGTGGAGAGGAAAAAAACAGAGGTGAAAAAAAGGAGAAAAAAAAACAGAGGAGGAAGAAAAGCAGAGGAGCCCTGCACCATCTGTTGGGTGCATATGGACTACACATTCAGAGATAGGAAAGGACATTAATTCCACACAAAACCCGATGTGGAGGGCAGCGGGGAAAGGGGAGTTTTGCAAAAAAAAAAAAAGAAAGAGAGAAGAGGATATGTCGGAGGGATATGAAAATATGCCAAAAAAATATATATATATATTTTTTTTAAGCTGATATTGTGTTCATTTGATGCAAAAACAGCCACTTAGTGAAGGACCCTGGCCTTTGGTCACAGCTGAAATTGAATAAGATCTCCATTTATCCCGGCCACAAACAGCTCTACCCCTGTGTCCGCGTTCTCCTTCCCACTTCTCTCATCTCTCGCTCTTCCAGCATTATGGATGACACCGAAAATAATTGGGGGGAAAAAAAAAAAAAAGCTTCTCGGTCCGCCACAGAACTTCAAACCTGCTTTTCAAGAAAAGGCGTAAGGAAGAAGAGGAAGGGGAGGGACATAAGAGGGAGGCTGAAAAGTAAAAGTGAGGAGAGGGAGAGAGGGGGAGATGGGTGCTTTTAAATGTATTTTTTATTTATTTATTTTTTGCTCGTTGATATGACTGTTTGATTTTCTGGTTTGTGGTGTGAAGCGGCTTAAGAGGGCATCCCTCTAATATAAGACATCTCGCCTCGGCCCCCCCCACCCTGCCCATGTGTGTAAGCTGCTGCATGTGTGCTTCTAAGTACATGTGTCCCCCTCTGTGTGTGTGTGTGTGTGTGTGTGTGTGTGTGTCCGAGGCAGCCTCTTCCCCCCCGAGTTTCCAATCCCGGATCACATGCAGGGGAATGTGGAGACGGAGCAGCTGTCGGCCTGGCAACGCTCCTCGCCAACTAAGCGGGATAGAAAGTTACCCAGCATCAACACCCCGACATCCAACGCAGCAAGAGGACAGGGTACACGCAGGGTGTGTGTGTGTGTGTGTGTGTGTGTGTGCGTCAGCTTCAATAACCGGCCATGTTGTCAGTAACTATTAGACATTTGGCTGAGGACCACGCCCAAACGCAGGATAAACGTAAACGTTGGAACGCTTTTTACATCGATAAATCAGCGCTAATTTCATTTTGGGGCCTGGCAGCCTCCTTCAGCATCGACGGTGCCTTTCACTCGATTTGCGCCACCTGGTCGGATTTGGCCAGAGACCGACTCGTTTTCCTTACAGGATGAAACTGGCATAAGGCTGATGTTCCTGCAGCAGAAACTGAGCCCGGCATAAGGGCCTTTCTTTATCCCCCCTCCCTCCTCCTCCTCTCGACAAATGAAACGGAAATATAAGAAGAAACGTACATCTCATGGAAAAAATATATATCAAATCTGACGTGTTTACCCTACCCACTAGAACGAAAGTAAACAGAAGCCAAGGGTCACAGGCAGAGCGCTCCTTCAGGAGGAGGCGGAGGGATAACGGGCTAAACGCTCCGTATATCAGACGAGGCCTCGCAGGAAAAAACTTTTAAGGGCCGGGGTGAGGTCGGGGCGAAGGGCGACGTAACGAAAGTCTGCGAGGATGTTTGCGCGGATATTTCTGGTTCGTCACAGGGATCTTTTATTTTTGTAGTTTCCTTCCTACTGCAGTGGCAACGTCGCTAAAAAAGAAAGTCGGATGGGGCAGGAAACCCAATCAGGGTTCCTGGCAGCGTTTTACGGCAGCGGCGGCCCTTGCCACGCCTGAAATAAAGAGCTTGCGTTTTAATGAAACTGGATATTACGCCTGTTAAAGTGTGGTGCCGCACGACCCAGACGACACCCGCGTATTTAATGTCGTTTAAAGCCCTCGTCCGGCGATAACGAGGCGAGACGGGTCAGAATCAGCGCGGGATTGATTTGAGCGTGCGGTGATTAAAAGTACTGTACTGAGGGATTAACATGTTGCTGCTCTACAGTAAATCTGCGCAATGCAATTACTTTTCACAAGATCAGATCCTCCTTTCTGAACAGAGAGAGTAACGCTGCGAACGCCAGCTCCTGCGGAGAGAGCGCTGCATTATTCTGTCTGTTAGTCACTCAGCCCTAAAACGCTTTCATTAGCTCGGTTTAACCAGCAGGAGTTTCTGAGGACGTAACACATTTTTTTCTCCCCTCTTCCCTTCCCGCCATAGAGGAAATATATTCATGATGAGTGAAAACGAGTTGAAAGCGTCTCCTGACGTCTTTACTGCAGAAATAGGCTGCGGCCCAAATTGTCTGTAAAGCAGCCAAGAATTACGGCTGTCACAGATGATGAGGAGGACAGGTGAGAGTGTGTGTGTGTATGTGTGTGTGTGACAGATAGACAAGCTACATAAATGTGGGATTTACGTTCTACTTTAATAGCAGTATTTTACTTTTACAAGAGAAATGCCTTCAAGGATGAGGAGTGTCTTCTCCTTGGATTAATAGTATTTCAGGGGAATTTTCCCTGAGGTCTCACAATGTTTTGTGTCTTTAAAAAAAAGTATTTTTTTTTTTTTACAAAAAGGGGACAGGGGTTTGTATGGCAGTTGTCTTTCTGCTGCCCACAATGCTGGATGTTGTGTGGGATTGATGGCCTTTTAAATCTCTGAAGCCATAACCTATAGAAATGATGATGAAGCCAAAAAAACAGGTTGAAATAAACTGCTCCAGGTTGTCATGTTAAATGTAGGGTTCAGCATTTAGTCATAAAAAGCTATATATAAATTATAAATACCATAAAATACCAAATAATAACCGGGGCGTTCATTTGTTTCAATCACTTAACAGATCAGGCGTTTATTTGAGACCAGGCAGCAATTTGGGACAGGAGATTAATTCTTACCGACAAAAATCTTGATCAGAAAAATTGAAAAACTATGGAAATTTACTCAAATTCTTTTATTAAACTACTTATATTTTCCAAAAGTACGATTACAGCCCAGCCCAGAGTTTTCCAGATTTTATGACACAAAGTCTGAATTTCATGTCCTACTTTATTTTTTCCCCACTGCATGAAAAATGGTTCCTCTTGAGTGAATAAATTGTGTATTACAGGGTTTTCCTGAATGTGCAGAGAAGAGAGGAAAAAAGGAGAGAAACTGGAGTGAAATAACAACAAAAAAAAAACAGAGTTTCTGATGATTTCTGAGATGGATCGGATGCTCACCTAAACACAAGGTTTGGGGCGATAAACTTGAGCGAGTAAAACGAGATGAAAACGCTCTTTTGGCTTGGTCTGAACAAACAATAAGGCTTAGCAACAGTTGTTAGACAATAGAACGATATTATTACATTGTGTGTGTGTGTGTGTTGCAGCACAGTCTCGCCAGTTTCAGTGCTAAAAGATACAAGATTTTTCTCCTTGCGAGATATCAAAGACTGTGTGGGTGGACGCCGATATGTAATTAAATTCATGTGCCCAGCCAAAAGAAACGTGTACAGACCGGCACATGCGTGTGCATGCATCGATAAAAAAGAAAAAAAAAGAAAAAGGGGGGGTACATCAGGGTGAAGCCGACAGAATCGCAAACAAACGCTGTGATCTGTGAACAGATGCCGTGTTGGGGGGGGGCTACAAAAAGACAAGATGTGGGTGTGTGCGAGTGTGGTCGATTGTGTGTTTAAGGGTCAGAACTGGAGAGCGGGGGACTGAGTATATTATAGCTGGAGCTCACACGAGACCCATGCGCCAGGGGAACAATACACTATGCAAATGAAGCGACTACATATGGTCAGAGTCAACGGAAAGCTCGGAACGGGCGCGTGTAGCAACGCGGCTTGTGATTTTCCTCTGGCTAGCTGCGCTCAAGCCGGAGAAAAAAAAAAAAGAGTAAGAGAGATGAGAGAAAAACAGAATGAGGAGGACAAGTGATGGACGGAGGAGAAAGAGGCAGATGCTCGACGGAAGAAACGAGAGAAAGCGGCCAATGGCGTCTTCTGCTGCGCCGCGTGATTAGCATTCAGTGGGAACTGGAGGAAACGGTTAGCAGTCTGGCCCTTATCAGAGTCTGCCTGCAAACCTCCCACACTGGGTCACCATGCTGAAAACCAAAGAGGCCTTTTCCCATGTCTTCCCACTGCCTATTATTTGTTAATCCGCCCACACTGGTTCATCCTGACATTGATAACTGCTGCAAAAGAAACAAAACAAAAAAAAAGATCGACCTCCAGACATGTAGGGAAAGCTAATCGCCCATATGCCTGCAGGACAAGTCTGCTCATCTAGCCTACGCCGCCACGGCGTCGTCGTCTCCATGCCGACAGTCGCGGATGGTCCGTCTAAATGACGGTTCACGGCCCGTCCTCGAGGGAGCGGTGGTGGGACGGCGAAAAAACGGACGGGTCAGATCCCTAACCTTTCTAGAGGTCGGATGCGGTTCTGCAGTGAGAACACGAAGAGTTACAGCTCCTAGCGAGAGATTTTTTTTTTCCCTTCGCTAGCCCTGTACTTTATTCTGTTGCGTTTAACCTCTGCGGCGCTACCAGCTGCTGGCAGGAGCTTCAAACTCGCAAACATAAATTATTGTAAAAGAGTAAATAAAGCCATCTGTGGAGGTTGGAAGTAGCCACCCCTCCACAGCTGGGGGGTTAAACTCCCCCCTCCTCTTCCCCTTCCCCCTCGACGCTCGTACGAATGGAGAATGTTCCGCTGGAATGCGGAGTGGTGTATCTGCGCAAGGTGTGTGTGTGCGCGCGCTGGGAAGTCGGAGGTAAAGCAGTGGTGGAATGATGATCCTGTGATTTCCCCTCGGGGCCACATCTGCCCTTGTTGAGCGGGCCGCCTCGAAAAAACAAAAAAAGGGCCAGATCCCACATTCCAGGAGCATTCCGCCAGCATTCATCATCCATTCCGAGACCCCTCCTGAAACACCCCCCCGCGTGTCTCCCCCCTGTGCACCTCTCCCCCGACTAGAAACCTCTGAAGCCAGATCCAGAAATGTCCAGAATGTCTGCCGTGAGACTTGCCAGAACCGGAGCGCGAGGCTTCCCTCCCTCCCTGCCGCACCGGGGTCATTGTTCATCCACTCCCTGCTCATTCTTCATCCATCGCTCACTCCATCTCTTCCCTCTACCTCTGTAGGGATTTGTGGCTCTCTAATAGAGGCATCTACCATGTCCCACTAACTGCTGGAACAGTGGGAGCTGGGATGCATGTGGAGTTCTCCTCATTATGCGTGTGTGTGTGTGTGTGTGAGAGACCGGGCGTGCACGGGAGAACATCTGTGCTGAGGGGAGCGATGGGAAATGACGTTGTGAGCGGCGAGCCAGGAAAATCTGTCACACTGCCGACATATCAACACGTCCGCCCGCGAGCACGCACGACGGAGGGCGGCGGCGGCCGCTCAGACACGCCGACACCCGGCGTCTCTGGATTACATCGCACGGCATAAATCACCCACCTTCTAATTGTCCAGGACTTCCCCGGTCTCTGACAATCTGCTCCTTGACAACCAGCCCATATAACTGACAAACGGTGCCCTCGACAACGGTCGTCCCGGGTAACCGGGGCGTTTATCAGGGGCCTTCCGTCCCTTTTGGAGTGGTTTCCGCTTGGCAAACCCCTGAAAGTTTGATAAGGGGGGAAAAAAAAAAGGTGGGCACGGAAGTGCCATATTTAGCCACTGCTGTCAAACTCTGATTTAGCACCTCAGGTAATTGCACGGAGTCACAACGAAGCAGGCGGAGAGTGAGTTAGTGGTGTGGGCCGGGAGAAGGGGGGGGGGGGGGGGGGGGGGGGTGGGCGGATGCTAAATTATGCTGAATAGCACTGCAGTGATATCCCCTTTGCCGCTGAAACAATGCATTGCCGCCAACCACTTTTCATTGAGACAGCAGCATCATAGCAAGAATAATGGATCCTTGCAGAAACCTCGGCTCGATAGGCCGAGAAACAAAGCTCTCATTGTAATCTCGGGCTCTCTCCCTCCTCTCGCGCATTCATCCCTATGTTAATCCTTTTCACATTACTCTGACTCTACTGTAGGCCATTAGACGGGGGAGAATTAAAATTCTACTGTAGATTTCTATTCTGCTCCATTCCAGTCTGCTCGCAGTGTTCAGTCAGCGCTTGGCAGCAGCGTAAAGAAAATACAAAGGAGGTTAAACACAAACACATCAGAGCCAGACGCTGGAAACAAACTCTTTGTTTTAACAGTTTTTGTTTGAATCAAATATCAGCTGGTTTTGAGCGTCTGAGCTGCTGTTTGAACAAGAACATAATTTAAAGGTAAAGTTTCAACCAACACAATGATTTTATGACAACTGGGCAACTCGATCTGCTGAGGAACATTGTGTGATTTGGAACATCTACACAAATTCCTATTGTTATTTGCTGTACAATGTTGTATGAAAGCTCCAGAACAGCTACTAAATGGACCACTGGGTTGTCATCTGCGTTTTCATTACACATTCTAATTTCTTAATCTATCTTCGATTAATTGTTGGGAATTTAATAGGCCTGAGCGATCAATCGATTTAGATCGAAAGCCGCAATTTTTAGGCAACGCGATCTTGAGATCTTCAAAGCTGCCATTTTTTTTACCGTTTGCCTAATCCAGGATTTTTTGGCTCCTTTTACGCTGTTCCACCCCAGATCTGCGCGAGACGCTGCCGACTGGACTGTATCAGCCTTCCCAGGCAACAGAAAAGGCCACAAATAAATGTTTAAGACGTGACCGTGGTTGTTGTCGGGGAATATACATTTCAAACTCCGGCCTTCAAAAGCAAAAGGCATGGATTTCCCATCAGCTTCAAAATAAGCTGTGCTCCAGGATTTGACATTCACCTCCAATTACCGAGCGTGCGCGGCATGTGGCTCTGATGCACTTTCCCTTTTTCTACATGTTTATGGAGAAAATATCCGCATGATGGAATTGATTGATCCTCCGTATCGTGCGCGATAGCTGGAGGTCTGTTTGGCGGACAGCCTGACCACAGGGATAAAAAGAAGTGACCACAAACTACAGGAAGTTATCGACTGTCCCCCTCGCTTCCATAGCCACCCGACTGGAACTGGCCTCTGGGGGGGGAGGCCAGCTGGAAAAATAGCTGGGGACAATGATGTACAGCATCTTCTAGGCGCCGTGGGGCTTCTGTGATGCTGATGATGATGATCATAATGGATTTTACAGGGCCTCCCGCACCGGCCGCGGTGACACGCTGCACAAGTCCTAATTTTCATCTTTGAGGCAGGATTTTGGCTTTCGCATTACGAGGCAAAGAGGCCAAACGAGCGTGCGTCTGTGCGAGGACAATATTAATAAACCTGACAATAAAACCGAAGGAGAGACACAACAAAAGTGGAGGCTGAGATAGAAGGGCCATAACAGATAAGAGCGTGCTGGTTTGTGTCAGAGTGACCAGAGTCCAATCATTCCGACCTCTGGTTTGTTCCGCTCGTACACGCCTACACTGAAGGACAAGATAAGCTCAAAATCCTCTTTATTCGACTAAAACAAAATACACTGAATCCTTATCTTGTGTTCAAAAAAAAGTTAATGAACAGCGTTGAAGTAGAAACAAACCATGTGGCCCGAGTAAATTAAGGAATAGCCGTTTGAAGATTCATTTTGTCAAGATATTTAGCAATTCTCGTTATTAAAGTAGGGATGAGAAGGTCAGCGGGGAGTCGGTTGGGGGAATGAATGCAGCCGAGGAAGCTACAAGGACGCCTCGGCCCAAGCGGCAGACATTTAGTCTGAGATTCCTGTCTCACTTGTCTGTACTGGATGACCACAATACTAATCACCCCTCCCGGAGACATTTAAATGCTCTAAACTACCATGCAGCCTGGAGCATTTGAGCCCCTGGCATCCATTATGTGATTATTAGGATATTCACAGTTCTCCGGGGACGCAGCAGGTTTGTCTCCAAGGCTGGCCGGATACGGCCAAAGGCCTTTAGATAAGACTTTTGTGGAGATCGATGTCAACCTGAAGGTCTGAGGTGCCTTGCACAAGGACACCGCAGGCAGGTGGATACTTGCTTTCCTGAGGGATTCTGAACGCAGGCTTTTCAGCTGAAGGACAGTCGCTACTTTCAGTGCAATTTGGGGCATTTATGTGTTTTATAGGATTGTTTTTGTGTTCGACAGGCCGCAACAGCTTAACTGTACGTGCTAATTCAAGTTGAGCGTATACAGAGACTGACAAACAACAGTCTTTCTTTCTATTCTGCCAATACTTGTCTAGGGGGACAACTAACAATTAATTGCATTACAGAAATAATCTGTTGATTATTTTCTACATCGGTCGATTTGTCATTCCGCCTTTTTTTGTCAACAACACAAAAGATATTCAGTTTTACTTTTTTTTTTTTTTTTAAACAATAGAGTTTCCCCACACGTTGACTATTGTGAGGTGTTGCGCCACAGAATGAAAACAGAGTGCCACATTTACAAGGCCACTTCATCGCCGCTAATTCAACCCCCCTCTTTAGACAGAAACTCTGTCAAACACGATAATAATTCTCTTAATTGACTGATTAATTGACTCATCGTTGCAACTCTATACTAGTCTTCATAAGCTGAACAACAAGGTATAGCTGGAAGATTTAGCAGACTCATTCAAAATTACATGGCAACTATCGATTTTCCGAATTTTTAAGGAATTTCTAAGTTTTGGATTGTTGGCTGGACACACACACACAAAAAAAAGAGTGTCAAAAGGTCTGTTTGGGATTCAGGGAAATACTTTTTCGCTGTTTTACCACAATCAATAGTTATTCCGCACTACAAATCTGTAAAAAGTAGGAGCTCAATAATTATTTTGCTAGAGTGTAAAGCTAGCTGTGGATACCTAAAGTGAGAAAGATAACAAGCGGTGCAGAAGAGAAGGGGGGGGTTTACTGCTCCATGTCCACTAAAACGCATTTCCTTCTTGTGCAACACACGTTTATAACGCTCAAATTGTAGTGCTGAGTCAATGATTTAAAGGCCTCTAAGGTATGACAGAGCGGTGATTTCTGTCTCTGATTTAGTTGATGGATGAGTATATGAGGGAGTAGTTGTATTTGTTATTTTAGCCGAATCCCAACCTGAAGCTGCACAGCCCGTGTGTACGTGTGTAAAAGTTTGCCTTTCTGTGCTTGTCTATATATATATATATATATAAAAAAGAGATGAAATCACAATAATTCAAAAAATCAAGAAATCAAATTTGGTTGGTTACATAAGAGCTGTTGTATTATATTCGCAGCCTCTATTCAAGCCGTTATTAGTATGTTTCAGTGGGAACTGCTCAATATGACCTGAGACTAATGGATTTATTTGTTCTGACCTGCAGGGATGGCTCAGTTCTGAGGATAATGCCGAGGGTTTGAGCCAATCATCCCTGTCCTTTGCTGCTCCTGCCAGGATCTGAATACAGTTAACATAAATTAAAATATCTAGGCTCATTTCCCTACCTGAAGGGGGGAAACCATTAACTGCCATTCACTTTCACAAGGGAATGTGAAAACAATTTCCAAAGACTAGCGGAACACTCGGTGAGAGTAAACACAAAGCTTTAATTAGGTTTTTTCCCAGTATTTCGGATTTGTTGTAATATCATTGTTCCTGGGCTGAATGGAAAGAAGAAAAGCAGAGGCGTCTGTCTGTAGAATGTTTTCTTTTCCTTTCCTGGCAGACTATCAAATCCAGGCTGTGTTATATGGCAAGCTCTTTTTAACATTTAAAGCCTAATTTTGATTATCCGGTGGCATCTTTAATTCAAGATAAGTTGAAATGACATACAGGGATATCTGTAATTTAGTTTTGACTATAGGCACAACGGAATTACAGATATCTGCAATGTCGTCACTGAAACGTCAATCAAATCGTCAACATCTTAAATGACAACTGCAGATATGTGTAATTCAGTTTTGACTAGGCATAATGAAAGTTAGAGCTATCTCAAACATCATGCATGACATTTCCCCGTTTCTCTATACCCTTTCAAGAATGTAATTTGGCCCAGTCTAAACTGTAGGTCTATATATCTGTAAATGGTTAATTAAAGTTACAAATATCTCCTATTTCAGATATCTCTAATCAAAATTAAGTTATCTATAACTTGATGATATCTATAATTACACAGTGACTAGTCATAATTCCAGTGGGAGATCTTGACAACTTCATTTTGGCTAGTCAACATTAATTTAAGCTATCTGAAAATGGACATGCATATATCTTTAATTGTGGTGAATTTAAGATATCTTGAACTGGAATTATGACTAGTCACAATCAAATTGTAGATATCTCACAATGGAATTACAACTATTCGTAAATCAGTGACGGATATCCCTAATTTACATAGCGGCTATCTGGAAGTAAATTGTAGAGATCTGTAATGACAAACCTCATACACAATGAATGGCAGAAGTGACGTCATTTGTCCCAGGAAGACTGTACTCTGAAATGAAATTTGTGGATAAGAAGAATATGCAGGCCTCCGCTTGGCCGAAACAAGTCTGTAACGGATCTTTTTTACCTTTGTACCCGGCACAAAGATAAAACTCAGCCCATCTTTGATATTTCCAGGATGCCCAAAGATTCCTCCAGATAAATGTACTCGCCTCGGTCTAGAAAAAAACGATGTGTTCGGAAAAAAAGAAAGGTTTGGACATCAAATACGGTGCAGGGGAGGTTCATTGCGCTCGCCGTCGGGTGGGGGGGGGCAAGCAAAAAGGAAAAGAAATCCCCCCCCCTCACTGTGGCTACCTGTGGCTCTTTCCGGCTCCCAGACACATGCGAGCACAGAGTGAGGCGGGCCTGATCCGGTCTGATCCAGTGCCACACGGGCCCGCCGTGCGGCGGAGGTCAAGGACGCCCCAGCACAACCTCCACCTGTCAGTGCGGTTCGGCGGGGGAGGGATTATATGGAGGTGCACGGGGAAGGAGGGGGGGGGCAGATTAAAGGGTGAAGCAAACAGAGATCTGGAGTGCCAATCTGCCGAGCAGCGGGAAACCCCCCCCGACTTTTAGAGCGATGGTGGATGAGAAGCGATCGATGTCACACACACACACGCGCTGCTGTGAACCCTACACACACAAACACGCTTAAAAAAAAACCCTGCTACTGCTGCACCTTCCACACGTAACTTCATCTGAAACGCTTCCTCTCTGCGACATCGGAGCCGGTTACCTCACCAAACAGCCCACAGTCATGACGCACGGATTCGCCGAGTACTGCTGATGCAAACTTTGCGAACTTAGCTTTTAATGTGCTGCAGTTTGAAGGCGCTGCAGGAAGTAATAAGCCTCGGGGCCTGGATGTGGCTGTCTGGGCTCTGAGGCTTTTTGAACACACCGCCTGAGGAGCTTAGGCCCCGGAAAATTAGTGCCACCTCTGGATTCACTTGTGAAAAAAAAAAAAAAAAAAAAAAAAAAAAAACTTTTCACTTTATTTAGGCCGAGTTTGTTTCAGGCTGGGTTCTCGCACATTATCCCGCTGCGGTCCTGCTTCTAATTCATGTCTAGCAGTTTCATCTCATTATGCTATTAATCTTAATGGCTTTCTTTTTCCTTGCTGTTTTTGCAAAGCTCTTAACTAAAAAAACTGCCATAAAACGTGAAATTGACTGTAATGCAGGTCTTGCTGCTCAAGTAATAAGTGTAAATTGGAATTCATGAATAAGAGGAAGGGAAAGAAAAAAAAATATTATGATTTCCACCGGAATCCGACGGCTTAGCGCAGCGAAGAGCACAATCAGTGCCAGATAACAGTGTTAATGCAGGTTGTTATAGGGGAAAGAATTCCAGTGTAACGACTTTCACTATAAAGGTGATTCTGCGTCCAAATGCTGACATCAGTGGAAAATCAGCACTATGCAACACACACACACACACACACTTTGCCACATGGGGAGAAATGGGAGGTTGTTGCTGTTGGAAACTGTTTAAGTTAAACACATACAGGAATAAGCGGGCATGAGGGCGCGGAGAACGAAATCCAGATGAGTTAATAAAGCGTTTTGAATATACGCACATGTGCATGACTGTACATGCAGATACTCGTGGCCACACACACGAGCTCCTTTCAACCAACGCACACACACAGGGGCGTCCTGTCCTACACCCTTATCGTTTAACATGTCCAGCTTTCAACAGGCCCTCATATTTTCTCCCCGTTCCTTATGCTTTCTGTCTGCCTCCTTCCTCACTTTTGCCGCCATTAACGGGGGGGTGGGGAATTAAATGTGGAAAAACACACTCGCCTCCAAACACTGATTTAATTAGCTGATTTAATTAACTGATTACCAAACTTCTATCTCAATGTTACAAATGGCAGCCGGCATTATTAATCTTTATAACAAACGCTGCTGCGCTGCCCACGTTCTCTGCTGGAGCTGTTGCAACCGAAGCAAACAGGACAGCTGCCCTACTTACACGCCACATGTACATACATGCATGTATAACTCTAAATGCACACGCTATGATATGTGCTAAGTGAAAGTGCGTGTGCCCGCACGCAGGCGTGCACGTCGGCGTGCTCGGAGCCCGATGGGACGAACGCTGTGGAAAAATAAAAAACTCACTTTGGTTCAGAAAGTGTCCCAGTGGTGCCTAAGAGCTGTCACTTCTGTTCTCCTGCTGCAATTAATTCTAGTAAGGTGTGTGTGAGGTATGGAATTTGTGTGTGTGTGTGTCTGTGTTTGTGTGTATGTCTGTCCAAGTCTCCATTTTCTGTCGTCTTTCTCCAACAAAAGGAAAGAGTTGGTCCCAGTTAAATTAGCAAGTTTCATTCCATCAATGTTCATCACTATTTCATGGGCTCCTGAATATTTTATATACTGCGTGCGTGTGTGTGTGTCTGTGTGTGTGTGTGTACGCGTGCGTGCACTGGGACATTAAGTATTAACTGAGCTGGGGGGGCTCAAAGATGAACGTCCGGGTCCTCTACTATCCCAGCATGCTCCACTGCTCTCCTGTCTCGCCTTTCCAGGATAGGAGCCTGGGGAGCTGTCAAGACGCACTGCACCGCTTCTGTGTGTGTGTGTGCGCGCACGCGCGCTCCTGTGTGTTAAAAAGTGTGTGCGAGTGCATTGTCTGACAATGGGAGGCGACTCATGCAAAACCCAGATGAGTTAATAATGCTGTTTGAGAATCCCTCTTCAAACACACACATTCCCAGACAGGCACGCTCGCTCGCGCGCGCGCACACACACACACACACACACACATATATATACACAACACACAGCAGGCACGCGGGACGCTGCATCCCCCCCACCTCCCTGCATGACATGTTCTCATCTGTCCCTTCCTATTCCCTCGCTCCCTCGTCCTTTTTCCTTTCACGGGTGGTGAAAAAAATAAAGGAAAGAAAGAGAAAGAGACAATTGGAAAAACGCGGGAGGCAGATTGAAGGGAAGGGAAAGAATGTGTCTGTTCGGATGGAGTGCTGACATGTAGCAGGTGTCTCCAGTAAATTTCTCCACTGCCGTCCCCCTCCTCCCTTTCTCTCGATCCCACCGTTTCGCGCCTGATTTTTTTTTTCCCTTTTCAAACCTCGGTGCCCCTCGTTCCTTCTATCTGGGTCATCCTTTCTTCTGTTTCCCTACGGGTGTACAGTAGGTGCAGAACGAGGCAAATCAATAGTAATTAAGAGAGCTTCAAAAAAAAAAAAAAAAAAAAGCTTCTGACAGTATATTTGTGGAAGCAAACCCAGCACCCGGCATATCCGCATAGCATCGCTTAGTGGTGATGGAAATTAGATCGGTTCGCCTGTTTGGCTTTTGGTTAAATTAAAGGAAATTAGCTAAAAGAGAAATAGAGCTATGATACAAACAAAAAAAAGAAGTGATGATGAGACATCAATGGAGTCAAGAACAAGCCACGATGCACCGAGACCAAGGAGAGACCTGCACACTGAATTCAAGCAGATGAACATCCACAGACTTAGATGTGCAGGAGGAAGCAGAGATGGAAACACAGATTTTCAACAGATTGTAAAACGGAAGACCACTCAGGGGAGAGAGGGAGAGAGAGATGCACACTCAGAATAAGACAGAAGGCAGAAGAAGAAGATAGTAAATGGAGGATAAAAAAACAAAAAAAAAAACAGGAATTGGAAGTAACAGAAGGGTGGGCGGTAGAACGTGGAGAAATACCTTTGCTGACTACACCAGAGTGCACCACAGAGACAACACACACACACACACACACCCGTACAGGTGCTGTTTCTGGGCTTGGCTCCGCTGCAAAGACGAGATAAGGGACTGGAGGGAGCGGATGGCAGGAAGACAGAAGAAGGAGGGATATGGAGAGAATACAGAATGATGGGAAATTAGAGAAGATGTGCTTCAGAGGCGAGAGATCACAAGAGACAGCTCAGGGAAAACAACATCCTGCAGGTGATGACTGACACGCACGCACACACACACACGCACGCACTTCACAATTATAAAGAAATCACACACATACAAATGAGTCCCACCGGCTGCGTGAATGGAAGGAAGGAAGAGGCCAATCCCATGTGGGATAGCAAGCAATGTCCTCCAATTGCAGGGATAACAAACACACGCGCACACGCACACATCTGCCTACGCAAACACACTGGGAAGGAGAATCAACACAGACAAAAGGACCTTCAGCCCTTCAAAGTCGTGTTAACATTTAACCAGTTTAGTAAATCAACACACATGGAGAGTGTGTGTTTGACCTGAGATTGTAAGTGACACTAAGAAAGCGTGCGTGTGTTTGTGTGTGTGTGTGTAAAGCCACAAGGACGGAGCAAGCTGTTTGATTAAGAAAAAAAACTCCACACGATGTTGAGTCTTGTGACAACAGGCCTGATTTACACAAATAAACAAAACAGGCCAGATAACAAAGAAAAGAAGAAAAGGTCTTACCTGTTGCAGACAAGGCGGCGTAGACGAGGAAGAGGAGGAGGAGGGAGGGACCATGGAAAAGAGAAAAAAAAAAAGAGAGAGAGAACACAGGAAAAGGTCAGTAATGAGTCGCATTGACATGAGGGCGGCACAACGTGTCCTAACATGGGGCCACCGTGTAAACATTAGATGACCATTTAAAATCTATGAGCCGTCACACGACGTGCGATCAATAGCTGAAAATGCCAGTCGTTTCAGGGACGAAGAAGAATTAATTTGACACACTGACAGGTGGAGGGGGGGGAGAGGGAGAGAGAGAAAAAAGGACAGACAGACAGCAGGACAAACAGATACAGTAGGTGGCTGACCTATTTATTTGACAAACGGAGAGCGGGGAGGCCGCAAACAGACAAGTAGATGGATGGACGGATAGTAGAAAGCCAGAGAGAGACATATGGGCATGTTGGGACTGACAGAGACCGCACGCCAAAAAAAAAAAAAACAGGGGGGAGGAATTTGCGCTAGTGGATGGACAGGAACGCCTGACACCTCGTTATAAATGAATGAGAGATGTGTGCTCAAAGAGGCCGGCACAAAACACACAGTGAGAAATTCCCCCTCCCCGGAGGAGGCGACCAGATGGACGGTTAGAGAGAGGCAGAGGGAGAGAGGCAGAGGAGGAGCGGCTAGCCTTCGTCTTCCTCCAGATCTCCTGCCCGGCGATGGGGAGGTGGTGGTGGTGTGGTGTGGTGTGTGGGGGGGGGCGTCAGAAGCCGATCCAAGTCGGACGTCGATAAGCCACTCGACAAAGCAGGTGCGTTCAGACAGAAGGATGGAGGGATGACGGCAGAAGGTGACAAACTGAGGGGACGTGTTGATGATGAGGAGAGAGGAGGAGAGAGAGAGAGAGAGGAAGAGAAAGAGGTGCCAGAGTCTGAAATAAGCCGGATGGCAGCTGCCTGCTTCTATCACAGAGCCGGAGAGATAGAGAGATGGAGAGATGGAGGGAGAGATGACAGAGTGAACATAGGTAAGACCTGACGGAGGGAGAAACGCGCAGAGAGAGAGATCCGACAGAAGACAGATAACATCTCGTATTCCGCGGGGACCACAAGGCGTCCTAGATGTCCACGGACAGCCCGCGGTGGCGTTCGTGAGCACTTTACTTTCACCTCAGAGTTAAATTAATCAAGAGCGACGTGGCGAAGCTGACAGCTAATGCGTGCGTGCGGTCATACATATGTATCAGCGCATTAAAATGCGACGATACGACGGCGCCGCACAGACGGAACGGATGCAGAAATTTGGCGAGCGACGTGTCCAGACCTTCAGCGAGGCTGGGCGGCGACGCTTTTGACAAGAGGTAAGCTGCTTATTAAGAGGATTCCTGAGCGGCCATCCTAACCTGCAAATTCCAGTAAAAAGTTGTTGTAAAACCCTTTGAAAGGTGCGACTGAAATTGTTTCCCCCCTTCTTTTTACACATATTATATACACGTGCATAAAAGCTCTTCTATGGCCTTATATATATATGACCTCTACCTTTAAAGTCCTTGTGACCACCTATTTTTGTGTTTTCCTGCTATAAATGACAATAAATATGGAATATCTCTACAACCACAAAGGATATTGTACTTAAACCCGGTTTAATAAGAAACCTACATCATGTTCTTTGTCCATAAAATCATAGGAATCACACTGAGGATCATTCTAGAACATGAATATATTCCAGTAAGATGTTATAAATATATATATAAAAATAGTGGTTAGTTGTAGCCCTACTACTGATAATATATTAAACTATTGACTACAGATAAATACTTTATTTAATGTTGTAGCTGAGGTTTCCTCGTACAATATATGTATAAAACTCAATGCTGCTCCCATATCAGGAGCTTTTGGTTTTTACCAGGTTTAAGCAAAGTGCGGAATAACGTATCTGCAGGGTCCGACACTCGAAAGCACAATAAACCCTCCGAAAGTGGAAAGTTTCTCTGCCTTTCGCAAAAAATCTGAGATTGAGACGTCTACGAGCGCGAGCTGTGATGTCACAACTCGTCCGGAGCCAATCAGGCTGCGGAAATGTGGAAAAGCGGAAGCCTCCGGACCTCGTAGCGTAACTGCGAGCACCGACGTCTCATCTTGCGCCCAGCTGTTCGAATCTATGAAACCAACTACATCTCTATGTTCAGATATACGGTTCAGACGTCAATTTCGTTATTTATCTTTTAACGAGCTAAATAAATTTTATTCTTTTTATTTTTTTTGCCGCGTATTTTCACAACTTGGAACATTTCTGGAGCAGATCTGTGATTGCTGGCCGGCTTTCTGTGAAATTCTTATTACTTTTTTTTTTTTTTTTTTTTGATGATGATGATAGAAAGCAACAGATCTGACCCCTTTGATCCCCGTTTCCTTTGTGAGTCAGTTATTTGTAGCCAGCAGTAGACTTCTTCAACAGCTAAATAAACAACAAGCATCAGCATCTGCTGCGGAGGTGGATCACGGTGCTGATTAGCACATTCCCTTTAGAAAGTGGGCTCCTTGTGACCCTAATGTGGAAAAATTTAAATGATGATTATCTGACTGCTTATGATCAAATCGGGCCGTTTTGTTGTTGTTGTCGTTTTGTTTCTCAGTTCAAACACGTCGTTTCAGTTACATCCAAACTGCTCGGCGGTTTTGTGCGGCGGGTCAGATCTCATTCTCGCTTCGGAGGAGCATCCAGACCCCCCCTCCCCCTCCCTCGCCAACAAGGTCCTGGTCTGATTGTTTTGGTCCCGAGTGAAATTACACGGCCCGATTTCTTATACGGCCCAATAAACTGAAATAAAAGAAGAGCACTTCTGGTTGGAAACGGCCGCTTCAGAAGATACGGAGGCCCGACACAAACCGGTGCCTCCGACATTCGAACCGCTGACCCGACAAATACGGCAATCAGCGCCAAATAAAGAGCCGGCGAAAGAAGACTAACCCGCGTAAGTGCAGCCAATTGAGTTGGTCTCATTGTGCGAAGAGTTTTTTTTTTTTTTTTGGACACGTTTAATTTGTACATGGACCTATGGGGTGACCTGCGGATGATTCGCCACTCGGGGCTACATTAACTGCTTCCTACGTGACTTAATTCGGTGAATGTGAGGGATCTTCTGGCCGATAAACAAAAAGATCCTTCATTTCATTTTGAATCCTAAAGCCGCACCGTCATTTTATATATTGTGTATTATTTTTAAAGCCTGGACATTTTTATTGAAGCGTGTGTGGGGGGAGGGTGGGCTGTGTTGAAATGTGATGCAACTCGTGCCAATGTGCCACAATTGAGATGGTAAAAAAAAAAAAAAACAAAAAAACAACAGCAGCAAAAAAAGAAAAAAAAAAAAACGTTTCCAATACCACACAAGCCTTTTTCCTCCAACCCTCAGGCAATCGCTGCTCCAAAATAACCTAAAATAACAGACCGCTGTAATAAAAAAGTATGAAATATACTAAGCTTGCGTGATACATTTTGATCCTTTGCCTGTTTTGTGAGCTGCAGTCCTTTGTGTCTGCCTGCCAGAGCCGGCCCACCGGCTACGGGATTCTCTCTCTGAAGGACCGAGACAGGTACGAGTGTTGAGACTTTAGCTCTGAAAGCTGCTGAGAGCGGGAGAACAAGAAGAAAAGGAGGCGATTCAGGAGTAAACCCAAGGATGAAGAAACATGATCAATGTGTGCTTTTTTTTCCCTCCTTTTATTTTTCCTTATTATTCTCACTTGAATCTCCATTAATATGCCGCACTGTGTATACTGTAAATATAATAGAAAACAAAAAAAAAAAGGAACGTTGGAGTGTTGTGTTGGTGCAGTTGTTCACCTCAAACACTTCAGATGAGGCTCCAAAAGGACAGGACACACCATGCCCGAACTTTTCACCCCTTCTCACACACACACACACACACACTCTTTCTCTCACACACACAAACGCCAAAAGGCCTGACCTCTTTACGCTGATTAACATTCCATCAGGGGGAGGAGGGGAAGGCGAAGAGATACTTTCCCTCACCTTCTTGCCCTCTTGTTTTCCTCCCTTTCACTCCATCTCCACTTCCTTTCAGTCTCTTCACCTCCAACCGTCTCTCTCCTCTTCTTTCTCCCTAGTTAAATGCAATTACCCCATCCAATTTCCTCCTGGCGTTGGTGCTT
Source organism: Lepturacanthus savala (assembly GCA_030544235.1). Classification (NCBI taxonomy): domain Eukaryota; kingdom Metazoa; phylum Chordata; class Actinopteri; order Scombriformes; family Trichiuridae; genus Lepturacanthus; species Lepturacanthus savala. The sequence goes on from CM060469.1 coordinate 12,466,533, forward strand.
TTATTAAGTTCCATCTTTCTACCTTCACCTTCATTTTCCTTCCGTGGTATAGGGTTAATACATGTGTACACACGTGTGTGTATGCCGTGGCAAGCCTATTACTCAGCTCGCAGCCTAACAAGAACTTGACTCACCACAATGGACTGTGTGTGTGTGTGTGTGTGTGTGTGCATAATTTACACTGTGATTTGCCTTTATAGGTTTGAATCCAATATTTAAAAAAAACAAAAACGTGTGTCCGCAGTCAGAATAGAAAACGGAAGAGACAAATGACAAATAAAAGCAGAAACACATTTTTATCCTGGCAATCACAATAACAAAAATATGACGAGGTGTTTCATTAACTATTACACACCTCCACTGTTTTATTAAGACCTGTGATTCACGGAAGCCTCCACACCTGCGGTCTCGGAGTGTTTCACGGACGGTTTATCGCGGCACGAGGAGACAGCTTGCGTGTCCGCGATGATGAAGCTTTGCCTAGTAAAAAGAGAGCGAGAGAGAGAGAGTGTGTGTGTGTGTGTGTGAGAGAGAGACTGTGTGTGTCTACATGGTATTTGACTCTCAAAACCCAAACAGTGTGGTTTGCCGTCACGCCAGATGCACAAGCCAAATTTTTTGATGGATTCTCAGTGGGTTCAAATCCACTTCTGTAGTTTTTGCACTTTGGAAACATCAAAAAAAAAAAAAAGTCAATATTTCTTTAAAGCTTTTTAGATGTGATCTGGTGTTTAATTAGTAACTCGGTTCTACATTGCTCTAAAATTACAACAAATACTGCTTTGAACGCTACTAGAGGTTACTTTTTTTGACACGCCATAGCTCCACAAAGGGCTGTTGTATTAGATTCAACTGGTGAATCTAATAAACTTTAATTCACCATTATTGTTGGCTACATTTCTGTCCCTTAACTCATTTATATCCTCATTTTGGCCCCGAGAAACGTACGCGTCACTTCAAATCCGTTCCAAACTAATAAATCTGGCGCGCGACATGAGATGATTTCTACTCCAAACAGCTTCGTTAGGTAGAGTTCCCGCAATGAAGTCGATTAAGAAGATCCCCCCCGTGGAGTTTTTGACCACCGGTGGCGCCGTAAAGTAACGCAGTGTTGTAAGTGTGTATCCGGTTGCCTTTGTTCCTGTGCGGGCGGGCAAGCGATACACAATCCTCCCGGTGGTTTCACGTTATTCCACAAATACACGTGAGGTGGCAACATGTCGCCGAAGAGAAGAAGAAGAAGAAATAAATGCAGATTTGCTTCGTGTCGATCGGCCGTGTTGTTTTTCCAAACAAAAATGCCGACCTCAGTCCAGTTCCAGCAAATGCTCTGGTTATTACTTGGTAATTTACGGTATTTGAGAAAACAATCAGAAATATTCACCACCTGATCAACAAATCAACTACGGTGGCCTTGAAGGACCGTCTCTAGAGACTATAGAAGCATGGCGGGTTTTGTGGCGGGAGAACCGCTTCCATGTAGATAAAAACCCAATAGTTCTCAGTTTAATCTCATTATATGCCAATTATAAAATCTACTTATGAAAAATTATATTCATTTTCTGCAAAGTCTGTTCGGATAGAAGCTGCTAAATCTCACAGATTGGACCTTGAAGTCAAAGCTGTCGAAACGGTATCTTCATATTCTCTAGAAGAAACTGAGTAAGAACGCTTTAATAAAAAGTTGTGAAATCACATCGTCTGACTTCCCCGGTCGTTTATCATCACAAGTGTTCTTGTGTCAAACTGCAGTTTTACCTGGTGCCGAATATTAAAACCGGTTTGTTGACGTAACAGGTACATGGTGAAATACATACATGCTCGCAGGCACACACGCACACACACACACACACACACACACAAACACGAGGTGAGTCATAAAAGAAAGCTCCTCTCGTCTGTACTGAAAGTGCAAAACCGCATAAAAAATACAAAAAAAACACGCTGAGCTGAGTGAAAACACACAGTGCCACAGACTTTGAGTTATGACTTATTTCTTGGGGGAGAAAAACAAATAAACGACAGAATAATGCAGAGGTGGATGAAAGGTGGCCCGGCACACCTAGGAGCGCTGCAGCGTTACACGTTTCGGCAAACCGTGCGCACGAGACCACACAACCACAGGTCCATGTAAACCACTCGGCACAAAGAGCAGAGAAGCAGAGAGAGGCCTGAACAAAGAGAGGCTGCATATCTGTGTGTGTGTGTGTGTGTATGTGTGTGTGTGAGTGAGCCAGCCACCTCAAAATATAGAGGACTGGGGGGAAAAAAAGAAAGAGGGAGAATGTCAGTGAGCACGAAGGCTATGAAACATAGAGAAGGTGAGATTTAGAAACACAGAGCGTGTTTCAGAAAGGACACACACACACACAACCAGGTGCAGTGAGCGGGGATTACAGGAAGGAACAGCCCTTTGTACTGCCGGCTCAAGTGAAAAGAATGAGGGAAAGACGAGATAGAAAGAAGACGGGGAGACGGGATCGTGTATGCAGCATCTGCACACACCCTACAGGACAAAAAAAAAAAAAAAACTTAAAAAGAAAAAAAAGTGCGTGTGAGCGTTGAGGCCGACTCTGTTTGCCGCCGCGTGGGAGTGTGTCCTCTTCTTTCGCTTTTGTGACTGGAGGTTCCCCGCGGTCAAGAGCGGATCCTCTTTCTCTCTCGTGCCCTCTTTTCATGGACTCGTTCCCCCCTTCTCTTCCCCCCCGCCCCTTATACACTCGCTCCTCGTCCACTCCCTCTCTTTTAGCTGGGCGCTGAATGGCCCCCTCTCCCTCTCCCTCTCTCTCTGATGAGTGACTGATGAATGAAGTAGCTCTTTGAAGTCAAGAGTCACAGCAAGGCTGGTCAAGCGTGAAGAGATGGCGGACAAAAGACGGCAGAGAGAAAGAGAGAGAGAGAGAGAGATGGGAGGAAGAGAGGACGGGCGAGGGGGGGGGCGCATTGAACGAGGGGGAAGCGTCAAACAGCGAACATCCATAAAGTCGGAGAAGGACAGAGGCAGAGTGTGCTTGGTCGGAGCTAGTGCGAGACAGAGAGAGCATGGTTTGCATTTTTTTTTCCTTCCCCCCCTCTTCAGACTATTTGCATTGTGAAGCTCAACATGTAAAAGACCAGCATCCCGCCATGTGGGAAATAAACCCTCGCTCGTCATGTCACAACATGACATCTTTCTGGAACAGGCCTTCTGGACCAAAGGGACCGCCTGGAGCTCGAATGCTTATTCTCTATTCTCGCTTTCCTCCATCGCCATGGCCACACAGAAACCAATAAGTTGCTTATGGGACAGATTTTGTTGTTGCGTTAGTCATCGTTTCCGTTTCCTTCTGTGAATGATTACCCCTTTAGCCTGCCCCCCCCCTGCCCCTCTTTGTTTAGATTTGTTAAATACCTTATTATATTCATTTATCATGGTCCAATCCCTCTCCCACGCTGCCCCAGCAACTGTACATAAGGGTTTTGTTATAACCCGCTTCTCCCCCTTAAAGAAAGCAGACGTTAAAACCGAAACGCAGGACGCAGAGAACGGCGATGACTGAAGTTTCGCTCAGTACGCTGGTTAAAAAGGCCTTTTTCCTGAAAGGCTCATTGGTGCCAGCGGGGGAACATTTGGTGTGAAGTGAGCTGAGCTACCGCTGCTATTTGGTGGCTTTGTAGGAATTATACCAGCATCACAGAAATTCATGGCAGCGGCTCAACAGGCAGAAATTCAGAAGGCTGCTCACTCTTTGTTTTGGTTTGATTTGTGCAGTAATTAAGGATGTGGAAACTCGGCCAGGGAACATTTTGACAACAAGCATAAACTAAAGACCGGTTTTAATATCGCAGACAGTTAACAGCTTATGCCATCGGTTACGCTTACTGATGCGTCCACCAAACACACTTTTCCAATCAGCGTTTGAGAACTTGGGAGTTGGAGGCTTTTTTTGGATCCCCTTTGCCTTTTCTTTTGCTGACAAACTTTTTTTTGACAAAAATTTTAATATTCATTGGTATTTTTAACAGTATATTCAACCAGTTGTGTGAACAAATATGCCAAAAGAAACTGAGTCATCATGAATTTTCTAACAGATAGAAACTGACAGAAAATCGAAGCTTCGATTGTCGCCATGGTGATTGATCATGAAGTCCTTGAGTGATTTTTTTTTGATTTTTTTAAATAGGGTGCATGCAACATAGACAAAAAAGTAGAGTGTCTGGAACAATTTTAACTTAACTTGAGGTCTGAGCTGTACTTGGCACCGGTATCGTTTGTGGTTGTCATAGTAACCGTGTGTCACTGCTGGTCAGGGTGGTCGTGTTGTTCGTGCTTGGCTTTCACTAAACGGCTGCTGCCGCACTGCTCCTGCTGCGTTGTGTTTGTCTGCGGTCTGTGTGCGTGTTGAGGTCAGTGCGAGGGTACCCCTGGTGACATGTGTGCGCTGCTGTTGAACTCTCACTCTCCGTGTGTGTGAGCAAGAACGACAGAATCACGTTAAAAGAAAGAGGCGGAATCGATTTGTGGCTCTCGGCCATCGTACCTCCGATCAAAATCGATTGTCCTCGAATGATTGATTCTCAATGGTAACTGGGCCAGCCTTATTGACTCGACTTGGGCAGTTTGTTTTACATAAATGTAAACTATAGCTATCATACCTTGGAGAAAAAAGGTCATTTTAAGTTTAGACAGGTCATAATCCCTTTGATTGACTGAAATTACATTAGTGCCTATAGTGCTGCTTCTTCCTCTTTGCCATTTTGCGTATATCAAAAAAAAACTGCCAAAGTCAAATGAATGACTTAGGCCATGGGTCTCCAATCCTGGTCCTGGAGAGGCAGAATCAGGTGTGGTACTGCTTGGTTGGAAGAAAAACCTGCACCCTAAGTGGGACCAGTTCAGGACCCGGGTTGGAGACCCCTGACTCAGGCAGAATTTTTGGTTCTAATAAGTGTTTTGATTGACTGACATAAGAAAGAAAGGCAGGATGATGCAGCAATGGTAGAAGGGTAAAGTTCTCAAATATCTCAATGTGGCCAAAATACAATAAAGATATACAGCCCCAAAAAGATGGAAGAAGAAGAAGCTAAATAAAGTGAAACTTGGCTTAAAGGTGCTTTGTTTTTGTTACGTGCAAGGACACAGTTCAAGTAAACTACTTGAACATGTGAATGGTGTATTCCTACTGCTAGGATATCTTTCCTAGTTCCTACTACTACAACCTCTGTGCAGGTTTTTTCCTGTTTCTCTTGTCTGATGAGCCTTCAAACTGACATACAAATGACTCAAGCTGGACTTCTGGGATCCTATTTCACGCCCACACCGATGCAGCCCCCTGCATTTTTGTAACGCAGGACCGTTCTGGGTCCGACCTGACCTTCACACACACAGACTCAAAGTGGACGACTCACTCGTTCCTTTTTTTAGCGCCGGGCATGAAGTTTCCATACAGGGCAGCTGCTCTCTTTTCCAAACTTGAGTGTTTCTGCACATCGGTTTTCATCACTTTGTTTAATAGTCTTGCCTCAGCGGGGCTGGTTTTTCCCTTCCTGTTGGACTCTAAGCTGTATGGGTGGGTGAAAAAAATATATATATATATATTGACTCACATAGGAATCTTGATTATCATTTCTTAAGATTCTGAAATCGATTCACAAATGACAATCATTCTAAATTTGAGTTGCAGACATGATCATGACCCCACATGCAACATTTCACGCACCTGGATCTCACCTCGCGGAAAGGACTGAAAAACGGATTAGTCATCACCGTAGCCAGTGAACCACCAGCTAAAAACACAAACAAGACCCACTCCAGCTACCAAAACACAGGTTGATCACAGACGCTGTCACAAAGTGGAACATATGACATGATAGAACAATTTTTCCTCCCCCTTTTAGATCAACAACAACCAGCCATCTAAGCAGCTGCGCTTTCGAGAAAAATAGAAAAAAAAAAGGGTCGGAAAAGAGCGAAAATCTTCACGCTGAGCGAGGCTGACATCACATGTGGCGAGGAAGTGCCCGAGGCACTTAATCCGATGAAGGATGCCGCCTCTGTAATGTCAGAGTAGAACATGCCCACTCTGTCTATTATTGCACCACTTCATGTCAAGCCTGTCACAGACACAGAGGAAAAGCCTGGACGCCGCGCAGGCAGAGAAGGAGCCGGCAACAAGCGCCAGATCTGGGGATTCTGCCGCTGATGGAGAGCGACTGTGCTCGGCTGATCCGAGGTTTAACGATCGGCCCTTTATCTGAGAAGAGGAGAACGAAAACGGCCGATGATGCAGTGGCTGTCGTGAAGCAGAAGCAACAGACACCCGAGTAAATCAATTAGTAAATGAGGTGATTTCTTTTTATTATGCATATTAACGGGCGCTTTCACACCACTTGTTCAATTATTTGGTCCGCACCAGGCAATCAGATTTTTACTATGTAGCACTCCAGCGTGGTCTGCTTTTAAGACCTGCAAACCAACTGAAATCGGCCCGATTGACGTTTTAGCGACAGTTATCTTCAAACAGGAAATGGAATAATTGGTACGCCCTCCCGTGATGCATGTCGAATAGTTCGTTCGGACCTAAGGGACCAAAGTTTGCCATTTGGTGCGAAGTCAAGCAAACAGAGAGCCTGACAACATTTACAGATTGTGGTTGTCTGATCACCATCTCCTGTTGGTGTGAAAGTACCTTAAAAGGTTATAAATGTATAAATCCGAGTTAATAGATAGAAAACGAAGGACATACAGTTTTAATAGGTGGGCTATAGATGTGTAACAGGACAAATCAGATTGGGTTGTTAATGTAAATTTACTGTAACATTAGTATTAGTTTGGTTTAATGCTTGTTATTTTGCTGTTTTTGATATAAGAGGTCAACTGACTGAGTGAGATGAGGTCGATGGTCGATCACCCACCTAACTACCATACAAGAATCCACCCACCGACCAAAGACACCCATGAACAGACCAGGGTGCTCATGTGATTGGCTGACTTTCTCTGAGATATATTAAAAAAAAAAAAAAAAAAAAAAATCGCCACTGCCAGAAGACAATGCTGCAGCAAAAATCTGCACATGACGCCGCTGCGGCTAGGATTAAGAGGTTGGCAGTGGAAGGAACATGAAGACGGGTGCCGTCCTCCTTCCTGAGGAGCGTTCCTGGCACCGGGCATCCCTCCCCGGAGACATCGTGACCTCGCGGAGAAGTGAAGTGAAAGTTGGCGCGGTGACCGGGTCGTCTTCTTCTACAAGAAACCTTGACCTTCAAAAACAAGCGCTGACATACTTACAAAATAATCGAATAAAAGGAATGACACGCGGAATCCAAGCTTAAAAGGATCTGAGAAAGGTCACCATCTGTATTAGTTTGTGTTTACATCTGTTTAGCATTTTCTTTAGGAATCCTGCAAGCACTTGTATTATGATGTTACAGGAAGTACGCATTTTCCTTAATTAGCTGCATGAGGACTGAGAAACAAGCAAACATGCAACAACAGAATGTGAACATCTGACATTTGAAGCAGGATCTAAAGAATATAAATATATATATAAATGCATTGGGAGTCAGGAGAATCATACAGTGCACACAGGGAGAAAGAACTCACAGACAGTACAAAAAAAAGAGAGAGCGAGAGAGAGAGAGTGAGAGAGGGCTCCTCCATCACTCCATCAGGGTGAGAGCCAAAGAGAACACTATACTCCTCCTGAGTTTATCTCAATCTCACATCAGATCGGATCAGATCAGATCACTGGCGGATAAAAGCACTTCCTGACACATCACTTCCTCTCTCTGGGAGGAAGCTGACACGCGCTCGGAACCTGAAACGACAGGGTGGTGTGTGTGTGTGTGGCAGGATGAAGTAGTGAAACTTTTTCACAGTGCATAGAGAAGCGTGTTGGGGATAGGGAAGGAAATTGGAAGGTGGAGGGGGGGGGGGGGAAATGAAAGTACAGGAGGTGAAACTGGCATAATCACGGCCCAGATCTACCGCGCTGCACCGGGTAAAGAAGAGGAGGAGGAGGAGGCAGAGTACGAGAGACAAAGAGGTGAAGAGACACTAAGAATAGTATAACTGGATTAGCTTTAACACCGACCTTTACTCAGCAGGTCAACACTCCCTCGCTCTCTCAATTGCTCTTTCATTGCCCTTACAGGAGAGGACTGTCCTACTTTTTTAACTGTTGAGTTCCATGTCGAGATGAGGAGATATTTATTTAACCCTCGTTTGACTCTGCGTGGATGGTGATGTATACTATTTGCTTGTGTGGCGAGAGCAGGGTGAGATGATTACTCACTTTCATATAGAAAAATCACAAGTTTAATTATGTTATTCACGATGTCTTAAGCCTTGAAAAAGCTTTTCACTCTTCACCAGAGAGCAGATTCTCACCACTAATGCACACCTATGGAGCACTTCTGATGACACATAACGTAGATCACTGATGCATTGAATGTGTGGTTTACCAACACACAGACACATCAAATCATCAGTGCTACATGCTAAACACAGGCTGCACATTCATACGGTGTACATCTGAACACACTCAAACTCTGTTTGAATGCACCAATGAAAGCAAAGGACACACACACACAGACACTGAAAATATGAGTAAGTATTCAGTTTCAAAAGAAGCAAACTCCGGTGATCTACAGCTTTCGCCCTGGAGCCAAGTAGATAGACCACAGTGTAACAAGAATGAGGAATCTTTGCTTTCTCTTTCGCTCTTGTCTTTCCTTGAATGACACTTTAGTCCTTCTGTTGGGATGAACACATACAAACACACACACACACACACACACAGGAGAAAAAACCCGGGATGACATGATGGACAGAAAAGTTGAGAGGGATGATGGGAAAAAGACAGAGTGAGGCATGCAGACAACAGTATCATTCATCCTATTTTTGGGGGATCTGGTAAAAGTTAGCCTCCTGTGTATGTGTGTGTGTGTGTGTAGAGACAGTCCCCAATCAGTTAAAAACTCCTCCCCCTGATTCAAAGAGGCAGTGCGGGATTTGCATTTTTCCCACAATTCAATTAACACGCTTGTCAGCCTCCCCTCTCCGTTCACATGCCTCCTTTGGCCATCCCTCCACTCACACACACACATACGGCATGAATAGACGTATTTATTCATAAATGGAACGCATGCAGAAAATGGATGCATTTATTTATCCGGGCCGCGGAGAAACCGGAGCGGCTCGCGGCTCGGGCTGCTGGAGATGAGGAGCTCCCGGGGGGATGGGGGAGTTGGTCACATCCTCCTGCCTGGACTTGTCAGGTCCAGGGGACGTGAAGCGGTGGCGCCGTTAATGGATGTGGAGAGAGCAGTCATTCCACCCCCCCCCCCAAACCCGGGGACGTCTTCCTCGCTCTGGATCTCGGGAGATGAAAAAGGAAGGACAGGGAAAAGGGAGGAAGAAGACAGGGAACTGTGAGGGTTGGAGCGCAGGAGACTGAACGTTCGGGGTCGATATGTCGATGACACACGGGGCAAGGCCGAACCAGATTTACAAACCAGGAAGTGGAATCAGCCGGCGACTTTGCCGCAGGGCTGACTAATGACTTCTGCTCGCCTCTTGTCTGATTAATGGCCTGTAATCCTATTCTCATGGATAGCATGCCATAGCATTGCGTAGCACCGCTCATTAACCACTATAGAAATGCTCACTAATCAGTCGGTCGCTTTTAGCTAGCATGGCTAATGCTAGGCTAGGCTAATCAATAGACAGTAATCCTGTTGGCGGAGCTGCGGCACCGTAGCGTCCCTCATTACCAGCCATAGAAATGTCTGCTAATCATCCACCGCATGGTTATTTGTCCATAGGGCTACGGAATCGCTTCAGTCGGAGGGAGTTGGGGGGGGGGGGGGGGGGGGGGGGGGGAGGGGTTGACAGTCGGCTGCAGATGGTGGAAGTGCCCTGTGTGTCGGTGTCATCTGAGTTTTATCAAATCAATAAGTAAACATTGCAAATCCATCGCGGCTAATCGATACTGGAGGCTTGCAGATAACCCTTCACAGACCACCGACGGAGGCGGATGTCCGTGGTCCAGCGGCTTCCCGTCTCCGGCCCATCTTCGCGGCACCCGAAGGTGACACAAGCCGGGGCGGATCGATTGTGGCCAGCGGCCGTAACTCAACTTGATTGTGACCGGAGCGGTTTGGACGAGGCACGAGTTTCAGTTCCATGTCGCATGGGGAAAAGATACTGCTTGATACGTGTTTTTTTTTTGTTGTTTTTTTTTAAATCAGCCCCAACATTAAGAATAGGATTTGAAAAAAAAAAAATGGCAATATTCACATCCCCAACCAAACAGAGCTGCTGCAACATGGCTACAGACATGGCAGAAAGTCAAAGTAAAGCCTTGTGTGTCTGCAGAGAGGGGCCCGACTCAGGGATCTCAACTCTCTCTCTCTGAACTCTCAACTCTGAACAGTGAGGCCGGGTTACTCAGTGACATGAGGCTGAACCTGCGTTGAACTCCCGTGGTTGGAGAGGACGCCTATCTCACACTTTTTATGCGTCAGATAACGTGTGACTCGGCCATCGTTTCATCATGTTGTGACAGGTAGAGCACAAAAAAACTTGAAGAGCCACCCGCCTGACTGCATTTCTTATCTGCTTCTATTAGCAGGGGCGCACACATCTGATTCGCAGGCACACATGCAGGACAAAAATGAGGGAATGTGTTCCACCATGAGGCAAACAGTCAAAAAATAGCAATAGTGGATACTGATGACAATCGTTACAAGCCTAGTCACATACCTATAATCATGTTATGGACCTCAAGGTTACAAGGTTCTTATAATCAAACTACATAACAGCACAATACAGGAATACGGATTAAAAAAAAAAAAAAAAACTAAAAATAGACAGAATTAGTTGAATACAAGAGGCCAGAGATAATTTCAAGTGAGTTTTAAGAAGTGATTTAAAAGAGGATCGCTCCTTAGCTTGCCTGCCTGTGATCTCAGGGTGTTTGACAGCTGAGGGATGTGGGCAGGTGAGTTTTAGGTTCCTTTGGGGCTGCTGGAAGATCTCAGGCTCAGAGGATTTTAGCGTGTTACACATAGACAGGAGCCTGGCCTTTTAAGGCTAAAAACTCACGTGTAACCGGCCTGATGCGGTTGCCTCTCTTACAAAAGGTGTGTGTGTGTGTGTCTTTCGTATTTTTGTTCAAGTTAAACTGCGAGAGACATATTCATTGATGTATTGGCAACAACTGGTTTAGTTTTTAAATGTCAAAAAACAAATTGTCGCCAAACATTTTATTTGAACATTAGCGGATACATTTCATCCTTTACACCCCGGGGCGTGTGACGATTGAACAGTCATTATGGAAACTTAAAAAAAGTACCGGGTGGTTTTTGCGGTCGCCCTTATTATCTTTGTCCGCGGTTTCACTTAACAATCTCAAGTTCCCTCCTATCTATTCTTACCAGACGGAAAAGGCCAAGAGGAGGTGAAACAAGATCGCATCGGAGTTTCTCGCATGCAGCATGAACTCCTATCACAACACAGACATTAATCATTCTGTAATAGGAAGATGCATATTTGTGTGTGTACAAATCCTTATCACCGGTTACCAGAGCCCAAAGTGACACAGCTTGAAGTAGCTTATTTTGACTGACAACCAACCTTCAACGGTCCAAATAATAATAATAATATTTAAAAAAAAAATCGACTTATAATGATCTGAAAGAAAGAAAAATAAGGTCATCCTCACATTTCACCCTCATGCCCTCCTTCGCATTTTTGATCACCTTTTTCTTCTTTTGATTTGTTGATCATTTTGGCTCTGTTGCAGCTTTTGGCATGAATTTTTGCAGAAACTCTTTTTTGTTGGATTCTTGAAATCCCTTGTCTTTTACTCTTAGAAGTCTTTTATACCCTGTGGACAAATTCTGTACCCTTTCGACACCTTTGTTGCGAAAGTGACAACACAAAAAACTTCTTGCATCAATATTCTTTCTCTTAAAAAAACTCAGTACATGCTCAAAAGTACAAGCACATAATAATTTTGAGGATTTTAAGCCAGTTTATCCATTTGAACTATTAACTGTTTATTAAAAAGGAAAATAGAAGGATGGGGCTTTGGTGGTTATTAGTGCCTTGGATGTGTCAAAGATTAACAACAAAACTGCTTTGTTTGCATTAGTATTTTTTTATGCAGCTACAGATAATCCCTCTGGACGCCTTTGTGGCCAAAAGAGTCTCATTGACTTCTATTATAACAACATTTTTTAATCTCACTACCATTATACAGTATAAAACCACTGTAATGTCAATGTTTCATTTTGAAGTAAAGTAGTGATATTTGGCTTTTTTTTTTAAATCATATTTGACCAGATTCAACCATCAAACCATTGTAGGCTGATGCAAGAAGTTCTTGTATTTCATGTTACATCATGGAGCAATGGAGGCCCCAAGATGTGTGTCCGTGTGTGCACGCGTACGCGAGCTCCTCACACGCCCAACAGGTATTTGCCACAACCCAATTAGCGGCTGGTCTCCGGTACAGCAAGAGAGATTTTCCCATAAGCGAAAAAGGAGCTTTGAGCCCGGCAAACAAGGCAGGGAATAACTGGCTAAAGGGGATGTGGGAATGTTTGCCCGGGAACGCTGGAACGTGATGCGGCCGCGGTCGCGGGATGAGCGGACATAACCGGCTTTGGAGCGCCTGGCCGCCGGCGCTTAAAACCCCGGCTAATCTGATTGGATTAACACCGACCTGCCTGGCTACGCATGAGCGGGCACGCGCAAACGCTGCACGCCGATCAGGCAGCGCCGCAGCCTCTGCAGCTTCCCGGAGTTCATCTGGATTCTGGGTTGTGCTGCCGGGCCGATGGCACCATGCTGGGTGGACACATGCGCACGCATCCGCTCTCACGCCCCACACACAAACACAGACACATACACACAAGGGCATCTTAAGAGTGCAGTGATTTGTGCTGTGAATCTGAAACAGACCTATTGAAAGAAGAGTAATGCCCAGCGCTTGACAACCGTGCTAATTGAGCAGCCCCCTCCCCACCAATGAAACTAAACGTTTTCACCCCTCCATCTTTTATCTTTTCAATCATTCCCTGACAGCTCCCCTCTTGTCCCACACTCATTCCATCCTCTTCCTCTTCACTCTTCATCGCCTCCATCTCCTCTTCTGTCCCGTTCGCCTCGCCACCCCCTCCACACACCCCCCATACTCATACATGTAATCATTCATTAGAACCAAGGCAGTTGTCCATTAGGCAAAGCAGCCATTTTGGAAATTGCAGCAAATCTTCCACGAAAAGACATTTCCTCTAATGCGGTAGTCACGCTCGGAGGGAGAGAGAGGGGGGGTGGTGGTGGTAAAAGGAGAAGAAAAAAAAAGAAGAGGGGGCAGAGATGGAGGGAAAAGAGAAGGAGAGAGATAGAGAGAGGAGCCCACCGCCCCCCGGCCATAAAGCCACCAAGCGGAAAGCAAGCCTGCTGTTTGATTAGAGTGACACCATCACGGAGAGAAGAAGAAGAAGGGAGGAAGAGGAGGCGGATAAAGAGAAAGAAAGAGATGGAGAAGAAAAAAAAAAAAACACACAGAACGATTTGAGGGGACCCAGATAGAGGCAGTAAAATTAGCCCCGTCACTTCGCTTACTAAGACGCTCTATGACATACTGGGATTAAAAAACACACACAGAGAGATGTGTGCACGCATACACTGGACAGATGGTCTCCTCTATCTGAAAGTATGGCTCTAATTTGAGTAAAGTGATAGGAACCTCCTTAACCAATTAAAAGCCCCACATCTAAGGCCTCACGTTAGGGTTTGTATCTGTTTGTTTCACACACTCATTAGAGTGTATACTCTGTGTGTGTGTGTGCGCACCAGTGAGTCCCATGGGATCCGTGAAGAACATTAAAACTGATACCAGAGGTGGGGATATGACAAATCCGCTGTGAGTGGCTCTCTGCTGAGTCTGGGAGTCCTATTGTCCGACAACGCCGCCGTTCATCTCGATCTCATCGCCGATCAAAGGCGTTCCTGTCTCTCCTGTCCGCGGCCATTCATCCCCGCCGCCGCTCCCTCCCGCTTAATGCGCCTTTTCCTCTAAAGCTGACACATTTGTCACCAGACCAAACTGAGTCTAATCCATCGTCGCTCCTCTTCCCCACAATTTACGATATACTGAATATGAAAAACAACCGCATTCATTCCAATTTCCCCCGGTGTCTGGAAAATGTTTTTATGCTCCGTTGAAGTAGAAACATTTTTGAAGGAATTGCGCAACACACAGTGATAAAGACCCGCCTGTAGAATCAATAAATAATACGGCCAGGACAATGGGCCCGGTAAATGTTACAACCTCCATACACAGCAAGTCAATAGTTGGCTTTAGACAATCAAACAATGATTTTAAAAATATCACAAATGTCAGACAGGCCGTCTCCGGCTGTCATTTAAAGGGCATCTGGTGAGCTGAAGGATCAGATGCTGTGTTTTTACAAGACATACGAAAGTTGAACTTCAAAAAATTAGCTAATTAAAATCTCATTTGCTTTTTTCAAAATGACAACAATTCGATTTACATATACATACGTTCGCCCATGTGATATTTGCTGATTTCTTTATGTTTTATGACAGTTAATTGATTTTGTTTGGGTTTTGGATGTTGGTCATAAGACAAAAAAAAAAGGAGCCATTTAAAGATGTCAACTTGTGCTCCGGAAACTTCTAATAAGCATTTCACAGACTGAAAGATTAATGGAAAGGAAACTAATCAGCAGATTAAACTGAAATTTAAGCAAATTTGTAGTCGCTTCCGATTCAAATGAAAGCATGAAACACAGAAAATGTGATTAATCCTTTCGGTCCTTGACCTTTTCCATTTTTCCTTGTGGGTGCGTTAAACTCAGACAGCATTTTGAGAGAGTCAACATTATGTCGAAGTTCCGGCATAAACTGTATAAAGAGAATAGAGACGTTTGATTGGACCATTGAAAAATGGGCGTATCCTAGTAAGTTAGGATGCACTGAATATTCCGTAAACCGAATATATTCAGCCAAATATTGCGGTGTGGAGATATTTTAAAGTGTTGGATAGGGAGAATAGAATTGCAGTTTGCAACAAGTGTTCAACCCAACTATCTAGAGGGTGGTTCCTCTGCAAAGAACTTGAACACAACTGCTTTAATTTGTCATTTAACACCCTGGACAGCATGGCGAGTACGACAGAGAGACGACTGCAGCAGCTTAAAGGAAAACTGGTCACAGCACGCCCACTCTGTCCGTGCCCAACATCTTTGAAAAGTCAAATAAGTTCGCAAAGGACAGCGCCAAAGCAAACGAATCACAAAGAAGGTGATGGAGTTCATGGCGTTTAGCGGCATTGGCTTTTGTTGAGCCCTGTTACACGATAACAAGCAGGTTATATTTCTCAGATGTGTGCTTACAAGAGACGTTTCTTTGAAGAAGACGTCTAAAAATGTATTCTAGTGCAGCAGAAACTCGTCTGATTCTACTAATGAAGGTCATTAGTGAGGGCTCTAATGATTAGTAGAATCCGGTGTGCTACTGCTTGGTTGGCACCCACATAAGCCCTCCAGGATCAGGATTGCCCCTGTTTTAGAATAATTATGCAAAAATTAAAAATAATAATAAAAAAAAACTTAAAACAACCACATATTCAGCATTCATCCAAGCAATTAAAAAGCTTAGGACACAAATTTGTATTTTGATATATCCCTACAAGTAAGTGCAGGATGACTCTTGACAAGTGGATGTAATGATACTATTGGTTGAAATCACTCAACACGATGATGGAAATATGTTTTAAATATATTAATAAATACAGTGATAAAAGTGAACTATATGATCAGAGATGAGCTCTAAACAAAAAAAGGATTAAAAAAAAAAAAAAAAAAAAACTTATCAGGAGAACTTAAAGTGCTTCAATCCACCTGATGGAAACGTTTGCAGCACGTTGAAACGAGCGTGAAATCCTCCCGACAGCTGGTCGAGAACGCCGGCTGCCAGATTCAAAACGCTGCCATGTAGAGCAGAGATTTTCCAGATAGGCCGCAGCCCGCTTTCTGTTTCTCTCGTGGCAAACGAGGCTGCGGCGGCTCCAAAACCGCCTTCCTCCAGCGCAGCGAGCAGATAAGTGTCAGACATGTAAATCTGTCACACCGCTGGCCGGGGGTCAGAGGGGCCGCGAGCCGCCGCCACGGACGACAGCACGCAACAGCTGATCGGGGAGCTGCGCGCGCGACGCAGCCGCCAAGAAATCCCTCGTCGGCCCTTCTGTAAACACAGATGATCTTTTTCGCACTTTCTCCGGCCTCTGCTGCAGCCCTGAAGACAAGTGTGCCTAAACAAGCGTTGCCGCGGCGATACAGGGACGGTCAAACAATGAGAGGCTTAAACCTTTTTGGATGCAAACAGACAATAGGCAGAAACAGAAAAAGACAGAGTTCTAGCAACTCACTTCTTCTTCTTCTTCCTGTGGAAGTGGAGCTGCGTGTAATTCGGAGCAGCATTGTTTTTCTACAGCTGCTATTAGGTTTTCTGCTGTCAGGACTGATAGGACGGGTCGGTTATACCAGAGGCAGCAGCAGCAGATCCTGCCTCGCATCAGCTCTGCCTTTCCTGCAGCCGAGGCCTCGTCAGGTGCACGCAAACGTGGATGCACACATAAAAAAAACACACACACACACACACACACACAAGTACACACTAGTTAAGTCTTTGGAAACAGTGCTCACAAAGTGATGAAAGGCCGTTTATCCTGCGTCCACTGTGATGTCTCGGCTCGCCATGCAGAACGGCCGGACACGTTATCACCTCTGACCGGGGGGAAACCACGGGAGTCGGGACTGACGCCAGCAGCAAATACCAGCGCTGGTGTGTGTATGTGTGTGTGTCCCAGCGGTAATAATCACCCGGATTAGAGCGGAGCCAAACCCCTGCAGGGTCCCCCCCCCCTTCCCTCCCCCTCCCCGCTTACCCGCCCAGCCACAGCCCAGCCCAGCCTGCAGCACTGATCCCCAGTTTGAGCAGCCATGGGAAGCGGAGCAGCCGGCCTGACATATCCAGCACCGACAGACAAGCCAGATGCACAGAAAACACTTCCTTCCTTCTTTCTTTATTCTTCTCTCCCCCTCACACTCCCACGTTTTTCTGCAACCCCTCTGTCCTATTGATCACCCGCAGCCAAAATAAAACATCGAACATGCTTAAGCAACACAAAGACGCACAGAACCGTCTCAGCCAGCGTTACCCTTTAGCCGCAAGGGTGCAGCGAGATGGAAGTTGATACGGCCATCAATATGTCTGGGAGAGGGATGCAATATGTTGGCAACGACAGAGTGTGTGTGTAGACGAAATGGGTTATAACTTAATAAGAATGTGTGTCATGTCTGGATAGCTCGCAGTCGATGTGAGGGATTATTACCAAGTGGAATGTATCACATTCCCCCTGCCTGAATTAAATTCAGCCTGTGTACCAGGGAGAGGGATGAGAGATGAGGGTGTGTGTGTGTGTGTGTGATATCGCCACCCTTCAACAATTGTCAGGAACAATCGGTGAGTTCTCATGGTATTTTTTGACAATGGAACGTAGAGAACGTCAGTCATCGTTTGTCCCTCAGTCTATTATCAATCCACTACTTCATTATGATGATCCACACAATATACCCCACACACACACACACACACACTAACGCTGTCCCACCCAGTGAAAAGAAACTGCTGTGATTTAGGATAACAAAGTGACCGATGTAATAATATTCATACACATCATGTGGGGATAATTTGTGCTACTCAGTTATGGGGCTTATGTAACAGCATTTTTATTCCTCTCTGGTGTAACTACTGTATTTCTGCGGCATAAATTAAAAACCTAAAAATAGCTAGCAACGCGTGTAAAGTTTTGATAATTTCTTTTTTGAGTGAATTGCTCAGATTAGACCCATTATAATTGTCTCTCCAGGGGAATAAGCCCTGCATTAAAAGCTGTTTTGTAAACCCAGACGGAGATTAGAAAGAAGTGGGACTGTCAACACTGATGGAGAATGTTAGTTTAATCCTTTAGTTTGTTGTTGCTATTGGATTAGTTTTGATTACAGAGCCACAAATTAATGCTTAATGAGTTTACGGTGACCTTGTTGGAAAGATTTCACTACTATCAGTGTAGTACAGTTACAATAGAGTTCATATTCTTTGACAACAGGTTTTTTTTTTCTTGAATCTTGTACTTAAAACTCAGTGTTTAAAAAAAAGTTTGTTTTTTTTTGCTTCATTAAAAAGCAATTATTGATGACTCATGAGATGAGTGGATTAAGGGAACCACTGTGAATGAGGAACTAAAACATTTTTAAAACAACTTACTCAACAAATAGGAAAACTGGTGATCAGAAAGGAACAAAGTCTGAGAATGTTTTGCTGAAATAAAGTTACCATCACTTTTATCTAACTGCAGGGATCTCTTGTTTATAATTGTGCCGTTCTAAAACCCCAAAAAACACGCGTGATCTAATCATTTCCGTAATTAACCCCGCGTTGATTAAAAAGCGTGAAGCCGGTGTCTTACCTCTGGTTCTTCTGCTTGTTCTCCTTCTTGTTGAGCACCCCGGGGACGCAGTTGGTGAGCTCGGTCCAGTCGGCGTGCAAGCCGCAGCTCCAGCCGGTGGAGAACCGGGAGAAGAGCCAGGTCTCCTTGCGGTTCGGCCGGTAGCAGGTACACTTCTTCTGTCCCGGTCTGCAGTCGCAGGGAACCTCCAAGCGGACATTTTGGACCAGGTGCCTGCCGAACGTAGTCCCCCCGGTCTTCTGGATGTGCAGGAACACGATCACGTCCTCCCCTTTGATTTGGAAATCGATCGTCCTCTCCAGGTCCCTCACGGGGAAGTAGTATTTCTTAACGTAGTGGGGGTCCGGAGTGGGGAAGATGTCCCCCTCGTCCTCCTCCGTGAAATAACCGTGCGGGGAGCCGAAATTGATCACCCCGGGGGCCACGTACTGATACAGAATCAGCATGAAACACACGGATCCGACGACGATCAACAAGAATTTGCTGCTCCTCTCGACCATGTTCCTTCCCAGTGCGGCTCCGGCAGTACGCTACCATTTCCCAGTCAAGCCGGCAACGCGGAGCAGGGCGCTCGGCTTCTTCATGCTCGGTCCCCCCCCCCCCACCACCACCACCTCCTCGCCGACGACAAGGGGTTTTATTTTCCGCTTTGCGTTTTCTCCCCTTTTTTCCCCTCCACGGGGGCTTTATGAGTGCCTCGTATCGCTGAGAGACGACCGGTGAAGTTGTCTCATCGTTCGCCGCGACCGCTCAACACCGTGAAAGACGCATTGTAGCAGAAAGCCGCCCCCTCCTCCTCCTCCTCCTCACCACCACCACCACCACCTCCAGCAGCAGCAGCAGCAGCAGCAACAGCAGCAGACCCTCCCCCGTTTACTTTACTTTCCCCGTCCGCTCGAAAACACGAAAACACACCCGACCGCCTCTCCGCATCACCATGGAGCTGTGTACCCAGGATGCAGCGCGAGTCTTACCTTTTCAACCTCTCTCTCTCTCCACAAAACAGCAAAAGGGAGAGTCGTTTAATTTATTGGTTGGCGGGTAACGGCCGCGTCATTTTAACTTCCCTCCACTCCATTTCTGTGAAAGAAATAACAGAACAAGTGTGAATATTTGACAGTGGGTGGAAGTACACGGATACTTTACTCGAGTAAAAGTAGAAATACTGTCGTTACAAGTACTCAATAGCGAGTAAAAATCCTGAACTGAAGATGTTGCCTTCAAGTGGTGTGGGAAAAATGAGGGGTGAAAATCCTATTTCATTGATTGGGAGGACAAGCAGTACATTTTCAGGGAATTATTTCTAGAGGGGACATGACGCTTTATTGTTTATATTTTTCATTTATACAGTGCAGGGCAAAAGTTTGGACACACCTTCTCTCATTCAATGTGTTTTCTTTACTTCCATTATAGATTCTCACCGAAGGCATCAAAACTATGAATGAACACATGTTTATGGTGTTAAGTACTTAACAAAAAAAAGGCGAAATAACTGAAAGCATGTTTTATATTCTAGTTTCTTCAAAAATAGCCACCTTTTGCTCTAATTACTACTTTGTATTAAATATGTACTACATCCATTTAAAACATTTTTTCACTAAAACCTCACCTGTAGTAGTACGATGAAGTTACATGCTGCACAAAGTTTAAGACCCAGATGTCAAAATTCAAGACTTTTCAAGTCTTTTTAAGGTATTGGGGGTGTTAAGGGACATGAAAAAAATAATCCATTACCATTCTACATAATAATGTGGCTCTATCTCCTTCATCTCTCTCTCCTTTGCAACTTGTCTTGCAGGTTTAAGCCCTCAGAATGTTACACAACGGTATTTAAAGTAATAATAGCGGTTATAACATTGTTCCATATTTATTCATATATGTATATACATAAGGCCAATGAGTTCATGAATCTACGAGGGAAAAAACTGAAAATCCACCTCCTCCTTTCTCTACTCTTTTTCCCTCCTTCCTCCCCTAGTCGCTGTCTGTATGGTAACACATTTTGGACACATGGGTGTAATAAACGACTTACTTGCTTCTACATATTAACTTGAATGGTTTCTTCCACGTAGCTAGCTACTAGCTGACTGTCAAAATTAGCCGTTAGCCACTGGCCCCCGCCTACTGGAAAACAACACCTGGACCAAACCACTTTGAGGAATGGGATGGGGGGGGTCATTAATTTTTCAACAATTAAGAAACACATTGTTTTACATTAGCAGTGCTTGTGTTGTGTCTTTATTTAACATTTCCTTAATTTTCAAAATGACTTATTTGTGTTTACAAAGATTTTTTTTTTTTTTTTGGGGGGGGGGGGGGGGCAACATTGTGGAAGGGGGGGGGTCTCCCCTAAATATATTTGTGTACTAACATTTATTTTAACATTTATTTCCCCAAATGGATTTATCTCTGCATTTCCTTTTGTATATCCACCTCAATATTTTACTTTTAATTCTGGCAATTTCAGTTCTCCATACAAATGCTTCTACATTATGTCGTTGTGTAATTATGGAAGGATTTAAAGGAATTATAGTGAAAATAAATGATTCCCTTTTATTCTGGGGACCCCCTGGCATGTATTATCAGCTAAATGTGCTTAAAGTATAAGTGCTTATTATGCAGACTTATGTGATTTGTTTTTAATCACTGACAAATCCATTTTAATGTTTTAATTTATCAAATAGATATGTTGGGTAGATTAAGAGCACTGCGTCAAATGGAAAGTACACATACCTAATTTTTTACCTGAGTATATGCACTTAAGCTACTTTCCACTGCTGTAATTAATGAACTGAAATAACTGACTGTATTCATCCTGTTTTCATATACAGATTCCATACACATATACATATTACATCACCTTTTGTCCTGCAAGTTGACTGCATCAACAAACTGAAAATGAGATTATGTCATTCATGTTATCTCCATTTCATGTCATTACTTCAAGTTATTTCTACAGTGATTGATAGGAAACTGGAAAAAATCTACCATGAACATAATTTTACAGAAATCCCATTTATAATGACAGGAGGAAAAACCTATTAGATGACATCATTTATATGTGGTTAAAGACTGAAAAAGGTGGGTGACCTCTATAATAATAAGATATGTAGATCAGCATATCTAATAAGAGCAAGACAAATTAAAATATATACAACTATGCATTGTATTGCATGTGTGTGTGTGTGTGTCTAAAGAAGTTCTAGACAAAATATTGTGTGATTATAAGTCTCTGAAAGGACTTGGGGTTTTTGGATCTAGCTGCAGGATAAGTAATGATGACTGGAATGAGCTCTTCTCCAGACCTCACCTCATTCATCATTAGTATAACTAATGATGAATGGAGTGGGGTCTGATGAATGGAAGGGGATGTGATGAATGGCGCAAAGCCTGGAGAAGAGCCCTGTTTATCTCCAAGAAAGTCTCACTAAAATGCTCATCTAAAAAAGTCTACATTGGTATGGGAAGGAGTTTTTTTATTGAAAAGTTTCAGATTGAAATATTCCAAAAATATGTGCTGTGAAAACCAATTGGCCCAATTGTACCTAGTATAACAATTCCAGTAAAACTCAAAATGCTTGTATCTGGTAAGGCAAATAAATAAAAAAAATCCACAAAATCTATGTTGGGGAGATCGCAGAAGCCCGGATGCTTGAACATGTGTGTTTTCCTGAGTGTGTTAAAGTCTAAACATGTTTCCTATTGCCTCAGATGTGCTGATCTTTAATTGATGAACCTTTTCCCTGTAAGAGTTCTGTGTAAATCTGGTTCATCTCATGCTCTGACAAGGGTCCTGACCGAAAATGTAGATAATAAAGTTAGTGCAATATATGAATTATATTATATTTATATCTTTTTTCTCCATCAGGCATATTTGTCATCAATAGATTTGGGGGTAACCAAGTACATTTACTCAAGCACTTTTAATTAACATTTTAATATTCCATTATCTATATTCTATTCAATTGTTGCTGTTTTCTTTCTATATATATATATATACACACACACATTTATATTCCTTACTGTACTTTCTTGCCTTGTATACTTTTGTTTTTTTAACGTTGTACACTTGATTTGGAGATGTTGTAATGAAAATCAATTTCCCCTTCGGCATTAATGAAGGATTCTGATTCTAATATCGTGATATAACACGGTCTGCATGATGAGTATTTTTACTGTTGATACCACTTGGAGCACATTTTGCTCGCATAATAATACTCACATGCTTTTACTAAAGGAACATTTTCAATGCAGGACTTTTATTTGTTATTGAACATTTTTGACGACAGTATTTCTTCTTTTACTTAATTAAAGTAACCGAGTACTTCGCTCACCACTGTTAATACTATGAAATCAATTGAATTACTCCATCCCTTTCTGAATGCTACTCCCTATTATAAGAATTATGACAAAATACAAAGCAAACATAAAAGTTGCCAACAATAATAACAATTAAAAAAACTCCAAAACTGATTCATTTTGCAAACCAGCCCCGATGCCCTACAACCATGAGATCAACATGTCCCGCTGGCCCTGGCTGCTTGTTTGTGCTGCTGCTGCCGCTGGTGGTCACCACTGAGTGCTGCAGCCCAATTACTTTTCAGGCATATTTTCATAGGATTCCCAGGGGCGATTACTGTCGAACATGTTTTGACTAATCACAATTACGAGTGGAAAAGAGAGAGAGAGAGAGAGAGAGAGAGAGAGAGAGAGAGCAAGAGAGACATGTTTCAAACTGCTGGATGCTCAGATAAGACAGACTCCACCAAAGTCAGATTCGTCTTGTTTCTCTCTCCCCTTCCCCCCCACCCCCCTCTGAGGATTTTAGCAGCAATTTCTCAGGCATTTGTTAGTGCAGATGTTTGTTGTGGTAATAGGGCAGAGCTAAACGACTGTCTGCCTGTAATCTTGGTGAGCGACCAGGCCTGATGCTCACATGCTCCTTAGATGAAGCCCAATCAGTGAAATCAGCCCAATCAGCGAGCCCGTGGGTGTGAAAACAGCAGTTGGCGGTGGCTGATGGCAAATGAGGGATGAGGGTATATTTTTCTACTTTTCGGCGGTTTCGGGTTGATGATGGGATGCGTGTTAAGTCGGGATCGTAATTACCTGCGTCTGCTTATCCGCGGTTTCGGCTTCCGTGATTTCCCAGTTGGATCCGGATCTCCGACGGCCCCCGCTGCTCATCCTCTTTCGCGAAAACCTGTCATAACTTTTAATTTATCTCAGGTAGAGTTCAGGAGGGCCAGGTGTTCACTTCTCACATCCTCAGACTACTTCAGCTGTGCATGTGCAGCGGCGGAAAGTTCGAGGCCGCCGCGCATACACAAGGAGCCGGGGGCTTTTCCTGAGGTGATTAAGTCTATTCATTAATTAATCGAGTAGCAGAAGAATAATCTGGCCTACAACAATTCTGAATAATCATCTAATTAATTTAATGAAAAACAACAACAAAAAAAGCCAGTTCCTCATTCCAGGTCCTCAACGGATGAAAAGAGGAACCCCTACACGCTGCCTCCAAACCACAGGTTTAACTACATGTTTCAAACCAAGTCAGTTTTCTTTTGACCTGACAAAGACCCGGCAGAAATAGAAAAGTACATAGTAAATTTAAATGCTTCTGCGGTGTGTGGTATCTGCGTGCCGGCATGACTCTTAGCCTTTTCACCTACATATGGTGTGTGAATACCAACTGTTTCAGCTTCTCACATCGATGGTTTTGTCTGATTAACATTTCACTTAAAGAAATACAGCTCCGGAAAAAAAAAAGATAAGAGACCACTGCATTTATTTTTCTGAAATCAGCATCTCTACATATATTCCAGCCATTCCATTCCAGCTTCTGTTAAATTCCAACACATGAACACCTCATTCTGCTTAAAGAGGAACCAGGAGTGGAAAAAAGTCACCCAAGAACAATGGTAAAGACATGTGGAGAGCATGTCAAGATGCATTAAAGCTTAATTAAGCTTAAAAATAAGGGTTATTGCACCAAATATTGATTTCTGAACTCTTCTTAAGTGTAAACATTAGAATTATGTTGTTTTAAAATGGATTTGATCCTTTTTCTTTGCATTGTTCAAGGTCTGAAAACATTGTATTTTTTTTTGTGTGTGATTTTGGCCATTTGTCATTTTCTGCAAATAAATGCTCTAAATGATAATATTTGTATTAGAAATGTGGGGGAAATGTTGTCAGTACTTTATAGACTCAGACGAAAATGTTCCTTTTGCCCAAACACATACCTAAAAGTGGTAATAGCAGACCAAGTAATAATTTTGCGGTGGTCTCTTATTTTCTTTCCAGAGCTGTATTTTTTTTAAAGGGTAAAAGAAAAGCAACAAAGCATATGAGAAGGGTTTTTCTTTTCTTCCAATCATCTAATCAGTAGATCTCCTTTCCTTTCCGGCCACACCCAGTCACATCCTGCTGACGCTGAAACCTGCTGTTTTCACAATCAAATAATCCGTGGATTATTTCTTAATCTCTAGGTGTATAAAAAACGGGGGAGAAAAAGTCGTGAATAAAAAAAATGAAGCACAATTTCGCAGAACCCATCAAGTCGCTACATTATACGTCACGTTGGAAAAGCAGAACGCACCTAAAGTCTGTTCTTTTTTAAATAATCACATGTACAGTTCAGTTCCGTCATCCCACATCTCCTGAGTTGCCTTGTGGACGCCACATGTGGATCTTTCGTGACTCCAGCAAATCCAGAGTTTGCAATCAGATCACGTAAATTAACTACATTTTGTTCCATAATACAAACTCCAGCTTGTCTCAGTCTGGGTAGTTTTGGACGGTTTGCACCTTGAAGGAGGATGTTTTTTTTTTTCTTTTTTTCCCCTTTTTTTCTCATATCTTCCTCCCGTTTCCCCCCTCCCTTTCCCGTCCCAGGCTTATCCCAGCGTGACTGGAGCTGAGCGGGCGAGGGCAACCGGCATCCTGAATAATTCAAACTGGCTTATTTACATGTTCTTTACTTACACTGAAGCAGCATCCGCCTGTCACACCACTGTTAAACACACTCATGATTAGGATTTCTGCCTCGCCCCTGGCATTACCCGGTTGCGTTAAATACGTGGGAGATTTTTGTGACTGCGTGTGTGCCTGTGTGTGAGAGCTTGTCCCGCTGTCTTCCTGTGACAGAGTGAAAGCAGCTGAGAATATTAATACTGTGTGTTTGTCAGAGTTAACATGCGTGTGTTTACGAAGGTGTGTGTGTGTGTGTGTGCTCTCACCATGCGCTGGTGTCATTATGAGCGGCGTTACTTAAAGGAGATGGATGTCACAGAGTGCGTTGCCCTCTGGCTCGAGTATAGCGATATGACAGTCTGTTTATCACCAGAAACTTTATTGTTGCTTTTGCATAATGACCCTGTTGAGATGGATATTTTCATTCTGTTTCCAGAGGCTTTGAGCTGTGTATTTTTACGTTCTCTCATGTGTCTCGCGTACGTTTTTTTTTCCTCGTTGCTTTTTTACACTCGTAATGCATTTCAGGCAAATTATTATTAATGAAGGTTGTCTCGTGATAACGGAATGACTCGCTTTATGTTAATAAAAACAAACAAAATAAATGAGCGAGCACACAAACACACGCATACAAATATTTACATATGTTTGAGACCCATAAAATTCCCCCCAATTAAAGCATTTTCTGTGTTTTAATAAATAAACACATGGTCAGTGGATTGAAGATGAAGCTGACACAAGCGAAAAAAAAGGGTTGATTCATGGAGCTCGCATTTTTTTGTCGCAGCATTGTCTTGATCTTCAGGAATCTGCTGTCAGGCCCTAATGTCCGCCCTACACACACACATACACACACACACACATACACACATCATGCTCAGACATGCTCCGTCTGTTTGTGCTTTATTTTTCATTCAGCCAGCGGCCAGGACCGAATTCCAATGAGGTAAAAAAAAAACGCAAAAAAACAAAGGCATGTAGGTATGAAAGCGTGCGCACACATGCACACACACACACACACACACATACTTACACACACACAAACTCCTCCCAACTCTGGAGTGAACTGACTCATTTGTTTGTGTTTTTATAAACAAACAGGCGCACAATTAAGTCAAAGAATTAGCAATCTGTTTTGATCATGAAGCCCTGAAATGAATTATTCCCTGAACCTTCGGAGTGCACAAATATTTTCTTTGGATGTGCCTAAGGGGAAGTGCACACACTGTAGAAAGAAAACAAAACTGGGCGCCATGTATTTCCTACATTCCAGAGACTGTTAGTGTTTGACTGTGTGTGTCGGAGACAGAGAGGGCACTGAGGACATTTTTTAGAGTGATAATAGGAGCGTGTGTTGGTTTAGTTATATATTTATTTGCATGTGCGTTACACGGTGACATGTTTTCCATGCGTACAGGTGAATTTGCATGATATAAGATGCAATCCTGTCAATAATTCTGTCTAAACACTAGTAATTTGTCCTGACAGGTACATTTAGAGGGAAGTGTGACCTGAATTATATCCATCTTATTAAACGTATTCTGGGTTATATGCAAGTTGCGAAGATACGTGCTTAAGTGCATGAAGAGCTCATAAAGTGAAGGTCAGTTAAGGGCAACAAAAGCACTTTGGTAAAGTTTATGTAAAAGTTGGTGGTTTCAGTTGGATGTAAAGTACATATATATATTTTATCACAGATTATTTACATATTTAACCACAACCGCAATTTTTTCCCTAACTTTCTTTATTATTATTATTATTTCTGTTGCTACAAAGTCCACGCGAGACAGGAAAAAATAGGGTTGAATTTTTTATATAAGATTTATTATGACATTTTTTGTTGCTGTTGTGAACAATATAACCAGAAATATGATCTAAAAGGATTTAAACAACTTTTTTTTTTTAATTTCAGGTTGAATTTAACTTACTTTTACTCATTCTTTCTTCAATTCTGATAGACAATTTATGTATGATACATCATTAAATCTGTGCTATAAGAAAAAAAATCCCTCACAAAAGGAAAAAAGCAGTCGTCATGTATCTTTAAAAAAAAAAAAAAGCAATGTTTGCCATTATTGTATTGATAATGTATTGTGAGAGGATATCGATATTTCGTCCCACCACTAGTCAAAGTGTCGGTCTGCTTCGGGAGAAGTGCTCATCGGATCATCAAACAGCATCTGAAACCCCTCGCACCTCATCAAAGTTGGGCGATTAAAGGTTGCATCAAAGAGTTTTCATAACTTTTCCAAAAAAGCGACGGGGGGGAGGGCGAGAGGTGAGATAAGTACTCGCTCCAGCTTTTCTTTTTACATTTGTCACACAACACTTTGAAAGCTTTTTTCGAAGAGAGAGAGACGAGACGGCCAGAAAGTGTGCGCCATTATCCCCATTTGAATGAATCATCTCATCTCGCCCGTCTACGGTG
The DNA here is from genome assembly GCA_030544235.1 of Lepturacanthus savala. Taxonomy (NCBI): domain Eukaryota; kingdom Metazoa; phylum Chordata; class Actinopteri; order Scombriformes; family Trichiuridae; genus Lepturacanthus; species Lepturacanthus savala. The sequence goes on from CM060469.1 coordinate 12,494,484, forward strand.
TGTGACAGCAGGCCTTTCATCCCACCTTCAAGTGTGGCGCGCACACACTCCTGCCTTTTAGATGTGGTCGGACGCCACGAGTTGATTTCAAGCGAACCCCAGGGTTAGCCTTCCATGTGTCGTCTGTATAACACGGCTGGAACATTCCTCTGTGTGTGTGTGTGTGTGTGTGTACATTTTTGAGTGCCCGTGCATGGGTGTACTGTACTTTTCTCTGCCGGGTTGTTATTTTCTAGAGACACGTTGACCTTTGAACTTTTTACCAGCGGACATATTTTTTTCCCCCGATGGTTTTACACTTAATTCTCCCTCACAGACATGAGGGATTAAAACCCATATAGACATGCGTCAATAGGGAATTGGATTATCTCGTGTTGCACGGCAGTTGTTAATGATTAAAGGTCTATTTAAAATGCTGTGCATATCCACTGTCTGCTGTTTACTGGCCACTGAGCATGTATCGATTTGTGGAGATTACATGGGCTCGCTATCTGATGGCTCACAAACAACAGTGAACTCAAGGATTTTGTAAAAAAAAAAAAAAAAAAAAAAAAAAGGTAAAACCTGATGATCTAATCTACAAATGTGCAAATCAATGCATCAGTTTATTTATGCAGTATTATTATTCAGCGTATAAGGTGGCTTACTTCAGTGCAAACGGATGAGTAATCTATACAAAGTCGATGCTTTTCCACATGCCTGTAGCCCAGTGCTGGGCAGACATCACAGATCCCAGGTTTGGTGAATGAAATGCATGATTGTGATCACATGGAGAATAATATTGCATTCAATATCAATTTTCTTTGTCAACATTTGCCTTGGGAAATTTAGCTTGGACAATGCGAGAGGACTCAAATAACCAAAGCTCTTTGTTTGAGTGGAGTGCAATCTGATCTAGCTGCTGCTCCAGTTCTTGGAAGACAACGAGCGGCTAATGGAAGTAACCTCACACTCTCTCACTCTCTTTCCTCTCCCGCCTCCCTCCTTTCCCCCCCTCTTCTACCACTTCTCTTTTTCCTCTCTCGCCGCCCCTTCGCTCGCAGCGTCCTTTCTTCCTTTTCGCTGCGAGCCACATGGCGTCGGGTTCTCACAGAGAGAAATCCACACTATCCCCCGTCACGCCGCTTATCTCCTTTCGAAATAAATGGACAATAATTACTGGGCTGTTGGTGGTTTTCACCTCAGAATCCTCTCCGGCCTCTCGTCGGTCGTGTTTGTCTCAGCTGATTCATCTGAGCCGAGGCCCTCCTCTGCCCTCCAAGTCAACCTCGGCCTCATATCAATTGCAAAGTATTGACCCGGCTGATTGGTAAATACAATATTATTCAAAGATAGGATCTGGCTTCCTCTGCCGTGAACGGATTACAGATTGTAACCGAAGCTATGCTTCAGTCACGCCAAGGTATCTTCTCTGGACATGACAACACATGTCTGCCTCTCTGCTCTATCAGTGTGGTCCCAGTGACGAGTGGAAGTGCAATACCTTCAGCTTGGGGTTCAAAAAGTGTTTATGGTAAATTAGAAAAGCACTCTGAGAGCTCAGACCTCCGCCAAACATACTGTGACTCCCAGCTAACATTGTTGTCCTAAACATATTGAATACACGCACTATTGTGGAATGAAAAGTATCCAATTTCATCACTGCTGTCTCTATGTGGTTATAGATTATTCGAAAGGGTTCTGACAAGAAATCACAGTTTCTGTTACAGCCTCAACGATTTATACCTACCCCAAGCATGAAAAGTCTTTTAGGCATCGTCAAACAAGCTATGCAGGTGCAACATATCACCACCAGGTGGCTCCAAACAATAGTGCCCGTTTGAAAGTCCATTTACCGCAATCCAGAAACCAGGATTTCTTCCTGATCGTTACCAAAATTGAATCATCCGTTCACGGCACCATTCCCAACAGTCGATGAAAATTTGACAAAAATCCGACCAAAAGTTTTTGAGGTATTTTGCTAACGAACAGACGCACGAATGCCACCGAAAACGCAACCTCTTGGTGGAGGTAATTAGTTATTGCAGCTCATCACAACTAGTAAATAAAAGCTCCCAGGAATTACCAGCGCAGGAAGTTGTGTTCATTTTGTACAGCAAAGCGGAAAGTAACTGTGTGGGGGTTGGGTGGTATAAGGGCATGTCACGTGTCTGAATTTCATGTAATACACCTTGTAATGTTTTCAGCTCTGGAGGTTCCCATATGAAATGAAAAAGGTTCTTCACTGGAATTAAGCGTTGACATCTGATGTGTGACATCTAGCCTCTGGACTGCTTTGAAACCTGAGGCTACAGAGAATAAAACACAGAAAATACTAAAGTGATGTTCAGCAGATGACTCTCATGAGTGCGTCAGTCAGGATCAAAAAACCTGCAGCATGGATATTAAGGCACATGAATGAATCTAAGGACATGGCTGATAGTTGTCTGGAGTATGCAAGAATTATACGGTTAAATCGTGCAAAAAATAATATGTGAGTACGTAGGTTCAGTTAGGAGAAGTACAATGAAGGCTCAAGTCAACTTATTCTGAAAATACAATGGGATAACGTCATCTCAATCACAGAAAATGCACCAGCAGATGGATCGGATAGAAAAAAACAAACTGACATTAAATTAGATTACCTCTTCTTTTTTATTGGGATTGTTTTTTTGTTTTTTTTATCTGTCCTTCTTCATTTTGTCAGATGGACAGTGAAGATAAAACCGAATCCATGATGAATACTGAACGATGGAAGCCAGAGCGTGGAGCTCCTCCTCCCTACCCCATCCCCCACGCTGCCTCTTCTGCCTCCAAAGTATAAGCAGATTAAAGTTAATGATCTAAAGTGAATTAGATATTTAATCATCTTATCATCTAAGCGTAGTCAGGTCATAACTCTGCACTGATCTGAAATACCGTCTGTTTCACAGGTTCCGCTAAATCAAATTGGAGATTGGAGAAAAAAATTAAATTCTCCGCCAATTGTTTTGGGCGCTCTGCTTCGGTATTGTTCGAGGATAAAGAGTAATGGAATAGAATAGAAAAAAACCTGCCTAGTTACGTTTGTTTGGCATTAGTTACGGCTGTATTCCGAAGACGTTAACATACCAACTTGGTATCTGCTGTAGTTGAAACAGGTCACTTCCTGTTTCCGACTGTGGGGCAGTTTTGGAGCAGGACTCGAGTGGCCATTTGAGGAACTGCAGTTTTTTTTTGGACAACTCCACATCGGCTTCACTTTTCAGCCCTGCAGCTTGCCCCTCACATCATAAACCATCATTATTCTAAGTACCGCCGATAGAGATTGATAAATGCTGCTAACGGGTCATTCCGGAGCGCGTGGCCCCACCTATGTGCTTGTTTAATTTAGGGGACTTGTAGAAATAGAATTGACCCTAAAATATGAGAAATAACCCGAGATGTCTCCATTGATTCATCTAATTTCTTTCCTCCTTTTCAAAGTGCTCTCTTCATCCACCCCTTTGCTCCACACCGTTGCCCTCCGTCTGAACTCTCGCTGATTGAGGTGCAAGCACTTTGATTTTGCACACTTGGTTGCCCCTCACACACACCCATCCACACACACACACGCACGCACACACAAACTCTTTTTTGTGTAAAAATTTCCCTCTTCTCACTGGGGCTAAGGTGCCCTCTTTGGTTGTCTCTCCATCCTAATTTCATTGCATAGCTTCTCGTCCTCCGCCGATTAATCTGAATTTATTTCCATCTATTCAGCGTCTTCCCACTTTACATCGTCTGTGCCGGGAAAATGAAACGCTGCATTGCATTCAAGGGTATCTCGGCTCTATCTTGTGTATATTCTTACATTTTCAAAAAAACAAAAACAAAAAAAGAACAGCTCTTTGCAGGAGTTCTTGAAAGCTCTGTGCAAAATAAAGCTACCCCCCAAAAATGAAAAGCTGTCATGTTTCCAAATCTCAGCTGTGACTCATATTACCAATTCACCATGACCGTCTGTCTCAGGCTGCTCAAGGTTCACAGCCAGACAGATCTGATGATGAAGTTGCGAGAGGAAAGAACACGGCTGTGAAAGTAAGATGGGGGGGGGGGGACAAAAAACTAGTGATATTATTGCAAACAGATAAAGGCCGCTGGTCCGGTAACGCAGTCGAGCCTGTACGTTTTCAAAGAGAAACGCTCTGTTTCAACAGGATCTGAGGCCTCCCGCGTTGACTTATGTTTATGGAAGCTCACCGAGAACACAAACATCAAAAAGGGCTGCAGCTCGGCTGCCAAACGCCGAAACAGCGTGTGTGTGTGTGTGTGTCTGTGTGCACCTAAAGCAGAGCCTCCACCTCTCAGTGTTAGGCAGATTGTCAACCCAATTTTAAAGTCACGTACGCATGTGAAAACACACTCACGTACGCTCACGCACGGGCACGGAGGAGGCAGCATCCCGCCGGTACGCCTGGCGAATTTGTTTACATGTCACATTACTGAGGCAGCCACATGTGCCTTTTCCTCAACAGCCAGTCAGATAAAAGCCCAAAGGGGGGAGTGAAAAAAAAAGTTGTTTTTGGGGAAAGGGAGGGAAGATACCGGAGCTAAGTATTCATACGGAGAATTTGAGGAAATTCTGGTTGTATCTGCAGCATCTGTCACTGGTGCACCTCTTTGTTGTTGCCTTTTTTTGCCGCAGTGCTCACCTTATCTGCCTCACCACTCCATAGGAGATAAGTGTGTTTCAGAGGAAATTAATGATTGTGCCGTGGCCATACATATATTTTTGTTTATTCAGAATACAGGCCGCTGCCCGGGTCCTGTACCGTTTTTGTGGTTTTGTTACCATTTTGGTTTTGCATTCTGCGTAGATATCGCATTACTGAAAAAAAAAAGATAATGTGTCCTATAATGCATATAAACCACAGAGAAGCTACACTTTTTCATTATGATAGTATCTGATCTGCCGCTGTAGATAAAGTAAATGAACCAGTACATGTTAGCGTAGATGGAAACGGTATTCCAATACAAGAGATTTGTTTAGATATCGGAATGTAGCTTTTGAGCATCTTTTGGTCTATTTTCAGTTTGTGGTTTCTTGATTGAGAACAAGTATGGCAGTCATCAGGCCTGGGTATGGCTAGAGATTATGTTTTTCATAGTAATTTTAGATTTTTTTCCCCCTCTTTTAATCAATTATTTTTAAAATTATGTCTTGCTTGTTTATTTATATGTAATCTTATTTAATTTTAATTAAGTTTTAATTAACTATTTTATTTTTTTTTGTTTTAACTCGGGGGGCAAACACTTTTTCACAGAGCGCCATATAGGTTTGTCCTTTTTTTCTCCTTCAATAATAAAAACCTTCATATAAAAAAAATGCATTTTGTGTTGTCGTTTGACTAATATTTATATTTGTTTGATGATCTGAAACATTTAAGTGTGACAAAAAAAAATCAGAAAGGGGGCAAACACTTTTTCACACCACTGTACATGAAAAAGTAGACCGGGCTTCACAAACAACAAGAAGAGAACTACACATGATCCTTTTGATCCTGCCTCCTATCACATCTCTTTGCATATTTAAATCTACTTGAATGGACTGTGTTCCAGTCAAGCCGCAACCGCCGCGGCTTGACTCTCGCTAATGCGAGAGTACATTTAAGTGCGATGCCATCGACGGCATGTAAATTCCATTGTGGAGGAATAGCAAAAAAAAAAAAAATCATGCACTTTTATGGGTTTTATTTAAAGTTTTGATACCTCTAACGTGATATATTTGCAATTTAAACTACACAAATTCAACTCAAGTATAGTTTTACAGCTCCAGAAAGTCTTTTTTTGGTCCGTCTCATAAATATTCATGAGCCTCTCCTCTGATTGGCTGATCTGATTTTCACTTGGAAGACTGAAATAAGTCGGCGCGGTGGTGGGGACAAGTTGACTCTGCCGAGAGTCCCTACAGTCTGGAGGGAGCGACTGAATGACAACACAAAGTCAAGGAAGTACAATTGAGCCGTGAAGCGGCAAAGTTTCTAAATCCAGGCCATCCTTCTGAGTGTTTGATGCATGGGACAGTTTTTATATAACCCCTTATCTCGAATATAAAAAGCATAAAAGTGGCTATTCGTATGATATAGGACCTTTAAATATCTTAAGTTTGATGGCAATGCCATCTACTATTACTGGTGCCAGTATTCTTTGCTGGACTTATCTAATTGTGCTGTCCTGCTCCCATCAATTAAAATGATTTGGCACCTATAAGCTGCAACTCATCACTCCTCACAACATTCCTCTTCATATACCGTCTCTGGTTCTAGTACCCTGCACCATACATATTTAATGAATTACAAAGTTCTTCCCACTGGATGAATTTTATATTCTGGTCTTGAAAAGATCTCAGTGATTAGATAAAGGTTGTATAGTTTCCTGGGAAAATACCATAGTTCAAATCAGGATTATACGGATAATATATTTTTAGCAAAATGAAAGACTATGATTTATAATAAGTCATCATTTTGCCCTCCACAGTATCCCACATACATAATTTAGACCACTAAAACACAGCAGACCTAATGCGCTCATCCATTTCAGCTGTTTGTGAAATGCCAGTCCACCTACTGCGGGTTGGATGCTGCACCTAACAGTCAATAGATGGTTTTCGGTCCATGGTTTCGAATCAAACCCCGTCCTTTATCTTCTTCACACACATGCAGTTTCAGCTGCAGCAGATGCACCAGTGACATCCAGGCTCCGTCAGTCCGCTGCTTAAAATAACGGTTTCTTTCTCATCAATACAAACCCTAACTGTCATACTACCACCCTGCTTCATGATGAAATTTGAGGTTTCGTCCTACCATTAAATTCAATCAGAGATTCATTAGCGTGGATGGATGTCCCTTTGTCGATATGAGGCCTTGCAGCAATCAGATGACAGTGGAACACTGCTAAAATTGACAAATAACACATAATCAGCCACAGAGCCAGATGTGCACATTGAACCAGTATAGGCAGATTTGATCGTTTTTGAAAAATATCCCTTGTGCGCGATGAGGCAGTTTCTGGGCCGAGGATGGTGCAGAGAGAGGATGTTAGTCATAAAGTCTACTGTTCAGCTTTGACCAACTTCACAGTTTCTAGCAGCCAATTCAACGTCGCTTTGTTCAGTCTCAGCTGACATTTAGATTGAATTACTGTATTTTAGATAAAACGTTGCACAGCAACAAGTACTCATTTTCCCATTCATCCCACTTGATGAAAGGGAAATTGTTGCTACAGTTAAAAACCTGAAAAATAGTAGTTGTGGCCTAAGTGTACGGCTTTTACATTTACATGTATCGACCATGTTCATTTTAATCCACCAACCCAAACAGAAAACCAATAAAACAATAGCTATGTTAACATGCACATATGGTAAGTGACATGTTTTTCTGTATCGGGTATTCCACAGCTAAATTAATGCTGAGTTAAAAATGTTCACGCTTTCTCCTTTAATAGGAAAATGTGTCCAAATGTGTCCATGTGTGTACATGCTTAATAAGTACCAGGGTTTTAAAATGTGCACAAGAGGCAAAGACTTGACACAATGAAAGTATCACTGTCAGCAATGCAGAGGAATGAAAGGAAATTTAGCTGAAGCTATTTCCAAAATAATTCTGTTCTGTTTGAGTAAACCTGATATTGAAATAAATAAGGTATACATAGGTCTAAGCTAAATATTGGGTTATTTGTCAAAGTCAAATGCATCCACAAAATAAGGAAGAACTGTGCTCTGCAGAGCTGGTCCTAACTTAGTTTGGACTATGAGTACAAATGTTGGGAATGTTTAGTTAATCACATCTGTCTATGAAAGTGAGGAGCATCTGTGTCTGTGTCTCCAGTATCTCTCTGACTGTCTGATCATGGATATAGCTTGTGAATGGTGCAATGGTGTATATCTTTTTTTCTGTTTTTTTAGTTTTTATAGATATTTAAACAACATTATTATCATTAAAACTTAAAAAATCCCATAGACTTACATATCACAGCGCTATCTTGCACTAGCACCTTCATTTTTCATGTTTCTTCCCAGCACTCAAGTTTGTCCTGTTTCTTCATGCACCCAATGTAACTAAGGTATTGTAACGTCCCTCAAAAACACGCTAAGATGTGTCACTGGTTTAGCTGCTACTTTAGTCCTTGCTAACACAGTGTACCGTGAGCCGTAGCCATCTTACTCTAAGACGTGTTCATAGACCCTCAGGAAATCCCAGCACTATCGCCTAACAGAACAGAATCTGGGCCTAAACTCATTTATTTCTAAACACAGATAACCGTAACAGTATACAGGAAAGAGTATAAAGTAAGAGATTTATCTGGTTTTACTTGCCTATCAACACAATTTAAAAACTGATTAACGTCCACAATTTCAACATAAATTGTAGCCTTTTTCTTACAATAAGGGATATTTGCACATCTCTTCTTATCTCAAAGTCTTACCATTTGCCAAACATGAAAAATCTACTTAAGCTTCCACCCTTTTCATAGGAATACATACTTCCTACAGTAGTATGAAGTAAATAGGAAAATGAATGGCTGACTAGCACTGTGTAAATGCATAATTTCTCTCAGTAACCTGGTGTCACCATTGAGCTTATCCAAACCAATCTGTTTTTCATAATATAAATGCTGCACGTATTGACCTTGATTGCACCTTAACAAATTATTCATTGAAACCTTTTGGTGTGGTCAAATTATGTTTGGGTTTGCCCAAAATTTCCCTGCACTTCTGCTCTGAAAAAGGATGTGGTGTCATGTTTTATGATGCAAGTAATACATTTTTCATCAAACCAATTACAATCATTGCACAAATTATGTTGAAACACATGAGAATAATAACTTTTCCAGTTCCACCCCACGGTGCATCACACGCAGCATTGTTTCCACTGGCCAACCAAGCACGTCCTCCAAAAGTTAAACAAAGTGGAACTCTGACCCGCGGGAAGAGGAAACACACACTTGAATTTGTCCAAACAACAAATATTCGCACAATGCGACTGCAACCGCACCTTAAGGACGACAATGGGTGATGTCATCACACTGTGCACAGCTGTTCACGGTTCTCAGACGATTCATTCTAAGCATTTTGGGTGATCCTCTGACTTTTCATGCAGTAGCAACCAGGACATTGACAATATGGGCTTTTTATTGAAATATCTTGACATCTATTGCATAGATTACTGGTTAGAGGGCATCAGGGGCCTGGACCTGGAAGCTGCATAATGACTCAACTGTTGATAAAGTCAGAGACTGATTTACCTCAGAAGCTTGAGGAAATTCCAGGTATTCTCTCAAATACTAAGAAATTTCTACTTCTGCGCCAGCAAGAGCGTCCTGATAGGGAACATCACTGCACCGAGCAGGACCACAAGGAAGAGCGGTTAGCTAGGCTGAATACACAATAGGCAGCGCTGTAACATGTCTAACAGACATTTACATCAGGCGCTACAGGAATAAGGCTCAGAGAATCATTAGACCACCCAGATAAAGGCCTTTGTTCTCTGCTCAGGAAGAAGGTCCCTCTGCTACTTTGTGTTTAATGCAAATTAGAGTTCCAGCATGTTAACATGCTAAGATGAGAAGGCCAACATAATATCTGCTAAATATCAACCGTGCCGTTATTGTGAACATGTTAACCTGCGTTAAATAAAAGCCTTACGGAGCCACCGGCAAGCCTATAGACTCTTGTTTTTTCCACAGGTCACCTCTATTACAGTTTTTGGTATCCATCTAATTATGTTGAACCATAATTGCTTGTTTATTGCCAGTTGAGGTAATTATGACACAGAATGGTGCTAAGAGAGGCAGCAGCTGAAACAGGTTGGCAAGAAAAATAATGAACAGACTTTGGCTCCGGCTTTTCAGGATATGTTGTTTTAATTAGCCACGCTAGCAGCACGGCTCTGGAGATGACAATGTCGGCGAGTCGGTCCACCTCTTTGGTCCAGACTGAAATATCTCAACTATAGTATGGAGTTTCATAAAATTTTGTTCAGCTATTCGTGGTCCCCAGAGGATGAAGCAGACACCCCCCTCGACTTTTCTTGTAATGTCAGAACCAGAATCCCTGAAATGTAATGCGTATAAAGTGTGATGCAAATGCTATTTTTAGGCAGAGCCGCAGTCCCTTTTTGTAGCTCACTGATACAGTTTCGAGCTGCGAATGGAGAAACCACGAGCACGGGAGCCACAACCCCGATCAATGATCGCTCTGAGAGCAGCCGTGACAAACTGCATTACTCTGATTTCATGTTTCCGTTGGTAATAATCACGCGGGGCAGGAATGGTGAGTTATTTGGAAGTGATCGAACTCATCAAGTTAACTCTCACAGAGGAATGATGACTCCTGAATGAAAGATAAAGAACCGTTTAAGAGAAGCTGCAGCCGTTATTGTTTTTTTTTACTTTGATGTAGCGATCGCTCCATTTCCTACTGCAAGGTGGGAACAGTGCGAGAAGCAAATTTACAAAATTATCCAGAGTTTTTCTTTCCACAGCATGATCTCTAGCTCACTCTGCGTCTTGTTTTTATTAGTGGTCAATTTATGACCTCTGATGTTTGCCTCAATGTCTCCAGACATGAATTTTCCTTCTTTTCCTCCTGTCTCGCTTTTCTCTGTCCCTCCCTCCCTCCCCCCTGTCTGTGCTGTATGGGTGAGTAGTTACATCATTAGTATGCCATTAGCTCTGATCATTGATTCCTGATGCAGATCTCCGCCCTGCTCCTCGTTCGCTGACACGTAATTCTGAGGAGATCCGTGAACTTTATCACCTTCGGCGTTTCGGTTTCCTCCTCAGAATTCCCACTGGATCAGCACTTTCCTACCCTCCAGACCTTTTCTAATTATCCCGTTCCTGCCTTTCAATAAATAATTACAATAAAGGTCATCAATCAAAACCGAAACATTGATAACTGAAGAGAAAGTCCAATATCCCCTTGGCACGGCGTGGTGCTGTCATAAATATGATGACAGACTGTGTGTGTGTTAGTTTGTGTGCATCTCGGCGTGTGTGTGTATGTGTGTGTGTTTGTAGCAGCAAATAATTTTCACATAAATCATGTGCTATGAGATGAGAAGCACCCGTGAGTGCAGTGCACACATGGGCTGCTGTGATTAAGCTTTGTCTATTTATGTGTATGTGTGCGTGTGCGCGCACACAGGCGTGTATGCAGTTTTCAGATGATATGGGTGACAAAAGTAAATATGATCAAACACTACAGTTTGACCGGGAATTAAACTCTAGCTAAGCCCACACACGGAGCACGCTAAGCACCCCTACTGCATTTTGATTAACACACACACACACACGCACACAAACACCTGGATATGCTAATGTGCGTCTGCAGTTGGAGCTGAGGGGTGGTCTCTTTGGTGCCGGTGATTGGTTGCTATCTGTCTTGCCTAGAGGAACAGCGAGGCAGCCAGGCCTCCCGCTAGGCTCAGCCCAGAGAGGAGCTCTGATAACAGGGTAAAAAAAACGGGAGCCTTCCCCGATGCTGGCCCGGAGGAACCGCTGCCCCGGGCCTCTTCTGAACTGACGCTGCAGCCTAAATGAGTTTCTGTGCCTGGGAGCTCAGTCAAAACTTAACACTGTATCACACTGTTGAGGGTGCACACGCGCACACACACTCATTTGCACCTGCTCCCACCCATGCCTGCATTTGGTCAGACGCTCACAGAGGCAAATTATAAAAATCAAAGAGGAACATTGTCTTTAAGAGTAAACAGCCTCGCTAGTCGTGTTAGAACGTGGACGCCCAAATGCATTCATTATCCTGTTGCTTATAGAGACATTGTGCTCTGCTTGTCAACTCCGCCGCCCCCGTACACTCATCGTAATGCAAAGCCAACGACGCACGCAGGAGGGACTCGCACGCGCACTCGCAGCTTCAACGGCAAGGATGATGGAGGGAAACAACTTCCATCGGACTTTGAAATATTCACATCCTGCGTCTCCTCCGCCCCCCTCACGTCAACTCGCCTCTCGCGATCCCTTCTTTCTTTGCTCCCGTCTAATTGGTCCGAGTATATGCCGGCGGTGCCACCAAACGGCGCTAAATTAGTTTTAATCAAAACACAGTTCCACCTGAATCCAACCTGCAAATGTGCTGAACACACATAGATAAAATGGCGAGGGTTTTAGAGGTGTCACAGCAGAGGGACGATTGGTTGGAAGACGCAAATTTGCTGAAATGGAGATTTCGGGGCAGGAGGATTCTTTGGTAGAAAAACAGGTTCTTATTAGGGGAAGGTAATTGGTAGAGCCAGGCATGTATGTCTATGGGAGCATCAATGGAGAGAGAGAGAGAGAGATGAGAAAGGGTTTTTCAGGCATTGATGAAGAGACAGAGCATGAAACAGTTTGCTAAGCATGTCTAAAGATAGCGGGAAGAGCTGAAAGGGACGGGAGGAAGGATGGCAGTGGGTGGTTAACCAGCCGTTAACACTGCAATCTAAACAGGTGAAAAATGCATCACAGCAGATCTCCGTCCGTGCAAGCTCATCAGGATGCTGACGTGCGGTGGATGTTATTCACTGTGGTGCACAACCCCTCACCTGGTGGCTCCTGCTGACATTCATAAACGTTTCCGATTGATACGCAAATCGCTTGAGGGTGATTTGCCAATAGCTAAAGAATCGGCAAGTTTAAAACGAATTTTAGTTTAATTCAAGCAAAAACGCTGAGTCGAAAAGTCAACAGAGAATTACTTAACTTTTAACGGTAACAGACGATGATAAAAGTCCTAATATTGATACTAATGTACATCCTTATTTTAAGGGCAATCTCTGAACTGAGTTCTTCTTAGTCCTCAGGGGAAAGTTCCTTTAATTACTAATTCATTAATTCATAATCTCTGAAATACCAAAAAAATGCGAAAACCAACAAAGGATTCTTATTACAAGGGTCATCTATTTCAAGTCGCACACCCTGAGGCCACCTTTACCTCGCACTCGAACAAAGCTCCAGGTGCATTTACGTCACACCTGCTTTCCTGCTTCTGGGTCGAATTAGAAATACTTTATCCCGATCGGTGCTGTTGATGCTTCTAATTAACAGACATCCAGGCCGCCGCCGACTTCCTCGTAAACACCCTTTCCTCTGTGGCGAGGAGGAGGGAGGACGGGGTGGTAATGCCGCTGACTGCCATCAGACAATAATGATGGCTTTTTCGTGTGTGCGTGTGTCTTTATGTGTGTGTGGCAGTCTCATTAAACAAGGTGTAGGCGCACTTAGTGTTTACAGACGATTATACACAGACAGCAACACTGATTGGAATAGAGAGATAATTGCTCCAAACAAGATAGGGCTAAGTCTCTTTATATCTCTCTCTCACACACACACACACCCTTTTTTTTCCTCTTTATGTCCTATGATATGCTGGAGACACGGTCATGTTCATTTACATCAATGCCTTTCATACACCTCTGCAACCCCCCCCCCTTCCCTCCTCCCCGCACCCGTCTTCCTCCCACCTTCCTAATCCCGATGAAATGACTAACACCTGTCACGATCTATCCAAGCTGTAGGCTATGAGATAATTAATCAGACATTGCAGCAAATGTCATTACATTTACATGTGCACGCACGCGCACGCACACTTGTGCGCGCATACAGAGCAGGTGTTTGTAATAACTCAGTAGCTGCGATGTAAAAATATGACTGAGTCATTCTCAGCCTGCAGAGTGCGCAGAGTGTGTAAATGCATTGTAAACTCCTGAATTACTTTCCCATAATGCACTCCGTCAGCCTGACCTTGGAAAAGAGACTCTGTCCCTCGCCCTATAAAGCAGGCTGTAATGCTGGCCCCGGCACAAACGCAACACAGCAAACAAACAGGAGCAGGGAGAGGAAGAAGAGAGGAAGGAAGGAAGGAAGGAAAAAAAGGGGCAGAGAGGAGACTAAAGGCTCCGTCACACACGGGAAAGTAGAAAACCTTAACCGCACGACTTGAAATTAAATTAAACAGCGACTCACTGGGGCTCGCGGCCAAACTACCGTAGCTGGCGAGCTAACAAACGCGCTAATGCTAGTCAGCTTCTTGCCAGCTGTGCTGGTTCGTTTGTGGTTCCCACCGTTTTCATCAGTACTATCAGGTGAACTCGAGTTCCCTTTGATTTCAACCAGCTGTTACCTTAAGCTAACTGATTGTTTGTCGCTACTAGCCTGGGTATATACCCATCCTTCACTGCGCACAAATTCACTTCGCTCTGCGATTCAGTCTGGACACCAAAGACCCACTTTTCCCCTCAGCGAGGGAGCCAATCACAGAACAGGGGAGGGTGCAGCAAGACAATGACGAAACATAGAACCGACTTTGTTGATAACTTTCGATCCAACATGGTGGCAGATGGTAATTTACCTTTCGATGCAACTATAGAAAGTGTTCTAAGTAATTTAGATTAAAATTAGGAAAAATTAGCACTAAATAATTTATTGTCATTGGGTATCAGATATTGGGTATGTTTGGTTGGATTGGCTATAAGCTACGTACAGATGCATTTGATAGACATTCATAGCACCTAATAAACAGCTCTAGGCTTTCATAAAACACGCCTCCATTACAAACAAATGAACGGATGGTTCCCACCCCGAATCTAAAGTGATATGAGGTCTGATGTTAGCCAAGACTATGCTACCATCTGATCCATACAGCAAACACAAAGAAAATTAAATAACGCCTCTCAGAATTAGTGACTGAGAAATAGTGAGTTTGGTCACCAACGTGACAGGCAATTTTACAGTTTATATTAGCTACAATGGCTCATTCTATTTTGGACCATTCACTCTCTAATCTCAGAGAGTGAACGGCTTTCTGTTGGTTAAGTGTGTGTGTCAAGGTTCAAGAAGATTTAATTGGATGAATTTATTTTGCCACAGATTTATTTTGTCTGTTAAAAGCGACGCCTGAAGCGCTTTTTTTTTTTTTTTTTTGTATCTGGTAACGTCACCGTTTTATGTCCTGCCTTCTGTTTCTCCTTTTCTGTCATAATTACCTCAATCTACATCTTTCATCTCAATTTCCTTCTCTGCATCATGTTCTCTTCCACTCCCAACTTTGTCTACCTCTTCCTGTCTGTATTTCTTTTGCATTTTTTATGTGTTGCTCCATCAGTTGTGTTTTTGATTAGTATTGATTAAGTGTAATAGTCGGGCTGCAGGGACACCGCATTTCAATAACTTCTAATTACAGGCGCACACACTCACACAAACACACAAGCTTCGATAAATCTAATTGCAAGTGCAGGCCCATGAGTCCCGGCCCACAAATTACAGCAGCAAACTGACATTGTCAATAAATATGGCTGACATTCTACCTGCTTGATTTCTTGTGAAACGCAAAATGCAAATAAATATTATGAGACATTTTCTTTGATTCCTTTTTCTTCTCTGAGCTGTCTGCTTTCTTTTTCTTATTTTTGAGTTTTGTACTTCACGTCGTCGCACCCTTCTGTGTCTCTGCCAACCCTTCTGCCTCAGATTAGTTTCATCTGGGACCAGTGTTTCAAAATGACCTCACCGGATTATATTGGTTGGATTGGATTAAATTCTGATCTGATCTGAAAATTGCGTATTTCAAAGCAAATCCAAACATTTCTGATCCGGAAGATTTGGGATTCAGATTTGGTAATACAATCCTACCTTTAATCCTGATGAAATACTGCAATTGGGTATTGCAAAATTAAAGGGATATGGATCATTGTGATGCCAAATCAGATGTGGATTCGATGTAGATTGACAAAGAGCTTCGGCTTCACTTCTCCGTGACATCCTCATCCAAGATGTTCATTACATTTAAACCAAGTAACTGAAGAAATGTAAAGCAGTGCTGAATATGGTTAGGCCACAGTTCTTCCTGAGAACACCTGGAAAATCACGTAATAAGTACAGACAACGTATTTCTCAAAAAAAAATTTTCCCTTCATCCCTTCGTGTTTGTAACGAAACATCCAACATGTGTTTTTGTTTGTGGTTGCACAGTAGACTAGCAGATACAACAGGAATGCACAGACCAAATGATGTTTTAATTGTGCTTTTTATTGTTTAGGCAACAATACTAACAAAGAACTTTTCTCCAACAGCTGCATTCTCTGCTGTGCAAGCAACCAAGCAGATGAGAGGTTATTTTATCCTTACTCCTGCAGTGCCTGTAGGAAGTATGTATTCCTATAGAAAAGTAGAAGCTTAAATAGATTATTCTAGTTTGGCCAAATGAGGGTGTGTTGGATTGTTACATAGTCATTGACAAATTGTATATTTTCTAAAACATTGATATCCATTAAGACAAAGAGAGACAAATAGTTTTTTTTGTGAGAAAAACGCTACAATTTATGTTGAAAGTGCAGCCGTCAATCTACATATCTGTTTTTAAACGGTGTTGATAGGCCAAGTAATACCAGATTTATGAAAATCTCTATGTCATGTTTTCCTGTATAGTGTAACGACCTAGGCATCTTACTGTTATATATCTTTCTAAAACGAGTGTAGGCTCAGATTCTGTTCTGTTAGGCAATAGTGCTGGGATTTTCTGAGGTCTGTGAACATGTCTTGGAATAATTAATTAATTAATGTGAGGTGGAAAATAGCAGCTAAACCAGCTAACATCTTAGTATGTGGTTTTTGAAAGACAGTACAATACTTTCTTTATGTGGCTGCACCATTGGGATGTATACAAACAGTGTTTGTCTAGGGTTATAATCTCCTGGTGATATGCTGACGTATATTTGTGTATCACCTGCATAATTGTGGTCATTTATTTTGTTTTCTTTCATAATCTCAGTGAGTGGGAGCATATACATTTTTAATAGTAGAGGCCCCAGAATTGAACCTTGGGGGACCCCACAGGTTATGTCTGTATGTTCAGATTTGTTACTCATGGACACAAAATAGTCTCTGTCCTTTAAATAGAATTCAAACCACTTCAAACCACTTCAGTCCTACCCAGTTTTCTAACCAATCTAATAATATGTTGTGGTCAACTGTGTTGAATGCAGCACTGAGATCCAGTAGTACAAGGACTGAAATTTTGCCACTGTCTGTTTCTATAGATGTCACTGAAGAACTTAACAAGAGATCTAGTATCCAGTTCTAATAATACATCCATGGGACTTGAGATTTGGAAATCCCTATCTGGATCACTGTGATCCAACGCGCTGATGTTGTGAAATACTCGGACAAAGTCGGTGAGATCATTTTGATCCTCAACTGAGAAAAGGGAGCTTTCATTATCCGGATCAACAAGTTCTAAAACGCCGGCCCCTATTGACTCAGCATCAATCACTGTGAAATCTAATTTGTCAAACCTCAATCTAGCAGGGGCCTCAACCCTGTGCTGCTGTCTGTTTGTTTGGAGCCCCACAAATGAGATGTGATAAGGCAACAGAAGGAGTTCTGCCAGGGATAAAAAAAGAGAGACTTTTGCTCTTTGAAGTCGGAGCACATCAAAAACAACAGAGGGCTCTTTGTGGTACAAAGGGAACGTTTCTCCCCTTCATCCATCTTCCCCCATTCCTGCACCTTTTCTTTGCAACCAGTCTGTCACTTTGTGAACTGTCATATATCACATACAGGCCCCCAACCCGCCTCACCGACCTAAACTATCTACCTGTCTACCTACCGCAGGGAGGAGATCTGTGTGTGTGTGTGTGTGTGTGTGTGTGTATGTGTGCATATATACGTGCCCCTCGAGGGGTTTGTGGCAGGTGTCGGTTACACAGCTGATAAATATGCGGTGTGTTCTGTTTGTCTGTTCGTCGCCTCCTTTTATTGTTCAGTAGCATCTCGTTGGCAATTTGCTTCCCTATTATTTTAGCACAATCTCGCTCTCATTACTATTGCTTTGACTTCTGGAGCACACTCGCGCCGTCAAACCCCCAAAGACGTCGTCACTGTCAGTGCCGGTGTTAGGGACGTACATTACGTCTTGTGTCCCATCAGCCCCACAACTACCCTTCATCACACCGGCTCCACCAGCGTCCCCGCTCCCATGTTCCCGACATGGGAGTCATTTGTCTTCTCTGTGTCCGCTGTGATGATGTGGGATAACGTCGGGGGCCAGTGGAGCAGACAAGGGAATATTGGAATATCGATCCTCCTCCTCTTTGCCCGTCCTCCTGCTGAAGATTTTTTTTTTTTTTTATCCCTGCCTTTGTGATAAAGCGACTGTTGCTGATGGGGTTTGGCTCCATACATTGTTTCTTACCTTTTGTGTGTGTGCATGACTGTGTGTGAGGGCAATTTATTTGTAGCAGGGAGTGTTTTGTGGCTGAACAGTGTTCATGTTCCTGTTAACTCGACTCTCGCACTGTTCATATCCAGTTTATTCCCTGCAGTGTCTGTTTACTCTGAACACTAATGACTGTACAACTCAGTCAGCTACATTGCACAGCATAGACTTTGGAATATAGACTCATAGGGATGAAATACAAGTACAGGTTGGAAATAACCAATAACATATTAGGACAATGAAACAAGGTGAACTGTGAAATTCTTTGCAGTTTGGTCAGTTTGGTCTTACTTGAATAAGGATTTATTAGGCAATCAGTCGTTTTCATGCATTCTTCCATGAATTAGTCATATCCTGAAACATCCACAGCACATCTCTAGTAAGCACTAGATTTAAATAGACCCTTCTGCATTATTTCATGTGAAAAAATCAAATATCACAGATTAACTGACGAAATCAGCCTAAAAATTGACTGAATGGCTCATAAATCAAATGACTTAATCGACCAATTTTCTAGTTGAGGACAGCCCTGAAAATATTGTGCAAACTTTTGTACACATTCATCACAGTCTACAAATGTAACCCACCTAAAACCAAGGCTCTTGAAACAAAACGGTTTTGAATCTAAACCATGAGCCAGCAGTTTAATCACATTACTTTAGATAATCTGATTAAACCGTCAGAGCACTAAGTCAATGCACTCATGTGTCTTACCCCATCGGAGTCTGTTGAAGCGATTCACAGATTTCAGAAATAAATTTACTGAGTGCGTCGTAAAGATGTCAAAAATTAAGAAAATGAGCGTTAATAAAGTGGGATTTTCCTTTCATATTAGGATGCCTGCAGAGAACTGGATACCATGATTCCAAGATGGTAACCCGTTTAAAAAAACAAACAAAAGAAACATACTTCCAGTGCATTAGAGTGCTTCTCTGGCTGAATTTGCTGAATCGCTGCATGCATGAATGGCAATAATTTACTAATGTGATGACTTGCAACTGGAACTTCGACATAACAACCAAAATCAGACAAACTGGTGGCTCGTTTAACAGGTCTATTGATAAAAAAGCAAAAACAAAACTAGTGCTCTAACTCCCGTCGATAGGGAACATTCAGCTCGGTCCAGAAACTCTGGTGGTGTCACTTCAAAACATGTTGGTGTGTCACACTGAACTAAACAAAGGTTCCTAACAATAATTCCTATAGTTACTGGTTGTTATCTAAGTTCACAACAACAACTGCTGCTTTGCACCAGGGATTACTTCTTTATTTTCATGTAGTAATTCCAGTCCTGGTATTTATATTAATATAGCAGAATCATTTTATTATTGCTATCCCTCAGATAAATTTGCTTTATGCCACAATGTGTTTGCTACATTTTTACACTGCAATTTAGCTTTAACAATAAATTACTGATATTGGTTGTTAATTTTCTGTGTGCATACCATAATGTTATAGCAACTTTACTTCAATACCCACTATTATATAGGTTTTCTTCATTCTACTGGTAGTCCATTTTGCTCAAATAGAAATGGAGGCCTGTCTGTAATTTTGGCCTTGTTCCAATAAAGGCCTGGGCCTCAATGCTCTTGGGTAAATAAAGGACTATATTGGAGAATTTACGGTATTAATAAATATTTGCATGCAAATGTAAATACAGAAGGTAATAGCCAGTGGTTACTTTCCATCTTTGGTCCCTTGGCAGGTCGATGGTGACATAAAAACTACACATAACATGGAACATCTGGACACAGACTATAAAAAAAAAAACTGGGACAGGGTCACGCATTACACGCACATTTTGAGACAGGATCGCATATAATATGATCGGTATAGTCTGAACACGTCTTCTCACTGAACCACCGGCACAAGCCGTTACCTCTGGTCAAAGGTTTCGGTTTTCACAACAAGAACATCAAAGCATCGGTATTTCCAGGTGTTTTTGAATATGTCGAGGCTTTGAACCGTGTGTCATTGCGGTTATTGAAGATATTAATGTCTGTTGCAAGAATCCTTGCACTAGCCTGCTTAAATGGAAAAAAAATTCTTAACTAACTTCCCCACACAAAGAACCTATTAACACTCACTCCGTGATAGAGCGAGTGTTAATATTCTTAACTAACTCCCCCATACAAAGAGCCTATTAACACTCACTCTGTCATAGAGCGAGTGTTAATAGGCTGTTGATGTGAATCAACAGAGAGCCCTTATTATCCTTTTCTGCTGCTCTGCAGCAGCATTATTCTTATCTGGACAACACTGCTTGCTTTAGCACCGATGACATAAGTGTTAGTGCCTGTATGGAAAAAGACATCTGCAAAACAATAACACGCCACCTGTTGAGGAAAGATCAAAACCATAAGGGTTAAAGATGTTTATCTGCATGGAAACCAAAACACACACACACACACACACAATGCAGATTCAATTAAACACTTTGGGAAACACGTAGCTGTGCAAAAATAGAGAGCAAGTGTATGAATACTTGCGGACACTGTGAAAAACACATTGTGATAAACACAAATCGGCGCACGTTTCTGCAAACACACATGCACACGCTCACATGTTAGCTGAGCTGATTGTGATCTGTGACCGCAGCATGCGGCCAGAGTCGTTCCTAACACACCAGCACATCAAGAACAAAGCAGTAATTCAAACCGGCTGCCACCTTCCACCTTGCAGCCAAGACGCAGCATATCATTTTATTGGCCCCGTGCCATTTCACACGCACACATGCACACACGCGTGCACGCACACGCGCACATATAGCCGACCGATCTAGTCCTCAACACCACCAAAAGTAATTTGTCATGTTCATGATAAATTATACCCTCTACAGTTCATAGCTTACAGAGGTAGGATGGAGGGAGAGAGAGAGAGAGAGAGAGAGAAAGAGTGGGTGGAGAGAGGGAAGGAGAGCCAGTTGTTTACAGCTGTTGTGCTTTTGGTGCTAAGAGAGCGCAAATGGAACATGACAAAATATGGTAAGATGAGGAGGCGTCCGTGCGTCACACTGTTGCACACTCACCGCGTCGTATTTGAAACTCGTGCGTAGCAAACCAGGGGTCATTCCTACGGTGGTTAGGCCTGACAGTGGAATTTGTCAATTTGTTCAAGTAAAACACACCTTAAACCATTCAGGCCTAAGAGCCGCTAAGTCTATGACTGTCATTCTATACTTATTAACCCGTTTCAGCTTTTTCAAAGATTTAATGCATATAATTATATGAGTCACTAGCAATTTTTTTTAATCTATTTTTTTTCCCCATTTTGTACTCTTTTCGTTGCAGAAAATATAATTTTAATGGCTGTTGTAGTTGTCGCTTGCACAAATCTGCCCATAAACAAAAAATTGACCCCATGTACAAAATTATTTTGGGGGGCTTGAATTATTAAATAGATATATACAGTACATGTCAGGGTTGAAAATCCTAATAATCTAAATAAAATGACCATTTCTTGGAGGGTTTGACTTCTCCATGTTCTCAGGAGGAAGGGGCAGGAAGTCAATGACTTGGAAACTTCAATTATTTGCTTAAAACCTTTCATCTAAGTTGTCTCCTATCATGTCATTAGAAAAAAAGCTGTATGAATATCATTTATATTTAAAGTATAAAATGACAGACTTATAGGTCGCATGGGCTTCAATGGGTTAAATTAAAAATGCTAACAATCACAGACCAGTCCAAAGGTATTTGACTTTTATTTTTGACTCCCCTTTTTACCTATGGAGGTTTGGAGATAGAGTAGTTTCGCTCTGTCTCAGATATTTGTCTCCAATCCAATGCAATACTATTCTATGCTGTGATGTTTTTTTATTGCTGCAGGTCTTAAACAAAAATACCCACTGGAAGGAAAAGAGGAACGTATAGATATTCAAGCTCTTCTCCACACACAGTGTGGGCTCTCCTTAGGAGCTTTTGAACTCTTCTCCACTTTAGAGTTGCTTCTGGTGAGAGGTGCAGTGCAGGGGTGGAAATACTTATTGTTATTCAAATGGAAAGACTATGAGTAAACTCACAGACTTCAGACTGGCTTATATACAGTCTATGTTTTGAATTCTCTTTTGTGAAAAGAGGTGTTGTTGATGTCACACACGTGAAAAAAAAATCCATTCACTTCCACTTATTTTAAAGGGGGGGTAATCTCAAAACAAGGTCAAATTAAAAAATACAATCTATCTGCATATATATATATATATATATATATATATATATATATATATATACACAATTAGAATTCCCAGGGACTCCTCTTGCTAATTAATTTAACTGAAACACGACAATCCTGTGTAAACACAAAGTATTACGATATCGAGTCATGTGACCGTTCGCTAGTTAAAAAAACGCACATGTACGACCGAGGCTGAGGGTTTATTAAACAGCATTAGTCTTGGAGGTGCAGGATGGGGGAACGGGGTAAATCTTAGAATAGCCTCATACAGTGTGTGTGTGTGTGTGTGTGTGTGTGTGTGTGTGTGTGTTTATGGAGGCTGAAAGCCCACAGGACCAGCATGAAGCATGGATAGAGACACAGCCACGGGAGAACTCATCTGTTCCTTGGCTCTTAGCTGTTCCAACACTCATAATGCCTCCGTCCCCTGGGTGGTATTGCTTCTATAATAGCCTGCAACTATGCAGCACTGAAAAACAACCTTGCTAATTCTCACACACACACTGTGAGGGAGAGACCCATGTAGGGAAAGAAGAGTGGAGGGAGAGTAAGAAAGAGGAGAGGGAGGCAGGAATCCTGCGCTTGTATTCCCGAGTCCAACAGACCTCTTTTGTATTCAGGTGAGTCGGCTTAACCGAGAAAAATGCTGATAACTCCTTGACACAAGGTCACACATTATATGCCATTAAAAAAGCAAATACGGGTATATGCGGCCCATGCACAAACATGCACGTCGCGCACGCGCCGTGCGCGCACACACACGTGGGTCAGCAGAATTATGTAAACCACCTCATTTCATCTTCATAATCGCCTGAGGGCTTTGTGCAGTCAGGGTCACTGACACGATTATCCTATTATGGCAGATAAAATAAAGGAGATGGAGAGAGGAGCGGGCGGCGGGAACCAGAAAGAGAATATTAAAAAGGCTCAGGCATCCAGCGGCGTCTCCAGGTACAGTGAGAAGGATGTGAGGGAAACACAATGGATTCCTCTGTGGCTAATCAGAAACGTTACCTCAGGAACAGGTGTGTGAGAGCCAAGCAGAAACGCGCATGTGTGTGTGTGTGTGTGTGTGTGTAAAGGTGTGTCTGAAGAGAAAAAAGGGAAAAGAAAGTAGAAAGAGAGATGGGAAGAGTCATGCGGAGTGACAGTGAGAGAGGGGGATTTCAGAGTGAACTTTGGGTGTACATCTCATATATTTTCATCTGGCCTCAGGGAGCGCGGTGACTAGCTCTCTAGCTCACTGTCAGCCATGACAGACTCCACTGATTGGCTTTATTCACCGCTGTGCGAGCGTGCACAGGTGATGTTGATGTATGTGCGATTATGTGCGGCGCCTTTATCTTTATCTCTTGTCTCTACAGGAGTCCTGTCGACTAAAAATAACAATTTGCAAAACAAATCGTTTTTTTTTTTGTGCAGGAAACACGATTCCTATCTGAAAACTATTCACTGCCGATGCGGTGTGTCCACGCTTGAAGCATCTGCGAAATGTTAATATACTTCATTTGTTTTCCCTGTGTGATATATAACAACAAAAGGAGCGCAGGATGAAAATCCCGGCCCAGGGAATTACGATGCTATACGTACTCGGCAAAGCGAATCAGCGGTGTGTAATAGGATTTCGAAAGAGAACAGAGTTGGTAAAGAGTTGTTAAATACCAACGATAATGTGTAAACCATTGTGCAAAGTGTATGAAATAGGTTCAAACCCACGGGGAAGCAATCAGAAGTGAATCAGCCCCACAAAGGGAATGAGAAGAAGAGAGTTCTGATGGATGTAGATATCCAGGATTTTGAGCGATAAATCTGGTTCTTGGAGGAGGTGCTACGCTTTTACAGTTGACCTTAAAACACTTTGTGTCTGCCCCTCTGCTGAATAAACTGAATTAAAAAAAAGCTTAAAGGTTTTTCTATCTAAAATAATTTCACAAAATGAAAGAAAGACAAAGGAAATAAGAGCCAGGCGTCACTTACACTAATGTGTCCCCCCCCCGATATATGTCGAGTTGTTTTAGTGACTTTAAGATTTAAGGTTTTTAGAAAATATATACACATTTACATCTGATTTCTTGCTTTTGCACTTTATTTACTGATATATATTGACGGCAACTGGAAAGACTGGAATAAATCAACAATAACTCATGGGGAATGAATGGCATTCCCCATCTGCAATTTGTAAAACATGTTACATTACTTGCCCTAAACAAATAGCAAAATATGTAAAACTGTGCGATTTTGGCACCAGCCAATGCATAATCATTGCTGCTGTTCTCACAGGCACCCAGTTTAAGGGTTTAGATGCTTTACAACAGCTTTTCAATTGGCAGTTTTCTTCTTTTCTCATTTCAGTCAATGAAATGAACCTGATGCTTCTTCTTTTGTTTGCAAAGCTCGCCTCAATTTTGACTCTATCAAATAATCAGTCTTCTACGTGACTTTTCAACATCAACATCAAATAAACAGCGCTGCCACTGAAGAACAATAAGTGCAATAAAAGGGAAAAAAAAGTCTGTAGAGAGTTTTTCACTATTTTTTTTTTAAAATCCAATCGGCCAATAACGCAATACCTGTCCAATAATGTAATAAAAGTGCTCAAAACATAACAAAATAACTTTTGGATGATAATGTAATAACTTATGTTATCGGCTGGTTGTTGTGTTATTGGTCTTATGAAGAAAAACTTGTTTGCAAATGTATAAGAACTGAGCCAATAACATAATAAGTTATTACATTATTGGCAAAAACGTATTACCTTAACACTGCAGGACTTTTATTGCATTATTGGCCAATTATTACATTATTAGCCTAATGCATTTTAAAGAGGGCAAATTTATTACATTATCGGTTGCTACAGAAATGAAACAACAAAATTTCCCTATAGGCACTTGAATAACAACATCCGGTTGGATGGGAAGAGATTTCTCTCTCTTTTTCTTTCCTTCTTCTTCTTCTTCTTCTCCTCAGATCAACACTAATCTCATAAATGGCCTCTATGGACTCCAAATGACAGGAAACCTTATTCCCTGGAATCATCACATACTGTATGGTAGCTCAGCAAGAATATAATTTCTGGGGATGCAGAGGAAAAAGGAGCTCACATTCAAAATCTAATATGAAAGCAGCACATTTATTTTGAAAACTGAGATGAATGTAAAAAAAGGAACAAAGGAACTCCACCATTGTTTTACATTTTTTTTTGTTTACTTTTGTTATTTTTTTTATTACAGTTTAACCAAAACACATTTTGGAGCCATAATGCTCAACCACAGAAAATGAAAAAACAACACAACCAGGCAAACCCGGGTTTATCACCCGCCTTGCTGCGCTCTGTATTGGAATGCTATTCAAATGCGTATACTCTGCCGCATGGCTGCGATCCAAAACAAAAAGACTCCTTCTCCGTACCCTTGATGCTACAACCCTAACGGTGCTTTTCAATGACGAGGCGAGGGGCAGGAAACACCCTGACAGTCGATTCTCCTGACCGGATCCCTGATGATGAGGTCTGACATGGACGTTTGCTCAGGGGCAGGTGGTAAACGGAAGGCCGGGGGCATACAGTTTTTCGTATTCTTTTTTTTTTATTGGAATATAGCCCACTGTGTCACTGGCATGTTTGACACATGCTGCAGCGCATTATAATCAGACCAGCCATCACTCAGCCGGGCCCAGCCGCTCTGAGCCTGCAGCATCAAGTCAATCAAATAAGTTTTTTCTGATCGCAGCTCCTCTGCGGGGAATGCCCCGAGCATAGGAAATGTGTCAGTCTAGTGTCCGACACACACTATCTGACTCTGACACTAACAGCCGCGGAGATAAAGACGGAGCAGGGGGGGGGGGCTTCGGCGTGCGCTGCGCGTGAGCGAGCGGATCAGCATGGCAGAATACTTGACTGGAGACAGAGTTGCTGTGTAAGAAGTTCAGCCATTGATCGATGATAATGAAACCTGCTCAGGATCACATGATGGGCGAAGGGACGCGGGGAAGAGGGAGGTAGGAGGGAGCCTGAAAAATGGGTACGGGAGAAGAACGACAGGGAGGAGCGAAAGGGAGAGGATGAAATATGTGAGGGGGGGGATTCAAGTCGGAGGGAGAAAAAAGGTGGGGGAAAAAAAGGGGGGTCTTGAGGGATGGAGCGTAAGAGAGGAAGAGAAGACGCGGCGCAGAGTACAAGGAGTAGGAGGAATGAGGAGAGAGCACGGGAGGAGATTGGGGAAGAGTGAAAAAAAAATATGTGTTTTTTTTGCACCAAAAAAAAAAAAAAAAAGCCCAGGCCATCTGGTGAGATGGAATTACATTAGCGATGCACATACGAGCCCTCATGCTCCTGTCTCGTCAACGCACACCACGGGCTGAGGTGTTTTATGTGCATGTTTGCGAAACTGTGACACTCACAAGGGGGCGGCTTTGACCTTGACGTGATTCGATAAAATCCGACAATTCTCGCCCCGAAAGCAACATTTATTCGTGCGGCAACCTCCGCGCGGTCAAGTATTTCAAGTATCGACTGTACAATGGAGCGCGCGAGGTAACCTCTCAAACTGTTCAGAGGACAAAAAAAAAAAAAAAAAAAAAAGACATAAGGGGGCCAGGGGGGCGGGAGGGGGGCGCGTAATGTTCCCAACTATTACCTCACATAAGAGCTCTCCCACATTCCCATTTACTCAATATTTCATGCATGAATAATCCAATACAACCAAAATGCAATATTTCCACAAGGGCCCGACGTAGATTAGCAGAGGGGGTTTGGCACCGTCCCCCCTGAGGACTAACCGGCTTCTCCCAGGAACACACAGCAAAAGTAATCAGACACAAGACACATCTTTCTTATCTCCGGCCCACTCCTAACAAGCACATAATTGCTAATATCTTTGCTGAGCTGGAGAACTAATACCCCGGAGACTGGCTATGTATATACACCCTGATAGAGAGATGAGGATGGGTTGCTATAGGAACAAGGAAGCCTTAATGTGGCAATGCAGGGGGCAGGAGAGCAGCCTGAGAGATAGAGAGAGGAGGAGGTGGAAAGGTCTGAACAACTGTAAACGACGGTACTTGTGAAACCAATGTGTCGCCTCCCCTGAACTTTGTTTTTTTATATTGCTAACGCAGAATCACAGCGGATGCAATTAAGCTTCTTTGAAACTGATCAACAGAGAACTATTTAATGTCACAGTGAAAATGAATCTCTGCAATTTAAATGAAGCAGGAATAAGAAGTGGAGAATAAATGATTGCATAAATATTCACTGTCTTTTACAGTGACAAACCTAAAATCATTACTGGCGCAGCCAACTGTCGCATAATGAGCTCGATGGAGATCATGCGTGCGTAATCAAAGTCTAACAGTTGGGTTTACAATTTACCATTTGGCGGAGCAGACGCTTTCATCCAACGCGATGCGCATCAGAAAGTTAATGCAACACAAAGGAAGGACCAGTCAGGAGGGAAAAAGAACAATACAAGGAAGGGCCCTAAAGCTAAGTTCAAAAAGACCTACAGGAGGTGCCACCATTGAATCCAGAGGCAGCAGGAGCCCCCCCCCCCCCCCCTACAACTTTTTCATTTTCATAATGAAATTAAATACATGAATTCAGTCCATCCAGTCAAGTGCAAAGGTGTTCAAGAGTTGGGTCTTGTTTTAACCTGTTAACGCTGTGCTGTGAGCGATATGGAGGAGTCGGGGGGGGTCATTTACGGCAATACTACACTTCAGTCTTTGGTTTCTATTTGCAAATAACTCAGTAATTATGGTCTTTAAGTTGTTTCACATTGATTGACACCATGCATGAGCCAATCAAAGCATGGGTTCAGGAGATAGCCAGCTTGAAAGCCAATGAGGACTGACTTAGTTTGGTTTGATGGACACCAGTGCGACCTATTGGAAAGTTCTCATTAGATCATCCAAATCTGCCAGAGCTTTTGAATGATATGTGACACTTGGGAACCGTGCGACTTGCAAATTTGGCAAACCATTTTCTCAAATAAGAATAAAAAAGGGGTGTGTCTTAAGAGGTTGAAGATTACCTGGGGACTACAGAAGAGATTATTCCAGCTACTCACTTAGGGCCCCATTATGGTTTCGGTGGTACTGGGCGTGAGCTCCCTCTTGCTCACCAAGCACGCCCAGTACCACCGAGACTTGCATGTGGAAGTTCATGGATGTGGGAGCTGTTAGTTGCTGTTTTGTAAGCCATGGTTGTGTCATGGTTTGGAATGTGATATGGGCAGCAGCTGGGAGCCAGTGTGCACAATGGGGGTCGCATGCTTCTTTTTGGGCTGATTGAAGACCAGATGCGCCCATTTGGGATCATTTGCAGAGGTTTGGAAGCACATGTGGGAATGCCTGCCAGTAGGGAGTGGCAGTAGCCAATGGATGACATGATGAGAATCTGCACCAGGAGTTGAGCCATATGCCCAGGCAGGTAGGGACACGATCTTCCCGATGTTGTGTAAGGCAAATCGACAGGATCGAGCATTTGAGGCCAGATATGCCTGTGTTAGGAAGGTACAACAGGCTGCTAGTAAACTCACTGCTAAAATTACTATTTTAAAGCCAAAGGAACATGAGTGATTCTGATTCTAGTTAATTTTTTCCCCCCAACAAGTCATTATGGCCTCAATCTTTAAAATTTGGGCTCTCTAAGAAAGTGCTCTGTTACTCCATTAGTAATATTTTAAGATTAACTTTGATGCTGAGTGTAAGGTGCACTTCGACAACAGAAACAAAGTGACATGGAGCCGGTAATTAGGGGTAAGAAATAGAAATGGAGCGAGTGGGAGAAAAGTAGAATTCTGAAGATGCACAGTCCTACTTGAATCACTTCGGAAGTGAGCTACAGAATGTGCTGCAGATTGAGAAGCACGAGAAGAAAATGTTTTTTTTCTTTTTCTCACAGTACTCATTTGTTACAAGTCAACAAAACACATCACCGAGGCCTTTATTGAATTGGAAATTTGTATCTGCCTTATAGTGCATTACTGGATTGCAAGCTAGCTATCTGTAATGTCAGCTTCGGTAATGTGACATGAAAAAAACCGAGGCCATAACTTATGGGTGTGAGAGATCACATTATGTTGGCCAAGCTCTAATCATTCTTTGATGCCGGAGGCAAATCATTCAGCCTCCCCCTCTGTGTCTTTATCCGTCCCTCTCCGTCTATCTCTTTCTCTCCCCGTTTGTGCGCGTTTGTCTCTATCTTCTGCTCTTTATATCTAATTTTCCTCCTCTCTGTCTCTCTGTAATGGTATTTCAATAGGACAGATAGCCACAGGAATCCAATATGCAGACCATCTAATTGAGTCTTTAATATGTTGTCTGATGTCTGCTTGCTGCTAGTTCACACTGAGAGAGACCGAGACAGACTCACACTTCAAAAAACACACCACCGCCAGCTGGACTCTCTTGAAAGGTCATTCTACATGGCTGGATCAACACCATTAACGCGTTGTTTGTTAATTATGCACACTAAAGGATTTTGTTTCCTTTGTAATTTAGAGAACATCTTGTGGAAGGGTTTTTGCACGTTGATTTAAATTTTGCTCCAATGTGCTACTATTGACACATACAAAGTCAGAACAGAGGTTGCACTGAAGTTAAAAAAGGGGCCCTATTTCGCAATTATCCCAATTTAATATCTGAAGTTTCGTGGTCTATTTATAAGCATGTGCATGCTTTTATAGTCCAAAACCACCCAGTTAGGCCTGTAGCAGTGTTACAGTCTGCCTTCTCACACACTCACTCTGAAAAACCGCATTTGCCGCCCTCCCCTCCGGACGAAAAAGCCCACGCTGTTGTGAATGTTGTTGTTACGTGGATCCAGAGGCAGTTGCCATTGTTTCCGATGCCATTTCTAAATGGTTTGTGTTCAACCAGGTTTCAGCAGCAATACGGAGGAGGCCAGACCACATGATATTGATACTGAGTGGGTGGTCTTTTTAAAGGTTTTTGTGTTAGCAGACAAACCAAAAACCTAAATATTCACACAGCACTGAAAAGGTGTTTTTTTCATATTAGGGCCCCTTTGTTTAATAGGTGCAGTAATGTAAAATAAGACACAGACAAAATAAAAAAAAAAGTGATTCCTTACTGATAGCTTATATCAGCAAGCCAGATACCATAAATTACCAAATAATAGCTGAGTTTCAATGAACCGCCAGGTCCCCTTTAGGTGTATATTTTGATAAATATACTGCTGGTTCCAAACAAGTATAAATTATCATCTATAAAAGCAAGGGGCGTCTGTGTGTCTGTATCTCTCTGACTGTTTGTCAGATTAACCTCAGATTTCTGATATAGCTTGTGCATGGCACGATAGTGTGTATCCTTTTTTTGTGGAATTTCTTGGATAGATATTCAAAACATCATTATCCTTATTAAAAGTCAAAAGTCCTGGCACGCTGCGGTGGTGTAGGGGTAGAGCACTTGCCAAATATTCTTAAGCAGCCACGCGACGCTTAACTACAGTACTGTAATCTTACTTTTGAAAAATGTAAGTTATACGGTAGTCATGCTGGTTTAATGAAAGAATTTTAGTAAATTACCACATTTTTCCAGATCCTTGCAAGATATTGTCAGAAAGGAATTAATCCCTTGACACCCTGGCTATCATTTGGTAAATTCGGTAAATACAGGTAACATATAATTCGCTTATCAGCTCTCCACATACAATCTAATGTGTCCTAGTCCACCTTGTCCACTTAACACAAAGCAATATGATACAAGCTACCCTTTTAACTCACAGTGGGACAGAAAACAATAATAAATAAATAATATCATAACAGCTTATCTCCATGAAAACTAAGCAAACTACGCACCGATATGGCCAAAAGCTACAGAAACGGCTCAAAAGTTGAATTTGGAATTTGGGATTGGATAGAGCTTACCGAGTTCTCGCTGAGCTATAAGAATGAAACAAAACTAAGCAAAAGAAGGTGACACAATGCGGAGAAGAATGCCTCCTGCGGGATTCATATTTATCCATTCCATATACTGTCCAAGACTCCAGACAAATATATCCTATGCTTGTTATATAATGATGATGACTGAGCGGATGATTCAGTATTAGTTTAGCTGTTATAAAATAACACTTGTTTGCCTCACAAAAGACACCGTTTACTATGGTTGGTTCTTTTCAATAAGTCAGTGCAGTGCTACTTGGTTTGTTTACCGGTATAAGACTGGGGGGTAGTAGAAACGATGAACCAATTTTGTTTTTTTTTTTAAACTTCAGATGGTGGCTAATATTTGAAGATTTTTTTTTCTTGCCAGCCGCTGCTCACAGCATCACACGCGCTGCCTCTTTCCTATAGATTTGTTTGGAAGCGCGACTTGCTCGTCTGCAAGTAGATATATGTCAACCTTTGTGCGCGCGTGCTAACCTGCGCCGCAGGCCCGTGACTATATTCTATCTGCATAATGGTGGGATAATTAACATCTTCACCTGGCTCCTGGTTTGTTCGTTTAAAAAGCCTAATTAATCACAGGGACAACGCTGGGACTGGAGTCAGCACCACCAAGCGTGAAATTACCTTTCTCAGAGACTGGGCTCAAACGTCCATAAACAGCGATCCTGCCAGCCTATAGCCTCCGTATGTGAATCTGCTATTCTTTATCTCGCGCCGTGCACGGCCTTGGAAGGAGGGAGCGCGGGGAACGAGCGCCGAGGAAAAAGCCGACAGAGGTAGGAAACAATGCAGATGAATAACAGCAAAAAAAAAAAAAGCCAGGAGATGCGAAGGGAGAGAAGGTGGGTTTTGTGATACCCCGCCTCGCGGGCAGAGTAACGGTCCTGCTCTGCTGCATAAAAATAATAAAAAAAAAAAATTAGACGGTGGGCCAGGTATCTGAACACCTACTCCGAGTGAGCTCTTTGGCCGAATCGATAACTTTGAACTTTCCAACATGGGAGCTTGAAGAAACTCTCGACATCAATAGACGCGCGCTATCGTATCCCACTGCTGGTGTCGAGTACAGCGGCAGCCGTACCGGGAGTCGCTTGTATGAATCATTTACGACGCCCACGCCGCTAACCTCTCCCTCTCTAGCTACCCTGCCCCCCCTCCCCCCCCACCCACCACAAACCGCCGTCACCATCAACTGTCTTTGTACTTAACCTCGCACATCACAGCTAACTCGTATATCAATGTTGCTCTGAGACAGGATCCATGCCTATTTCTGGCCCAGTAGGAGTGGATGATGGCTGCAGCGGGTGTGTATTTGTGTGTGTGTGTGTGGCCTGACTTTTTTTTTTCCACTAGGTTGGCTCTGGGTAGCTTTGTGTAAATTTTTGCCGAGAGCCAGCATTGAGCCAATTACACAGGGGGGATGATTAGGTGGCCAGATGGTGAGAATTTAGTTTATAACCAGGACACTGGAGAGGCCCTTACAGCCATGGCGTCTTTTAATGACCACAGTGTCCCCACATACAGGACAGAAGACTGCACCCTACTGGCCCACGAACACACCTTCCAACAGCAACTTAGTTTTCTCAAGAGGTCGCCCGATCCGAAAGCCAGCACCTGCTTGGTTCCCATCAAGCAGCAGAACAGCAAAGACATCTCCAGAATATCCCAACACACGTAATGATAATTTTTTCATTTTTCATTTTTCAGTCAAATATGTACCGTAAATTAACAAATAACAGCCCAGGCGTTTATTTCAATCACTTAACAGACATGGTGGCAATTTGGGACAGGAGATAAATGTTGCTCAGCAAAACTGGAAATATATATATATATATATATATATATATATATATATATATATATATATATATATATATATATATATATATATATATATATATATATATATATATATATATTAAACCAGTATGAATACAATATAACTTACATTTTTCAAAACTAAAAGTATCGTATTGTAGTTTAATGTCTCTCGGCTGCTTCTCCCAAGTTTTCCTCTGCGTACTTTTTATTTTTTCAATTAAAGCGATATTACCCAAGAGAATGTTATTTAACGTTGTTTGAGCAGGGCAACAATGTGGTCAGGACCGAGAGAGAAGAAAAAGAAGAAAAAAACATGCAGCATCAATGGTCACGTCTTATACCTTGCTTCTTTCTTTTTCTTTTTTTTTTAAAATAAATTAGACTCAGCGTTTATTTGGAAGCGGCGGTTACTTACCAAAACACACACCTGCATCCGTCGCTTAAAGGAGACCTGATGGTAAATTGAAACGCAGCTATTATTTGATTATTTAAATTTTTTAACCAGATATTTTCATCTGTTTGGTTAAAAAAAAAACAAAAAAAACTCCTTCCACATGCTGATCCTATCGACAAATAATGCAGACTACACAGAGACCTCAACACAAATACGATCTGCCTGAAACCCTGCGATACCATGCCATGCTGGTAGTCGATAAGCAAAATTTCAAATACCTGCATGAAAGAATGTTTTGAACGTGGTACTGATTCAGAAACAGTGCACGCTGTGGAGCACCAACTCAGCCAAATCCAGGGCAGCAGGCTGTGCTTTTGTCTGCTGGAGATCTTTGCTTACACTTTGTGCAATAACATTAGATTTGCTGCAAATGGAGGCAAAAGTATGACAAGAGAGACATGTCCGCCGACGCCGTTTTGAACAGAATGCACAAGTGCAACCAACGCTTTGTCTGCGAGCATGTGCAAACCGCACTTTGACATAATGAAACCGAAAATGATCCGGAGTGGAGTCGCTATACACATCTACTCGAGCTGATATTTTCAAATCTATATCCGCTTGTTTATCTAGTTTAACAAATTTGATATGTCATTGAACACGGAGGTTTCATGATCAATTTGACAGTTCCGCCTGTATATTCCCATCACTAACACTAAGCCACACGACAGCACATGTGTAGAAAAGACAGACACATGCAACTACACACGACAGCAACAAAAATAATCATGGCAATATGTATATTTTCAACAGTAGGTGTTATTAGGTCAACTACAACAGTCTGTTTAATTTGTGTCTTTCTGTAGGCGTAACACCGGCATCCTGTGAGTGTCAATCAAACAAACCTCTGACACGTCTTCTTTTTTATCAATAAAACGCTGCGTTTCTATATCGACTCACTGTGTTCCTCCAACCACTAAAAATAAAGCATAAAACGTACCGTCGAGCATACTCGTGTTTTTCCTTAATCATCAAGGTGACATGGAAAGCATCGTGTTAAAACAGCTTGTTTGGGTCAGACTGGGACGTCAGTTGGACCATCACTGGGAAATATGAACTGTACTCGTTGCGGTAAATTCATTGTAAATATTCTCGGGCTGATGACGGACACAAAAACGCTGTTTATCTCGCTTGGAAAAGCCATTTCAGTTCAGTCCGCTGGTTTGGTTTTGACTTTTTCGAACTATTTTTACTTGGTTCAACGATGTCTTGGGAAGATGTTGAGTCAACAGTGAAAATTACAAATAAGTACATCAGAATCCTTTTTGCATTTAAGAAAAAAAAAACAGACTAAACACTAAAAGATATGTGTTTCCGTGCAACATATGAGTGCCAATAATAATAACAACGATAATTATTTATATCAGAAAAGACACACATGCATCACTGTAGACATACACGCACACACAAAGAGAAAGTGTGTGTGTGTGTGTGTGTGTGTGTGTCTGAAAAAGCTTCGGGTCAGAAAGGACTGACATTCCAATCTTCTGTATAAATTTATGATGAGCATTGCGTTTTGTGGGTCCTGTGGGAACTGGCACAGATAATTAATTTGGTTTCATAAACTTCTGCTGCCATATAACGTGGGAGTGGGAGCTCAGAATAAACAAATGTTTAAATTATTACACCCAGATGTAGTCATTTCCGGAAATTCCACACGGAATAATCAAGTATACCTGCGTGCATGCGTGCGTGAATATAAACGTAGTCGTGTGTGCGTGTGTATTCAGACAGTGTGAGAGAATGTGCGCCTGTTTATTTGGGGGTTTTTTTTTAGGGGAAAAGTCAGACGTCTGCTGCTGCTGCTGCTGAGTTCCCAGGGAAATCAAAGCATATACAGAAAGAGAGAGGATATAAAAAACATGTCTCGAAAAAAGGAGGGGAGCAGGGGAAAGAATTAGGAGAGGGGAGGGGGAGCTATTGAGAAGGAAAAGGGGTAAAATATGATATTCAGAGAAATATTCAAAACTTTTCAGGCAGCCTGTTTAGAATGGAGTATAAGTGGGGAACCTTCACGCCCCAAGGATGAAATTTAACCTCTTGATCTTAATGAGAGGTGACGAACACCTGAGTGTGTGTATGCCGACTCGCTCGCAAACAACCGCGTTCGCTTCTCTGTTTGCACAGTCACAAAAAAAAAAAAAAATCATTGGGCTACACGTCGGAGCCCATCAAGAATTTCTTCAATCTCAGTCTGGACCAATAAACTGGAAGCTTACCTGTGCACTTACTCCACTCAGAGAAAGAATCAGTGAGCATGGAAACACCAAGTCAGGGAAAAGAAAAACTCTTATTGACTTCACAGCTTACCAGCTGCTCACTTTGCCCTCGCCGCCATCAGAAGCTGATACTGTGACTGTATTGTGAAGTAATGTGTTTGTTTTCTCCGTATGGGCCACAGAATAGATTCATGTGTAAATGGCCACTCCTAAGCTTGTGCCGTTATCAAGGAATATAGCGGGGGGGGCTCCTCCAAGAGCTTGTTGACTGACTGATTGATTGTCTGGCTGATACCGGTGGGCGGCTTGTCTGCTTCTTCTAGATTACTTGTTTTAGCTGAAATGAGAATAGCAAATCTCACACAGCAAAAAATGAAATCTTATCAGGTGTGCATATATATATATATATATATATATATATATATATATATATATATATATATATATATATATAGATGCAATTAATCTAACTTTAAGTATAATTATCTTGAATTATTTTTCCTTTTTTCCCCTTGATTATAGCCAATTTATTCATTTTCTTAAAGGACTAGTGCAACGTTTTTGAAAGTGTATTTGCTGAGGGAAACCAAAAAATACCATTAGCCTTGTAGTAGTAGCTGAGCAGCTCGCAGCTCTGCTCCGCTGGTCTGGAAACCACTTGTATCTGTTTAAATTGTATTTTGATGCTTTTAATGTTTTATGTAAAGCACTTCGCATGACCTTGTTGTTGAAGTGTGCTCTGCAAATAATCTTGCCTTTCCTATTGCCTATCGACAAAAAAAAAAAGGTAAAGCACCGGTTGCTATGACTGGGTAATCATGGCGAAGGGCGGATTTTCAGAAATCTTGAACTATCCCTTTAAAACACGATTAAATCGACCAAAGACAAAGTTGAAATGAGCAACATTATCCGTCAATGGAAAAATAATTCTACTCAATATTAAGACTTATTGCTCGAAACACAAGATAGTTCCACTTTCCCTAGCCAGCTAATTAAGCTTTTTACTGTTCCAGCCGTCTCTTATTCCAAAGTGAGTCTCAAAGATGTAATTCTGAGTTAGAAATAATGAATGGGATGGAAAGATGGGAATTTGCATTAATAGTGTACTTGTAATTTGGTGAGAAGGATTCAGAAATCAACACTACTGATTCAGTTCATTCACAAGCAGCGATACACAGTTTCTTTGCACTAATTGCATGAATGCTGCAAATCCCAATTTTAAATTAGTAGTTTAATTATAATTATAGTATTATAAGCTACTATGTAAAATCAGACTTACTTGACTTAACATTTAAAACATGAAAAAAAAAAAGCTTTTTAGATAATTGATGCATCCGGCAAATGTACGGCTAACTGGTTGAGAGCTTGTCCTCTCGAAAAAGGTTAGTTTAGTGCTTTGTTAGGAGGGACAGGGGTGATCTGATCAATAACAATATTTGTCAGTGTCTTTTATGCATCCGGCGTGTTTAAGGAGAATTTCCACAACATGCTGATTGATTGACAGTCCTTGGCCTGGTCTTGACACAATATTGACACCTCCACCAGAAGGTCAATTCAACAGCTGCTCTTGTCACCGGGTTAAAAAAAAAAAACAACATACAGGATTCAGGGGGAAAAAAAGCAGCACTTGCAGAATGAAAAACATCCCCTTCCTCGCATGTGAGTGTTCTGGCTGTGGTTGTGGTGTTGGGTGGGTCCATCCGTCTCTCCGTCTTTGGGGCGCAGCAATGACAACACCTCCGTTGTCACAGCTGAGAAATGGTTTCCTACTATTTGCATTTTTATTGATGCTCCAAATTGCAAATAGCTTTCTCCTCCTTCTGTCTTTGCCTTTGCATTGAGGAGGAAAAAAAACACCCTCATTTGTTGAAGCAGGCCCTATATAAATCACTATAGCAAAGTAAAGTGAACAGAACTCATCACTGAATAAAACATCAGGTGGCAGACAGAAGACACTGGAAGCGGTTTTATCTCTAAGGGTTTGTTCTGCTCTTTGAAATTTGCTGTACACTTTGCCTGTGTTTTGCAGTGCTGGAACTAATAGTGAAGTGGAAAAAAAACACACACACACACAGAGAGCTCACATACACAGAAACAGATTCTATCCACACCTAAGATTCTGCAGCTTTTTCCTCTTCGCCCCATATCAAGAACATGCACCATGCACTGCATAGGATGAAGGGCTACAGAGTAATTGGTTAGACGCATTGATTGCCGTGCTGTGTGCTGCACAAGTACAATATGGATTGGGCCATTATCACAGCCACTACCCGTCGTAACAAGAAACATTCCCCGCACTCTATGCAAGAGTGCAATTACTTATCAGTCAGGAAATTACTGTGAAATCATACAGCTCTCACTTCCCCCCCCCACACCTGCTTTTCTTGTCTCACTTTGTTTCAAAATGAGTGACTGGGAGCAGATGAAATTTCATTGTTTATGTATTTATTCATTGTGAAGCAGGGATTACCGACTTTACAAGGTCATTCAAACAGATGAGTGAATACTCTATTGACTGAAATGTAAATACGGGCTCATACCGGGCTCCAGTCACACAGCTTGAGGTACAGCCGCTGTCTTTATTGTCCTTCATTGTCAGCCAGAGGAGCAAAAGTGTTTTCCTTAAACTGCTGATTAAGTTGCTCCAGTCTCCATCAGGGTCTGGGGATCTCGGGGAATGGAAAACCAGCAAAATGAGATGTTGATATTGATTCTACAATCTAAAACAGAGGGCACCTTTCAGTTTATATTAAATTAAGCGACAGCCATACAATAAGCCCTTTTCCATCTGCAACCTTTATTGTAGATGTTATGGAAATTCTCAGCGGACACATCATGTCGGAATCTGAAGTGGTGCCAAGGAACACTTGTCATCATTTATGGGAATGTCCTTATAGTAAAAAAACAACAACACCAGTAGGACGGGATACGGCATCTTATAATAACTTAAACAAAAAAAAAAAACAGTTTACAAAGCAGCATTAATTGAACTGAATGATGTATTAACAGCTGTGTGTAAATCATAGTGAGCTAAATCAGAAGGTAAAGGGTATATAGACTAAAATGAATTTAAAAGTGAAATTGCAAGCTATAATAAAGAATGGATTGAAAAGGGGTTTCGAAATTAAAAAGAAATTATGTGAAATTAATAATGTGAAATTATGTGTTAATCATTTCATAATAGCTCAAGAGAAACAAATCGGTCCATACATGTTTCATAGTTGCGTGAGAGTAAACACAGGAGAAGTGTCAGTTACACCCTGCGGATACAGATGGCATGAGTATTATTCCAATCGGTTTCGCTGACTCAAGTGAAATTAAGGTTTGAGTGCTGCTGACGTGCGTTGGATTAAGTAACCAAATGCCAGTTCAGGAATTGTGATTTCCCATGTGTGAACCACTCCAACCAGCTCGGTTGACCTGTATCCTCCATTAGCTAATACAAAATCCATAAGAACAGTCAAAATGGGATAAAACCTGGGGGTTTTAAGGGAAAGAGACACTTCTTCAATTCCACGGGGGCACTGTGACACTCAGGACAACCAACCTGTGAGTTTACACACAGAAGAACCATGACCCAAGTTGCTAAAACCTCCAGAAAAGATGTTTGTCAAAGAGGATTTTAAGTAGAATCATTTAATGCTTTTTAATTGTGCTTTTGTTTTGTGTAAAACACTTTGAAGTACCTTGTTGTTGAAAGATAATGGATAGAAATGTGTGTTATTACCGAATGATTGTATCAGGGAATGATAACCGATTACATTGTACTGTTTAACGCTGTAGGATTTTGCATCTAAAGTAAAAGTGTCATAGATAGTTTGTATATTAAGACTTAAAAATGCTTTGAGCCACTCCTCTTTGACCTTCAAATAAGAGATTAATGTGATTAAGTGAAGACCGTAGGTGAATCCACCCGTCTAAGACTCTGGTCTAGACTCTAAAATTGACATGCCCTTAACAGCAAAAGTACATGTATGTCATGTCATGAACTAGAGGTTTTCTTTCATCAAGTATCATCACTCTGAATCAATCCTATAGTGCTGCTGCAGGAGGGGAGGAAGAGGACGGGTAGCAGCTAAAACAACCTCAGCCAAACCACTTTGAAGTGAAGCTGATCTGGGTTCCTGCACGGGATTGCCATGGTAACAAATGTTCAACAGATTTCCTGTCGTAGGTTTGTGATTTGCTCTCGTTTTTCGAGTAGCAATTGCCTTAAAGTAAAGTGAAACGTTAAAGTTATATGACCAAAAAAAAGATCAAGATAGAAAATAGCTAAAAAAAAAAAATAAACCCTGTACAATGCTCCATCTTTCTGAGGGGAACTGCAGAGCTAGGGGATAATTCTGTGGGTAGGTTTGCACCTATAAGAAATATGGAATAGTGTTGTGGTACATGCAAAGTAAAAGTACCACATTAGTAGTTAAAAATAATTTAAAATAGACATTTACTATATGCAATTTGTAAGATACACACACACATATATATATATATATATATATATATATATATATATATATATATTATAAAATATATATTAATATTATAATATATATTTTAATATAATATATTAAAATATATATTACATTGATTAGTAGATCCTTTAACATAGCATAAAAGCAAAAGAAGTGATGCTGAAATATGAATTCATGACAGAATAGCAAAGTAGCATCCTAAAAACTTTGCCTTAGGGCAATATTTCAAAATAATGACGGCCGCGTCGACGTGAAACAATAGATCTACTTTCATCTCCGCCAGTCAAACCGAACAAGTGTCAGAGGGGTGAACAAGCTAGTTATTTTGACAGCGGCAGTTCATTCTTACTTGTGACAGAGGCGATCGAGACCCGTTCAGCGACAAACACGCCTATCCCTCCCGTCTACTTCTCGGCTGATCCATCTCAGCCTCGCCCCTCTCCCAACAGTGTTCTGTCAAACCCTGCGACGCTTCCTCGTCGTCTTCATCACATCCCTCTTTCTTGTCTTTTATCATCCCCACCTGACGCCCGCACAGAGGAGGTAAAATGGATTCATCCGTCTGTCAGAGTGAAAGGTCGTTAGCCGGTGAGGGGGAGCGGGTAGGACTGGAGGAAGGACACATCAAGGTGATTTAGGAAGTGACCGGACACGCGGCAGCTGGAAAACGCATGTTCTTACAATTACAATAATTTTTTTTCTAAAGATTTACTTAAATTTGTCTCAAAAAGTTGTTCATTTTTGTTCACTGTTGTGATTTTACACTATAGTTCAAAAGTTTGGGGTCACCCAGACAATTTAGTGGTTTCCACGAAAAGTCACACTTTTATTTACCACCATGAGTTGTCAAGTGAAAAGAACATTTTATTATATTAACCTTCTGATGCAATGAACAAACACATTACCAATATTAGTACCATTAGAACACTCGACTGATAGTTGCTGGAAATGGGCCTCTATACACCTATGTAGATATTGCACCAAAAAAGAGACATTTGCAGCTAGAATAGTCATTTACCACATCAGCAATGTATAGAGTGTATTTCTAATTAGTTTAAAGTTAACTTCATTGAAAAAGACAGTGCATTTCTTTTTAAAAAATAAGGACATTTTTAAGTGACCCCAAACTTTTGAACTTTTGAGTCCCGGAGCTGCAGAGAGCAGCAGCAGCTGAGCTCACTGTCAATCACGTCTGTCAATCAACGCCCACATGGCGGACATCAAAGCTACAACATGTCTTGTAATTTTATTAATGGGGCAATAATTTACAAAACGGCCATGAGCGCGAATATTGGAAGGCCAGAATTCAGTGAGCGAGACCATAATGACTCATTGAATTAAATTATTGACTTAGTATTTTTCGAGAGAAGCCGATGCTCTTTCGATGGGAGTCAATTGGAGCCAGAGATTCGCTGGCGTTGGCGTTGCACTTTAAGGTACTTCTGCATTGGTTGTAACTCTGAACGTTTTAAAGATTTCTCACCCATGTTTGCTGAAAAAAAAGGGTATTTTCCTACATCTACTAGATGTGTCTGTAAACCACTAAACTGGAATAATAGCAAAAGATGCCAAGCAGCAATGCAATAGGACAAGAAAGGAGACAAGAATTTTTGTGGATAAGTATGTGGACGGTTGGTTGTGGATGATGTCTCATATTTATTCTGTATTATCCTCCTCATCCGAACGGAATGAAATGCTGGTGGCTGGGACAACAGCAGTAGATTCTGCTCGAACCTGATAAAAATTTGACATCGCCTCCTCGAAAAAAAAAAATAGGATCGGCGCAGATTCCTGAGCGGTAAATGTTGCATTCAGCCCCCGAAAACGCGCTCCTCTGATATACTGACGCTCAAAAGGATCGATTTGTTGCGTAAAGGCCAGGTTTTGGGCCACATATGCATGCCGTGGGCGGATGACGGCATTTACAGCACACGGGCCAACACCGACGCTCGCTGCCACATGGACGTGGAAAGTATGAATCGGCCTAAACCGCTGAACCATCTGTTTGAGGGAATGCCAGATAAATACTAGGTAAGTGGTAGACATGATGATGTTAAAATGAATTGAATTAAATTAAGAAAGGTCTGTGAGAGCAGAGCAGAGCAGAGAGGGAGAGAGAGAGAGAGAGAGAAGGATTCGGTTGGATAATTGGTTTGCGAGGTCGGGGAAGGGGAGGAGGAGGTGGTGGTGGTGGTGGAAGTGGGGAGGAAAGTGGACTGTGGTGGAGAGGCGGTGTCGGGTGCACTGGACCGGCGATGAAGGGGCTCAGGAGGAGCGTTTACCCTCAGGCCACTGGGATCCTGGAGGAGGTGTCTGCCCCCCTATAACCGAACCATGCTCATAATATTGTTGCCAGTTTGTTGCATAAATTGAAGCAGATGACAAGTCAATGAAATCACAATTAATTTATATTGAAATCACGACTATTCAAATGATTATTTTTTAAGTTACACAGTACATTTATTCAACATGAGTGACTGTGCTTTTGTTTGAGATGTTAAACACACACACACACACACACACAGATAAATAGATAGATAGATAGATAGATTTTGTTGTTTTTGTTTGAAAAAAAAGTTTGAAAATCGTTTGACACGCAAATTGAAATCGCAATTAAAATTCAATTAATTGCGCAGCCTTAATAACAGGATTACATTTCACTGTGATTACACTGTTATTACACGCGACTAATGAAGACTGATTGATCGATAATAAGAGAACAAAGGTGTAGAGGTGAAGAAAGGCATGATGTGAGGTTAGGGCCGGTCGGCCTGACGAAGGGCAAGGGCAGAGAGGAGAGGGTGGGAGGGGTGACTCCTAATCTTGTTGTTTTTCTTGTCTATGATGTCTCCTGTCCAATCCCATTCGCCCCACGGTCGTCTGAGTCCACAAACACAGCACGCCACTCTGTTTTTCCCATGCAACTCAGCACTATGTCAACCTGCGCCGTCCTGGCCGCGCCAACAACCGCCGCTCACACAAAAGGACAACACACACCGAGGGGCTTGACACGCACTGACGGACAAACACGCACACTGTGTGTGCACCGCACACACAGACACGGTGGAACCTGCAGCACAAGCACATTTTCCAAATCAACACACTTGTTATGCAGCAACACAACCTGTTAAGCCAGAAGTTGTGATTGCTTACTACTCGGGGTTTGAGATCCAGGAGGGAGAACAACAAAGAAATTAAGATTTACTGGGCAGATAGCGTCGGGGAATTTGAGCGCGTGGAATCCCGAGAAAGGCCTTTTCAGCATTTGCTATCCTACTCGCAGCAGGGGAAAGGCCGCTGGGATGTCTAAGGTGCATTCCTTATTGCCACAACAACAGCCCCTCCTGCTGGTGGGCAACAAAACAACACAAATGAGTTTCATATGTAAAATAGCTCTGACCACTGCATTTTTTTTAATGAAATCAGCATCTCTACATGTATTCCAGCCATTCCATTCCAGAGTCACATATACACCTCATTCTGCTTAAAGAGGAACCAGGAGTGGAATAAAGTCACCCAAGAACAATGGTAAAGACTTGTGGAGAGCATGCCAAGACACATGAAAGCTGTGATTAAAAATAAGGGTTATTGCACCAAATATATTTTCTAAAAAATATTCTCTAAAGTGTAATCATTAGTATTATGTTGTTTTAAAGTGAATTTGATCTTTTTTCTTTGCATTGTTTGGGGTCTGAAGGCTGTAAGTTATGAAGAGACAGAAGAAAGGAGCGAAAAAATCGTTTTTGTATGAGTAGCATTCATTATTATGTAACAAGCTTTGTTACAGATTTTTTTTTTAACCTCGGATGTCTATTTTATGGGGTTCACCTCTCAAAACCTCTTAAACTATAAAATATTAATCCATGTGTTTTTAATATTTCTTTGCCCCCACTTATAGAATCCCCTTACCTTGATTAAAAGCAGAGGATTATACAATGATCCTGAAATTAAAAACACATCTCAATTCAGCTTCAAAAACAGAAAGCACCAACACTAATTAAAAGTGTGAGGAGCCGTCATCCATGATCTCACCGTCGGAATAAAAAAACAAATCAAACACGCCCGTCGGGAAAAGCAGCTGTGGTTAAATGACATCACCGATCAATAGGCCACTCACACCTGAGTCCAACAAGCCATCGGAGAAAACCGGGAGAGAGAAAAAGTTGTTATCTCCTCACTCATGCTACAACAGCCAATAGAATGTGGCTTTCCCTGTTTTCACCGCTATTGATTTTGTCATCAAACAAGCCCGACTCAGCCATGAGCAAAGTTTCAATCTGTCAGCTGAAGCAGATGCCGCAGCTAATGCAGAGCGGAGGAAAAACAGGAAGATGCAGAAAACTCTGATGGACGGCGGTTTATTTAAAATATCACATACAGTACATACAGGAAAGAACAGTTAGAACTGTTGATTTCCTTAACTTCATTTTACGAATGCGATGAATGTGTAATGGTAATTTTTTAGGTTACCAGGTTAGAAAAGAACCCCTCTAAACTTGGGCTTACCTGTTCTGTTTTTAGAAAGATGTTTATTTTACCTTGATGAATTATTAGAAAGTGAGAAACCCAAGCAAGCTCCAATTGATGACTTATTCATGACTGCAGACATGAGCGCCCGGTTATGTTTAAAATGGAGGAAAGAAATTGGAACGATG
The DNA here is from genome assembly GCA_030544235.1 of Lepturacanthus savala. NCBI lineage: Eukaryota > Metazoa > Chordata > Actinopteri > Scombriformes > Trichiuridae > Lepturacanthus > Lepturacanthus savala. The sequence continues at coordinate 12,539,395 of CM060469.1, forward strand.
CATAATTGGCGCGGGCGGGTGGAATAGTAAACAAACCTCCTGCATTTCTACACCACCTACTACCTATGTAATCTCCAGGGTTAAACCAAGAAACCCTACAAAAATGAATATATCATTATTTCAAATAAGTTAAACATTCGCTGCATGAATTTCACAACACTATTAACGGATTAACAGAAATTCCAACACTTTTTCCTGAGTGTAAAAATGACCTTAGACCAGACCTCATCGTCCGTCATTTAATGTAATAACTTGAATTCAGCTTAATATCTCACAAAGCAGACCTCTAATTTAATGAAACCACATATTGTGAGAAATAATAGGGAACCCAGATCTGTTATACTGAGCAATATGTTAGTGGGTCTGGAAAGTTTCCAAAGTGACACAGTCCTCAGATGGAGGAGGTGGGACATTCAAAGAACGGCAGATATTTTGACTTGCCAAAGCAGGAAAAGCCTAATTAATAACTTTAATGACTTTAATTACAGTAATTATTGTAGGCGAGACGGATCCAGTCATAGATATAGGCCGAATGCGCCATGACGTCATAAATCTTCGGATAAACGTTCCACCACCTTTAGGTGGCGACTCTATTTGTCAGCTGTGCAGCACTTAATTACTTTACTGCAAGAACCAGAAAGAGACCAGGGAGGCTGGCATCACGTTCCACGCATCAGCAGCGTAGATGAGACATTTTCTTTTTTTTTGTTCATTCTAGACAGGCACATTTGTCTTCTGCTCATTACATTAAATCGAAAGAAAACCAGAATTGGTGTATCTGTTAAAAAAAGGATTATAAAGAGAACATAAGCCTCTTTCACCATAGGTTCCAATTACAGCAACTTTATTTGACATTCCAAATTAAGATTTTGTAAACAAAACCTATGATTAGCTTAGTCCATAAGAGGAAACAGCTACTCGTATTTATGTATGTGCAGAACTAAGTCAGGGGATAGGGCAGCACAATGTAATTAAACCTCATTTATTGATCTTTTATATGAATTTAATGACAACTTGACGCATTTGAGCATGAAGCCTGACTCATGTAGAACAGCATTGAGGGCTCATTTTAGAAAGCTGTTGACAGAAAACTTAACTGTATGTATAAATTTAGCTTTTTGGTATCCTAACTTTTACCAAAAAATAAAGGAAATGAAAGTAAGGAAGTTAGAGTGATCTACAATGAGGCTCGTAGCCTGTACCAAACAGCCTAACTGTTCTTTTGAAGAATTTAGTGATAAAAAAAAATACTGGAACTCGAGGACTGGAGTGTCTGTGTGGTCCTTAAATAAGCTTGCAACAGATCACTTGCTTGTTCTGAGTCCTTTCATGTCTTCAGTGCCCAAGGCGCGGCTCTCTTAAAGGAATAATCAGTGACATTTAACCGTCTTGTACGAAATGCACATAATACATCAGCTGGGGTTTTGCAAGACATCAGTGGCTGTTCTAGCTTTCAGCAAGCAGTCTGGTTCATTTTTTTCCATCTCTAACTGTTAACATGATATACTTTAACCTTGAAAAAAAAGGAGACTTTATTATAGTTTAGCCCTGCTGCCATGCTTTTTCATTAAAGAGGAAAAATAGCGGCGTGTATATATAGATTCCCCTCATTATCTTGCACTGATGTCGAGTAAGAGTTGTCTGCAGAACAGAAGGCGATCGTCTGGGCTGCACTGGATTCCAGCAGACAAGAGACGATAATGAAACAACCTCCTGCGTCAAAGATGTCACCTTTGTAGAAATAATGGAACGAGGCCTCATGAGGAACGCGGGCGGCGCAAGAACTTGCCGTGAGCCGAGGGAAACGCCTCTTGCGCCGAGTAGCAGAGAACGTCTCTGTTCGCTTTCACCGTGCTGTGGTCTCCCTGGCAACTGAAAAAAATGGTTCTGAACTCACATCCCTCAGAGGCAACCTTGAGAGGAAACATACTTTCACGGGAAAAATATTGGTGTCCGCACATGTGGAGTGAAGTGAGACTTCCTTCCAAAGAAGGTGAGGATCGGCACCTTTTTTTATTAATAGGTCACAGTTCATTACTTTAGCCAATCAACCTTCCTCATCAGCAAGAAACAAGGTCTATTTCCACGATTGAAGAACTCATCAAGAGATTCTAGTGATAGTGTTGTGAAAGTCATAGTTTTTTATTTCCATGTTTCGTTGTGATGCATGACGGTGCTTGATGTTTCTGACCTGCTTCTTCTTCATCTTTGAAAACTGTAACACACAGAGTTAGAGTAAGGAGAAGAATATCTGCCATGACCAACTATTACAGTCCGTTTACCCACAATCTAGTACATCCTTTAACCCAGACCAGGCTTTTCCTACTTAAAGGACTGGCCTGACCTGTTTGGAAAGAGCTGAAAAAAAACTACAGCCCCAATTAAAAGAACTACAAGCACTGTAGTGGGAGTACTTACATTTGGTTTTGTCCCCATCTAAACAGCTCATCAATGCTTTCTTCTAAATGTTCAACTTTCTATGCATAGGGTTTGCTGCTCCCTGTTCTGCTGTTATTGGAGACCTGTCTCAACTATGTTTCCCTGTGACAACTATTGAGACCATTACACTTTAACAACTGAGTAACATCAGTCCACTGATGGAGTCACAAGATTTGGTTGAAAAGCTCTAGAACATTTCCAGTAAGTGGACCTTCTACCAGGAATTTTCTTTTTTCAAACCCGCTATTCAAAGGGTCGACCTTTGATCTTGACATTTGACATTGAAATACTTTGGTTTCTTGAAACAGAATTGTACTAAATTCATTGGAATAATTGGTTTTATCTTCAATGGTTTTGTTTGCCTCAGTGACTCCAATGCCACAGAAGTGTAAACTACCAAATCAGACCTGGGCCACTTGCATATGTGGTCCCAGATCTGATGTGTATCTGATCTCTGGCTAAGCTACTGCAGGTTAGAACGGACAAATCAGAATGATCACAGGCAGGAAACCCATTTCGGCCGCTTGTATTCACAATCTCATCGAGAATTCGAGAGCTTCACCTTTTGACTCAGCTCCTTCTTCACCATGACAGACCACTGCACTGATCCGCCTGTCAATCTTTCCTTTACTCGTGAACAAGACCCCGAGGTACTTAAACTCCTCTACATGAGGCAGGATCCCCTTTCCAACCCGGAGGCTGCCATCCACCCTTTTCCAGCTGAGAACCAAGGCCTCAGATTTGGAGATGCCGTTTCTCATCCCAGCCTCTTCACGCTCGGCTGCGAACCGCTCCAGAGAGAGCTGAAGGTCTTGGTCCGATGAAGCCTGCAGGACCACATCATCGGCAAAAAGCAGCGACCAAATCCTGAGACCATCGAAACGCAACCCCTCAACTCCCTAGAAATTCTGTCCATAGAGGTTATGGACATAATTGGGGACAAAGGGCAGCCCTGGTAGAGTACACTCCGGAGTCTACTCGAGCTGATATTTTTGAATCTCTCTACTTGTTTATCCCGTTTGACGAATCTCTGGATAAGTGCCGTGTTGGTGTGGTTCAGAGGCCGAGTTGGATAAAAAAAAAAAAAAAAACAGTAGATTCGTGTATTTGGGGCTTCAGTGTCAGCATTTCGTCACCTTCTAATTCCCATTCTTAGTTTGAAGTTTCAATCTGATGCTAAATTAAGTAGAGATTGTTAACTATAACTATCTATAGCACATAAAATAGGTATGATACAAATTAGCAACAATAGGCATTAATGGGAACCAATGGTAAATTTTTTAGTGAAGCCACAAAATTGTTTACAATTATTTACGCTATTATTTACACTATAAGTATTTGAGGAGCATTGAAGAGCATTTGAAGACAGTCTGGCCTTTACATTTTTACAGCATTCCCGCTCACTTTCAACCACTGGCCATTGACCCAAAGCATCTGATCTCAGCTCCTGTGTTGGAATAGCCTTAACTGGACCTCAATGTTTCTTCTTTTGAAACTCACTTTCGACAATACAACATTGGTATCTCGACCGCAGCGGGAACGCAAACAGAATGAACCAAATTCGCGACAACAGGCGTTAAGGGGTTAAGGGCTGTAAAGTAAACACAGCCCCAACATCCTCATCTACCTCAACTGATCTATCAGTTCACCCTAAAACCTTCTAAAACCGCTTGTAAAGATCATATCCACTTGTTTTTCTCGTTGTGTTCAGTCCGATCTTGAGCCACATTCGGACGCATCAAGTTGTTTTTGCCTGTCTTCCTGAAAATTGTGACGCCACATGAGAGAGCATGCAAGCGGTAAGCAGGGATGAGGGAAAAAAAATAAAAATAAAGATAAAGGTGAGGAGAGAGGGCTGTTAGCAGTGGGACAACCACTTGACCTTTTGCCTTTTTTTCCCTCCACCTCATACTGCTCCTCCACACTTTAGCAGCACACACACAAACACACATGCAGACAGGTCCTCAGGGTGTGTTTAGCCCTGAGGTTGCCATCTGTACCTGCCTGTTTGGTATGCAGTGGGCTCTGCCCCCAATCCGAGCAAAGCCTTTTTCCCATTTAGCTGTTTGTAGCTCTAACTGCCTCCACTTATGTGCGTCTGTGTCTATATACATTCGCACATACACTTTTTGTGGATGTTTCGGCTTTTGTCTGTGCACGCATGTGCTCCTGTTTGATTTCGTGTGTGTGCCTGCCGGTGTTTGCAGCTCCGTGTGTGGACATTGTGCATTTTTGCCTGTTTGTGTGAGATCTTGAGAGTGTGGCGCTGACTTTCTTGTAGGATCAGCATCTAATCCCTCAGTGTTTGGAGACCAGATGTTGTGCACAAGAGTGTGCTTGTGGTAAAAGCTTTGCCGTGTCTTATGTGTGTGTAAATTTACCTGGATCTATTCTATCAGGGTAATGATTGAATAAAGGATCAGGGTGTTTTTAGTTTTCAAATTTGTTTTTTTAAGAAAATACAAATTCAACACATAAAAACAAGGGTAAATACAATTTACCCAAAAGACAATTAAATTAGATTAAAAAAAGTGAAAAGAAGGCTACAAATATAAGAAATGAGAGAATTGTTAAGAAAGAAGAAGAACATTATTTAAAAGCCAAATTAATTAAATCAGTTGTCAGCAGTCAAACTGTTCACAGAGGCTGCTTCTCTTAAATCTCTTAGGGTATTTCATAATTTTGGAGCTAGTTAAAAAGAAAAGGCTGCTCTGCCTATTTTCTTGTGCAAATAAATCGTGTCTATTTAAAAATACAGCAGTGGAAGATCTAAGAGCTCATGAAGGATTATAAAGCGACAGAGAGTTTGCAATATAGGCCGGTCCCAAACATTTAATGCTCTCGCTTCCTTTGTTTTGGAAAAAAAAAAAACTAGCAGCACAGTTCTGAATAACCTTTTCAATTGACCGTGGAGGAGCACTGCAATTATCTATATGAAATAAAAGCAAGAATAGAAGAGAAGGTATTTCAGAGTCTTTTTAGAATAAGAGCAGCTATACTTCTGCAATGTTTACGAGGCTGTTGTAAATGTAAAGTAAAATCCAATCCTGGATCTAGCACAATGCCCAGGCATGGTACTTCTGATTTAATGCAACAGAGCAGATTTCTTTTAGTTTAGGGGGCAAATAATAGCATTTCGGTTTTCTCTTCATTTAGCTGCAACAAGTTATTGTTCATCTCAGTAGTCGGGGAACATGGTGCGTTGCCATCATCAGGCTCGAGCGAGTTGGGTTTATTAAGTTTGGATGTTTGCGTTTGCATCGACGTATGTTTGTTTGTGACTGTGTGTGTGTGTGTGTGTGTGTGTGTGTGTGTTTTTGGAGTCATGCTGCGAGGAGCGCCCCTCCAAGAATGAAATGAACTGAGAGAATGGATCAGCAGTATTTTTTAATTAGTCGAAGATTCTGAGCATTGAACGCTTGCTTGGGAACGGCTTGATGAGAATGTTCATATTTGCCTCAGATACCGCGTTCTGTCAATGATATTTAAAACTTAATTAACAGATGATCAATAGTGTTTACACTGTAAAGCGACTGGGGCTGATTCTAATTAGAATATCCATACATTATTAATGACATTAGCGGGCTCTGAAATTGAAAGGAGACAACTGCCGCGTTCAATTAAGTCAGCGGCTCGCGGGGAAAAAAAAAACGTGGTGGCAAAAGACGGAAAGGAAAGAGAAGAGGCACAGATGAAAGGAGAAGACGGATGGGATGCGATGACGATCAAAGTCTCGCGGAGTCAGAGATGGTTGTTCTGGGCGGCTGTAAGTCATCTTGAGGTTGAGTGACATATAATAAGTGAAGGATATGACTGAAATTAATTAGAATAACTTCCCTTTATGAATCCCAGCGTAATAATGACATGTTATATTGCAGGGGAATAAAGACCCCCGGCCCAGTCGCCTGTGAAGCTCGTGGAGGTAGGTATATATACGAGTCATTACGGTGTAAGATATGCATCTCAGCCGCTCTATAATAAAAACAGACTCACGGCATTAAAATACGATCATATGCCACCAGATGCATACCTTCAGGGATAATTATGTCCCACAAATCGGTTGTTGTCTTCAAAACCGTGGCCATCATTTCTATAAGTTATGATGATGGCGCGCTGCAGGATCAGTGTGACGCCGTATGACGAGGAAACGCGTCAGATGGCGATGGAGCTGAATAATTAAGGATTAAAGAAAGAAGTTTTAATTTGGGACAGAAAGATAGCAGTGCTCATCAGCTTTGGCTGGTTACTTTTACGTTTTAATACACGTCAGGAAGGAAAATTCCAAGACACTTCGACGAATAAAACGCTTTAATGTATAAGGCTCGTTCTTAATGCAACATAAAACAATTGCTTCTCTATTGGTATTCCTGCCTTCGTCCTCCTGTTTTACAAAAAATAATAGCAGACTAGCGTAAGCTAATAAGTAAATGTGAAAACTCATGTCATAAGGCTCAACATACTTTCTTTGCAAATTTGCCCCTGTTTGCACAGCAGTCCCCCCCCCCCCCTTTTTTTTAATTCATTTTTTTATTATTTTTCAGGCATCGCCAGCGGGGCTGTCTGTGATAAAGCACGCATGCTAATTGGCTGAGGCAGTTGTCGTCCCAGAGCTATCATACAACATGTTGGTCTCAGGACAACAACCTCAGGACGTGCCTGCTGTCATAGTGACGGTTTTTAGATTAAAAAGCTCTGGAAACACCTGTATACTCCTAACAGCACCTGTTGTCTGAACAACCACAGCATGCATAATGTTTCCACCGTAATGGTTGGGTGGCTAGAGGCTGTTCTCTGACAAGTTAATGTGTCAGTGATGCCTCAGTGGTGACTTTTTTCCGCTGACTCAAAGGGGCCAAAAAGCATCTTAGGGTTTAAGGTTTTAATAGGGGTTTAGTCAAAGGTCCCCCCCCCCCCCAAACACACACACATGCACACAAAACAACCTGTTCATGCTAGAGCTCAAGAGAACCTAGAGAGGAGATGTGAAACTATATTGCACATCATATTGATACTTAAAACCATTAAACATATCTTGTTAGGGATTCCAAAACTTCTGATAAAGCCCATTAGCTTTATCTAGAATTAGCTAATATTGCAGGTCTGTGATGGCCACAATCTTCACTCACCCTACATTATTTGTTACTAGCTTGTATTTCTCACCTTGCTACAAGATAAAGAGTGCATTACTGTACCATCTGCATTGGCATTTTATTTTAACACTGGACATGGATCAGCGAGTTGCAGAACTTTCTTAATATTACGTCATTCCTAGGGATGGTGGATGGTAAAACTACACACGATTCTTGAATTAATATTCTCAGAAATTAACTTGGGGAGTACACACATATTATTACTGATAGGGATGATGTCCAAAAGTTTGATGATAAAACCTAGGATGTAACAAACAAGAATTTTCTGGCAGCTCCTCCAGTCATTTTATCACTCAGGAGCTAAATTTCTGCAGCTAAATCAGCATCAGTGCAAAAAGAGAGTGTGAAATCCGAGCTTAAATACAGATCATCTTAAGTTCATCTTTGTTCAGCTGCTGCCACTTGTGTCGAGGGAGTAAGAAAGAAACTTCGGAAGGATGAAATGTAAGAAACTCGGAGTTAGCTAATTACAAAAGGAGCTTAAACACTCATAATTAGTCTTTTCTATTGTTGTATCGGGTTATCTCAATGTCATGTCAATGTAATTTTAGAGGAAATTGTAGGAGAAGTGGAGTTAGGATTGAAAAGTAGCACTTAGAAGCACAGCTGGGAATCCACTCAGATCATTCAGAAGCATTTAATGGTTTCAACAGTCATTATAGCGCAGACGTAATACGGATGGCTGTTATAATTTTAAATGAGAAACCAGCGAGTAGGTTTGTCAGACGGTTTATTAAAGTTAGATCAACTCGAGTCCCATAGTACAGTTTAGCGAGTCTATCAGAAGAAACTTAACCACAGTATTCAAATGAAATTCAACGTCTTTAGTTGTTCTCCGTTTTCTTATCTATTAATCTGAGCATTATAATCTTGATTAGTTGTTTTCTTATCTGGTCTTAAAATAACAGATAAATTACAGAAAATGCCCTTTCCCAGAACCCACAGTGACTTCTTGCAATTGCTTGTTTTGTTTGATCAACAATCTAAAACCCCCCAATTATTCCATATACAGCGATATAAAACCAAAAAGCAACAAATCCTCATATTAGAAGCTGAAACTACTGAAATTTTTTACTGGCAAAAGACATCATTTATTTGTGTTAACCTAATAAACAGCTCATTTCAGTCCTACACCTTATAGCTGGCGTTTCACAATGAAATATATTGTTGACTTTAGTTCTGCTGTTGTAAACGTTATAAAATTAATTTGCGTTTTCGCCACAGATCAGACATCTTCATCTCAATTGTACGTTCAGATGAAACCGAGGATAAACAAATAATCTTAAATCGAATCTAAGATATAATGACGTTATTTCTTTTACTTTTTTTTTTTTTATCCTTGAAAACCCGAGTCGATTTTCTCGTCTCAGACATTACGTGACATTACCCTCCTGTGAGAGCGAATATCATTTTAAATTGCTCTGACCATTGAAAGCAGCCGGCACCCGTGGACTGATTGCGGCATTCCCGTGAAAAGCCTCTCCAATAATGCTTTTTTAATTGGTCCTGCAGAGATTAACGCAGTCCTATTGAAGCGGATCATGCGACCCTGAGCCTTCAGACGCAGGATGAATTGCTGACACTGTACAGTGAGAGTTGTAAGCACAGATACGATTCTCGGCGTCATTCATCAGAGGGTAATAGATGTGCCCAGTAGGCCAGAAAACAACAGAAAGAGAGGAGCAGCGAGGAGGACGGCGGCAGGAGGGATACACTCATTTCATCTGCGATGAAAGACAAGAGACACAATATCAAGACATTTGGGAGGCCATCTTTCACCGTCTCTTTAGTTGGAGCTTGTGTGTGTGTGCGTGTGTGTGTGTGTGTGCGTCTGTGATTGAGAAAAGGGTAATTCAATTCTCTAAGGCGGGACTACCAGGCAATCTAGTGCACTGACCTTCCAGTTTCACTTAAACTTTGAGTCTTGAAACACTAGCTCTCTTTCTGTTTGCCTTTTTCTGCAGCAAAAAAATGTTCGTACATGAACACACACACGCGTGCACGCACGCACGCACACACACAGTCCCGTCTCTTCCTCTCAGTAATTAAGCCTTCATCATTGATTCCGGGGGCGTTTTGGCCATGTAACTTAATACTTTTTACATTTCTTGCATTATAACAGAAACGCGTGTGTGTCTGTCTTATTTCTTTTGTACCAGTGTGCATTTGTATGTGTGTGTGTGTGTGATGGGTCGTGTTTCCTTGGATACACTGATGGGCTCTCAGACTGCTTGTAGCGGTCCATTAGAGATCAATGGGATCCCTGCTCCTAATTCCTACTATCAGGGCGCCTCTGATCCTTATCTGCTGTGTGGAAAATGCAGTCAAAGCCATTTCATCCTGGCAAACATGCACCATCCAGCCGTCAGGTGCATGTGTGTCTAGTGAATGAGGACGAGATGAATGTCTATTGAAGTCTTAAGCAGAGATCATCAATGCTGTGAATGGGCCCTGAGGTGATGATGGTTAGACTGTGAAAGCCAAAGCTCCTGAGCTCCTGATGTACAGCTCACACAAGCAGCTGAAGGAACCGGCAGAAATTCAGCCCAGAAGGATGAGGAGCTGCTGTGTCCTTTGGTATTTTTTTGTTTAAATCAGCTTATATTGACTGATTGGGCGGTTCTGCCAAATGAGTCGACATTTTAACGCAATAGGGCAGGTGAAATTGTTTTTGATAATGACAGACCATTTAATCTATGGCATTAAAGGTATAAAAGAATCTTATCTTATTATTTCATCCGCCAGACACAGTAAAACAAATTACCCATCAATAGCGGCACTGGGCATACTCTTCCATGGAAAACCCATACACCATACATGACATGGACTCAGGCTATTAACTGCATTGTCTGTTGCACTGTAAGAAAGCTGAATCAGATCCCTGGAACAAAAACCTGCATATTTAAGATTAAATCATTATTAGTATTAAATTATCATTATTCAAGACTAATAACAAATTTACAGTACAACATTTTATGCAACTTTTTGTATTATTTGGCCTGTGTCCCCTGAGTATAGTTAGTGAAAAGATGAAAGATGACATCTCCAATTATTATCAGCAAGAGGAGTTAGCACATTTCAACAACAAGGTAATTATGACTAATTTAATAGGTTTGACATGCAGTGACTGATAACTGATGACCAACAAAAACAAACATATCCTAATTTCAGTACACACACACACACACACACACACACACACACACACACACACACACACACTTGGGGTCACCCAGACAATTTAGTGTTTTCCATGATAAGTCACTTTTATTTACCATCATGAATTGTAAAATAAATACAAAATTGTATTACATCAGCCTTCTGACGCAATGAGCAAACACATTGTACCATTAGAACACTGGACTGATAGTTGCTGGAAAAGGGGACTCTATCACCTATGTAGATATTGCACCAAAAACCAGACATTTGCAGCTAGAATAGTCATTTAGCACATTAGCAGGATATTTTTAAATGACGGTAGTGTCTGGTGACTTTTGAAAGGTGCAATATGCAATTTTCTGCCTGTAGGAGATGGGAGCCAATGACATCGCAGAGTTGCTTGGGTTCATGGGAGTTGCTACTAGCATTAATGTCTAGCTTGTGTCACTAATAACTTAACGTCCAGACGTTCAGGAGATTTGGATTATCTGCCTATGTCCTCTGCAAAGCAAATGGACCCGACAATTAAAGCTCTGGATAAATCAGTTCATACAAAAAATGAACATGAATGAAAATCAAAATAATAGAAATGGTCATTTTCAGTTAAAACCGTGTTTAAGTTGTTTAGACGGTGCAAAAACTGAAATGTGCTGAAATGCACATCTAATTTCTAGTTTCAACAAGCGGCAAGAGTCGGTTTCACACCCGGCTGAACGTTGCGCCGGAGGGAGTGTTAAGGCGCGGTCAAAGAAAGGAAAGAAAGCAAAGTGGTGATACATTGAAAGCGGGGAGACGCTCTGCGTTAAGACGGGCCGAGAGGTGGTCTAAGGTGCCGCGCATCTCGCTGAGCAGAGCGATCAGTAAGAAGCGCTTGACAGACGGCTGACAGGCGGGTGCACAATGAGCCATTCACTCTGCTCCTAAACAGAAAACATGGCCAAGAAACTAAAAGCATTGTGAAGGGAGAGCAAGATTATAGAGCACTCCACAGTTTAAGCCTGGAGTTGCTGAGTGTTTAATGTGCACCTGAGTAGTGATCAGAGCGGTCTAAAAGCATATTTCAGAAGCTAAAAGTTGAATTCTGTTTCCTCTGGAGAGTTACCAGGCTACTAGTAGTAGAAGACCATAAGATATAATAAGTTATAACGTTATTACCATCACGCGTAACGAAGTAAAGTAACGCGTTACACTCAAAATACCAATAACTACACTACTTACTACTAAACTTAGGAACGTGCTTTCCGGGGGGGGGGTAAGGGTAATAATTATAACAATAGTTTGATATGATATGATATTTGTCCATGTATCCATGCGGTAACTTTTAACATTTGCTTAAAATAATGGAAAGTAAAGTAACTAGTAGTGAGGTTACTTTTCAAATACAGTAACTAGTAAAGTAACGTAGTTACAAATTTCACAAGTAACTAGTAACTTGTAACTAGTTACTTTTTTTTAGTAACTACCCCCACACTGGAAATCACCCTTTTGCCAATTGTATACAGTTGCACTCAATGAGCTTATGTGTCTTCTTGAAATCAATTTCTTCATATTTTGACCAAACAATATTCAGCTGCAATATGTCTGGTTTAAATTGGCTTTTCTATATAATCTGTAAAGTGTGGGAGATTTTTGTTTAGTTAGAGGGGAAAAAAACCCGCAGCTGTTGTGTATTTGACACATGAAGTGTGGCGGGGGGGGGGAAGCTTTCCATTTCAGAGAACTGTAAATCGTCCGCTTTATCATAAACATTTAAGCCAGCAGTTTTACTTGTGCTTGCTCTAGTGGGCCATAAATATTCCATGGGCACCTTTCAATTTTAAAACATCTGATCCAACTCAAATCTCAGATCAAAGTCCGTTCAACATTTCATTACCTTACCCGGAGCAGAGCACCAGCTCTCTTGAAATGGATGATGAAATAATATCTTGTGCTGTACACATATCACCAAATACCATTTTACTTTTCATACCGTTTTTTTGTGTGCGTGTAAAATATCGCAGACCTCACTATGTCTCCCTCTTGCACTCATATATGGACTATGTGTATATTTGAGAAACATGGAATTGTCTTAGCCGATCATAACTGATTTCAGAAAGCGGGGGTGTGGGTTGTTTTTATGGTCTCTGGGAAAAAAAATAGGAGACCGCTGCATTTTTTTTTCTGAAATCAGCATCTCTACATGTATTCCAGCCATTCCAACACATGCGCACTTCATTCTGCTAAAAGACGTACTGATTAAGTGGAAACTTGAACCAACAACAAAGTGAAAGATTTGCCAAGATGCATGAAAGCTGTGAATAAAAATACGGGTTATTACACCAAATATTGATTTCTGAGTGTAAACAGTAGTATTATTTTGTGTCAAAATGAATTTGATCTAATTGCCTTGCATTGTTTGAGGTCTGAAAACATTGGATCGTTTTTGTTATTTTGCATTTTTTCTGCGAATAAATGCTCTAAGCAAGAATATTTTTTATTTTGATTTGGGGAAAATGTCAGTAGTTTATAGACTCAAATAAAAATGTTCTGCAAAACTGATCATTTCGCAGTGGCCTCTTTATTCTGCATTCTTCTTTATTTCTGCATTCAGGGAACTGACATGGCAGAAAATATCATACAGCCCCTCGCAGGAAATGTAATTTTGTTATTACGAATAAAAAAAATTCAAAAAATTGCGTATGGTGTCGCATTTGTAAAATAAATCACAAATGTTCCAAATAAATGCTGCGTTTTTCAGACAGCGAAGAGGCACATGAAATGAAATATTCCTAAAAGTTTATTTTAGTGGCGTCATTGACTTTTATTTGATGCTAATATTTATTTAATAAAGGATTATGAGTGGATCTCAAGTATTATCTTCTTTATCTAACTCGGAGCCCGGTTCTCATGTTCAGAAAGTAAATTTAGCGCTGAAATATATAGTTGTTTCTGTGATATGCCGTGTGAAATAACCGCGCGTGTGTGTGTGCGATCGTTTGTACCGTTTTCCTTATCAGTTGAGATTTCCATTGTGTGTCTGCTGTTGTGCTCGTGCGCTCTGGGTGTAATCTGAAGAGGTAGGTTACTGTTAGGGTAAAGCGATACAGCTGTAAACAGCATTGTTATACGGGAAGCAGAGGGATAACGGAGTGGTCTAGATTTCACAGACGATCTCCAGCTGCTGTAATCGCGGTGAAATGAAACCTTTACTGGTCAGAAACAATGAGGGACATCCTTCCTCTATCTCTCGTCCCCTTTTGTTCTCACCTTGCTCTTTCCTTTCAACTACCGTCTCATAACCTTTCTTCATCCTCCTCTCTTTTTCTAATCTTTTTCCTCAGTTCCTTTCCTATTTCCTTTTTTTCCCCCCCTTATAATGTAATTTTTCTCCCCTGCAACCTCCTGTCTCTTTCCCTTTTTTTTCTTCCTCTTCTTGGTTATTTTCAGAGACCAGCAAGAAAACAGAGGATGAAAGGCAGGAAATATACCTCTGCCTCTATTTTTTTTTTTACCTCTTTAATCTCTTTGACTTTATCTTGTGTAATTATGTGCTGCCCTTTTTTAGGGATGGATATCGTATCACATTACGAAAAGTGACAGAAAGCTTCGCAAGGTTGGTTGAAAGCTTTGAATCTAATAAAAAAAAAAAATTGATTATGCAAAATTAAAACTAAGTTTTGAAGGATCGCGATAAAGATCAATCAGCTAGTTTACCAAATAACTGGTTAGCTTTAGCTTCGTTAGCTTCGAATACCACGACTGTCACACCCGACTAATCCAATAAATGACAGGTGACTGAACTCGACTTCACCAGAGATCAAACGATATGTTAAGAGCAAATGCTAGTGCCTCCAGAATCATCTAAAATGAGTACAAATCTACACTGAAATCACATTTGAAACTCAAATTTCCACATCTCAAAACTTATTTCCCCCAAATGCATGAGCACCAGTTGTCAGATCACCATTTACAAGGTTTCAAATCTGGAAAACAATCACCTTAAGAACAGACTGTAGAAGGTGGAAAATTCAAATTTGGAATGATGTCTGCAGAGATTTGAAGTTTTTATTCAGCCTATCAATAGGCCTACATTATGCAAACCTCCAAAACCTTCAATCTTGCAAAACCTTTTTTTTTTATTAGATTTCAAGCTTTCAAAACACTGAGTGTCGACATTTTCAGTTTCTAAATCTGATATTCATCCCCTGCCTTCCTTTCAGTGGCTCAAAAGCCTTTTTTTTTCTTTAGTTGACAGTTTCAACCCCTCTGAAAATGTCAAACACATATTTGCCAAAAAATTACAGCTTTGTCGGAGGAGCGGAAGTGAAGAAAAGCTGCTAATGAAGAAAAAAAAAAAAAAAAACAATCCTCGAGATTGTTTCGCTCGAATAAATTCCCCCGATATAAGCCTCTCAGACAATTAACCAATTTAGCTAATAAATGAATTTTCACAATAAGTCTTGCCGTTTTCTTTGCAGGGTTTTTTTTGGTTGTTTTTCCCGCCCGTGTGTGCTTGGGGGAGCCCCGAGAGGTCTTGGAAGTTTGAGATTAATTACTTTTCTTTTCGGTCGAGCGAATTAAAGACAGCTCAGAAGAAGCCCTCATCACGTAATCAACTAATCAGCTTCAACGTCCCTGCCGCCACACACCCTCCCCTCTCTCTCCGGCCCGCCCTTATCATTAGATGGCATTCTACCCTCATTTGGGCTCGCCGAAGATCGGCCTGTCACGCAGACTAAAAAACAGAAAAAAAACACTGTTCATTCTCCCGCTTGAAAAATAGATTTATTGATATGGATTTCCTTTGATGGAGAGCCAGCGCGGCCTGGTACAGAAAAAAAAAAAGGCCCCATTCTCCACTTGGATGTTTGCGGGCGTTGTTTGGAGGCATGGGTGGTAAAAAAGCTCAGAGGTCCGCTGGTCGAGTGGCTGCGTGGTGTTGTTTACCCCCAGGGCAGCGGAGGGAGGGGCGGGCATGAAGGGAACTGGGAACCCCCCCACCCCCCCACCCCCCCACCCCACCCCACGCCACCATCCCTCCCCTGAAACAAGCCATTGAGTCTGGTTCTTGTAAAAAAAAAAAAAGAAAGAAAGGCGTTTTTCATTCCATTCCTATAAGTGTGGGAAAGAGTTATGCCATGGGAAAAAAGATATGCGATGGGAAAAAAAAAATGCCTTTGCTGCTGAGAAACAAGGGAGCGTATAAAAGAGATTTAATTAAAATCGACTCTTGATGGGATTATTTTTTGAATTGGGAGATTTTGTTTAATTCACTGACTCGGTTTTTTTCCTCCCCCCCCTTTTGCGTAATACAGCCTGACCTTGAGTTGCCTCGACTGGATCGAACGTCCTCATCTGATAGTAGAGATCGAGCAGTCAGCACCATCCCTTCCTCCCTCTTTCATCCCCTCTCTCCCTCTATCCATCTCTCTTTTCCTCCCCCCCATCCACCTCTCCATCTGTCCGCCCCTGTCCTCTCTCTCTCCCTCTCTTCCTGCCTCCTTCCGTCATCTGTTTTTCCCTCTGTCCGTCTCTCCGTCCGTGTCCCACTCAGCTCTGAACAAGACTGATGAAAAGAACAACCCATTCTTTATTGGCTTGCCCTGATTCTCATCTCATCTCTAATCTACAGGACCCGGCAATTCCTCCATTCAGCTCCCTTCAACTTCTTCTTTGTGTTTTTGTGCATGTGTGTGTGTGTGTGTGTGTGTGTGCAGCTTCAGATTGATAAACCTCTCTCATCCTGTTCCTCTGCCCACAATGGCCCTCATAGACTCTAATAGTGCTTTCTTTCTCTTTCCATCTCTCTCTATGGCGTCTGTTCACATCACTATTTTCTAGAGTAGCCAATTTTCTTTCTGACAAGAGAAGCCGAGAATGTTCCTGTGAAGCAGGGCCGTGCAGACACCTTTAGGAGGGCAGACGCTCGGTATTAAAAAGGGGCGCATGGAACAGGAACACCATACACCAACATAATATACAGTATAACGACCCATAGTCCAATAGAACATGGAATGTTACAAGAAAACTGCCTCATACTGATGAAATCAGTGGGTCACATAAAAACTAGGAATGCTGTGATACTGGTATTGGGTATAAGTCTGATACCAGGCATGAGTACTACTTATATACCATTTTATGGCCGTGTGCAATAAGTTTACCTGCTTTGCTGCAATCACCGGCAGGAGGAGTCATGTCTGCAGTGGAACTACTTTAAGGTAAATGAGAGCAACCACACAAGCAACTTAATTAAACATTTGAAATCCCACCATGATGCAGAATACAGGGAGTTTACTTGCGTAACTGATAAAAGAGAGAGAACCCACATGTGGTCAAAATCACAGATACTGTTGCAGATCATATTGTTGACCAGACACTGTTTGTGCTCCATAATTTTGGATTCCAGTGTCTTCTCAGCAGACTGAGCCAAGGTAAGAGATTCCCAGCTGTAGCCATATCACAAATATGGTGCTACTGACGCTGAGTGTGTGTGTGTGTGTGTGTGTGTGTGTGTGTGTGTGGTCTTTCCATCTGTATCATGCAGTGCTACGTTTACAAAAGCTCTAATGTTGAATGTCCACTTTTCTGACTTTTAAGTGGTGCCATCACGAAAATAGAATCTATTCAAGTGTGCTGTCATCACATTCATATGTAGTTTAATGGACAATGTGCAACTCCGGCACTGTCTCGTTTAAGGTCAAAACCGTTGAAAAACCCCAAATGTTATCCTGCCACGAAAAGTGATTCATAACGCTGAACTATGCAAATCAACCAGCCTGGTTGCTGTGGCAACGTGTAAACAAGCCTCCCGGAGGCCAGACTGTGCTTGTCTTCAGCATTAACTGTTTGCAATAACAAATAAATAAAATGCGAATTAATGCACATTTCAAATTGTAATTTTTTTTTTGTTTTATTGCGATTATTGGAATTACTGTTTATTTGTAAGTTAAGTTATAAGTTAAGTTAAGATCTGCAGCACTGTAACTCTAGTGAATCTATTGATGTATGACTCCCTGTGTGGTTCCATTAAAGGAGCCTTAGGATAGACATACCGACTAACTTTAAACTAATCAGAATTACATTCTATACATTGCTAATGTGGTGAATGACTATTCTAGCTACAAATGTCTGTTTTAGTGCAATATCTACATAGGTGTATAGATGCCCATTTCCAGCAACTATCACTCCAATGTTCTAATAGTATAATGTGTTTGCTAATTGCATCAGACGGCTAATGGATGATTAGAAAACCTTTGTGCAATCATGTGCAATCATGAAAAAGTTTAGATGTTTAGAGAAGCTAGAAAACTGACCTTCTTTTGATGAAAGCAAAGTTTGAAGGAAAAAAATTATTATTTCAAAAACAAATCATTATTTCTAACCTTGTCAATGTCTTGGCTATATTTTCTATTCATTTTACAACTCATGGTGTTAAATAAAAGCCTGACTTCTCATGGAAAACACAAAATTGTCTGGGTGAACGGTAGTGTATATACATTCTGAGGTACAGAGCTATGACTTCACATTTAAAATAGTATGTACTTCAGTATGTCCATCATGCAGAATTGAGATAATATTGATGATCTCTCTCTCAAACTGAATCGTAGGTAACTGCTCTTGTAATTGTCTTGGAAAATGTTGCATCTGATCCAACAGGCTTCATAAGTTCATACACACGGGTTTTAATTGACGGCAGCATAAAAAGACTGTGATCTCAAGAGAAATATGAGTGTAATGCTCCTTTAATGGAACCACACAGGAAGTCATATACTGAAAGATTCACTACAGTCACTACAGCGGATCTTATTGTTATTATTATTATTATGATATGAGGTCTTATTGTAAAGCCCCTCTTCTCCAGCACATATCTGTTGGACCACCAGGGTCCCCTTCTGGTTTTCTGAAACGTGTGTTTGAATGTATATTTTGAGTGGGGTCTTTAAGAGTCAGGTCGCTGCTTTGGTTTTGGGCACTGGTGAAATCAGGGAGCAAACAATGACAGTGATGGTTGGTTTCTTTTGTGTTTGACTCCAGAGAAGACAATTATGGGATACAGTAAAAAAGAAAAAAAAAAAACACACACCTTTGGGTTTGCTCCAGAGTTTTCGCTGATGAGCTTGAGGGAAGTATCTTCGCATCTGTAGCATTTTGTCCATTGTCATGTTCTTATTGTAGTCACACAATTTAAATTCCCTCTGAATGCACAATCAGTGGCTCTGGCTAATGAACACAGCTGCCTTCTCTGACCTTGGCAGAGATGAGTGAGTCCCTATTGCCCACCCATGCGCGATTACACACACAAACACAGGAACACACACACTCGCACACTCGCACATACACAAGCATCTGCACAAACACATTCGGCTGCCTCCCTGTCAACCTGGCAAGGTAAATGAGACTCCGCTCAATAGTCCAGGCCTCTAGTGGTACAAATTATCATTGTATTCATGAGCTGGCAGACCCGTTGCAGCCAAATATCAGCTCACCGGGTGTTGCTGGCAGTTACAAGTACAAATTGTGTGTGTGTGTGTGTGTTTTTTTAAAGCCAATCAATGTATTGACCAACCCATAATGAGAAAGCACGTGCCTGTCTTCGTTAAACGCGCGCTCACACACAAGCCGTCGGTGTCCAGAGGTCAACGGGAATTATTTATGTCATACTGTTGTGTAAGCTTATATTTGTTGAGCATTGTTAAGCCGCTGCAGAAGCTGTCATTTACAGAACAGCCTATTCCCCGCTAACTACCACCCCGAAGCGTACACCTATCCGTCTGCGGCGCGGGTCAGGCCTATTTGTTTGTTTAAAGAATATCCATTTCAGCAGGCAAACAGAGCATGTGTACATTAGCTATTTATAACCCAACGTGAGCATAGTCGTGCCCGCCGGACACAAATGGCCCATGCTTATAGAAAGCTCCAGCTATGGATTTACATTAGATGCAGAATCCAAACACCCTGCGAGCTCCTACTGCGAGTGTGTGTTTTGTGCCGGAGGGAAAGTGAGCCGCGTTCTCAGCTGCCCAACAGTGTTTCCCTTCGTGCCCAGAGTGATTTTTCTTTCATTATTGAAATATGATAAAGAACGTTACTATATTAATACCTTTTAATTTCAGTATTATATGTTACTAATGCTTGTTTTCACCTACTCAGGACCCCTTTCCCTCCCTATTACACTAGAATTCTCATATTGTATATTGCAAGTACTTTATAGAAATTATCCTCTGTTTTGGGGCGGTAAAAAATAAAGAGGACATTTAAAAAAAAAAGGAAAAATATACAATCATTTAACACAAATTTACATGTTCAAAAAGGAGTAGAAAGATTAGAATTATTAAATCCTACCCCTTTCACTCATATGAATATGCAAATAATAGTAATGTCATTTTCATCCATAATTATAACCTAGAACAATCATAATATTAATGTAATATTTATATTGATATTATTCATGCTATAATAACAGGATACTATAATCACAATTCCACAGTAACATTGATGTCAGCTAGAATAAAACAGTTAATTAATATAATTTTGCATATTTTTGCAGATCATCTGACATTATAAACTGGGGAATATATTGTGTTTATACAAGCGAATCATGTTTGGACATTGATTTAGTTCCAGGTTAAAACTATTCCCTGCATCTGATAGAGATATTATGACAATGTACAGTACCAACACTTAAAATATACTAGGACGCCATCAACAAAAGCTTTATCTTTAATGACTGGTTGGCTGCCAAACACCCACATTTTTCATTTTAGTCTGCTCATCAGGAGGACTCTTGTCATTTTAAATGAGTGGTAGTGAGTGTTGTTTATGCATCACAGTATTCAAGCCTGACTTCAAACAATAATCGGGTTCTGCTTGTTGTAATCTTTAGTCCTGTTCATAATGGTCATTAGGGAATCCCTTCCAAAGTGAGTGGGATTTTTGGTTATCTGTTAATGGTCACACCAAAATGTCTCAGTGTTTTAACATGTAATATTCAGTTTCAACAGAAAACTTAGGTCACTAATGGATCCGCTGCTGTTTGTCGTGACTACTTTGGGGAGAGATAAGTGAAGGGTCGCTCCATCACTGGAACTCCCCGAAAATTATTAAAATTAAGTTTGTTTTTAGTTCTACTTTTATAGACATGTACCCAATGATTGATCTAAATTGACTAGGTTAAATAAGAGAGAGCTATCCAACAGGTGCACGTTTATTAGGTCATTTTCCGCTTGGCTTCTTTCTTTTCTTCTCCATTTCTTAGTCCATTCTTCAAAATTATTGCATTCTCTCGATAGATTGAAATAAATGTTAAAATCAGCACTCGGTGTGTTCCTCCCTGTTCTGCTCGTTAGTTTATCAAGCTGACGTCTCAGAGGTGCTTGCAGCAGTTGATAACAACTGAGTTTGACAGCTGTGCTCCAGCGGATGGATTCATAACAGGTGATTAAACTTGAGCCAACTATGTATGCATTAAAATGTTCTGAGGCAAATCTACTGGCCAATCGCAGAGGAGTATTCATCCTGACTGTAGCATAATTCAAGATAACACCCAGCCCTCCTATAGCAAGGTTGATTTCACCGCTCTTGTCCACTTTTTTCTCTACTTTCTTCTTTACCTATTGCTTGCACACACAACACTTTTATTTTTCCTCATAACGCCATCTTCTCCCTGTGGCCTTATTCCTTCCCCTTTCAGGCGACACCGTTTCGTCATCTTCTCTCAAGGTTTCCTATGTGCCACGCCGGCCACGAAGTTGACACAAACACCCTCATCTCCACCGCTCTCGCTTCATTTGCAACCAGAATTCCTTTTCCTATACTTTCGCTTCCACTATCGATCCCTCCTCCACCTCCTCCCACACCTTCTGTTGTCAGACAGTGCACCAGGAGCCGGGGGCAGATGCCCTGGGCTCTCTCCCTGGAAAGGCCTTCTTAGCCTGATATATACAGTTTGGCGTACCCTGGCTGAGATATATGATTTGACGTGATGCCATACCGGCCTGTGAGGATCCAAATTACACACGCAGCCAACACGGAGTGCCGTTAGCTGACAGATGGTTGATGCGTGAATCTGTATTAAATTCGTGAAAGCTCGAGGCTTAAGGCTCTTCATGCTCGCACATGATAAACAGTAAGTGTGTGCACAGCGTCTTTGCAAGTGTGCGTAAATGCGCGTCAGCTTCTGTTGGTTTGCTGCATTGTCTGTTCGGTATTTGTAACTCGGGGGGCTCCGCATATACGTGCATTCAAGACTTCACGCGCGCCTTCGCCTGCGCATGTGTTAGTGTCTTTGGATGTTGGCTGGGCACAGATTCAGCAGAATGCCACTGGAATGAGAATAAGTGTGGCCTCGCCATGGCAACAAGAGGAATGCCAGAGCAGACGGGAGCAGCAGAATTAAAGCCCAGCGCTCGTCACAGCAGGGGAAGAAGAACCAAGGACCTGATTAAACGCTACCGTCTCCCCTCCTCCGAGTCCTCAGCCTCGCCGCTTTCAATCATCGCTGTAAGTCCGCTGTGAGATGCTGCGATGTGAAACCAGCTAGCATGCCTGCAGATTGGTGTAGGCACAAACACGCAATCAAGAGTTTATGAGGCAAACACACAGAATTACCCCAAAAAAAAAAAAAACTGAATTAAAACAGCTGTGGCCTACGCTTGTTGCTAAAAGTGAGAGTTTGTAGACTAGATGTGAGAACTTGTAGAAGAGAAATCCCAACTTGTATGTTTAAATTTTAATTTTCACACATGAGCTGAATTTAAAGTCACAGAAGGGAAAAAAAGGTTTGATCAGAACCCAGTATATAGCTGAAGCATGTATTTTCAGTATGGGAAATGTCATAACTATCTCTGCCACATGTAGCTCTCCTTATGTCACCATATTGAAAACAAGCCTAGCAGTCCTCCTGTAGTAAGTCGGCCCATGGAAACCAACGCTTCAGCCGGTGTGAGGGCAAACACTGCTCGTTACTTGACACACATGCGCAGTTGTTGCATCAAAAAGTCAGTCAATCAACTACCAAACGGCTACATACCAAACATATATATTCCTGTTTCTTATTTATGTTGGGGGTACCCATTTGTTTGCATTTGGATGAATGATTCGTTTCATGAATAACCAAAAGAAGCTCCCACAGCTTTTGATAACATGGTCCTCAGTGGGTAGCGCTTGACCTTCTGAGCATGGCACAAACATTACAGGGATAAGGGATTTGATTCATGCTGGGGCCGTCGATACTCAAAGACCTACGCAGTAATTCAACCGTAAAGCTCCAACTTGTACTGAAATGCAGCCATTCATACCAAGAAATATCCCAGGATTAAAGGCTCATTTTGTCAAACTTGTTTATTTGGCTTTTCACCTTTCCTTTATACATGTTTCAAGATCTTTTCCGGCAATATACAGTATATAATGGAAGCTGGACATGCGGTAAAAGAAAGGTGTGTGAGAACCGAGAACGTTCCAACCCAACGGTCCATTTGAACCACAGCCATTTAATTTGGTTCATTTTTATTGGTGTGAAAGCATCAGTTGCACTAAAACAAAACCTCCAAAAAGTGGGAGTCTCAGTCTGCTTGACTCCTTAACTTTGGTGTGGTCCCTCTGGTGAGAACAAGAACCGGCATGTACAAACTATTCGAGATGGGAGGGGATACTAATTATTTCATTTCCTGGCTATTTGAAGATAAATGTTGATGAAACGTAAATTGGAACGATTTTGGTGTGAAAGCGGACCATGTTGAAGTCTATATGCTACATACATCGAGTGGTGTGGAATACATAATCAAATTAGTGGTATGAAAAAGCGCATTTAGAAAACTCTACCAGAGCTCCAAAAGACAAAACCGTGCTTTTGCAAGAAGAACTGTAAAAGATGCGAATGATGCTGATCACATGGAGGTAAGCAGGATATTTCGGGAAGGTTTGTGGGTTGAAAAGGAGCTTTATCATTGTGGAGTCATAATAAAAGAATAGTTCTCAGTGCTTTGCAGATACATGTTGGGGGCCATTATTTTGGAAAGCTTTCATACATTCAAGATATGATTCATCCCTTTCATGTACAAACATCATTCAAACCACTGGTCGCCACACTTGAAACTCATATCATTCATAATTTTTACACAATCACAGTGCAAGCATCTTCTACATATTATCTATTAGTGCACTGATATTCAACAGGGGGTCCGTGGAGGTACTGTAGGGGGTCCTCCAAATGAAAAAGAAATTATTTTTATTTTTCCCAAAATAATTTGTGAGTTTTATATATATATATATATATATATATATATATATATATATATATATATATATATATATATATATATATATATATGATAATGAAGATTTCTCAAACAGGCAATAATAATCTACTTTTGACAAAAACTACGAGCCGAAAAACAAGCTAGTTAGCTACCATAGTTGTTGGCTAAAGACACATTGGGACCTGATGGATAAATTCCTAATTACTATCATACAATTACTACTACTTTTACTGCTACTACTACTACTTATAATAATAAAATACGAATTTTAAGTGGGGGTCCTTGCTCCCAGGGGTCCCTGGGCTAAAAAAGGTTGAAGACCCCTGTATTAGTGTGTATGGAATATCATTACACATGTGGACATAAATGATGTTGTTTTATCTTCAGATAACCAGGGCACTACTCTTCAAAGAGAGACAACATGAGATTATGACCGTATACATAAGCTCATCTACATAAAAGTTATCTACCCACAACCGTTCAGTACTATATCTGTCTATAAATCAATCCCATAGACTTACATATCCCAGCGCTGTCCTGAAGGAGCGTGTAGTGCTGTATCTCCTCATGTTGCTTCTCAGCGCTTTAGTTACAATTTAAAGCTCTATTGTCCAGTTTCTTCCTGCACTGATTCTGCAACCAACATAACGAAAGTTTGGTAACTTCTCTCAAAAACCACACGCTAAGACGTTACCCGGTTTAGCTGCTAGTTTATTCCTCACGCTAACACAGGTGTTACTCCAAGACGCGTTCACAGACTCTCGGGAAATCCCAATACTGTCATCTAACAGAACAAACCACCGTGAGTTGTAAAATGAATAGAACGTTTTATTACATTAGCTGCAATGTGAAAACACATCGTACCATTAGAACACTGGACTGATAGTTGCTGGAAATGGGCCTCACACTATGCATTTCACCAAAAACCAGACTTTGCAGCTAGAATAGTCATTTACCACATTAGCAATGTATAGTGTATTAAGTTATCTTCATTGACAAAAACAGTGCTTTTCTTTTGAAAATAAGGAAATTTCTAAGTGACCGCCAAATTTTTTAAAGGTAGTGTATAACAGTAACATGCCTAGGTTGTTAAAATATACAGGAAAAAGTATAAAGTAAGACATTTATCTTGAGTCCAATTTTATTTGGCCTATCAATATAATTTCAAAAACTGATATGTACATCAATCTACATATCAGTTTTGAAATTATATCAATGTCAATTGACATATGAACTTCCAATATAAATTGTAGTCTTTTTTTAACAATAACTTAATTTGCATGTCTCTCCTTATTTCAATGTATGTCCATGTCTTACCCAATGTACAATTTATCTATTAAGACTATGTAACAGTCCAACACACCCTCATTTGGCCAAACATGAAAAATCTACTTAAGCTTCCACCTTTCTATAGAAACACTACTTACTTCCTACAGGCACTGCACTAGTATCTTATATTTTTTTAAAAGAACACTGCACTTCATTGATCACAGTTTTTGTCTTACAAAGGAGGCAGTGGACAGAGGAAAACTGGGTTCACGGGGTGACACAGCCAACGGTACTGAAGTCCTTCTTAACAATAGAAAGATCACTACATTGTGACCGTTTATGAAAAGATAGACATGACCTCCTCATCACATTAAGTCCCTGAATTTCAGAATATGCCAACAAAATGATTGCATGACCTTGGTTCTCTGCAATCTCGGTGCACATCGGTTCTCTTCAGTTGCGATCAGAGGCAACTATAAAATGTGGGCTGTGTTCTGTTTATTATAGTACTATAGTTAAACATGTTTGAAGAAAAGATTTAGTTTTATTTCCCTCTATTCATTTCAGATGATTTACCAGAAGAGGAGAAATGCCAGTAATCAGATGGTATTTGTATGGTAAGCTAATATTCAGAGTGAAATTTCGAATGTAATAAAAGCTCAAATCAAAGTTTTTCTTCTTGACTTCTCATTGCTTGATTCCAACACTCAATTATTTAAACACTTTGTAAGACGAATAATCTTAATAATCTGATTTGTAACAGTCCTCTAAAGTAACAAGACAGACTCAAAACCTAGTGTATGGCTGGACCCTGTTTGAAACCCAGGAGGGCTGTTAATTAGTAGGTCTCTTGGTTTTTCAAGAACTGCTCATCTAAACAACTTCGCACTATGTTGGGTTCTCAGCGGTGCAGCCACCCACTTCACTACACCCACAAATGTGAAGTCAATCGGATGAATGATTGCCTAGAAAACCAAAGGACAGACATACATACTTAGACAGGGACTCCTTCCATCTTAGTTTGATATTTACCTTCATAGAAGCCGAACAAGTGATGCATCGCCACCCTGAGCACTGCTGTGTAGATGTCAGCTTGATAAGTGATTCAGAGTTAAAACTTGTCCAGTGTTGCATCACAGAAATCTCTGATTGATTCGTAACTGGTCGATGCTCACACATCTACACAGACACACACAGGAGTCTTGACGAAGTGTGATGATTGATAGCTTCTTATGCACTGCACAGTAGTTGGTATAAGTGCTATTGTGTGAACTCAGTAGACGGTTTCTGACTCTGTCCCCCGACCTCACAAAACACACTAACGGGCTAATCCCTTTCCTTTTTCCTATTTTTCCAGGGTCAGTGGGGAGCTCTGAACCCCTTGATTTCACTGAGGCAGCAGAAATACATGGAGGGAGGCGGAAGAAGGGAACGTGAGGTTGAATGTCATCTCAGGTCAGCCAGTTCCTGAGGAATTTTCCATAGTTTAAGTTTAAACCATCCAAAAAAGGATCAAAACTATCAGTAGAATATGGAGAAATAACAGTGTTGACACAGATAATTATTTAGGTGAACATGCTAAACAACTAACCCCTTCCCATCCCATTCAGTAAATCCACTTCTCCATACTCAGGAGGCGATAATGAGTCACAAGAATGTCGACCCCTGGAGTAAACATGGTGAAGCATGGCTTAAAGTTGCTATAATTGTTATAATTGGCAGCCTGTCAATACATTACTTTATTAAGCTGTAGGATGCAGTTGGTGCACACCAAACGGTCCATTCAAACCAAAGACAATCATTTTCATTGGTGTGAAAGCATCAATCAACTTGGGTGCACTGAGACCTCCAAAAAGAGGTGGTCTCAGTCCACTTGACTTTGCACTAAATGACAAACTTTGGTGTGGTTCCTCTGTTAAGAACATGAACTTGGGTTCAAACGAAGGAATACTAATCATTTCATGGCCTACCTTGTGGGTCTTTGGAACGATGGTCGTCCCATATGACCTCGTTTGTGAAAATAGCACTTCTTCTCTGGCTGAAATGATGTGCTAGGCGTCTTCGGTGACTCCAATGCATCTGCAGATTGTTCTCCAGATGCAGCCGAGACTCGTTTTGGAATATTTTGCCAAAAATGGCAGACACAGAGGATATAATACATGAAATAAGAGCGAGTAGCAACGTGTGAACATGTCAGAATTGGGTCTTATTTCTACCAGAAGATAAACGTTGATGAAACATCCAATCGAACCAATTTTGGTTTGTTTGCAGGTGTGAAAGCAGACCACGCTGGAGTCTGGATGCTAATTAGTGAAAATTTGATTGCCTGGTGTGGACCTAATAATCAAACTAGTGGTGTGAAAGTGCCATAAACATGTAAGTGACCATTTAGATTCCCAAAATGTGGTCAGTTTACCAAAATGTCTGTTTGAGAAGTTAGTCGGAAGCGTTAGAGACGCTCCTTCTAAACGAGTGATTAAATGAGCTCTCAGCAGCTTGATCTTTGGAACTAATCTGTGCACAGCACTTTAGTAATTTACCTCTGGCATTAATGTCTGTACATTTCTATATCTCGATGACGCCATAGCACAGATCCACCCCGAGGGCTTGTCAGTCATGTTGAAGGTGCTGCCAGTGAAAGGCGTGCGACGCATTACACTACGATGGCTGACGCTCATGGCGAGCGACCTTTATCAACGTCTCCAGCCACCCACTCCCAGACGGAAACAACATTCGGCATCAAAGGAAAGAAGTGATATAAAAGAAAGTAAATCAGCTACCACCGCTGGAGAAGGCTCAGGGTGAAGGTTTGACGCTGAACTCACAACGATTCTCCTAGACTGGCAATTAAACAGTGAAAATTTGCATCTAACAATAAAACAAACTGTCACTATATACATTCTAAATAGCTGTTTCCCTCATGGAAGTTTTTTTAAAGCTCACTCTATGTTTTGAGGACATTACAACATTACATATGTCGATTGATGATAAATATTGATTTATTTAGGATATTCTGTCCATTTTTTAGATTAAAGTCTTCACCCCACTTTTTTTTTTACAGTATGCATCACCAGTCTCTCTCTTCTCTTTCCAATACTGTCCTTTTTCTTTGGACTTAAGACCATGAAAGGAACGGGGCCCCCCTGAGGGGGAACCCATCTCCCGCCTTTGTCCAATGATATTAGTTTGTCTAATGATATTAGCTGAAAGAAATGAACGCCTTCAAATTAAAAGAGATGACACTCTGACCTTGTAAAGACAATTATAGCTGCTCATTCTGTCCGTGCTGATAAGTTTCTTGCAGGTTCATCATCATAAGCTAAATAAAGCAAGGCTGAGATCAAAGCTACCGCAACTTTAATATAATTCATATTGGCGTCCATGATGTAGTGACCGTGGAGAGTCAGGGAGTGGTATTAGCTAAACAATGTCCAATCGGCACATGGCACACACACACATCTGCCGCTTATATTGGGTCCTGTCATGAAAATTATTCATACTTCTATCATGGCTACTTTTGGTTTGAATTTTCTGGTAATTACATGTGGTGCGGTTTCATCTTCTTCATCTTTCTCCAAAAAGTTTTACTGCTAATATTGTATTATTATATTTTGGCACCATGATCACACAGGAAACATGAATGCGTTGTGCTGTAATGATTCTGGCGTTTATATGGATGGAAATATCATTCGGCATGTCAACCTTCTGCCTGGAGATTCTATGGAATATATAAAGGAGGCTGTATTTCTGGAAATTGGAAGGTATTCTTATGATGATATCATGTCCCGAGCTTACCACTTGTCTCTCCCACTGCTATCGGCGCACCCTGTAATTTCACTTATAATGTGAGAATGATGGAGTCGTGATAATGGCACGCTTTCATTTCATGTGAGACAGGGAGGCTCATTACAGGCTCTGACATGTTTCTCGACAGGGGAGAGAAATGCTTCCTGTTATCTCCACATCCCCGCGTCTCAACAGTTGTCAGTCTCACATTTCCTTTTCATCATCACTTCCATCTACTGATGTTTATTAGTTACCGGGGTAGCGGCTCACTGAACTCAGCCACGTGTCGCTATGTATAACGCAGAGACCTGCCTAAGTTGCGAGGTGGCGCATTGTGGCTTCCAACACAAACACATCTATATTTGCCATCGGCGCAAGGCATTAAGAAGAAAAAGGGGAGGAAACGTGGCACAACTGGACTCTTCGTTAGGTAAGAGCGGGAGCTGAGGCTGTAAAGAAGACTGAAATCTTGGCAAAGCCTCTAGTAAAATCTCAATTTGAATCTGTTTACAGCTTGTTTGGATTGGTGTACGCTTCATAAGGCCGAGAGATGAAAAGATATGATTAAATAAAATCTCACGGGAGAGGAGAGTGCCCATTTTGAAAGCCGGGATTTAGTTTTTATCATATCGTCTACTGTGCACCTGCAGTATAACATTGAGAAAAGATTAAACAGGGAGGTGATATTGTCACCAGTATCTGAGCCTCCTTATTTCTACTGAGTGTCCTCTGAATCGAAGCCAAGTTGTTTGTCTGTAAGGTTTCCCGGCCATAATAACCCGCACAGGTCAGCATGAGCACACACACACACACACACACACACACACTCCTCTATCCCTCTATTTCTCTCGACCCATTTCTCAGCTTCTCTCCCCGGAGCATTAAAACAGACAACGGACCTTGGTTAGGTCATGGCCAACACAGACCTCATTTGTCACAGAGGATGAGCATCTATGAAGCTGCATTGTTAATTATGAGAGTAAAATAAAGACATATGAGGTGCAAAGGCACACACACACACACAGCTGAGCCACAACCCCACATCTTGTAACTGTTTGCATTAGGAATTCAATTATGCAAGCATGCATACACACACACACACACACAAAAACACTCGGTTGCACATCACTGACCAGATGTAGAGAGGCAGACACACACACACATTTCCATTATGAGCTTCATAAAGATGTATGGGAACTATATGTTTCGTGATTCGTGCTGTATCACATAGTTAATGGGTCTCAAATTGTGCAGTTTGAGTTAACTGATTAATACAAAGAGCATTCTATGCTTTTAGAAGATAGGACAGTGACTCGGGTGGAATGAGAGGATGCCACGTGTTCTAGTGCCTGTGTTCACATACTGAAAATTATTACACATGCTGGAACAAAAGTCCATTATACACTGGACAAAAAAAACCCAACACAAACTGTACAAAAACTGACATTTTGGCAATTCTGTGCCAATAAAATACTGGAAAAAATGGAAAATGAATGAATTGTTTGGCTTTTTAATGAGAAATAGACACATTTACACCTACAACACTAATAACTAATATTGATTTGCTTTTAAAGTGTAACATTAATGAAATAACAATAATAATATTAATATCTCTCTATGTTTAATCATATGTAGTATATATGTATGTAAAAGCATGCTAGGCTTACATTCTGTCAGCTGTGTGTCATTAAATCTGACGTCTTTCAGAGCAAACAAGCACCTTAAACACATTTATCACCTGCCCGGCAAAGTGCCGTTAAAGCACAAACGCATCAGAAAAAAGAAACACAAACTCATGCTGGCATCGTGAAGGAGTCAATCACTTATTTTTAGCAGGCTTCCTCGTGTTTAGAACCCGCTGTCATAATGGGGCGAGATTTTCCAGATTGGAATAATGACGCACACTTTTCACTCAGCCTCTCCTTTCAGGCGTTTAAGGTGTCACACTCAACTGTACACATGGAAATGATTAAAGCAGATGTGTTAACAGGAACAAGCCTCATTCAACAATGATAACTCCACAGACTACTGCTGGATTCGTCACCTCAGGCCGACACTGTATATTTTAAACTTACTGGACATCTGGCAAGGGGATCACTTCAGGACTTCAGTCAGATTTCCAGATCCCAAGGAGGTCATCATTTTTAAAACCGTGAGAAAAAAAAGCAACTCATGCACACTCATGCTTATTGCAGTTCATTGTTTTGTGTTTTTTTTTTTTTTTTGCAGCTTTTGAGGAAATCTTTTTTTTTTTTAGGAAAGTCTGCAGACCAGAAAACAGCCTGGCGGAGAACCTACAGGAAGCTACGAGACGGAGATACAGACAGACGTACGAGTATGATGAGTCACAGCTGACTGACTAAAGGATACTATAAAAGCTGCAGGCAGACAAAGGGAAATAAATGTTGTAAGTGTCACCCAGGAAGAGTAAATAGCGTCCCTGCGACGCAGTGTGGTGGTGGCCGGATGGCGGCGAAATGGAGGGAAAGAGATGGGGCGTAAAGAGAACAGGGTGCAATACTGAGGGGTGCTGAGGCGGTGAAATGAAGGGTTTGAACTGCTGATGTAAGCGTGGACACACTCTCTTTTTCTTTTTCCTGCCCTCGCACACACACACACACACACAGACGCGCGCGCACACACACAGCGCTGACAAGCTGTTTCTACCCAGGGGAAAGTCGTTCAGGGTTCAGGGGTTCAAATGAAAACGAATAACGGCGGCTGGACGTATTGTGCCGCTTCTTCTCTTCCCGGCTCTTTCCCTCTTACTCTTTCTCGTTGCGGCCATGATCGAGCGTTTTCATCCATTTCCGCCTCCTCCCCCTTCCCCTCGCCTCTCCCTTTCCTCGCTTCACCCTCAGCCGGTCCCTGCTCTGGATTTCACACAGCTCCCTTTAAATATTAACAGCTGCAATCTGAGGAGTTCCACTGTTTCAGAGGAGCAATTCCGTATTCATTTTAATCAGCATTCAAAGGGTGACTATTCTCTATTAATTCTAATCTGTCTTGAGCATTTTAATAAGGACCGTTCTAAGGACCTGCACTGAATCCTGTGCCATAAACGCATTGGAGGAATCTCCCAGGGTTGAAATATGCGTTTGTTGCCATCTGTAATTGCGTTTTTTTTTTTCCCCCCGTTGGGGGGCCGCCTGCATCGTGTGACAGAGACATTGCTCGAGTATTCCATTTTATCGAGCGCCGGATGATGCTTTTTAGGGCGGGGAACGTATTTAATCATGAATTTGACACAGCAGAGCTGGTGTTTCGGCTGACAGACTATCCGTTTCATCTCAGATTAATTAACAATAGGACACAAACAAAGACGGGAAAGTTTATGAGTTATACTCCTGTGAAACCAGTGCATAAATATATGCATATCACAAACAAAACCCTCAAAACAAAGAGGCCGGCGGGTTAGCTTCTTTGTGTCGTACGCAACATAAAGAACCGATTTCAGGATGTTTGCGTCGTATACTAAAGCGCAGGGGGGGCAAAAGAGCAATATTAATAAAATATAAATCATGTGTTCCCAGGGAAAATGTTGCGGTTTCATTCATGAAACGTGTTTTTTTTTTTTTTTTTTTTTGACCCTGTCAGTTTGATTTGTGGCCTCCAGGAGGAAGACACAGGAGATGTATAAAAAAAAAAAAAAAGAAGAAAAAAATTGAAATTCAGCCCATGTTGCTTCCAAGTTGTTTACAAGGTAGGAAAAATCATCAGTGTGTCCACCACGGGCGCACTGATGCCGTTTTTTTTTTTTTTTTTTTTTCATCAAAAAAATGTAGGAGGCATTAATTATTGACAGCTTTCCAAAGGCTGGTAGACATTTTAGTATAGTCTGCTGAAACAAACGGTGCTAAGGCACAGGAAATTGAAAAGGTATCAGGGAGAGGTGTTTCTGTTGCATGTAACGGTCATCAAAGACCGCTCGCTGCCTGTTTGTTTGCCCGGTCGCCATGGAGACGGTTTCGTCAAAGTACTATTGGCAGGTCAACGAATGTCTTTGATGCTTACTTGTTCTGTTGCGTTATTTATTTTTCAGCGCAGCAATCTGTGAGCACAATATTAACACATTATCTTCAGTTGTGAGCTTGCATGTATGCAATTAGCCGACACAATGCTTCGTGCCTTTTGCCAGAGTCTTCTGGTAACGTGCGAATGCAATTATTTGTCATTTTAGATTTGAACACGTACTACACGTTCTCTTTATACCCTTTGTTATACAGTGAACTACACATTCACAGTCTACAACAGCATAGCTCTTCTCACTTCAGATATTGTGTAATTTATTCATTATATTTCCCATTTTAACTGTGATTTTTTTTTTACATCACATTTTTTTACCTATATTTTTGCTCTGTGCGTCTGCTTTTTTGACAGGTTTTAACCTACGGTACCTAAGCTTTGATATAATTTGATGCATTTTCAATATAAGGCTAAAAAAGGTATGAAATGGAAATGTGTCTCCATTATTGGAGTTACATAAATTTAAAAACATGTCATTCTGCATTAAGAAACTGGTTTCTGAAGCTATTTTTGAAGCTTATAAGTGCGACGGATTATCTGGTTACGTTTCTTCATTCATTCATTCTTCATTTTTCTGTTACTGTGCTTTTCTGTTGTTGTTTTCTTGCTTTATTGATTGTTTTTTTTTTGTTCTTTGGGGTTTATTTGCTTTTCTGTTTTTTTTGTTGCTTTTCTGGAGATTTGTAGCCATAAAAGTTTAAAATAAAAGAAAGTTAATAATAGGACAGGCTTTTATATATAATTTGCCTCTGCCTATGCCTTTGCAGTCATTGTTCAACATTGTCAATGACAATGACAATGTTTTTCTATTGTTGTACTGTTTTGTGTTGTCATCATGACTGAATAAAATTCATTCATTCATTCATTCATATATATATATACAATATAGTTGGAAAAAACTGGTATGTAGACCTCGTGTTTCCCTTTTTTAAAATTATGTAAAACTTTTGGCTCCTTGTTAATCTGGTTTAGCAAAGAAATTAAAATATATATTTGTTCGTGTATTTGTGGGTTTTGATGTCTTCAGGGAAGGCAGTAAGAAGAGCAGGAAATAAAAAAATCTAAAATTGAAATTCAATCCTGGTTTAATGTTGTTATTAATTTTATATTTATGGAAAACCAGTTTGGAAAACAAACACAAAATTCGTATCCTTTGAAAAATGCTATTCATGCGTGTGCCATTTTCTTGCAGACGGCTTTTATGGTAGCGCAGGTGTCACTTAAGTTTTGCCCTTGAAGCTCACAAAGCCGTGCTGATGAAATGAACCCCTTGATGTTTTTACTAATCCACTGATCACAGCGGGACTCTTTTTTTTTTTTTTTTTTTTTTGCTCAAGACTGTTTTTTGGAAATGAGTTCATTTTATTCTGCTCGGTTTAAAAAATGAGGGCGAAGCAGCGTGTAACTGCTTGCCTGCCCACTTTTTTCAAATTGATCTTGATTGACCACTCTGCTCAGGGAGTTTATGTTGCAGTAAAGGGCAACCTGTCACTCATAAAGACACTAATTGAAGCATGCGCCTGCCCAGACTCACAGATACACACACACACACACACCGATAAACTCACAGTGAAGAAAGGTGTTAGAGTGTGTTTGTTACAAGACAAAACGATGGACACTAAGTTGTCTAAAAGCCCTGCTGGGAGTTTCCGGAGCGATCAGCCATGTAATGCTTTTAGTACTACTTTCAACAACAAATAGACACACACACACACACATGCACAGTAAATGCACACACGCATGCATCTCATAGACACACGACCCTGTGATGTTTGCATTTTTACACGTAACAAACATCCTTACACACACACACACACACACTATTACTACAGTGCTTTCCCAGAATATTATTTGCATCCCATTACAGCACATTTGTCCTCTGTCACTTCTGTCAAGCCTCTTATTTGACAAAGAGGAAGCGAATTCCTCATTCAACCATTGGGTGACTGTCAGATTTTCTGCCATGTGTAACATTAATGTTTGCAGCCTCCTCTGAAGCCATCATCTTTACTATAATCTTTATTTTTTAATGTGTTTATTTATTTTCCCATTAAAAAATGTTCAGCTTTTTTCCCCCCTTTATTTTTTTTAAATCAAGTGGAAAAAGACTCAGTTCCCAGTTCTCACCTTATATTCCTTTTTCAAGAGCAGTGACAAGTTGAGCTGTAGTGCTCAGAGACATCATCCCTCGCAGAGACGGATAATGTTTTCCTTTCTCTGCCTTTGATGACATGTTTCGGCGAGTTAGAGAAAAGAGATGCAGGAGAGAAGCAATGATTCAGCGTGTGGAAGATGACATGAGGTACAGCTTGAAAAGTTCTTATTCCCCGACAAAGGGAAACGGTGACTTACCGCTGAACGCCGCACGCTTGCTAGATAATGGAGTGACTGATTGATGGATGGAACGACTGTTTTTTTTTTTCGCCAGACTTCAAATTCTATGCGGCAAGCGATCGGCGTGCCCGACGGATGACCTCCGGAGCCGTGATTGGCAGATGTTTGAAGTGTTTGGATGTTTTTAACACGTAGTCGGACGTGTTTGTCAAGGAGGTGAGAACCGAGAATTGAATCTGTGAATGCACGACGTCCTTATCGCCATGACAACACCCCGGTAGCTGCTCATCTGGAAAAAGGGACCCTATCTCGTGGCCGGTTAACGCGCTCAGTGGGCGGGTTTGGACGCAATCAAACAAACACCCAGACACACGAACATCTGCAGACTGATTTCCATTCATAAGCACCACAATTTCTAAAGAGCCATATGCTCCATTTGCCTGTTGACTGAAGCCACCTACAGTATAGCTCCGCGCTGCTTTGAGGCCGTCGCTTCACAAAACTCTTTCATGTGTGTTTGTTTTCCTTCGTACTGTATTTTGAAGCTTGCATATATCCTGCCTCCTTCCCCCCCGCCTTCCGTCCCCGATTAAAAATGGATGAGAATTTTATTTAGTGCGAGGCAATTCCCTCTGCCAGTCAACCATGCCGTTGCTCGAATGAATGAGCCGTGTGTGTGTGTGTGTGTGTGCATGCGTGTGTGTGTGTGTGCGGTCGGGTTCCTCCTGAGGTGGTGGGGGTGATGAAACAAGTGGATGTGGGGTTACCGCCGGGTGAAACCAGTCTACTCACAGGTCAGCCAGAGTTCAGCAGCACACAGAGAGCTAGAGAGCCGCAGACAGCGGCGGGACGCAGGTGAGACAGTCCAGAAGACAGGCCGGAGGTGGAGCTCCCCCGCTGAGAAGAGGAGTCCAGAGACCAGAGGATCGCCGTTAAAACCGTGGGAATTCGAAAATCCTTTGGAAATGAAACATAAAGATAAGAGCTCAGTCCGGGAATGAGAAAAACATATTAAAAATCGTCTACTAGCATGACGTAGTGCTCTCTTCAACACGGGCACCTATGAGAAGTTTTAAGGTCAAACGCCGGCTACTTCCACTGTTCTTTATGTTAGTTTTGTTTTTTTGTGGGTTTTTTTTTAATTAAGAACAGGCAGTCTGGTAGCTGTAGTACCTCAAAAGGACCACAACAGTGGAGCCAACCAGACCTTATGCAGTATGTCTTTCCTAAATAAAGCACTTAAAGCAATATAACAAATATGAATGTAAACTTTACAGACATGAGACACAATCTAAGTGGGTTAATTACACTTAGCATTAAAAATGTACTTGATAGATACTACAATAAATGCATTACAATTTTTACGGGGTTGTGGGTAACTGAATGTATAATACAACATATTTATGTATTTTTAATGTATTATTTAATGTATTTTCAATGTTTTTTCTTTTGTGTACATCACCTTGAATTACAACTTAATAAATCAACTTAAATGTGCATAAAACCATTTAAATTAAAAAAGAAAAAAATGCTTGTGACCTCCATGTGTGTAATAATAAGTGCGACCTCAAGGTCCATATACAAGGTTTTGACCTACAGTCTTGTTACTGTCAGTCCTTGAATTGGAATAAAAAAGGGATATATGCAGTATATGCAATAGGCATTCGTGACAAACAATTTTCTTGCAAACTTCTAGTTGGATTTATTTAATTTTTTGAGGGGATAGCAGGTCCCTTTTTAACTCCTATTTACGTGTCACTCACCGTAACTGCAATCAGCAGCCGTGAGGCCGCGACCCTTGAAAAGGACGACGTGGAGAAAAGATCTCTGCCAGAGAAGAGAGACGAGAAGGGACAGGCAGCCAGAAGAATATAGCGTGATGGATAGAGGGCATGGAACGATGAAATATGCATCAGGGCTCTCGTGAAATTTTAATCCAGACTGTTGACTGGAAGTTGACCCCGTTGTGACCCAACACTTGCGGGAGTGAAAATATCCGCCGAGGGAGGTGCGGGGGTGGCCGTGGGTGGGGAGCAGGGTGAGGAAATTGTGAGGCTGAAGGGAGTAATGAGGCTGACTGGAGGTGTAGACGGGCAATTTTATCTGTCTGAGTGCCTGAGTGTCTGAGCGTCCCCTAACTACATAAAAAGCTGTGAAAATCGGTGCTTCTAAAAACAAAATCCCTCACATTTTTTTTCTCCACACCCTAGCATGTCCTCAGTCGTTCCTCTGAAACTACACCTTAAGAACATATAACTGGGTTTGCACCCTGGAAGAAAATGTCAAACAAAATCACATGTATTTTTCTTTATATAATAGAAGAGTTCAAGGGGAACAGGGAACAATTCTTCCCCCAAAGCTCGAAAACAGCACTGAAACTCGGATCTGTTGTGTTATTATGAACAAAAGCTTTTATGCACACAGAAAAGCTTTATCCCTTTGTGTGCATATAATGAACAGAACATTTGACCACATCCCCAGGAAATCAGTCTGTTACAGTGTCTGGCTTTGTGAAAATGATCATATTTGCAGAGCGTGATTGAACTCCACAGAATGATGAAGCTAACTTATGTAAATTAACCACCGTCGATGCTTGAACTCATTTCCTTTTTTTTGGCCTTGATACTC
Source organism: Lepturacanthus savala (assembly GCA_030544235.1). Lineage (NCBI taxonomy): Eukaryota > Metazoa > Chordata > Actinopteri > Scombriformes > Trichiuridae > Lepturacanthus > Lepturacanthus savala. The sequence goes on from CM060469.1 coordinate 12,577,421, forward strand.
AATATTGACGTTTATGAGGTTGTATGTCTGTTACCGTTTATTGTCTGAAAAATCAGTATCTCACAGAGTCCAACTAGATGAACTCAAGCACCCATTCATTGCCAAAGTGTGTAGCACTTGAATCAGGCTGGATGCTTTTTAACACTATTGAAAGCGGATAATGCAGCATTTCTTTCGGCATGTGCAATGCAGCAGAGCAGCCATGTTGGAAAATGTGTAGCTGGTTGTATGTTTTAAATATTTGTGTTGTGTACTTTCATTATCCCAAATGAGCAGAATACAAACATATAGTGTCTAAAACTAGTAGTCAGATTGCCAGGTTTGTTGTTAACTGTGTCAAATAATCAGTCTGCACCATGTGTGATGAATGATACAGGCTAGCTACAAATTTCAACTAATAAATACATTTTAAAACTTGACCGTAACATTAGCTAAGTTAGCAAGCGAGTTATCTTAACTTACTAATGGAGGAGAAAAGTCACCATTTCCTAAACCCAGCACCATCAACACCTTAGGCTACGCTGTGGTCATGCTACCTGCATTTAGAAACAGAGTTTACATTTAGAGTTCCCATTTACATTGTTTGTATGGTAATGCCACTTCATGGTAGATTCAAGGACACTCTGAAGAGACAGGAATTGGTGCATTTAAGTGCACTTAAATGTTTCTTAATGTGTTTTGTTTCCATTTGTTGAATGATTAAAACAAAAATACAAATATTGAAGCAAGACCAATTATCTATACTGCGGTCACACTATCTGCACTTCAAAACACAAGTGCCCATTTACATCGTTGTTACGATAATGCGACTTTATGGTGCATTCATGTGCACCTCGTTGAAATGGGAATTTTTGGAAGTTGTTAAATGTTTTTTGCTAAATTATTCTGTAGTTACTTTCTTGGAATTTTACCATAAATCTTTTAATAAGAGAAAAAAATAAAAAATATTGAACCAAAACCAATCATCCATCCAGATTAAATTATGTATTGTCATATATTTTTTTTAAATATCATTAAAGAAAAATCTAAATGTTTTGTGCATAATTTGAGGTAAATTGACTGTATCATTTAAAAATGATCCCATGCTGAAATCATTGGTATGGCTAATGAGGCAGATTTAAAAAAAATAATAATAATAATTTTAAAAAATAATTTAAAAAATAATTTTAAAATTGTTTCTGAAAACTCTACATGCATTATTATTCTACTCTGTCCCTGAGTATGTCTGTGAATGATTTGAAGTCAATTGACTATGGCATTTTAAAATAATCCAAATTATTCACAGACAAACCTAGACACATACCTGTGTTTATTTCATCTGAGATGTTAATAAATGTCAGCTTCTACAAAACGATAACAGCACCTTATCTGTTGTGTGTCCACGAGCGATACTGTTGTGCACAAACTGTCCTGGTTTCAGACCTGGGAAATCTGGTCACCCTAATGTAAATCCTTTATATGAGTCCATCCAGCATATGCTTCAGTGATGTTGCCTCTCGTTTTTTCTCTTCTCTGCTCACTCTGCTTCTGTGATTCATAACATTCACTGGGGCTTTGAAGCTGCTGCAGGACTTGCAGACGCTGCCATTTTTACCCAGTAGCCTTGCTGTGCTGAGCATAGAGACCAAATCTGGCAACTCGCAATGCCCCTGTTGATATTGGCAGGAACATGTAAACGAACCTATCAAAAAATGTTATATAATTAATATAACTTTACATACATATTAATTTTTCCGGAAATGCTATACTTTTATTCTGTGCCCCTCTAAACGCACAATGGACATAATATTATTTTTCTACAAAAAATTCTACATATGTAAACACGGCTCGAGCTATCATGATATCCATCATGATGTCATGATATCAATATCTCTTCTGCACGTGGATCAATGTTGTGTTTGCCATGAAATGAACTTTATCTTTATGAAGATAGATGAATTTTAGTGGTCGGAAATCTGGCTCCAAAGCTACCACAGCTACAAGACAAGCTAACCTTAGCATTACCTTAACACTGAGCTACTGTGTGTAGCTAATCCGACTTCTGGTGAAAACCTCCCAAACGTCTGGATGTTCAATTATTAGAGATGCAAGCTGCGTTAATTTTAACAGCAGCTTGGCTCATAGCATCATGGAAACATTGATTTTTCATTTGAAACCGTTTTATTTAGTGTTTTTTTTTTTACTGGTATTAATCACTGGCTCCGTTTGTTTTGGAAAAAGAGACCTCTGAGGATAATTTGGCTCCCGAACATCTGGATCTTAAGTTATAAGCTGAGCTAATTATAGTAGCATTTCCCTTGACTAAGTCATGAGGTCATCGACTGAACGTTTGTTATTGTTTAGATTAAGGGAACCCTAGCATCAGAACATTAGCCTACATATCGTGCGTTTAACCAGCATCTGTTATCCAATATATCTTTTTTTTTTTTTTTAAATTCCAACTTGGGAATCACAGCTGTGCATCTGTGAGTGTGTGTGTGAAGGTGTGTGTGCCTATACCCACGGCTTTAACCACTCCCTCAACCTCTAGTGCACCGGCCCGTAGCCTCATTAATAACCCCGGCGTTTGCTGAATGGGGCTCTGGCGATCTATTGTGGTCTATTGCGGTGTTGTTTTTGTTTGGCCCTGGTCACAGTGATTCCTGGGAGATGGCAGCATCATAAATCTACAGCTTATTCATGGAGCTAACCTGACCTTTACAGTAACACGGAGAACAGAGGGGGAGGCAGAGCGACTGATGGAAACCAAGCGAGAATAGTAGAAAAGGCCAGTGAAATGAGAGGAAAGGGAGGCAGCGGCGAAGGTTAGAAGACTTAAAGGTATATATTATAGCTCTATAAGGGGATGCGAATGATAAGCTTGGGGGGGGGGGGGGGGGGTGGAGGAGGCGGAGAAAAGTGGTGAAAAGAGCAAAAGCACAACAAAGAATGAAGAATATAAAGCCAGCCGGGGGAGATGCGAAAGATAGAGGAGAGAATAGGAAATTCAGTGGAGAATCAGGGAGAGGAGAGAGAAGACAATGGCAGGCAGAGGATGGAAGTGGTGGGACCGAGTGGATATTACCAGATGAAAGCAATCAATGAGTGTGAAGGAAAGGAGGAACAGAGAGACAGGGAGATTGAGAATTGTATGTCTGTGTGAGCGTTTTATACTATACGTGTGTATATCAGTCGATGAAGCCAATCTCTCCTGGACCGCCATCACCTGTCGCGTCTTTAATAAAGTCTCCATGTCGGGGGTTTGCTCCCAGATGGCACAGCGTCGCTCTACATGAGCTGTCTCACACCTGACCAGCAAAGCTTTAATATGCTTTGAGAGGAGCTTAAGCGTGTGTTTGTGAGTGTGCGTGTACTGGGGGTTTTCAACAAGATTGACGGAGAGGGGGAAAATCATGTGAAAATTTAAGCTATTCTCTTCATCATCAGCGAATTTGTTCTTCCGGGCCATACATTTGTCAATGGAATCTTAAAGCTGCGCTCATAGAATCACTAGGCTCGGCGGCTCCCCATCAGCTTTTACGCGTTGCGTTTCTCTGTCTCAGGTCGACAGCCTAAAACTTTACTTATTGGAATCGGTCTCGCTGCGCTCATCAACCTTGTTTCCAGCAGCAGCAGCATGCAGCTGTTCAAGAACCAGATGTTTCCCCCACGAAGAAAACCTCAGAGACTGAAAAACAGCTGTAAACGAAGAGAATACCGAACATACAATTATCAGGTGGCAAGAAACACCTCCCACATCGATGCTGATGCAGCTCCTTGTGTACCAGCAGTAAGCAAAAAAAAAAAAAAAAATCTGTTAATCAGGGGTGGAGTGGGACATTAAAATCCACAGGGACTATTCTGATCACAGCGGTCCACTACCACCCACTCACACCCAAACCACAACCACATTCCATATATTATTAACATAAACTATACAAAACAACGGACGAAATGTAACGTTAAATCTGTTTTTTTCTGGATGAAGCTCCAGATTATGTAAGGATTATTTGTCTGGAAATCACCCACCTGTTCCAACTGCCATGTCTCCACATTTAGGAGAGATTTTTACAAAAATATGAAATCCGACCACTAGATGGCACTACACCGATACATAGTAAATCGGGTAACCATGACTAAGGTATATGGAGCGAGTACATGTTATAGATGGCAGTTGGACCCAGAGAATTTGTAACTATTGAACGGAAATTGGATGTTTGGCATTTAGTGCAAATTAGCTCAACGACACGTTCTATTTCATCGACGGCCATTGTCAAAATGGCCGCGTCAACATGATGTGGGCTGCTTCAAATGACTTTCGCGGGCCAGCTGAGATTTTATTGGTTCGGGAAATTTCCTCTGCTGGAATCTTGAGGCTTGAGAAATGCGCCAAGGGAATTTCTTCATCAAACATGCGTCTGCTACTGACGTAAAAGCTATTCTTTATCATCGGTATGAAACCCACCAAAAACGCATGCATAAAACGCACTTCCTTCTTGTCATAACACATTTTCCAACCGCTAAAACACAATCAATGTTGAACAGGCCTTTGGTAGGTTATGGCTCAAGATCCACTGGGTCAGGTTTAGGGGAAAGATGATTATTCGGTTCAAAAGGATCAGTAAAAATCCCAGTCATGGTGGTTAAACACACGTGGTCTCAAACAGTGCTCTCCTGCTGCTTGCGCAACTTTTCAATGTTTTTCCATCTACGTTACCTAACCACCACCCAACCCGCCGCCACCAAACAAGGACATTTGTCATGTCACACAGACGTCACCAGTCTCATTGCATCTATTTCAGGCTTTGTGGGAGTTTTATTGAGGTCTATGGGACTAGCCTGCTCGATGAAAAATGACTGAGGGCTGTGACAAAAACGGCAACGTTTGACACCCCGGGAATGAGAATGGGCTGACACGTTTGCTAGCTTTGCAATATTCTTTTCACTGCCATTTTTGTGACATTACGACGTTTCTTTGTGCATTATCACACCCGACTGTCCATCAGCAGAACTGCGTGAAACCATTTGTAGGAATGTTTTGTATGCACAGGGCAAATAAAATGGGGACCCACACATAAGAAAAACACTGTTTTGCAGAGTTACTCGTCAAAAGCACTGCAGGGTACCTTTAAGTTTGATAAGTTGAGGGTTTCTGACAAAAGCGTGAATAAAATACATATTTATTGTGGGAATTCATCATTTATTCGTTTAAATTTAAACAGGCTGTGACGCTCAAAGCCATTTATCCACTGTTTTACAGCCATAACTGCAATGACGGGGTTGAGACGGATGACAAACGTCCTCATTTGGTGGTGGTGGGTTGCGTGGTTTTTAGGTAACATAGATGGAAAAACAATGAAAAGTTGCACAAGCGGCAGGAGAGCACTGTGGAAAGTGGTTTTGCAAAAGCTGAGCATGATAGCTTTAATCAGGGTATTTAATATCAAAGAATAAAATAAATGTCTAAAATGTGCAGCAACTTAAATTTTTGCCTGCAAGTTGCCCCTGAAAAATGCTCCTGATACACACACACAAACACACAAAATCCAAACACAGGCCTATTGTGTGACTATGTGTCATTATTATCTAAAAGATATACTATCCATTTGTGCTTAATTGCTTTGGCAGTATTGTTTGTGGACTTTCTTTCAAATTAAGCTCATTAAATTGAAATTGCATGGAGATAGAAGTTGATTTGTGAGCTTGGAGTGTGGTGGATTGATCACTACATTCTTATAGAAACTGCTTTTCTCATTGGTATTCTGCACCTGTCTGTCACACAGACCCATCGGAGATCCAACGAGTGAAAAAAAGGGGGCCATTAAGAGCAATGACTCCACTGCTGTAGAGCCAAGCCACACACACACATACACACATAGTCTTTAACATTCCACAGATGAAACACCACTACATACAGTAAGCCAATTAGCTATTACACCATTAGGTTCAATATCAAGTTAGCTGGGGAAGTAGTCATTAAGTGGTCTGCATAGTAAATGTGTGGACATCACTGTTCTTTGTTTACCAGGAGAATGGACTCCAATGTTTATTTTCAAGTTGTGTTCATGGAGAAAGACCCTGGTTTGGTCTGAGGATTATTTTCTCTCTGGCTGCTGTTGTCTGGGGGATCTTGCTGTAATTTCAGCTAAATTAAACGATTTGGAAATGAGATCCCTACAGACTGCCAGGAAAAATCAGTAGAATGGTAGAGGCTGTGGTATATGTGCTTATACTGTAAGAATAAGCACAAATCCATGCACATGAAAACACACACACACACACACACCACAAGCATAGATCCAATCACAAGCACGCAGATCAGGTTTGCATGCATACACATACACACACTGTGCTCAGGTTTACAAACTATCACCACACACACACATATACACTTTCTCTCTATCTCTCCCTCTTCAGACCATTGAGTATCTCTCAAGAAGAATTACTAGCATTCTTCTTGGAAAGTGTAAGCATCTAGAACTAATTCCTCCCCAGAAAATGACAGCATTGATAGTTTACTCAAAACCATTAAAAAAAAGTGAATAACATTTTTTTTGCTTTCTCTGTGTGTAAGATGAGAAGATCAATACCAAGTGGCAACTCCTGCTGCTTGAGGTTTAAGACAGTGTGTAAGTACCTTAAAGTGCAATGCCACCAACAGCGGCGGGATGTTGGCTCCACTTGACTCCCCATTCAAAAAGTGTCAACTTCTCCCTAGAAATACTAAGTCGTTAACTTATTTCAATGACTCATTGTGGTCTCAATTGCAGCATTTGGGCCCTCTCGTATGTTTGCTGGTGCTTTTCGGAACAATGATTGCTCTGTGAATAAGATTTGAGGACTTATAGTCGTCCTCATGTCTGCCGTGTGGGTGTTGACTGACAGCTGTGAATGACAGCTGGCTCATCTGCTGCTCTCCCCGGAGTCAGAATATAGACCTATTTCACCAAATACGGTCACTTCTGGCTCTCGATAAATCAAGATGGCAGCGGTCAAAAAGCCAAACCCGAGGCTTCCAAATGGCAGCCCGCAAACCATTGAGTGATGCCATGGTGGCTCCATCTATTATTTATACAGTGTGGGAATGACTCACTTTTGGAGTCAGTCTCAAGTGGACATTTGAGGAACTGCAGTTTTTGGCAGCTCCACGTTGGCTTCATTTACAGCCCTGGAAGTTGCTGCTTGGGCAATCCACATACACTAGTGTTCAAAAGTTTGGAGTCACTTAGAAATGTTATTATTTTTGAAAGAAAAACAGTTTTTTTCAATGAAGGTAACTTGAAACCAATCAGAAATACACTCTATACATTGTTAATGTGGTATATGAGTATTCTAGCTGCAAATGTCTGGGTTTTGGTGCAACTATCTTTGGTGCAAATATGATATAGGGGCCCATTTCCAGCAACTATCACTCCAGTGTTCTCATGGTACAATGTGTTTGCTCATTGCGTCAGAAGTCTAATGGATGATTAGAAAACGCTTGTGCAATCATGTTAGTACAGTTGACATTTAGCTGGTTAGAGAAGCTTTGACGAAAGCAAAGTTTGATGGAAAAGAGTATTATTTCAAATGCAAATCATTATATCCAACTTTGTCAATGTCTTGACTATGGTGGTAAATAAAAGTGTGAGTTTTCATGGAAAACGCAGAATTGTCTGGGTGACCCCAAACTTTTGAAGTGTAAAGTTGGTTTCTGTTTTTGAAAAATACGTGTCAAGAAGCTGCTTTGCTGTCATTGGTAGTTACACTTGAAGTTTTTCCTTCTGTTGACAGATAATGACTGGATGGACAAAACAAAATTGTCTAGGTGACCCCAAATTTTTGAAAGGTAGTGTAGACAGACGCCCATGTTAAAATGGCCAATACTTACTCTGTTTTTTTTTTTTTTTTTAAAGCAATCAGAAATGACCTGCTTTGACTTTCAGGTTGGAGGGGCTCGCAAAGGTTCCCACCAGAAAGTGGTTATTTTAACCATAATAGCTGCTGAAATGGAATTTGTGTTGAGCTCTGTCAAGCCGAGGCGTCTCCAAGGTGAAACCACCTCGGAGGGACTCATCACCCAGCTCGATATAACCGACCCCTTCCCCTCACACATCAGTGAGTTCCTATTCTTTGTCTCCTACCTGCTTTGTCTTTCATCTGCCTTGCTTTCCCTCTCCACCTCTGTCTTTACCCACGTGAACCCCTCTCTGCCTCTTATACCCCCCCCCTTGCCCCTTCCTGTCATCTCTCCCCTTCCGTCCTCATAACTTCATAACTCCGTCTTCCCCTTCTGTCTTCACTCCCCTTCTCCTCCGTCTCTTCAAAGTCGTTTCAGTCTTCGCTTGTCATTGCGCCGAGAATTACGCATCGCTCACAGCGGTAACATCTGACAAAACGCCGTTCGCTGACATTGTCGGTGGTAGCACGTGGACCGATAGGGAAAGTTCACTCGAGCAGCCGTCCTATTATACCGCCAGACACACGCGCAAACTGTACCTACACTCTGACAGTTGTAGATACATCCAATTTACCTTGTAGTGGCCTCCCGAAGGGACGGCGACAACTGAACAGTTCGTAACTCAAAATAACAAACACGAGCGGGAGTGCCATGCATCACACACGCTCTCCTTCCCCTCTTCCTCCCTCCCTCCCACTCTGCATTAAGTGCATTCGAGTGGCTGATAACAGCAGCGGCGTCGGGCTTTTATCGCGGTAATTTGCCGCCATACATCAGTGTGACAGTGGCCGGGGCAGGACAGTGTTGGCCCGCTCCAAGACATTAAACCGCACACTCTACTGACACATGCCAAGGGCAGGCAGATAATGTAGATGTATGAATAAAACAACACAACTTTGATGTCGCAGATCACAATGCATCATTCATTCGCGGACAGACGCAGAAATGAAGGATACTGTTCATTTGCCGCCGCGAGGATGCGATAAATGCGAGGGATAAGCGATGCGCCGGTCATGGCTGGACTTCAATCAGGAGAAAATATACAGCGTGCTATTTATGCAGCGGCTCACATCTGCATTCAAAGGGAACTGGCCGGGGGGCGCCAAAGGGGAAGGGGGGGTGGCTGCACAGAGAGAGAGAGAGTGAGAGATAGAGGGATGATGATACAGAGGGATGGAGAAGAGGATGAGAGGGATAAAATGTCATAGCCGGGGTTGATAGACGGGGAAGGTCCATCCACTCCATCTCTGAGTATACGGAGGCCCAGAGATGAAGGGGAGAGGGAGGGGATGAAACGGGAGCAGAGAGATAGCCGCAAGGTAGTAAGGGACTGTATTAGAGAGTGTGTGAGCAGTGGGAGTAACAGGACCGGAGAGCGGAAGAGGAGCGGCGGCGGCGGTGGAGGGAGGGGGGAAGCCGAGGGATTAGAAAGGCAAAGAAATGAGTGGAGAAGTTATAATGGCCTGATGGAACAGAGGAACTAGAAAGAGGAATGTGCGGGTTTATGAAGGTGAAGAGGCACAGGTAGATTTGAATAGCAGGCTGGGGAGATGAGGATGAGAGGACAGGGGGAGTGAGGGCTGAGGGATTGGTAAAGGTTAAGAGGGATTTTGTTAGATCTGTTTTTTTTTATTCCATCCTGACTGATTTTAATGGGGTCTTAAAGTCGGCGTGAGGTTGCCTAGGCAACTAAAATACGGTGTCGGACTGGCGGTGGGACATTTTTATCTCTGCAGAAGGGACGGACGAATTATTCATCTCTGACTGTGAAACGGGCGTATGGGCTCTTGTACTCTAATCTCAGTGAGGACCAATTGTAGAAACCCATTACGAGTCCATTACTACAGAAGAGACATAATTTGTGTATTTGCTTGTACAAGAGTTTGAACGTCCCATGGTGCTTTTCCACCTTTAAAAAGGTTTTAGATCTTCAGGTGAGCATTGACATGTAAATTTGCGCTGTTGACCAATTGCCAACCATCTTCCCACCACAAAATGACAGCAATCGAGAGTGAAATATTGAGGAAGAAGTCATAGTCGCTGTGTTGCACAACATGCAAGTTGTCTCTATGGGGCACTACTCTTTTTGATCAGAGGTGAATAGCGTTGGTGACATAACTAGGGTAACTTATCTTGCCCAAAATATCAAAACTTGAATTGCTTGTTTAAACTGTGTGTGAATGAGCATTAGATAGATCCTGATAAGTTTGAGCACCTTGCATGGCAGCCTCCACCATCAGTGTATGAATGTGTGTGTGAATGTCAGCTTTTAGTATGAAGCGCTAGAAAGGCACCATACAAATGCTGTAAACCTTATATTTCATGAGAACCGTAAAAATTAGGACAAGTTTATTAGTAGTAATCTTTATCACTATATATTATACTAACAACATATTAATATAATGGTGGTTTAATATAAAATACTGTGTCAAGTCTTAATTGGTCATAATTGCTGTGATATCGAAACACGTTCACACTTCTACAAAGCAGAGTCCAACAGAAAAAGACAAGTTGTTGCCCTGGCACATTTATATAAATAGCTGTACGCATAAGAGTTTTTTTACTTGTTGTATATGTGTTATACCTGTATAAATAAAGTTCAGTCAGACAATCAGATGTAAACATATTTGGAGGTAAAACAGAAAGTGACTGCAACTTAAATACCAATAAAAATCTCTTATTGCTCCACAAAACTGTATGCATGTACAGTACTGTACAGTAAGCACTATGGGTCAAAAACATCATTATTGTTATAAAAATTAAAATCCCATAGACTCACATATTACAGCTCTGTCCTGCAGCAGCACTTTTGTTACAGTGTAAAGCTCCGTATCATGGGGCTCCTCCTCACGTTGCTTCCCAGTTCAGCTGCTACTTTAGTCCTCACTCTAACACAGGTTACTGTAGGTCGTAGCTATCATCTTACTCCGTTCACAGACCCTCAGGAAATCCCAGCACTATCACCTAATAGAACAGAATCTAGGCCTGTCATAAACACATATCACAGTATCAGGGCCATGTCATTACAATATACAGGAAAGACTGTACTCTACTATACTGACATGTAGGTTGAGATCCGCAATTCATAAATTGGAGCCTTTTTTCTCACAATGACTGTATTTGAATGTCTCTCCTTATTTTAACGTGTCCATGTTTTACCCAATGTACGACTGGTCCGTTAAGACTACGTTACAGTCCAACACACCCTCCAAACTTTGGCCAAACTTTAAAAAAATCTACTTGAGCTTCCGCTTCTCTATAGTGATACATACTTCCTACAGGCGCTGCACTAGTTTGGATAATTTTTTCACAAAGATGGCTAAATTGGCAGTTTGCACAAACTTGCCTAACTCCTTATTAGTGACGTCATGTTTCCTGATTTCAGAAATGAACTTGTTGACTCTAAGGTTATTATTTTATTACCTTTATGTACAGTATATGGCCAAACTACAAACAACATAACCTACTTTGTAATTAAAATGCGTGTGTGCAGGAATGTATGTTTTGTTAGTTTTTGATGTACCTGTGTACTGTCTGTGCTTTGAACTGCTGTATTTCTCTTCCGTGCGTGCATGTGTGTGTAGATGTGTGTTTCCGTTTGTGCACAGGAATGTGCCTTGTTTGTCGATGTGCCTCCGTATGAGCCTTGCATGTGCGCGTATGCAGCGTGTATGTGTGTGCCCATGAATCTGTCCATCCGTGTAGCTGTGCTTGCACTATACGCCATAGTGTGAATCATCAGAGGCAGCGCGGCCATAAAGCCCCAGAGCTGTTAGGCAGGATGGCTCCTGGAATGATCACAGGGCGGCTCGGCTTCTATTTCCCAGGCAGCCATCACCGTGGGAGGCAGAGAAGCTGCTGGCGCTGTGTTTGCAAGGACCCGAGGGTTAGCCAGTATATAGTCACGCCTGATAGCACAGCCAATGGCCATAACGTCAGTGACAATGATTGAACACATGAAATATGTGCTCTTTGTCCATGGTATTGGACAGGGTGGATGTTAGAGGTAGGGTCAGGGTAAGGGTTAAGGCAAGAGGAAAATTGCCTGTTTGGAAAGAAAGCCTGCTTGTCTAGCTCTACCTCCATCTTATATTAGTCACTGTTGAGCACTCTCCACAGTGACAAACAAGACATTTGTCTGATTAGATTTCTTCTCTGCAGCAGAACTTTGCTGGTTACCCCAACACAACGTCGTAATATGGGGACATAAATAATGCATACGCTGCCAGGGCGGATCTATATAATTGCAACAGACAAAACATTCTTCTGATACTCGCTAACGCAGCATAATTTTGAATAATAAGATAAGCTCATTTGGCATAGTTTGGGATCAAAATTAGATCGCCCATTTGGGTGGATCATCCGCTGCGTTTTTTTTTTTTTTTGCCTTTTAGCTGTCGCCGCTCTGCTCTGTGCTCTCCTTCCACTTTCACCCACTCTTCAGTTTTACCCTGCATATGTAATCACTCAACTGTGTTTACATTACATCAGTGGCACCCGCAGCCGCCATTAGAATGTAGATGCATCCATTGTTTAGCATTTTTGTCGCCATTCATATTAGTTATGCGATATTTTGTGACAAGTGTGGGGTTTTTGGTCGTTTACCTTCACTCTGGAGCTGGAGGGACTGCATGGAAGCTCTGCGGAATAGTGAATGAGAAATAACAACATTATTATTGTTAAGTGTTTCATAAGTAGTTTTGCAGGCAAGCACATCCATCAGAGCTCCAGGGGAGGGTGGGTGGAGACGGCAGGGGATGCGGGAACCTGGTGAGAGGGGGTTTGTCGGTTGTTACTGCCTTTATCTGACTGCTGATGACTGGAGATAGCGGCGCAGAGCACGGAAGCTCAATAGTGCCATCAACAGGTGCAGGGGGGCAGTGCCGCTCACACGGCGGGTCAGGACAGCCACCGTGGGGTAATATTCAGTGAGCTCTTTTGGGTTGTAATGGTGAAGATTTATCACAAATATGATCAGGTCATAAAGTGAAATATGCTGTCGTCTGTACAGGGTGAAGGATATATGACGCTTGGGGATTAAGGTGAAGATGAGGCTGGATTGAGTCCAACCTATTCTCTGCCAAGGTTAGACTATCCTCTGGCCTTTAAAACCCTGCAGCTAACACACACACACACACACACACACACACATACACATTATCCTGCCTATAAGTGAGGTCAAGGTTAGAGCATATGTCTGACTTCAAAATCACTGCCAGATTTCCTCCCTCCCTATCGCCTCACACACTTTTCACCTGCTTCTTAGTCTGTCTGTCTCTCTCAAACACACACACACACTCATACATACTGGACACACAACAAAGCAAACACACCACACAGCAGAGTTTTCCCCCCATAAATAAGCGCGGGTCCATCCATCACACGGCCTCAGCGGGCCCCGAGTGCCCTCTGGCTAGTTCAGCCCTGCATCCCCAGCCACAGCACACTGGGGGACGGAAAAAAGAAGGTCATCGCCAAACCTCCACAAGGAGAGAGGTAATAATAATCATTATAGCCTCCGAGTGTATCGGCGTGCACGTTTGAGTGCGGACGCCTAGCTATAGGCGGTGCGAGCAAAGCAAAACGGCCCACGGCGCGTTTAATGGTGTTGTCTTTTTTGGCTCTCTCCTCACTTCGTTTCTTTCAGGGGTTTTTTCGGTGTGTGTGCGTTGCATGTTGTGTTGCGGGCAAGTCAATGCAGCCAAGGAGATGGAGCTCATGTAGCGCTGCAGGGAACAGATACAGATTCACCCGTCAGATAACACCACCAGGGAGCTAGAGGAAATGCAGGAAGGTGGAAGGTAGAATCGTGTGTGTGAGCATTTTCACTATCTACAGTACAGAGTACATATAGATTCCTTTTAAAGTCAAACTGGAGTCATCCCCAATGTATTTTTTTTTTTGTGATGGCAACTTATCGGAAGTTGTTAAAGGTGCGGTTCACACCAAGACTAATAGTTCACTCTTTGACACAAATAGGCTGCACCTCGAAGCTGTGTTAAAACTGACAGAAGTGGTTCATCCTCATCGCGCCTGCTTTTGTCTCCCCAGACTAATTAGGGAGTAATCGCTGTCAATTAAGTAACGGAATTTATGCAACATGACACGTTCTGGAGGCGCTCAAGGGTCTCGTGTCTTCCTCGTCCCGATCAGAGACGTAATGCGGTGTCTTGCTTATTTATAGGGGGCTCTAACCTTTAAAACTGCAGGGAATGAGACCAGGAATGGCCGGAGACCTTGGGGATTTATGTCCCCTAGTAAAATAAGATTAGTCTCAACCTCTGAGGCACTCTCCCTTCAATTCAATACGATGTTGTAATTTGTTCAGCTGATAGAGAAGATTAAGGTGAAACTGATGTCTGATACCTCCATTTAAAAGAAAATGTATATTGATTATCGTGGTTTGGTCTAAACGTGTGTTTCATATTAATATGTGTGAATGATTTTATTTAAAAAAAAAAAATCAGATGGGTTTTCCTGTTTCACTTTTTTTTTTTTTTTTAACCAGTGTCCAAGGACATTGTGGCCTGCAGTTCTTTTAAAATATTACTGTTAAATGTACCTTTTTGAAATGTTAATCACACTGTGAGACGAGACTTGTAACGGTCCGCCTTTGTAAAGTAGAGAGTGTTCTTTTACCTTTCATTTGTTAAAGCTAACATGATGTTCTTAAGTAAATATCCAACCCCTCTTCCTCCTGCGAACACCTGTTTGTAAAATGAGTCCCAGCAAGCACTGGGAGCGTCTTATTAGTGCCACTTGGAAAAGCTGCGTGTTGCTCCTGCCGCTGCTGCTATCAGCCTAAATGTGACGAGTCTGTGAAAAGATTGTTAATTGAAATACGTTTACGCTTTACATTCACTGTTTTCCTCATTAATGAAAATGATGTTCTATATTTCACAAGCTGGCCAAGGAGGTAATTTATTCCAGTTTCATCCCATTACTGGTAATTTGTAAGTTTAGCAATCAAGGATTTAGTTTATATTAAACAGGTGAATATTTTATAGCCTGAGTTGAATATTATTAGGATTATTGTATTTAAACCCACAAAAATGATGGAGACAAAACATTATAATGCATCATGAATGTAAAGCCACTATTTACTCTCCTAGGTCTGTTTTGAGCTCAGTGCTCCGCTATGTTCGTTCACCAGCTAGTCGCTAACTGCATGTTGTCTGTCGCTGTGTAGGAAACATACTGCATTTTATGACTGGAAACAGCTGCCGACTGCAGCTAAAATCATGCTGAGAGCGGTGAGAGTGAACCAACATGAAACAATGAGCTGAAAAAACGCTTTAATAATAATTCAGAGTTCTCGGTTTGTCACTACAAGCGACAACGTTCATGGTAAACATTGTTATTTGAGTTGTAATTATTATACAAAAATATAGATTATTGCCTTTAACTATTTTTATGTGATTAAATAAATGAATCATTTTGCATATTCCCATTGGAATTTAATCAATTACCCTGGCTACGTAAACCAGAATTGTAGTAAATTGACTGTAAACTAAATTAAATAACAAAGTAATGGTCTTTATTTGGACTTTTAATATTCCTAACATGATATGATTGTGGTTTTAAGCACAAACATTTAACCCAGTGGGGTTTTTAAAGTGCTCTCTGAAGCTGCTCTAGAAAGCATAATAAACATAAGCCCCTGGTCTCTTATATTGATATCCTTGGAAATGATGTGAAGTGTTATTTGTTCTTAAGGTTCTTCTGAGATGTAGAGTCTAACTTCAGCTCCTCAGCTGCAGGTCACTCTGCAGCTTTGACAAAGGCATGTGCTCTATTTCATTGGATTTTTCATGTTTCGTCTATCCTTGTAATACCAAGGTCAAAAAGTCTCATGTTACATTTCACCATCTCTTCATGTCTTCACAGTGGCACATGTTCTGTGACTGTGTGCGTGACCATACGCTGTGATAAAAAAAAAAAAAAAAAAAAAGCATGCAGCACGCGACATGTTTTTCCAAACAGCACTTACACTTGCCTCGGCGATAACTCATCTTTTAATAGTGTGTTTTTTCACTCGTGCAGATACTGTATGAGGTGACCAATATTGTACACTATAAAGTTCCTGTATGTGACAACCTTATATTTTCTTTCTCCATAGTCCCACAGTCAAGATGACTTTTTTTTTTCTTCAGGGTAAGCATTCTGCTAAACAGATTTATGGGGTGTAACATAAAGTAGATTTAATGCTGGTTCAAGCATTATTGCGCAATTGTAGTGAAATAAACACAGTAATCCTGTCATGAAATATGATATTAACACTAGAAAGGCTAATAGACTTTAAGGGTCCATGAAAAGGCAAATATGGCACCAACTGAACCTGGGAAATATTTTCTCTGAAGGCCATTTTTTTTCAACAACTATTGAATGAATCTTTTTTTTGTTTTAATTAGACAATTCAAATTAGCCATTATTTTTCACGAGAGCCCATTCAACACTGAATTAGAATGATGCTGTGTGTCCTTTAAGACTACCCGTGTGTTAATAAGGAGCAAAAAAAAGTTCTTAATGCTCATATTTTCATTCGGTGAACCGAGCTGCTGGGTATATGCACAGGAAGCACTAAAAAGGCACTTTATAATGGTTCAAGGATACTCAGCCTTGAAGAACCTAATATATGTCTCCCTGCCAGTGCAGAGAGGACGTCGGGTCGAAGCACTGAAGGAGAGGAGAGCACAGTGTGAACATACAGAGTGTATTTACAGTGGAATAGATGGCAGATGAGATGAGGTCTGGTTTTAATAGAGCAGAGACCTGCTCTCACAGCCAGCTGCCTTCAGAGGCCTCAGAGGAGAGGTGCCAAGGAGAGGTGAGGAGCACAGAGAGAGTGTGTGTGTGTGTGTGTGTGTGTGTGTGTGTGTGTGTGTGTGTGTGTGTGTGTGTGTGTGTGTGTGTGTGTGTGTGTGTGTGTGTGTGTGTGTGTGTGTGTGTTTGTGTGTGTATGTGTGAATAAAGGGAGGTTTTTTTTTCTTTACAATGGAACATTTGGACCCCGCGTGAATAGAAAACTTGGCTGAAAAGTCACCTGTGAGGATTGTGCTCAAGACCTCATTAGTAAAAAGCTTATTTTAAGGGTAAAAGGTAAGTGGTCAGGGTTATAGCCAGAGCTGAGTTTGTATGTGTGTGTGTGGGTGTGTGTGTGGGTGGGTGGGTTGCCGGTCTCCTAGAAATGATCTTAATATGCTGCTAATTATGTTTCAATATCAGCATAATTAGTTAGTTAAAGGACTAGGCTGGAAATTCTCCTGTGCAGAGCCAAACCACAGCTGAACCGATTCAATGGGTTTCTGTTGTATGTTGCATTTTATTGCCATTTAACTGAAATCATGATCTTTCCCTAACACTGTCTGGAGGTTTGTTCCCCTCCCAAAACAGCTGTCATCCGTGTTAATGTGACATACATGTAAGGCCTCCTGCGCTCACTACAAAAAAACTTCGCTGGGGGCCATAATCAAGGAAGAAATCGCATTTCCTCTCAACACTTAAGCTGTATATACAAATCTGTAGAAAATAGAAAGGTAATTTCTCTGGACACACATCAAAGCGCATGTTTTGCCACTTCCATTATAATCTAACACACAAGCAGGTGACATGCTTTTGCAAACATCGCCTATATGGGGCAGACCGATGACTTAATAATATACGTTTTTCAGAATTGAGAGCATGTGACATATTCATGAACATACAAAGATGGCTTCTCTGTTTCTGTTGTAGACACACACACAAACACAAACACACATGCATATGCATGCACACACTCACAGTAGGATACTCTCCCTCTCTAGTTCTCTGTGGTCGCTCTGGTCCCTCACAGCTGTGTGATGATGACAAGACATCCTGCATCTCATACACACACACATTCATTCACGGTTACACCCTGTACCTCCACACCCTCTCTCTCTCTCTCTCTCTCTCTCTCTCCAGCGTCGGTTTGACAGCTGTGGAGCAGCTTGCCAGCAATGTCACGCAGATAGAAAGCTTTTAACACAGAAAGGTGTGTAATATTCATAAGGAGTGCTCCACTTACTGTGTAATAGATGTCGGCGAGTGTGAGAGTGAGCAACACTGATCTGGTCCTTTGGTGATGTGGTTTGATATAATATTAATGCCAAGTTGTGTGAGATAGCGTCTACCCTGTTGTTCGTTCTGCCCCATTTCTCACATGCAACACGCTCCCACATTACAGCAGAGCTGCTCGATGAGAGCTTGTTTAGAGTTGTATGCCACAGCAGGAGGCGGCAGCGCTATAGGGGAGGGCACGGGTTCTATGTATTTCTATCTCTGTATTTCTAGCCCCTATTACACAGCCTGTCCGAGGCAGGATTACTGCGCCGTTATGCCGTCTCGCCGTGCTGTGTTAAAGGTGCGAAGGTGGAATGGGGGGGTCAGAGTCAACCATCAAACCGGGGTGAGAATTAGTCATATTGGCGGATCAACTGTGCTACGCCATCTGTGTAAAAGACACTGCTGGCACGCTGCAATCGCACAGGATGACCTGCCTCTCTTCAATTTATCCTGTTATATATTTTTTCCCATATAAACACAGCTGACACACATCGCTAGTACAACACCAGACACCTGTCAATGCCGCTAATCTGTGAAACACCTGCAACCAAAAACTGAGAGTAGAGTGCTTCTTAGCATCGCCACACACTGTGTCTAATTGTTGTCAAATAAACCGCTGAATGACAGATTATTTAGCTCAGAACGAGTGGATTTGCTTCCTAACATCATCAGAGCTTTTAGCAGCAGCCTACCAGAGTCCTCTCTGTGTAGCCGCTCATTGGCTCATTCTAGCTCTCTGATTGGTTAAACAGTATGTCTGTCTACTTGTTTTACCCAATGTTGACATCTGTCAGTATGAGTAATATTTAGTCGGCGGGGTATAAAGGGTTTTGCAGGCAGATAGTTAGAAATGAAAAAAAAAATATGCTGATTTAGCCAATGCAAATTATATAGTACAACAACTTGGACGATGATGAATTGGGCCACATCCATCACATCTCTAATTCCGGGATACCAGCATGGTGTCTAAAGCCTAGCTTATAGGTAGTAGGTAGCTACGCCGTCGTCGTGACGCAGGAATTGAGCATTCACAGTTCCGGGTTGGGGGAACGCATTGCTTTCCCGAGTTGTTGCTTCTTCATCCCGTAAGCAGTAGCAACCCTACGCCAGGCAAAAAAAAAAAAATGTCCAGAACAAGACAGAAAAAAAGCATTTACTCTTACATAACACATATTTCCTTTTTTCCCTGTTTTTTTTTTTCTTGTACCAGTCTTTTTTTTTTTACCTGGCCCTAATACTCCTTTCTACAACCTGGATAAAGAGCGTGTGTTTGGAGCTCATCAATATCGAAGGGCAAATGCTTTTATTGGTGACAGAGAAGCCGTTTGCGGAGGCGACCATGGCAGCTGAGCGGCACCAAACACAGCTCTTGGGGTTTGCGTCACTGCGATTTTTTTGGAGGTACGCATCAGCCTATGGTGTAGCAGATGTTTTTTGCGACATCATTAATGTTTCCAATTAAATGTGATTTGTTTGTGATCTTCAGTGTCAACACCTCAACACATGTGCATTGGAAGACACAACGATGTCATAAGCAGCTAGCAGCTAGCTCAGTGTGGGTGCTAGCTGTGAGTATCCATTTTAAAGTTGCCACATGTTCAACATATTTGTTTTAAGGAGGAGATTAAGGAAGAAAAGAGATTTTGACAAGATTTTGGCCAGGGTTATTGCTTTCTTCCCACTTCCACCTACCTTAGTGTAGACGTTTGTTGCTAGTTGATGACGTGTAAGTCGGAGGAATGCAGCCGTATGTTAAAAGATCAGATATGTATCTGTTTTAGAACATATCCAAGTGACCTGGGTGACATTTGAAAATAATCGGATCTGTGTCATTTACACTCTCATTAAAAGATCAGATACAGGTCACATAGGGGTGAAAAGGGTCACTTCAGGCTTTTGGGTCTGAACGTCGCCTGAAATTCACACACGGGGCATGTTTGGCCTGTTTGGTTCTGTCTAAAAAGTACGGAATATGGCATTATGATGGGGTGTCTGTGTGAAAAGAGCTTCTGTTGGGGTTCGTCCCCACTGAGCACACTCTAACACACTCTGACACACTCCAACACACACAACTTTCCACTGAAAGCTGTAGGGCAGTGATAGATTGGCTTGGCAGGAAAACAAAGTCCACTATCATTTTGGCAAACCAATTTGACAGCGATTATCGAAGGGCACAGCTGCACCAAAGGTTTATTTTCTTTGTTTTGAACCATAGTTTGAAAGTTCACTTCGCTGCATTTTTGTAATTGGCTCCTCTATATACACACCGCCTAATTACAAGCGAGCCGGGGCCTGTAAACACAAGTCACAAATAGCTTTATTGAGCAGTTTTGCTAATCCGCCATCCTGCAAGATTGGAGATTTAGGTGATACGGGGGGGAGCCAAAACAACTCCAAGTAAGCAAAACTTGAAGGAATCATTTGGGTTATTGTCTTTTATTACAGGAACAACTGATTGTGGTTTGTTTTGTTATAGACCAAGCATGAGACTATCATCTTCTGTACTTCTGTGTCTTTGTACCCTTTGACCATTTTATTCTGTCTCACCAGAAAGACGCTTGTTCCTGGAGGCAGACGGACACCTACGTTGTCTTACGCTGTTTCTCGGAGGCACCTGAGTTTGGATCTCATTACTCTCGCCTGGCCAGACCAACAACATTAAAGCAGTAAACACTCCAGAAATTAAATCCAAACATAATTGTGAAAGCAGCCTACATTTGTTTTCTGTCCATTAGCATCTTTTCCTCGCCATCACCCTGTCACTCCCAATCTTGCTCTCATTTTTCACCGCATCCCCCCTTTCTTCCTCCCTTCCTTCTTCCCTTCGCTCCCTTCTCGAGCACTTCCTTGCCTTCCCCGCTATTTCCCTTCATCTCTCTGTAACTAATGGCCCTTAAACGCAGCTCCGGCTGTCATGGCGTTGAGACTGAATCACAACAATCAAGACATATTATCGGTGGCGTGCTGACTGCCTGTGCTAATGTCTGCACTGATCGAATTAATACCTGAGCTGATTGGAACACATCCATCACAATATTCCCGGCAATGAAGTAGTAATAAGTGGCATTATCCTGATAATGGAAGAGCGTGTTAGGCTGAAGATTAAAACTTAACAGTGATAACAAGGGACTTCATATTTGGGAATTAGCGAGAGCATGAGGAGAAATCGCCGCTCTTCCCCTCCCTCCCTTGTCTCTTTTCCTCTTTCTGATGATGTCCTTGCCTCTTCTCCTTTACCCCCCACTTCACCCCATTTACTAATTGCCGGCTAAATGCATCATTTTGCTGCTTATACATCATTTCTTTATGCCCCCTTCCTTTTTACAGTTATTCAGCGTTCTGTCTCCTACTTTCATTTAGACAATTCTTCCTTTACTCCTTTTCTTTTTGGCTTTCCATCATCCCAACAGCTTATCCTCCCTCCTCCCCCTCTTTTACACGACTGTTTGTCCTTTTCCCCCATCTGCTCATTCTTCACCCTATTTGTAGAAATCATTCCTGTTCGTTGCTCATTTTTGTCTGTCATATTCTCTGACAATCTGCCTTTTTTTTTTTTTTACGTTCTCTTCCCACTCTTCCGTTTCCTCATCTTCTCTCGTTTGACAGCCCACCTGCTTTACCTCCTTATCCTCCCCGGCTATCTTTACTTTCTCTCTCTCTCTCTCTGCTGTATTTATTTCCCCCCCTCTATATAACCCTCCTCCAAAACAGCGAGGAGTCCTGTCCTCCGTTTATGAGAAAGAGAAAGAGACGGGTGGGGAGGTGCAGGAGGGAGGTGTGGGAGGGAGTTTGAAGAGTTTTAATGAGCCAGTGCTCACACTTATGACAAGACGGGTAAGTGATGGAAAAATGTTTGCGAGAGAGAGAGTGTGTGTGTGTGTGTGTGTGTGTAGATGGGAATTTTGGGGAATTTGTTTGCGTGTCAGTATGTTGTTATCCTATGAGAATTCACTGAGTGATGCTCACCAGGCTCATTTTTAACTTGTGCAATCAATATGAGTGGGTGCGTATATTTGTAGTGTGTTTATCGCGTGTGTTATACTGATGAATGGCCCGGATCTTAATGTTCTCAGCCACTCTGTGGACTAACTAGACTATTTAATCACCCTCTCTCATCCCCCGCCTTCTCCTCCTCCTTTCAGTTTCTGCCACTTCTGCCAAAGCTGAGTGTGCTGCTGAGGTTGGACAACACTTATTGTACAATACATTACTCCCTGTGTGTGTCTATGTGTGTGTAGGCGCGCGTGTGTGCGCGTGCGTGTGTGTGGAGGGGGGTGAGGGAGAGTGTCTGAACATTAGCGCTGCATCAGTCAGTGTCCAGCCTGCTGGCTTGTACACCTGTCTGCTCGTTATGGAGCGCGGGACGGAACAGATAGAGGTGGCACACACACCGAGCAGGAGTTGAACACGCACACAGACATGTACACAATACACACTTGCACACATCCTTGTTATAGTTCTCTTGACTTACACTCACTCTGGACTTCCCTTAACTTTGTCCGTCACCGCTAATTGCCTGACTGCAGACATTACTTTAACTTTCAAGTTCAACCTGCTGACACTTTTCCTAATGAGGTTCAGAAAGAGCTGCTCACGGATTACTCTTTTACCTTATAGTGAACACGGATAGGGCACACACACACACACACACACACACACACACACACACACACACACACACACACACACACACACACACACACACACACACACACACACACACACACGCACACACACGCACACACACGTACACCTGTTCACACACAAACTCACACCATGCACACCATAGTGGTCAACACAGACCTCCAATTAGGCTTACAGATCGAGCAGGTGCTTGTGATGTGTGTGTGTGTGTGTGTGTGTGTGTGTGTGTGTGTGTGTGTGTGTACATACTGTAGGGCAGCTAGGAGTCTAGAATACATGGAATCAATAATCAAGACATGTAACATTAGGAGAGACATGGCGTGTACTATTTATAAGGAAAAAAGAGAATACCCGAAAGAGGGGTTCCTAAAGAAGAGACCACCACAAGGGATACACATTACATCCCATAAGTAGAAGAAATACAATTAAATTTAAATTGATATCAACTGGCCATTAGGGAAAAAGGTATTTAAGGAATAGATCCAACTAAGCCTCTTTTTTTTTCAACAGCAACTTGTCGAGGTCTCCGCCTCGCTCAAGTCACTTCCTCTATGCCCGGAGAGCAAAACCTGCATGTCCAGGCCCAGTTCAAATTGCTGCTACAGTATAGGTAACATTTTTACATCTTACACAGCTGCAATGTTCCACTAACTGCACCTTTAGTGGCGGAGTTTTCGAGCGCGCTTAGTTTTGCCCACATAGCGCTCGCCATGCTGAGATAATATAAATGACACCTTTTGTGATGCAGGAAATAGCCTACTTAAAAGGGGATTTCTTACTTGAGAGGAGATGTTTAAAATCGCTACATTTTAAAGTACAAGAGCCACATCTATAATTCCCATCTAGGAAGTGTGTGTGTGTGTTTTTGTGCGTGTGTGTGTGTGTGTGTGTGTGCCTACAGCAGTAATGAGTACTGGGCCATGAGATGCCCAAAGGCAAGGCTCCCTAACCGGGTCAGACTCAAGGACGTCTGGCATGGATCCACACGCCCACCTACACTACACATAAACCATATTGGACCAGCAGACCGCGAGCTGATCCAGCACCATTAAACAATGGGAGGAAACGTCATGCTTTTTGTACATCACACACCCACCCATTGCATTTTCTCTCATTCTCTCCATCCTCTCTCTCTCTGTCTCCTCGCTCTTCCATGTATGCACGCATACACACACACACACACACACGCAATGAAACGCCCTCTATTCGTCCCCAAATGAGAGATTCACGCTCCACTAGCAAAGACTCTCAGAGTGTAGGTTATTAATGAGAGCATGTCCTAACAACATTACAGAGCTGCTGCCCCATGGAGGGGAGGAGAGGGGAGGAGAGGAGAGGAGAGGGGAAGAGAGGAGAGGAGAAGAGAAGAGAAGAGAAGAGAGGAGAAGAGAAGAGAAGAGAGGAGATAGGTGGATGAAAATACAGGGTAAGGGAGGAGACTAAATATGAGGAACTATGAGAAAAGACAGAAGAAAGGTGGATATGAGGACGTGGAGAGGTGAACAGAGAGGGTATAGGACAGGAGAAAGGTGAACGGGGAGAAGAAAAATGAGAAAGGAGAGGAAAAAAAGTAGAGAAGGAATGGAGGCCAGAAAAAGGAAATGAGAAAAAAAAGAGGTGAGTGGAAAAAGTGAGGAGGACAGGAGGGAGTAGGTGATAAGGAAATGTAAAAGGAAAGAGGGGGGACAGAAAAGGAGAAGAGGTGAGAAGAAGGAGGTAGAGGTAGAGGGTAGAAACAGAGAAATGTGAACAGGAGAGGAAAAACGAAATGAGAGAAGAGGAGAGGAAAAGACGTATTCCCCCTACATGGGCAGAGAAGGGAGAATTAAAGAGCGTAAAAGAAGGGGAAGGAGGCGAGGAAGGAAAATAAGAGGCGGGAGGTAGAGGAGCGGGGAGGAAAAGGGGAGACGGGTGGACCGAAGGGAGGGGAGGAGATAAAAGGGGCGAAGAAGAGGAGAGGGAACGACGTTGGCAATCATAGAAACAGGAGAAGAGCGGGAACGAGGGAGCAGAAGTGAGAAGAAAAGGAGGATGAGAGGAAGACGGTCAGAGCCGTGATGAGGAGAGAGGAGCCTTGCTGGGATCTTTCTGTGGAACCATCATCTCTACTGGAACTAGTCCTGATGGATGCGCTGAGGAGACAGCGCCATCTAGTGCCCTGACGCCCAGCGAGCCTACACACACACACACTCTGACCTACACACACACACACACACACTCTGCATAAACATCCTCCTCCCTGGAGCTTCTCCACACTCAAACAATCTGCTGCTCGCCGTCATTTTTCACCCTGCTCGGCGCGTCATTATGGAGGCAACGTGCGCGCCGGTCACACAAACTGAGCGAGAAACATATCCAGAATTGATAGCCAGTCCCAAGTGTGTGTGTGTGTGAGAGAGAGAGAGAGAGAGAGAGAGAGTGTGTGTACGCTTGGCTTGTATTGTGTAAGTGATCTGGGGAGCGTTATGGGAGCAGAGCGATAAGCCTGGTGTCACTGGCGTCTAATCATACTCCATGTTCCTTATCGGCTCCAGGCTCAGGAGACAGAATGAACTGTGGAGAGGGAGAAGAGGAAGAGGAGGAGGCGAGGAAGAGGGGCGGGGAGAGAGATGGAGGGAAAACGGGAGCGTGCACGAGGTGGGGTTGGGAGAGGGAGAGGGGGTAAAAGTGAAGGATGCAAGAGGTGAGGGGGGGAGAAGAGGACATGGGAGGAGGGAGGAGGATTTAAAGGTCCGCTGCACTAAAAGCGTACGAGGAACCAGAGCCAGGCCCCGACTCACCTCACCACCCACACAGCACAAACCCACCTTGTGTAAGAGGATCAGCCACTTCAGTGTTACTTCCCACCACGCACACACGCGTGTGTGCACGCGTGTGTGCGTGTATGTGTGTGTCGGGGTTATCAGGAGTGCTAAGGATGGGTGGTAATTGAATAATGACAGTAACGCCTCTGATGGATTACCTGTCAGTCTTCCCCCTTCTCTCCCTCCATCACTGTCATCCCCTCCCTTCTCCGCCACTCTCGCCTCGCAACCTCCGGGCAAATTGTCTCCCGTCCGTGCCATCACAAACGCCAGCGGAGATAAAGACACACCCCCACCTAAAAAAAAACAAACAAAAAAACATGCACGCACACATCCTCACACCGTCACATATTGCGAAAATGCACAGTTAAAAGTACAAGTCAGCTTTCCTAATTATTAATCATTTTTTAAGTACAATCCATGAGGCAGAATGGCCTTTTTCTAAATGTTAACATTGGTAAAAAAAAAAATAATAAAAAGTGCAGTTGCTCAAGTACAGTATCCTGATGCACCAGATGGTTTGTTACACGCAACAAACCATCTGGGAAGTGTGTTTTGCAAAAAAAGAAAAACAGCACTTTCAAAAAAAAATATTTGGCAGGTGATTGGATGAACCATCTGTCTGCCACGGGCTGAGCGAGACGTTGACCACGCGCTCACGTGAGAAGCTGATTGGTCCGAACCGCCGTGGTTCAGACGCAAACCAGCTGCCCTGCAAGGTAACAAGTGTTGTGGTTATAAAGTCAATTTTGATGTATGCACTTGAGTATTTTAATCAGTTGGCTACTACTATTATAGACACTTAAATATGTTGCATTGTTACAGATTTAACTGCTCGACACAAAATTTAGCTTCACCTCAATCAACTGCAGCAGTCGCAGTGTCTCTTTGGTTCTTATTTGGATCAGTACTTCATTATTGGGTTAAATTTGATCTGTTTATTGGTGTGTTACCTCTCAAAAAGTCTTCACTGTCTATACTTTTTGGAGGCCTGAAGTGACAAAAAATGTATATATTCAGTAATTTACAATAGAAAAAGTTTTGTGTAGTATTAATGTATTATTTCCACTTTCCTCTGACTTCTCCTGCCTTCTGATCAGAGATAGAAGTTTACCAAAAAATAGTGTCGGTGCAATAGGTTCAAGTTTTCATTCACTCATGTGCAATAATTTTATGGGTGATATTTGGAGTCCTTATATCCCTAACGTGATAAACATATTTGCAGGTTGCAGCATTGCAGTTTTGCATTTCATCTCAAACTTCTCTCCGGTGAGCTGGAAAACACATGGAGATTTCATTTCATTTATATTTATGAGTCTCGGCTGACTTGAATGGCTGTAAACAAGAGCGTGGGCGGTGACGGTGAAGGTGTGACATCACAAATTCACAGACGTACAGCTGAGCCGTTTTATGGTAAAGTTTCTGCACCCGGGCTGTGTGCATTTCTCTGTGGGTCGTTTGATGCATGAGGCGGTATTTATATAACACACAAACCTGCTCTATACTCAAACAAGCAATGAAAACGGCAATTTCCATGATATGGGTCCTTTAAATCAAATATATTAGAAAGTGCCTCTCCCACACGGCTTAGCTCTTCATTGTTCTCTCTATTCTTCTTGTTGCTGTTTTCCTTGCTTGCATCCTTTATTGTTTCGGGGAATGTGGGCATTGTACCATCACTTTGAGTGTCTTTAATTGTGTTATTGTATTCTTTTATATTTGAATTTGTGTTTAATTCCCATGGTTTTGTGTTTTTCTGCTGCCTTGCTGTAAAGAGATTTTCCTTGTGTGGGATAATAAAAGATCTGAATTGAACCTGTTAATCATCTGCAAATTCTCATATACCTCCTACAGTGGAACTCCAGTTTAGGAACCATTGAAACAAATTTGTTGAACTTTATGAGGTGGCTGCTCTGTTTTTGCATGTGAAACCTTAAAAAGTAACCGAATTTTTTAAAAAAAGCACAATACTTCCTTGGATTTAGTGGGAAATAAGCATCGAGTGGCATAACGATCCCTCAAATACCTGCGAGTAAAGGTATGTTAATTACGTAATCATTCATTATAGCCGCTGTCTGTTCAAAATAAAATGACTAATTAGATGCTTTGCACTGACGGCGTTAAAACAAGCCTCGAGGTTGAGAGGAATGTGTCGAGGCTGCATAAGTTGTTTTTATTTGTGCATTACAGCAAAACGTCCAGCGAGCGGGCTGAAGATTGAGAGCGATTGCAGCACTCTGCTGCAATGCAGTTCAATCTACAGTATGCTCAGTGCTAAATGGGGCTCCTCCATCACGAGCACGGACTTTCTCTAAAGGATTAATGTTGTAAATCGAGTGAAGCAGCGGTGCCGTAGGGGGGCATTTTTGCCCGTGCTGTGTTGAGGTCTGTCTCCGCGTGGGACCACCTACGGTATGATAGTGTTCCCCCGATTCACCCGGTCTACCTGGGCGGTGCAGCTCTCCACCTGACTGAGCACCAGGCTTTCTATGCAAGGCTTTGTGCGAGTGTGTGTGTGTGTGTGTGTGTGACCTTTTAAATTCCTCTTCTCCTTTACTCCTGTTTTCAACATCTGAGACGCCAGCAACACATTTCTGAGTGAGAGAGTGTGTTGAGATGGAAACCAGCGAGATGGTATCAAGCGTAATTTCCACATAGATATCATATGGCAATTTCAGGATAATGAGAAGTCGGCTAGAAAGGAAGAGAGGCTTATTTTCATTATTATCATCATTTAATTGGTTGGAGTAAGGAAAGTTTGCAGCTCTACACATTCAGGCAGTGAAGCGTATTTACATCAAGCTTCTTTGAAGACTATTGGACAAAGAGTTAAAAAACAAACAGCACCGATGTTACAAACCAGAGTTGAGTTAAACCCAACAGATACAACCAGAGGACAAAGACTTTTCTTTTGCTGTTCACTAATGAGCTGAACAATAGTGCCTCTCTTTAATATTCCTGGTGTTTTTCCTTCTTGGGGGGGGGGAGTTTTTACCATCTGGAGCCGAACAAACACTGTTGGAATGCGGCGACACCATTTCATAAAGGACATTAGGTTTGCTCTCCAAGCAGAGTCATGCAAACTGAACACATCTTTTGCACGTTTGCATCTGTTGCACTATCTCATAGGATTTCTACGCCATTATTATGAGGTCAACAAACACTGCTTGTGTGTTTGTTGACCTCAACACGGGGGCAGAACGTTGCCCGTTTTATCCGTTTATTGCTGAGCTTCGCCTTCGCAGAACGTGGAAGAGAATCTTTAAAAGTGGAGGCGAGAGAAGCTCAGAATTACACTCTGTTAAACATTTTACAGAAGCAGATTCACTTTGTCAAGCATGGCTTTGATGATTTAAATGCGATTCATCTTTACACTCTTAAATTAGAGTTCCTTAAACATGTCATAAAAATTATCTTAGGCATTCCCCCCCACACAATCACTATTTCTTCACAGCACATTAATTCGGTAATACTCTTCTTTGTGACAATTCTTATAATAACACTACATACTGCAGTGACTAATTTGCTGCTTGAACACCAGCCGTGAACATCCTCCTGTTAGTAGCTCCTATCGCTATCAGTTTAGTGTCTTGCTATTGGTATAAAAGACATGAGATGTGTCCATGCAACACCTCTATATGTTACTACATGGATAATAACAGAAGCAGGAGAGACAAAGGGGTTTGGAGAGCTTTTTTTTGGGGACTTTGAGTGATAGAAATGTCACATAATGAGAAAATTACCAACGCTTTTTTTTTTTTTTTTCCAAAAAAAGACTCACTAAGGGCCCACTTATGGTGAGGCCTATTCCCTTTCTCCTAACTATACAGTGTAATGTAACAATACACTGAACTGGCACAGTCACATCAACGATGCCAGACGTGAGAAAGCAGTGATCCAAAGTCGTAAGGTACAAGCCATGGAAAGGCAGCAATCCTATCGACACACACACACACACACACATACAGTACAAGCACAAAAATGTACAGACGCATACACACACACACACACACACAATTTCTATCACTTACACACAAACGGTATAATATGCCAGACAGCCAATTAGGGCAATAATGGCTGTGGGAAAAAGTGTATACACACACACACACGCACACACACACACGCACACATACAGTAACTGAGACTTCTAAGCTCAAAGTTAATAGCACCCAGTTGTTCAGTGCCAGAGACAGACCCTGTGGGATTGGGGCGAGGTGGGAGGTGGGAGGGTGGGGGTGGAGAGGGTGGGGTAGGGAGCTCAGACTATTGCAGTAAGCCAAGAAGAACACAATTACCCAACAAATATACAGGGTAGGGTTTTTTTTTATATAACAGGATTTTCCTTTGTATATATAAAACATTTAATGTCACTAAAGTCCTCTGTTAAAACAAATCATTTAAAAAGAGGAAATCCATCAACAACATAAAATCTACAGCTCTCATTAACCTGCGCTTCTTCTCCCCCCCCCCGCCCACTATCTGCCCATCTTCTCTATTCCCTTCCGTTACTTCCCAGTGTCGTTTTCAAACCCATGCTCAGTTTCAGGGGCTTTTCTCTCCAGTTTTTCGTATCCGATTAGCCACTCTTAACCATGTACTACCCTGCCAGCCAGCAGGAGACACGGAGAGTTTGGAGGAGGACGAGGACATAGTGATTGAGAACGTGCAGTGAGACGCAAGGACAAAAACAAATGTGGAAAAAAAAAAAGCCGAGCAAAAAGGATGAGAGAGGGACTGAGAGAGGGACGCAGATGGTGGGGAGGGGAGGCAGGATGGGAGGACTGAGACAGAAGGATGGGGTGGAAGTTGATGCGCTGGATGTCTTCCTCCTGTTCCATCAGCAGAAGCCTGTTGGTGGGAAAGCACAATAATGAAGAAAACTGCAGTGGATACACAAACATGCACACACACACACACAAAGAAGAAGAAGAAGAAAACACTCCACCAGCCACTTACCCACCCACTCTTCTGCAGCAGAGCCCACATCTATTCAAACACACTTTTATACACAGGCAAAAGACACTCTTACCCTCACACTCAAAGGCTTGCAGCACGGTGGTGTAAGAAGGGCCCAGCCAAGAGGTGCAGCTACCCAGAACCCTCTGCAGGTGGTGGGTGGCATCACTGAAGAGCAGATCGGATTCACCATAGCCTGCTGAGCTGAACAGACTGAAGCCCTCGGTGGCGTTGCCAAACACATTCTGCAGGAGAGAGAAAGTGTGTGACAGCGCTTAATGCATGAGGGCATGCATGGATGTGCGTTGGCGTGCTCTGCGTACATATGAGTGTGTATATTTGGGCCCGTGTGTGTGTATGTGTGTGTGTTTAGCCAGGGAATAAGCACAGGATGTATCAGTCATCCTGGCATCTCCCACACACTCGGTAAGGAAGAAGAATGACAGTTTAGCGGATACCTACGTTCTGAGACATGTTGATCAATAAACTCCAGGGAGATATGAGGTAGACATACACGTGCGCACACATATCCGAGGGAAAAACGCGCACGTTTAGTCACGCCTGATGTGATTTCCGTCCGCACACTCACCTGTAAGCGTTCCAGGTACTTCCAGACGCGGCACTTGTCCTCCATGCGTACCACCACAGCGTTGGCGGGGACGGCTGCCAGGTGGCATCGCTCAAACTCGTCCAGACCCGCCTCGGTGCCATCTGGACACAGCAGCTTCAAGTCCTCCAGCTCCAGATCCAGGGCCCAGGATTCCTGGTTCTTACCTGCACGAGAGCGGGACCGAATCATGCCAGATTTAATCGAAGGAGTTTCCACATTTTGGAATTACATGAGAAGATTTCTAATATTCTTAGAATTGTTTCTTAAATGTATGGCAGAGGAAAACACCTGGCCTGTCTCTGTCCAAATGTACAAAATATGTACAAATAAGCTCATTATTATTCATTTAAATGATAAAATTATTTTATAATCAGTGGTATAATCCTTGAAATACACTCTAGATTATTTAAACACTAATTGCCAACCTGCCAGCACCTGTGAAGCTCACCGTTTAAAACGTTAAGATGTGCATGTGTGTTATCATTGCAAACCTAAAGTGTAAAAACTGACTCCAGGAGGTCACAGCACCCAAAAAAGATATGCTCCCATACAAAAGAACCCTCTCACCTGAGTCAGAGCCAGGCTAGCCATCCCTCCCCCCCTCGGTTTTCAGTCTTTGCACTAAGCTAAGTTAAGCAGCTGCTGGCTGTAGCTTTATATTTAATGGCGTGGTATCGATTTTCTCATGAATGTATTAGTGCGTTTGCCAAAATGTCAAACGAGAGTATTTCTTTGAGCCGGCTCAAAAGGTTTTACTCCAAGAAGCAACATAATCAAGTATTAAGTATTATTTCCTGAATAAATAATAAATAATCCTCACTATATGTCACCTATTATCTGGAGTGCTGTGATTTTAAGTTCTCCGATAAGCAATCTGTCCATTGACTCTTGACAACTTCTAATATTTGAGCGAAGTAGTTGACCGCCATTGATAAACAAACAAAACCCCATTTAAACAAATAAATGATTAAAAGAAAAAGGTAGACCACCTTGAAGCGACTGCGTGTCCCCAAACAACAGCACAGACCTTCTGTGTTTTCTTGACCTTCGTTAATTGGTATGACACCGGACAATTTCTGAACCATATGAGAAAGCACGCTTCGTTAAACAGCTACGGCGTTTGTGGAGTCGGTGTCAAACTGCTCTTTCTCTGCTGCAGCAGCGGAGTCTGTGTAGCGTGACTGCGATAATGATCACCATTAATTTTGGATGTTGCCCAAAGCGAAGGAGCAGATGCAGCAAAGTGAGAATTAGGGCGTTTTCGGTGTCGGACGAAAGCGTCTGCACCTCTGTGCATGTAGTTGCGTTTCTTTCTCTTTCTCACTCTTATTTCCCCAGATTCATTCTCATCGTTCATCTCTCACTCCGTCTGATTCTCTCTCACAAACGCACACACATCACTTCAGTGTTCGTTATATTCTGGATGCCACACGCTGTAATACCATAATGAGAAACACTGTGAAACACTGACATCCTGTGTCTTGACAGAGACTAGCACGTTATGCTGGCAACAAATAACCTCATTATAATTCATTCAAATGATAAAATGATATTATTCTATAATCAGCGGTGTAATCCCTGAAATGCACTCTAGATAATTTAAACACTAACCGTCCAAATTGTCAAAGATTGTCGTGTGTTTGACAAAGGCCACGTCGCCGAGGTTCTCCGCAACGCACCTGAAAGACAACCGCAAGGAAATGATCATGATCGTTCAATTTTGTAAATAGATCAAAACATGCATAAAGGGGAAATCAGCCGACGTGGGGATGTGTTGGTGTGACAGAGCACCTCAGGAGACCATAAGTAAACTCTCTCGGAGCGAGTTTCTCCTGTGGCCCCTTTTATTCCTCATCTCGAACCCACCGATGTGTCAGTTTTACTGAGTATTACTGCACTGCAGCGCTCAATAATATATGTAGGAACTGTCATTGTCTACATTTATAACATGCGGGGAGTGTGGGAAACTGGCAAAGAGCAGATACAGTGCACAGGAATGTCATTTTGATTTGTTTGCTTTTTTAATGAATGGCTTTGCTGTCTGTCGCTACCATGAAATGTAATATTGAATGCCTAGGAAAAAAAAACACCCTAAAGTTATAATTCATTTATCTCTGGATCATTATTATTACCGCATTACCCTTTTTTTCCCCCCTCAGAATAGGCAGCTCTAATTACTCACTATTTTTCCTTTATGGAGACAACAAGCTGAAATGGATATAAAGGAGACACAGAGAGGTAATGACTTCGCCACCTCTGGGTGCTATTAGTGTATTATTTCCATGCCATGTTATGAGTGTTAGTTGTACCTCAGAGCCCCCGCCTCGCCGTAGTGCCTCTCTCTGTGGTTGTTGACGCAGATGTGTCTGTCGTTGTCATCCCCTATGCACGCCTCGCACAGGTTCTTGGGGTTGTTCCCTCTGGGGTCGTGCTTGTGGTCTTTGATGCCCGGTACACAGCTGTAGCCAAAGAAGTTTCCGAGCGCTGGCGAAAAAACACAGGAGAATGAGGGAGTAAAAAGCCAGACGACCGGGGGGGGGGGGGGGGGGGGCAATTACATTAGGCCTGTTTCAGGAGTGAGGTTTTACAAAAAAAGATTAAGTCAGATATAAATGTCTATTAGTCGATAAAGGTGAGATTGTTTTTCAGGTTTTTGTGTTATCCTCAATTTGTGGTGGTTATGTGCGATATGAAGCCTATATACACACATCATGGTTCGGGTTAAGGGTTATTAAGAACACTAAAATACAACATCTCATTTTTTCTGGGGATAGAATGATAAAGTCTTGGATTTATTTCCGTCGTTCCTCATTTTCTCACAGTCAAGCAAGCATTTAACATCCAACCTCTTCCTCTAACCTGATCTACATTGAGTACTATAGAGAGTATTTTTGACAATAGTGAATATATATCAGGCTTTTTGAATGTTCTGCTTTTTTCCCCCTCTAACGAATAAATTGTGATCTTTCAGCGTGTTCCTCTATTCATCATCACACACTCATGCAATGTCACATTCAGAGAGAAACCTGCACTGCTCTCCCACTGAGTCATCTCCTTTTACCTCCAGTCTCTTCTGTCACTTCACTGCTCCTTTCCACATAATTGCTTCCCCGCTTCCTCTGACCCTCTCATATACCTTACAAACATCAACTTACACACACACACACGCCGTTCCTTCATCAATCACTCTTCCTCCTCCTTCTCGCTCTGTCTCACCTTTGGGGAAGTTGCAATGCTCCCCAACGCTGATCTGGGAGGTGTTGACCAGGTAGCCAATGGGAACAGTCCACCCCACCGTGGTGCGTATCCCGGGGTGACAGGAGCTGCGCTCGTGCATCTCCAGCAGGGACAAGTCTGACGAAGAGCGACGAGCCATCGCCACGACATAGTAGCTAATACCATCTGGAGGAAGGATTTTGAAGGGAAAACATATGGGGAAAGCGAATGGGAAGAGGGGCAAATGGAGATACAAGACACAAAGAATAATGCGTGATATGTTGATTCTGACATAAACATTTCTTAGTCGGAGTGAGTCACGTTAGATAAATCTCAACTCACCCACTCCGTTGTAGGACTCTCCTGCTGCCAGCTCCAGGCCGTGACAAAGACTCGCAGCATAGATGTCATCTCCAAACATAGAGGCCGCGTCTGCTGTTCCATTCTGAGAAACACATACTTTTCTTTCAAATAACTGAGGGATGCGTGCTTATTCCAAATTTGGGGGATCAATGGCAACAAATAAATACAATGAACGTGTGTTTTCTATAAAATCCCTTCTGTACTTCCTGGAGTTGAAGCTAGTATCCAGCATTATGAGCAGCACGAGTCACAAAAAATACACCAGATTAATTACACTCATCTCAGAAAGTTTCAAACCAAATCAGGGAGAAAAATGTTTGAAGATGAGAATATTTTTCATATTTCAATCTGCCCCGCCCCCCAAAAAAATAAACTCTATTATTAAGAATTAGACTAATAAATTAACATGAAAAAAAAGACTGAATAGACACCTTGATTTTGTCCATACAATCTCTGGTGCTCAGGCCACGGACACATTGCAAATTCCCCCGAATATTCCGAGCTGTGGCGTTCCCAGCCAGATCCAAACACTTCCGCTCCTCAGCATCAGATAATACGCACCAGGAGACTGAACAGAAAACAGCAGGGGGGGAGTTTCAAATAAAGGAAAATCAAACACATGTGCTCTTGTAGTAGAGCACATACTGATTAATCACATTTCAAACACTCCTTTGAGCATGCACATGAGTTATAATTCACCAAAAGCACGTTTAATATAAAACTACCTGTGGATTTCTTAGTAGGAACACAGTTGACAGAAAGAAGATGCAGAAACAGGAGGAAAGCTACGGGCAGTCTTCCCTCTAGACGCTCCATGTCGGCTCTGGTCAGGAACACAGCCCGGGACAATCTCTAATACAACAGGGATGAGAAGCAGGTGGATTTCACTGCAGGCGGAAAAAAAAAAGGAACTCGAGTGCCCCCTTCCTCTCTTATAGGCTGGTCCTGAGTGTAAAAGGTGGGAGAACGGGACAGGTATGGAAGAGGAAAGAAGAAAACATTACATTATTCCTCAATCCCCGCCTCTCAAGTGAAAGACCTCAGCAGATAATCCTTCCTCCATCTAATGATCGCAGTATAGCATTTCCCCCTCCAATTATCCACTGAGACGTATCCCCATGCAGAGAGGATAGAGGAGGACACATGTCGACTCGGAGCAGTTCGGGCCACCTGGCAGAGTGTCGAGCCCAGGTCTTTAATTAAAAAAAGCTGTGGGACAATGTGTCTCTGTGCTGGAGCCGTGCTCATGGAGAACAGATACCGGCTGGGTCTTGATCCGACGCACTGGAGACTGAAGCCCCAGGTAAGCAAAGAACAAACAGCGCTGGCTTTTGTTCATGAGCACAGGACCCAGCAGAGGGAAAACATATCGGCTACTTGATACAATTCACACACACACACACACAGACTGACATTTTTATTTACTAATGCCGAGCCCACCTTGAATCATATAAATCTACGAAGTAGAGTTTGAACACAAGTGAAATGAATGAATCTCCTAAACCAGCTATTAGTTTCAGATCTGCATGATTGGTCAGGAGATAAAGGGTCATATTGTTTTTCATGTCTTTCAAGAGCTTTCTTTTTTTTTTTTTTTTTTTTTTTTGGAGGGCGGTATCTGATCCTCAGTGTGCATGGATGAACGAACAAGGAAGCACAGGGGTGCATTATTACATAGTAGTCAGAACGAAATGTCTTTTTCCAGTGAGAGTATATACAGGAAATGAAATCTTTAAATCTTTCTATTTCTGTGTTCCGTCTCTTATGATTGATATCGCTGGAATGTCTAAAACAAATTTGATACACCTAATTTTACTTATGCAATACTACAGCAAATATATGCTAACTACATATTTATTAATGTTCTTCATCAGGCTGTAGTTTGATCACACAAAGTGTCAGAGTTCAAATTACATGATATTCTCAGATATTTCATGACTTCTACCCTGAAGCTGTTATAGTTGTCTGAGTCACACAGTCTGTATTTGGAGGAGACGCTCTCGTGTACCACCTGATTTCCAAAGCTAAATTTAGGCTACATGGTAAGATTAAATGGACAGTGGTGGACAACATTAGATTGACACAGCGGTCTACAAGATGTAATACACCGTGGTCCACATCACTAGAGGTTTATTCAGATTCATAGTGCTGGGATCCAACAAACAACTGATTGATTTATCTTTAGGACTTAGTTCTACATTACCAACATTTAAGTTAGTAGAGACCAATAATTATTAGTATCAAACAAAAATAATTATGGATGCTTGAACACAGTTTCACAGTGGTGAAATACAACAAACCATACATTCCACATGCTCTATATCAAAAACACACAACACCATCACACAGGACTTGACTCACTCCAGTTTACATGCATGAATGAATCCTCTCAATAGTCAACAGTCAACACTTGACTGATGCTCTTCAAAGCCTCTGTGGTCTGCTGTCTGTCTCACTACATTAATATCATTTTATTAATGTCACATTCACTCACATGTTGCTATGCTATGCTACACATAGCAAAGTGTTAGCCACATTAGCCGTGAATCACCTCCAGGTGTGTTGCAGTGAGCTGTAGAAGAGAATGTTATTAAGCTGTCCTCCATCTTTCTCCTCTTTGTGTTTTAATGCAGTCAAAGTGCACTGTTCCTACATTTATTAGCTAGCTAAATATGCACATATAAATAATAAAAACACCTTGAAGTTAACTTGACATTGACGCTTTCACGACCTCCGGCAACGCTACAGTTTGGCGCCTGAATTTTCAACCTAAAGGCTGAGCCCCTCTTGTGACATAGATATTTAAATAATAATAAAAATGAATGAAATGGAAAATGAATAAGAAAATAAAAAATTAATAAACACAATGAACAGTTATGGAGAAAGCCGATATATCTTTTAGGGTTGAACGATTAATCGAAATTTGTATCAAAATCTCAATATGGACTATTGAAATTGGGTAATAAAAATAAAAAAGAGTTCTCATCTATGATATCATCGGAAAATGAGGAGATAATGATATAAACTGTATAAAAATTGTGTTCAGGTAAGCCAGTTCAAACCAACTCATTCTCTGGCACCTTACACTTTACAACACCTGGTTCTTCCGCTGTAGTAGGAGTAGTAGTAGTAGTAGTAGTAGTAGTAGTAGTAATAGTAGTAATAGTAGCAGTAGTAGTAATACGCAAAATACTCTGATCCTTTACTTGAGTAAAAGCTGAAATACGACCATCAAAAATACTCAATTAAAAGTAATATTGCTGAAGATAAATCGTTACCTTTACTAAATAAAAGTACAGTAGTAGTAGCAGTAATAATAATAGTGATATTAGTAGTAGTGTTGTATTTGTAGTAATAGTAGTAGGAGTAGTAGTAGTTCTGAATACAATACTTGAATAAATGTGTTTTCTATTTTCAAAAGACTTTTAACTGATGTTATATTTGTAATATTACCACCACTAATATCGCAGGTGTTACGGCTAATTTCGTGCTTCGCCTGTTGGAGGACTACTGCCCCACAATGCATCTGGGCGATAATGTTTTGGTGACGTCACGTGTAGCTTGAAGCGAAAACAGCCAGTGGGTGGGCTGGGCTGCGGTGCTCTCGGCTTCTCCCATCGCAAATCACAGTAATACCATGATTTAAACTCCATATACGGACAAACGGACGTCGCATAATGACTTAGAAGCTGTGCTCCGTGTGTGCCAGGTAGGTTTTTGTCTTGTATTGCTTACTTTGTGCCCGGCTACCAGGCTGCTGCTTTGTGCTGTACTGCAGCTAGCTTAGCTTAGCTCGAGCAGCAGCATCGGGCAGCCGTCTGTCTGCCTGGCGCCTCCGAGGCGCCTGTGTTCGGCCAATAAACCTGCTTGTTAAACGGCCTGTTGTCTACAGCAAACACTCAGGCCTCCGGTCTGTGGTGTTAACGAAGGAGGAGTTTCTGATAACGTTACTCTTTTATAGACTTAACGCAAAAAAACGGCGAATGTGACATTGAAATGTAAAGAGTTAGCTTCACGTCAGCTGTTGTAAATGCCACATTAGCCTGCAGAACAGCAACAAATGTTGGAGTCATCAGTAATAAATAGCTCATTTATTAACAGCTTTTAACCATATGGTTATATTGAGTGAAGATAAAGTAGTTTTCTTTTTTATCCATTAATGCAATTGAGCCCATGTGCTTTTTGTAGAAATGTTTTCAGTTTAAGCAATAAATAAAACAGTAATGTGTATAAATAAATCTCTGACAAAGATAAACTTAGGAGTCTTTATTAGTTAATATAAGTTGTTGCTTCCTTTGTGTCTGAGGCACTGGCAGAGATCATCCGTAAACACAGGGGGTAAATGTAATTATCCTCTTTGCAAGAGTGTACTCATTTGAACTATGTGGCTCCTCTTTCTCTCCTTCTGTCCCCCAGTGCACTGAAACATGGGTTGTTGCAGTGTCCACGTCCTCCTGCTGCTGCTCCTGCTGCAGGCACTGCAGACATCAGCTGAGGGTTCAGGTACTCTACTTAGTTGCCTTTGTGCTTTTTGTAAGAACACTTCGCAGATTGATGTCTCATCTGTTGTCTATGTGTGATGTGCAATCCCACCAAAAGATCATGAGTTATTATCTCACTGGCAGCTGTTCATTTCTACTGACAAGCAATCACCCATGTCCATGACAGCAGGGTTGTCACGCATTGTCATTATACTCCAAGCGATTATTTGAGGTTGAGCAAAGGTTTATTCAGACAGTGACAATTGTTGCCATCTTGAGATACTGTGGACACAGGTGCCTCTACTGCTGTATAGTTGACCAGTGTGCAATTTCACACATCTGTTGTGCACTGTGGAACAGCGGGAGAGTATGATAACCTCCTGTCATCTCTTCTACAGATGGACAGTTGGTGTGTCTGTGCGATAGCCCCAAATGCCTCCAGGAAGCCCAGTGCCACGGTACCCGGTGCTTCTCCTCCGTCAAAGTGGGCAGCGGTGGGGTGGTGTTTGAACATGGCTGCTTGAAAGGGCAGGAGAAAATCCAGTTGCATTGCTCCACGGCTCCATCCTCACTACAGGCCATTTTTTGCTGCAATCAGGACATGTGTAATGGCAACACCACAAGGAGCTATCTGACATCTCTGCTGCCATCAGGTGCATACAACATAGAAATTAACATGAAAAGAACAAGCCAAAATGTGTTCAGTGTCTGTACATAAATTACACTATTGCACTATGCACTATTCTAATTTTCCTTTTCCTCCAATGTGAATCTATCTCTTGTTTACTCTCACCTGCAGTCCCAGAAGGCGAGCCGGTGCGGTATCGTGTAGAGATGCTGGCTCTCTTTGTACTTGGTCCCGTGGTGGTTCTGGCTCTGCTGTCTGTAGTATCCGTGTTGGCCTGCAGAAGGCTCCACCACGGCCGTCTGCAGAGGCTGCAGGAGTTTGACACTGAGCAAGGAGCCATAGACGGCCTCATCACCTCCAATGTGGGAGACAGCACTTTAGCTGTAAGAACAGCTGACGTTCCTGTTGAAAGCTTGAAATAATTTGGAAATGTGGTTATTTCAGTTCATTAGGGAATCTGACGAAAGTCCTGATTATTTAATTAATCAAAATAAATTACTTTCATTGATGTTAATAATGGCCAAAGATTGTTTTTATGCTTTCATATTTACTTCTTTTTAAAAATAAATGCAACGACTTTTCCATTATGGGACAATTAAATAGTTCATCCAAACAAGAGCTGTGCCTAATTTTTAGTTAACCTTTATAAAATTGAAAATCTTTGGCATTTAGCTCTCAAGTTGAATTAATTGACCGTAGTTTTAAACCCATTATTATAATGTTTTCATCGTAACCATTTTCACAGCTGTTATTTCCAGCTGGTTTTACCTTAACAAGGCCCATAATAGCTGTAGAATATGGAAAAAAATGTAACTAAACTGATATCTGTCTATACACAGGACCTGTTGGACCACTCGTGTACTTCAGGAAGTGGCTCCGGTCTTCCCTTCCTCGTCCAGAGAACCGTGGCCAGGCAGATCAGTCTGATGGAGTGTGTAGGTAAGTACCACAAACCACAGTAACCATGCCATCTGCAGATAAACACACCGATGTTTTCAATAAAAGTCTCTGCCAGTCTGAAGAAACTCTTACATTTGAGACGCTGAAACAAGGGAATGTTTGTCATTTTTGCCTAAGAAGGACTGAAACGATTGATCAGATATCGAATGACTAATAAATCATTCAAACATGAATTTATAAGTAATCTGGAGCACAGAACACCAAGACGATTCATAATAGTCAGGACAAAGACGCCAACTCAGCCGTTTATCTCCGTCTGTGTCAGTCACATCACATGCAGACTGCAGTCCTTCACGCTCTGGTTCAATTTGCTGTTCATATCAGTTCTTTTGAGTGACTGCACATATCTACTCGAGAATGTAACCTCCATAAAGATACAAATCTGACAGCATGTTAAGTGGATGAAGACAGTAACAATAATAATAGTTCACATCATTTTTAAAACTGTCAAAACAAGAGTTATCGCTCCATTTTTCTTTCCGTTTCTGGGTTGTTGACCGCGCCATTCAAGATTAACACACTTGCGTGAGTTTGGTGATGTAAGATTTACTCATTGTCATGGCAACTCTCAAATTTCAATTTGAGTTTTCAAATAAAAGTATGTAGGTCACATGCCTTGGGATCCCGTTTTGTGCTACGCTGCCATACAAATGCAGTTTTGCCAGTTTGGAATTGGAAAAGCATGTCTTTGTGTAGCGTTGATGTGGAAACACCAGATCTGTGTCAGGGAAAATATGCTCAGAGATCCTCAGAAGCAGGATGAATGTAGCTCAAAAGCAGAATGCCATCTTTAAAGTATTTCTTAATTTAAAGTAAGCTCATATTTATATACATTTATTCTGACTTCCTATGTTATATCTTAATCTGACCTTTTCTCATCTCAAGGAAAGGGAAGGTATGGA
This sequence comes from Lepturacanthus savala, assembly GCA_030544235.1. Lineage (NCBI taxonomy): Eukaryota > Metazoa > Chordata > Actinopteri > Scombriformes > Trichiuridae > Lepturacanthus > Lepturacanthus savala. The sequence continues at coordinate 12,618,986 of CM060469.1, forward strand.
GAGGTGTGGCGGGGCCAGTGGCAGGGGGAGAATGTGGCCGTTAAAATCTTCTCCTCAAGAGATGAGAAATCCTGGTTCAGAGAGACTGAGATCTACAATACAGTGCTGCTAAGACATGAAAACATACTGGGTGAGTCTGTCGCAGATAGAAATGTCAGGTGCAAAGCAAGAAAAGATTGATTTTAGAAAGAAAAAATCAGAAGAAAGGTCTTTTTTTTCTGTTAAGTATTTTGGTTTTAAAGTTCTTTTAAGCTACCATCTGACTGATTCATTTAAACAGATAAAGGGAAGGAATAGTAAAATAACACCTCTGCATCATAATCGATATTAATGCTATTATCCAGCAAACAAGCCCTGTAATAAATGTCTTTTAATAAACTAATGTATTTCTCTCTCTCTCCTTCCAGGCTTCATGGCATCCGACATGACTTCTCGAAACTCCAGCACCCAGCTGTGGCTCATCACCCATTACCACGAAAACGGCTCTCTTTACGACTACCTGCAGCGGGTTGCCGTGGAGACGTCCGAGGGCTTGGCCATGGCGGCGTCGATAGCATGCGGCCTGGTGCACCTGCACACGGAGATCTTCGGCACCGAGGGGAAACCGGCCATCGCACACAGAGACCTGAAAAGCAAAAACATCCTCGTCACGAAGGAGCTGCGCTGCTGCATCGCCGACCTGGGTCAGTCATTTAACGACTCTATGCGTCTCTAAACGTCTTTATCCAATATTTATACAGACATCACTGAAAACATCAGTATCCTTTCACCTTTTTTAAAAAAAAAGCCCAAAAAAAGCATTTAATTTTCTCTGTGTTAAATTGAAACTGACATTCTTTATTTTGCATTGAATAAAACCGAAACATTGAGTTACAACTTAAAAATATGTGAAATAATAAAAACATATAATAAGCATGGCCAAAAATATTGGAAGCACCCACCCTTCTTGAGCAAACCGCTCCAGTTTTCAGGTCTGACGGGTGCTGCCTCCCACCTGCAGGTTTCATCTCTTTCCGCAGATGTTTATTAGGATTCAGATCACGACTCCAGCCGACCACTTCAGAACAGTCCGATGTTTTCCTCTCATCCACTCCTGGCTGCTATTTGGTGTATTTTAGGGCTTATTATCCTGTTGAAAGACTCAACAACAGCTTTCTGACACTAGGCTGTATGCTTCCCTCCAAAACACCTGACGTCATTGTGCTGTGCACAGATTGTAGTTATCTCTGTGCCGGAGGCAGCAAATCCAAAGTGGGTGGTGTCTTTTCTTTAAAGGCTTCATTTCATAGAATTAGTGTGATTTATCAAAAAGCTCTAATTTAGTTTCATCTGTCCAAAGCACTTTCTCCCAGAAAGACCAGTTTGTCAACATGCTTTTTTTTGTGTGTGTCTTGTGTCCACCGTTAGAAGTGGGCTCTTCTACCACCGAGCCCATTTTCATTCAGACAGCAACACAGTGTGACTTGAAAACTATTGTGCCCGGCTTGATCTTTAAGATCAGCTTGGATCTGTATCGACGTTTTCCTTTTGTTCTTTCTCGACCTTTCGAGCAATCTTTCTGTTCAATCTCTGGGCCAATTTTCCTCTCGCGACCACGTCCAGGGATGTTGGCTGCAGTTCCTTGGGCCTTGAACTTCTTGATAATATTGGCAGCAGCGGTCACAGGAACCGTAACCTTTATGTTGATCATGCTTGGATATTTTTTTTTTTTTGTAATCCCTTCAGACCACTTCCTGTGTTCAATATGATACACAAAACGTCAGAATGAGGTTGGTTGCATGAGTAAATAAAGAAACTGCATGCTTTTTGTGATTGTCATATTGTTGGATGAGATAAATCAGTTTATCGGTTTTTGAACCAATCTAGACCTGTGGGACATGTCAGCATTTGTGCCCACTTCACAAAACCTTTTTTTTTTTGATATCATGATTTAATAACCTATGTGTGTATGTTACAGGGCTGGCTGTGACCCACTCCCAGGCAGACAACCTGCTGGATGTGGGCAACAACCCAAAGGTGGGCACCAAGCGCTACATGGCGCCTGAGGTGCTGGACGAGACGATTCAGACCGACTGCTTCGACGCCTATAAGAGAGTGGACATCTGGGCCTTCGGGCTGGTGCTGTGGGAGATCGCGAGACGCACGTACAGCAACGGTGAGCGTGAGCCTCCGGCGCACTTTCCGGACTCGGCAGGACACAGTCACGATACAAGGGCACCCGCTCGAAGCGGTTGTGTCGCTCGTCTATTTTCCATTCATTTCTCTGCCAACTCAATTTTCCAGGTATCGTCGAGGAGTACAAGCCTCCGTTCTATGATCAGGTGCCAAACGACCCCAGCTTTGAGGACATGAGGAAGGTGGTGTGTGTGGAGCAGCAGAGGCCTTTCATTCCCAATCGCTGGTTCTCTGATCCGGTGAGTAATGGTCACATTAATTTCCCCTCGTTAAAGAAACAATCACGTCAAACCACACTCAGCGAGCAAAACACCCACCACAGCGATTAACGGCCAAATGTTTTGGCCGCTGTGGGATCTGGTTTACTGGCAGGTTGCCCTTTAAGAAGCATAACTGATTTGAACGCCGCCATTGCTCTTACACATCTGAAAGCTCTTTGCAGTTACGGTGTTGGCGGCGGGGCTGTCCGCTATCTGTGAGGGTATCGCTGCCCGTTATTTAACCTGCTCCTTTCCCTCTCAGACTCTATCGGCTCTGGTGAAACTGATGAAGGAGTGCTGGTACCAGAACCCGTCCGCCAGGCTGACGGCGCTGCGCATCAAGAAGACCCTGGACAAGATTCACAGCTCCCTGGAGAAGGGCAAGGAGTCATGAGAGGGAGAGGCAGCCGCCTGATGTCTGGGCTCGGCTCAGAGAAGAGTAAAAGGACGATAACAGGGGACGGGACAGCCAGAGGAAAGAGTTTAAGTCTAATTTTTCTCTTGCTCTCACACTTTCTCTTCCCTCCTCTCTGTGGATGCCTTCCACCACTATCCCTCTCTCTCTCTCTGACTTGAAGCCCACACAGACGTTTGGACATGTCCTCTTTTGAATAAGCCAGCCTTCACTATGGGACATGAATCAGTTGCCAATGCATTGGCAACTGACCTGGACTGTGGACTGTTACTGAGTGTGAAGAACATGGACGACATATTGTAGTACCCCATCCCAACGCTTAACGCCCATTTAAGACTGCTCTGGGCCCGGCCTTCGTAAACACACATTTACTCCAAACGTACCGAGAGTCTCTTACAATTTAATTTTCCAATCCTCATCACTGTTTGGTTGCAGCAATCTGCTCAGAGACAATCAGAAGTTTCACTCATTTAGCTTTATTAGAACATGCCAACCGTCGCCACAAACACACTACAAACACCAATACGTTCACTTACAAAGGAAAAGAGCCAATAGAATCAAAAGTGTTTTTAAAACTTTATAAAACATAGTGTGATATTTATGTTTTAAATCTCCACTGCTACCACACTACTGAGGTTATGTAAGACTGTATACATATATAAGCATTTACTCTTACTGGACTTTCTATACCCATATCGTCATTATTGGAGCTAGTAGGAAAACGATTTGCGGGAAAAGGTAGGAAAATTATTACCGTCGAGCTTTGAAAACAAAACAAAAAAAAAAAAACAGGACGAAACATTACAGATACGTGTTTATCCTGGTGGTTCATGGAGTAGACGCACAGTAAGTACCTGCCAATAGGAATTAGTCTGTATCTTATAATAAGAACATGAATTGAATTGATCCTCTCTGCCTAGCATACTTCATAAACTCACTGGCTGATTTTAAAAGGAAAAAAAGAAGTGCTAGGAGAGAGGAATCAAGAAACTTGTTTATAGTAGAGCTGACTTTTTTTTTTTTTAATAATGGAGGTGAGGTCTTTTTTTGTGAGCCAGCTGGGCCTCCATCTACTCCTCTCGTCTCCCGTCTCATACCACACTGTACGAGCTGCCGGCATAATGAAAAACAAAACACCTCCATCTTCATTCGGTTTTCTTCATGATTCATTTTAAACTGTTGACGTTGCCTAGGTGTGCGGTTACAAATGTTCACAAATGCTGGTTTTGTTTTGAGAAAACAAATGTTGCTTTTTATATGTAATAAAACATTTACTGCACTTGTGCCTAATTATTAGCCCACTCGTGTTTTGATTTAAGTAAAAACCCAAAAAATAGATTTCTACAAATACAAATGTTCGCATTGCAGCCGTGACCCCATGTAGTAGTCAAAGTAGAGGTAAATGCAGAACATGTGGGCTCTGACAGAAACATCTGTCCACCAGACGTGTTTACAGTTTTTAACCAGACAGATGTTTACAGTGTTTACACAACAAGCCCCAAGGATTCTGTCACTTTCTTATTCACCTCCTGCCTCCTAGTGGCTACAAGTAGGCGCAACACTTAACAGATGGTCAGGACCGTTCCTGGCTTCCTCTCGGCAGGACTGAAAAACACAGGAGTCTGCCTATAACAGAGGGTACTTACGATATCTAATTAGTTGGATATTCTGTGGCACAAGGATTGGATCAGACTTGGTGCAAGTAGCAGAGGTAGTTTGTGTTTAGAGAAAAAAAAAACCCAAAACAATGCTGTTGCCTTTTTTCAATTTAAAATTAATTTAGTATTGCAGCATTTATGCTGTTCTTGTTTCGAACCGGATCACGACACATGAGTCAACAAGCTAGTCTGGTGCCAAAGAGATAGAACATGGTCGAGTAAATAGTTTAATTTAAATATATTTGTCTTATAATGTAACCTTTGCAGATGCTTTCTCATCTTTTGCTACTGTTACCTCCCAGTGTTAAACTCAGTGATTAGGAATACTTCACAATTTGTGTAGTAAAGTGACATTCAATGCAGACTTCATAAGATAATAATGAAATATTTACAAAGGCTGGAGAGATTAATGTTATTCAGGTTACGTTCTGTCTATTTGGCTCTGGACTAGACCGTTGACTCAGATGTGATGTGATCAGGCAAGACGTTTGGAACAAAAAACAGCAATGCTGCTTTGCGATTGTTGGACTTTTATTTTGACAAGATGTCATCGTTCTGTCTTCCACATTCGTGAAAGGTTTGGTATGAATGTTGAATCGTCTCATGAAACAGTCATGAATGCTTGATATGCAGTTTATGACAGCTGCTATCAATGTGTTATGAACTCACCCGTCGAGTAAAGTGTTACCATTTGGATAAATTAACAAGAAAATGGAGAAAATTGACAACGTTCAGCGTTTGTGGCTGGTTCAGGCACAAAAAAAAAAAAAGAAAAATAAATACAATTTTATAGGTCTATCTAATTTTACCTGCATCAGCGTTACATACATTACCTTCTAGAGCCTTAAAAAACATGGCTACATGAAAACTTCCCGACACTGAGGGTCATTTCAGGTCGTCGGGTAAAGTCTTGTACGGGTTGAGGATTCCTTTGGGGTCCAGCATGGTCTTGATGTCTCCCATCAGTGCGACGGCCTGGCTGGGTTTACTGTAGTAGATGTAGTTCCTCTTCTTCAGGCCCAGCCCGTGCTCGGCGCTGACGCTGCCCTGGCAGCCGGCCGTCCACTCGTAGACAAACGGCTCGATGGCGGCCAGGAGAGCAGGGTCTTTGGCAGGAGAGGTGATGTTCAAGTGGAGGTTCCCGTCGCCTACAGGAAGAGATGGAGTCAGGCACAGGCGTCATTTCAAGTTTAAGGCAAGAACACACCCTACTAGGAGAAAGGGAAATTAAATGCAGCAATGTAGTGCGATTTGAGAGCAAAATCATGAAGCTATAGGCTACCAATAATCACTGTTTATCAGTGGTGGAATGCAATGAAGTATTTTTACTTTGTTCTGTATTTAAGTCGTTTTTTTGTATTTGTACTTAAGTAAAACTTACTTTAAAACTGTACTTTCTACTCCTTACATTTAAGAAGTTTACATCATTACTCGTTATGTTATATTAACATTTTTTGTCAAAATGTTGCATGAAAAATTGCCAACTTCTTATTCTCAGAATTTGAAGTGCTTGTAAGCACCGAGCAGTGACATAGGCATAAAAAAGTAGCTCTACATTTTTTATTACAATGGCACAGCCCACAGACTGGTAACACATTGCATGAGTACTTTTATATTTGAAAGTAAATTTAAAAGTAATTAGTACTTTTACTTAAGCAGGATTATTGCTGTAGTGCTTCTACTACTACTTCTACCCGAGTAAATATTTTGCAGGGTATTAGTACATTTACTTAAGCAATAAACTTCAGTACTTTGTCCACCCCTGCTATTAATGCATAATCAGCCTTCAGATTATGATACTTTCCATTGCAAATTAGTCTGCACATTTCTATCTGTTCTAAATGTACCTTAAAAGGATATTATTCAAATTTTTAACACTCTTAACATGTGAGTGGATAAAGTTTCTATTTATGATTACTGGAACAATAATGTCAAACATCAGTTTTGCTTTTAAAATGCTCAAAAAACATGGAAAAAAATTCTGTTTAACATTTACAGACTAAAATGAGTCCTACTTACACAACTTAAGAGTCAAACTTGTAAATGCAATGATGCACAGCCAGAACACATCTGTGATGGTTTCTCATTGTGTTTCCCTGCATTACTAAAATTATTTAATTTAAAAACCCCTAATATAATTAAAATGTGTCTACTATAGTCAAGGTTTGGCCAGTGCCGTACCCAAACGACACCTCTGGAATCAGGTCAAGCTTGAAGGGTGAAAAATGGTATTTTAAGTATAGAACTCATAATCTAATGCTCACAGGCTGCTTTTCCCCCTCTGATAGACTTTGTTATGTATTTACCTACGTGTCCGTATCCCACCACGCTTTTGGCCCGGTCCCCGAGGTGCTGTCTCATGTCCATCACCAGCTGGTAGAGCCGCGCCACAGGAAGTGAGACGTCGTATTTGTAGGTGAAGCCCTCGTGGGTCAACGCCTCTGTGACGCGCTCGCGCATCGACCACAGAGTCTTTACATGTTCAAAACGAGACAGGAAACGTGGAAAAGTTAATGGCATCATCATTATCTGCACATTCTCACCCTGAGTCTACGCCAGAGTTTATGATCAATTCCTATAGTAATATGAATTACCTTTATTTTTGAGTCCTCGGTTGCCACGGTCCCGTCAGAAACCAACGATGACGTCATCGCCTCCTCTAAGAAGTTGTGGAGCTTCTCTCCGTCATGTGCCGGATCAGATCCAGACGTTTCTATGACGACGTAGAATGGACAATCTGCAGAGTGGAGGGAAAAGATGAGTATGCATGTGTTTTTTTGTTTTTTTTTTAATGGTTTTACCAACTGATAATTTCTGTGTGTGTGTGTGTGTGTGTGTGTGTGTGTACCGGAGATGGGATTGGGAAGTTTGAGGTGTGTATTCAGTAGCCTCATACATTCACTGTCCAAGAACTCGAAGGCCGACAGAATTTCTCCCAGCCTGCCTTTGCAGAGCTGAAATGTGTTCAGGAGCTGCTCGAAGGTCTCGCAGCCTATAAACAGAGACAAGGGCGATTAAGCTGCCGATTCAGGACTACGACTCTAATGTTTAACGAATATGAATATAAACTATACAATTTCTGCCTGCGCACTGTGTTGTGCTTGTAGATATGAGAAATCCCTACCCAGAAAAACCACGTTGACAGACTTGGGTTTCCGTGGACAAAGGACAGACACTGCAGTAATGACCCCCAGCGTGCCCTCCGACCCTATAAACAGCTGTTTCAGGTCATATCCTGTATTATCTTTCCTCAACGTGGCCAAGCAGTCCAGCACCTGCCCATCTGCCAACACCTGGACATGTCACATTCAGAAACACACATTAGATCAATGTAGGGCTGCAACCAACAGCCCTACATCTATTGATTATTGAAATGATTAATCGTTTAGTTGTTTGGTTCATAAAAATGGTGTAAAATGTTGATCACAAAGCTGAAGATACAACCTAAAATGTTTGTTTTTTAGACCAGACCAGTTTTTTGAACAGTTCACAACCCAAAGATCCTCAGTTAACTATTATAGAAGACTAAAGAAACCAGAAAATAATCAGAACTAAAAATCTGGAAACAGAGAATCTGTACATTTCCTTCTTAAAAATGGACTCAAATCGTTTCCTCTGTGATTTGAAACATCAAAGTCCGTCATGTATTGACTCCACTCACCACTTCCAGACCCAGCACTGTCCCGTGTAAGGAGCCGTATCGCAGCAGCCGGAGGCCGCCTGCATTAGTGGCAACGTTGCCCCCGATGTGGCAGCTGCCTTTTGCCCCCAGATCCAGTGGCATGATGTGGTCTTTCTCCTCCAGGTACAGAGACAAGTTCTCCAGGACACAACCGGCCTGACAGGTCAGGATACCTGGAAGGAGAAAAGAATGGAATTCAATAAACTGTAGATTACATTAGATCGGATGGGATAGGACTTTACTGAACCTTTTGGGAGGTTCCCTCAGGGAAATTGAGGGTTGATTGTTTAGTTTATAAAATACCAGAATTCAGTGAAAATGGCCGTATCATTATTCTAGAATACCAGGTGGTGAATTCAATCTGTCATAGTGAAAGAACCCAGAAAAGCAGCAAATTCTCAAATTTGAAAACCTGGAGCCATGACAGGTTTCATTTTTTTGCTTTAAAAAGAAAAAAAAAATGATAGTATCTAAATATTTGCAGATTCATTTTCTTTCATTCAGCACATTCTTTGAGTTAATATCTTTTATGATATCTTTGCTACTGAAACCCTAAATAATCACTCAAATAACATCAGTAAAATCTGTACAGAATCAGCAGAATCACCAACATTAAAACAGATTAAATATTCAGTTAAAAGTTGAATTCCCTTTAATGAGGAACCACATCCATAAACAGTCCATCATCAGCAGGCTGTAATACTCCAGCGTTAAAGTAGGAACTAATAAAATAAAATAACACACCATTGTTATTGCTACATGGTTATTGGAAAAGTGCACATGGTATGAGGTAGACGAGTAGATTATTCCACATGGAATTATTGGGAAAAATAAATAAATAATTACACAGTTACCTACTATGAATACATTATTATGGATTATATAGATATAATAAAAGTACAATACAAGCAAAATAAATATAAGTTAAGCTATTGAATAGAAATGATTAGTATAGGAGAGAGACAGAGAGAGAGAGAGGATTCAGTGTTTCGAGACTCACCAGAAATGCTATCAAAGCTGAGGATGTTGTTCATGAGAGCAGTGGAGAGGATGATCTCATCATAAACTGGAACGCTTCCCCCGACCAGCCCCGTGTTTCCTCCTTGCGTGTTCACCGCCAGGTTACGGCTGTTACAATAACTACACAAGAGGGATAAGAAGACAACTTTAAACATCTGAAACACACCGATGTCCTGTTTATCCACCAGCTGGCTGTTTGTTACCTAAGAATTTGGGAAACTTCCTCTGTTGTCTGAGGCCTCAGCAGCACTTCACTGGAACCTGATGCAAACAAAACACACACAAATCAGAAATATGAGCTACATCACCATACAAGAAGGATAAGTTTATTCACCTCTCACTGACTTTAGCCAGTCCATGTTACTCGACTCCAACACGTCCGGATCGGTGATGGTTCTGCCTGGAAGGAGCTTCCTGAAGAAGCTCAAGTCTTCTTCAGTCACTCTGGAGAAGGGCAGCCTCTCTGGGGGTGTGGCGGGGGACGGATTCCCCCCGGCGTGCAGTTTCCGACAGCAGGCTCCGAACCGCCATGAGCCTCCGAGGGGAGTTGGACCGCAGAGACCCACATGTGGAGGTCCGGTTGTGGCCGTGGATGACGCGGTGCTGTGGGGGTTTAAATGTCTCAACGCTGTCCTCAGTCTTAGCGTCCTGTGCAGAATCCCAGCCATGGCTGCAGAGTGTAGAGGTACTAAAACAGGCTGCGGAATAGAAATGAGAAGAATCAGGAGTTTTGCTGTTACATGGTAAAACCTCAGTGCAACACTTTTTGATTGTAGACCAGGTTGGATCTGAGTATGTGAAGCAGCCCAGAAAATTACAAATTAACAACAAAAATCTACTCATCAGTTTTCTACCTAAGGTCTAAGCATTGATGTTGAAAAAAATCCTGCTTTTGTAATGTAAAATCCTGCTCTTCTTGTTACTCATCAGCCAATATGGGTAGCAGCTAATAGAAAATGGATCACATCGCTTTCGCTCCAGTCTAAAACGATTTCGAAAACTAAGACCATCAATGTCAATACATAATAACTTGCTGTACTCACCTCTGAAACTCCAACAGGAATTTGACCTTTGCGACAATTCAGGATCCTTAACGTTACAATTGTAGTAGTTGTGTAGTAATGTAATAGTAATTGTTGTTGTTATTGCAATAATGGGAAAAATACTAAGTTTGCAAGTTACTTCCACTGAATACAAGTCAGCAAACTTCAGCAACTACTTCAGACGAGCCGACGCTGTTTTGCCTTTAAAGAAGCTAAAACTAAAATATTTGCAAAGCTAACGGTTCGGTTCTAGACTCGCAAACCTCTTGCACCTGAAGTAGCAGCTTTTTCAATCAGCTAAATTAGCATGTTTGCTATCAGTTCAGCAACCAACATTCCGTCATTTCTTACCGTAAATGTTCAATCAGCAGCCGCAGCGCGGTGCGATTTACGGCAGTCAATTGTCATAGTGAAGCACGAAATCTGTCACAAAGTTCAAGGCCGGTTCAGACACTTAACAAGTATCGCATTCAGTGTTTGCAGCTAGCATGTTAGCATGTTAGCAAACACAGGAAGCAACTGAGGGTGAAACGTCATTAGAGGCTGTTCACGGACCAATCAGAAACAGGCTTTCAGATTGAACCAATCAGCGGGAGCTTTTTGTTATCAACAACCACAATAATAATAATAATAATAATAATAAAACCCCTAATTTATTTCTTTACTTCTGTCCACAGAGGCGAATTAGCTCATTTTATATTTTAGTATAGTCTTTAAGTTTGTGCAATTTACTTGAATACTTTCAGAGGCTGTTTTAAAGATGTTGGTATCATATAAAACTTGCTGGACCGCAGGGAATATTTGTTCTAAATAACCACTACATTATGTAAATTATGTCACTTAATTGGGGTAAAAAAATGGGTAGTTTCCCCAAATTGACACCTTGGACCTGAGTGATGCATCAAAAGCAATGATTAACAATAGGAAAACTACCAAGGTCAAAGAAACTTTGAAAAATACATGTAATGAAAAATGATTTGAATAGCAGAAAATGCAAATACTGCCATTATCTCATTCACTGAATCCTAGTACATCAGTGATGTTATATTCCACCACTGTACATTACATTATTAACTAACATTAAATGGTTTATATGTGATGCTAGCTTTTTAAAGTTGAAATGGCCTGCACAGACAGGACTGATAAATTCATAGAACACAGACATGAGACAAATACAGTTGGAGCTGCTAATTGACTGGAAACAACAGATTTAGACTGAATTAAAACCAGTTGGATGTTTTAACTAAATTATACCCATTCTTGCCATGCTATTTATAATAAGTGCATATATGTTGACAGGCCTGTGAATGAAAGAGCAATCGAGATCAGGATAAACATACAAAATTATACTTTTTTTTTCAGAAATCTGACAAAAGTTCAGATTTATTTCCTCATGCATTCTGTACGGTACACTGCATGCAACATCTTTTCACATCTCAATTCTTTGCCTACAGTAACAAATCCATAATTTTCTCTACTTTGACAAGTAAACCTACACTTCAACTCGTACTGTAAATTCCCTGAATACAACTTCAAGTTCACATTATACTCAACAGTCTTCTGTGCTCGAAGAAAAACGACTGAAGGAGAAACACCAGTGGAATACAATGAATCCAGCCCAGATTACGCTTCTTTCCCCGAGTAGATTGGGCCTGAACTGAGAACAGACAACACTGATACACTTTATTTTCACGAAACCCGAGTAAGAGGACAGATGTCTTGTCAGGACGTGCACATCTGCAACCCAGCTGCCATGAAGAAGAAGTAACCCTCACCTGCCGCTCATACGAGCCGTTTGGGTCTGTGCAGCGTGCATGTACCTCATGATTCCAGCTGAAAACATGAACACAGACGTGGCTGACAGAACAGATCAGCAAATACTCAACACAGAATCTCATTCACAAAAGATCTAAAACGTGTGATGCGGACAGGAATCTACAAGTGTAGATTATTATTATATATATTTTTTAAACTTAGCACCTTCCCTCCGCATTATCCCTTTTCTTTTTAAAGAGTAAGAGCTTAGTTTTAGGTGGAAGAGTCTTTGTGAAACTATCGTTATGCTCTGCGTCCTTGGCAGCGTCGTGTCACTGCAGAACCAGCCCTTTGGCTCGAAGAAAACATTTCATATTCTGAGAAAAAGAACTCCTATTAAAAAGGGGCTGCTTTTCCCCAACGTACCACTGCTGTTCTTCACAAATGACTTCCCAACCCTCACTGACATTTCCAGCAGGTCCCGTGAGACCTCCTGTTTAGCCGTTCCGCTCGTACAAAGCAGCTCGATGGCATTCAGCTCTGCAGCGTGAACCGTCCCCGCTTCGGGGTGTTTATTAAAGTTCACTCGTCTCCGAGTCGGGCGTCTTCAGTTGGGAGAGGACCGCTCCGCACCCAGCTGCTGTTGGTCATACTGTGATATGAGCTTCTTGATGTGGGCCAGTTTGCTGTGGAGGTATTCACAGCGATTCTTTTCCTGGTTGTAGTTGGGGTTGGACTAAAAAAAAAAAAAAGAAATAAGAAAAAGAACATTATTAGGACACTATGGGAGCATATTGCATTCACTTGGGGGAAATATTTGTTTTTTCAGGGTAATTATTTTTTCTGGTATTCTGAGTGTTCGTTTTTCTGACTAATTGTTTTCAGAATCACTGTGATACTTTGAAATCCCACAGGGATCCTGGTCGATCCATGGTGGCTTACGCTCACTGGTGTATTTTCATAGACATCCTTAATTGATAGTTGATAGTATATTAATAGATTAGACTATTAATCGTTCTGTTTATTGTAGTACATCATATTCATAATACCCTAACAACTACCTAATTTTTTATCTGAATAGGATATACTACAGCAAAAAGAATGATAGAGTACAGTATATTTATTGAGAAAAATATGGGGGGAAAAAATTTAAATGAAAATTAAGCAAATTTTAAGAAAATACCTTTTTTATTTGCCGATACTCTTGTAGAATCTGATTATGAACTGTCTGCAAGAGAGAAATAGAGTTTATGCAACAATAATGTCTCTAAAACAAAGCAGGTAAATTGTCTCTCAATTAAAAAAATACTAATTTTTAGACATAACGCGCCTTTAAGTGAGGCTCAAAGCTCAATAGTGATTCCTGTACTGTAGAATAAACTACCGAGCTGAGAGGAAGGATCTTCAGAAACACTGCTGATGCATTTTCAAGGATTTTATTGAAAGTTGAGCATCATAAAAGAACTGTCTGCAGTACAGCCCAGGATTTCCCAGTCAAATTAAAGACCTCCGCTTAATGCAGAGAGAACCCCGAAAAGATGATACGCAGAGGTCAGGCAAATCCCCCTCCTCTCTATTCGGGTGCGGTTTTTATACCCCTAAAACCCTCTACGGGGAGAGAGCAAACGTCGGTTGTTTAGATTCGACATAACCATATAAGCCCCTTTTTTGAACACAGAGTATAGATAGTTCCTCTGATTAATATATCAATGACAGTATGCATATGCAACCGCTACATTCAGTTCAAATAAGGAAATAACTTCATGTACTGGTGGAGTGACGGTAAGCATCTGTAGTATGTAACACTTGCGGGGAGATATGAACACTGTGTGTCCCCCAAGACACTCTGTAGTCAGAGAAATATACCTCAGTACTAACCTTGTATTTATGTGATTCATGGTGTAACTTTTTGAGCTGGGTATCCAGCCCCATGAACTGCCGCGTCACACTGTCGATGCGGGCGTGTAGATCCAGGTACTCATTGTACTCCTTGTTAAAGTCCTGTTTGTAACTCTGTCTCTGTTCTTGGTTGCAAATCTCCGTGTACTGCCTGTAAAACAGATACTATGGTCAGATCAGTAAAGTAAAAAAAAAAATCACAAACCTGACGACCAAATGTTTTTCTTATGGAAATATTTTTTTTAGATGGCCAGTAATGACCGTTACAAGATTAACTTAAGAGAGTCTATACTTACGATAAATAATCTACTGAGTTATTGTCCTCTTGGAGCACATCAGAGTCTGACAAAATGTCTTCAGGATCTGACAAGGAAGAAAAATGTCACACAATAGAACCAAATAGTGAAATTTTGACTCTTGTAGTTAAAAGTTAACGCTGCCAGCGCGCACCGGTGCAGGCCAGAGACTGCAGTCCACACTTTTTCTTGTTGGGATCCTTGGAGCTGTGATCCGTTCTCCTTTCTTTCCTGTCTCTCCGCTTCTCCTTGATGAAACAAACACCCAATGTGTCAAATTATCAGAATATTTGATAATTTGATCAGTCCACCTCAAAAAAAAAAAAGTTTTTCTTTGCTTCTTGTACTCACCTGGTCTCCGTGTTTGTGTTTGCTCTTCTTCCTTTTGAATGTGTGTCTGTCCAGATCGGGCACGATCAGAGGGGGCGGAGGGCGGTCTGGCTGTGGGGGGTCTGCTGGGCCTTCGGGCTCCTCCTGAGCGCAGGGAGTCGGCTTCAGCCTCTCGGTCACCTCGGCGTCCTGCTGGCAGGCCGCCGACTGCAAGGAGTCAAAAAGCCTTCGAGGGTCAAGCGGGTTTTTTTGCCCGTCGTCCCCTGTCGCTCTTGTGACATTTTTATGAGCCGCGTGTTCAGATGGCCTGAATCTCTTCTTGTCACTGGCTGTTCTGCCGGACAAGTGGGATATCCTGGGCTTCTTGCTGGCCAGAGGGTCGGTGTATTCCTCTGGCAGGGAATGTTTAGGGCGGTGGGCGGGGGAGGAGTTGGGGGTGTCTCGCAGTGGGCTGACCTGGGCCTCGGGGACGGAGAGGAGGTTCTGTTGCGGTGGAAACAGTCTCCTGCACACGAAAGAGAACAATACATTAAAAAAGGAGTGGAGAGTGGATGTGGAGAGACAACAGTTGCGTTTCCAGACACCTTTTCTTCACATTTTCAAAATTGCCAAAAAAAATACTTGGATGGAAACACCAAAATTCAAGAAGAGGATGAAAATTCGCATAAACGTTTTTACGCTAGGAGGGAGGGACATTGTCAACATAGATATATAGAAAGGAAAACGTGGCTTTTGGCTATGGAAGCAAGTTTTGGAATAAACTCTTAACTCTTTCACCCGACGACGCTCCCGAACGCACAGAGACCGACGTGGTCGTCTCCCCTCCAGCAAACTCCAACAGCACTCATAACATTAAAAATCTTCAGCATGGTTTTGTAGCTGTCAAAATTACAGGTAATGTTCTCCCCAGAGCCGACAGGTTCACCGGTAAATTATCCATGATCAGCTGTCGGGTGTTAACTGGCTGTCAACTGTTGTCATGGAAACATTCATGCTCTCTTATGACGACATCTCACATATCGAAATCACAAAATCAGCATTTCCCCAAACCCGCTCTAAAATGTTTATGCATTTGGATGGAAACCAAGTTAGTGGCAGATAACATTACGAAACAGATAAATACATGCACCTGCACATACATACTGAATATACTGAAAAATAATGATATAACAACCTGTTTTCATCCCAGGTTGTACATTAGCCAGATGATAATGGGTGTCTTACTAGTTTTTGTGTTTGGTTTGTGATGAAACCCTGCCTGAAAAAAAAAATGGTATAGGAATTCTCTCCAAATCAACCACCTGTAAGAAAACAGATGATTTGCATATCAGGCAAAATACACCATGCGTCACACCGTGTGTCACATCCGCCGCAGCAGAGGGCCTCAATCAACCGACGCTGCTACACTGACCAGGGATGTGAAAAAATACTGCAAATAAAGCCAGTGGGAGGGATGCAAATGTTTTAGAGGTAAGAGGTCATCAGGTGGGGGCAGTGACACAGAGACTTTATTGCAGGGCTGGCACGTAACCGCACAACACAAAGACAGGGTTTGTGCGGCAGGTAAAGAACGGCACTCTGCCCCGCCTCCTGTCTAACGTCTGACATCTCACTGGTGAAGTTCTGTATTTTTGTTTACATTATGTTTGACAAATCATCTTCCTACAGAGAGATTAAGGGCATCGGTCTGATTGAGGTTTCATCAATGTTTATCTTCTGATAAAAATAAGCGCCAATTCATGAATAATTATGGAACAACATGTTCACATATTGCTACTTGCTTACCTGAGTCAATGAAGACGTATAGTGCGTCATTTCGGGCAGAGAAGCGCTATTTATTATGAATGAGGTCAAATGGGTCGAACATCGTTCCAAAGACCCACAAGGTAGCTATAAAATAATTTGGATCCCCTCTTTAAGATCCAAGGGACTGCACTAAAGTTGCTCATTTGTTGCGGAGTCAAGTGGACTGAGTCCACCTCTTTTTGGAGGTTTGGTCGGTTTGATTTGTGCCTTTGGTTCAAATGGACCGTTTGGTGCACACCAAGCACCTCAGAGTATAATCTGTCCTTCCATCCTACCTGACAAGGATTCGTTTAAGCAGCTGCTGGTCTCCTGAGGTGTAGCCAGGCCAGTCCTTCTGCACTTCCTTATACAGACTGTCCTTTAGTACAAACATGTTGTCTCTAGTATTGAGCTGGCCGACCTACAAACACACACAAAAAAAAAAAAAATACAGTTGCATGCAGGATCACCTTCAGTGCTTCTTCTCTTCATTCACACAAGTTTGGCTTCTAAATTCCCAAGGATTTACCTCCAGCAGCACAGAGTTGAGCAGGTCTTTGTCTCCTGCAGTCAGTCCGTCTTTCTGCAGTCTCAAGATCAGCTCAGGCCTCTTGTACGGCCTCAGAGCCAGCAGGTGCGTCACCCTCTCGCTGAGCGGCCTGTCCTGCACGTCACTCACGCTCCTTCTGCTCGATGCACAAGCGCTCTTCTTCAGCCTGGACACGCAGACGCCCTTCTTAAGATTTCCGGGGAGGGGCTCAAAGCCCGAGCCCCTCCCCTTCTTAACGCTGGCGGCTAACGTTGGCATCTGCTTGGGCGTCTGTATGGTATGTCGCGGTTTGGTCAGGCTGGCCGGGGCCGGGGCTCGCACCGTCACCCTCTTACCTGCAACGTAGCAGAAAGTCTTCTATCAAACACGGAAAACAGCACAAATAAAGCGGTTGAAACGCAGTCTTGCGGAGTTCAGAGAAGACCGAGAGAGGCTTGAATCATCAAAAGATGTGCAGTCTTCTCATTTGTGTTCTTAAATCAAGTACAAAGAGACAGGCCTGTACTAGGAACCTCCCACAGCACCACATTTAGATTAAAGTCCTCACATCTGAGGAGCCAATATGAAAAGCAAACAATTTTTTAAAATTTATGGAGTTCATTTTGTGTTGATCAACTCATTTTTTAGCTCATCAAAATCTGCAATCTTATTTCGGAAATAACCACAGCGGCTCAGACCTTGTGCGCAGGCTTCCTCTAAACTGCGTCGCCATCGAAACCAGTGTGTGCGTTAACATCAAGATATCTGTTAAGGAGGAAGCAGTCTCCTGTTTCCACACTTCTTTTTAAGTGCTGTGCCAGCACTTCAGAAAGGAAGGAAGTGGTTTGGTGGTTAAAATTAAAAGAGATAGTGGCAACAAAAAAAAGCTAATTGGGGTTATGCATATTTCTGGTCGGTTTGTTGTAGCTTTTGCATAACACAGAGTCACTGTATGATCAGAAGGTACAACAACAGATACTGTTTATGCATGTGCACGCGTCTATAGAGAGGTTACTTAGAGTCACTGGTCACATGTTGCTATGGCTGTCAAATGCTGTCAAATGGCTGTCTGTGCGTTTTTTTTTGTTCTTTGGGGGGCAGTAAAAATGAGCCTGTCATCTGTAGTTCCTACCTTGGAAGCGCCCCCCATGTTTGATGACAATGGCCCCTCGGCTACGTGTCTCCTCTTCGACTTGAGCCATGCTCTGAAGAGCTTTATCGTATGAATCATCCGTGGCTTTGACCGTCATCTTCTTCTGAATCACCCCGAGACACGACAGCTCATCTGCAGCACTGGGAAGAGGAGGGGGGCAAATAAATAGCGATCCTTATCTCTTAGTAATTTTCACATATTTAATGGTTGCATTATTACGTGTCGGGTAATACAATTTGGGAAAAAAGACGTTTGAGATGTAGTTTTTTAACTTTGTACAAGCTCCTAAAAGTAGTTGCTCATCCTCTTGTTAAGAGTGTAATTTATTAAGAATTTGTATTTTCCGCCCTCATAGTTTATGGTTAACTGCAGCACAGTCTGTAAAATGTCCTAGAATTTAACTGTTAAATACCTAGTACCCGAATCTTTCATAATTTTTGCCATTAACTGTTGATTATTGTGTATTTTTATGATGTTCGGTTTCTTTTACCGAGTGCTGAGCTGCTGGACGCAGTCAAAGCTCCCGTGTGGATTATCACGGGCAACATTGGTCACGCCAAAGGTGAAAATCCTCGCTTCATCTCTCTCCTTCGAGCAAGGGATTTTGATCCTCTGTAACGAGAGAGAGAAAGAGAGAGAGAGAGAGAGAGAGAGAGAGAGAGAGAGAGAGAGAGAGACAACAAAAAAAGAGATGAAGCCGAAGATGTTCGATTTATGATATTTTAGATTGCATATATGGAATTTAATGAATAAAGGACCAGCTTCTTCTTACCCCTTGGTTTCCATTAAAACTGATGGTGGGATGGGAGAACCAGCCCTGGAGACAAAAAGACAAATCATTTGCACAGTAAACGTACACAAAAAGATTGTTTCAGTTCCTTTTCTTCATGTCTGTGTCATGTCTCACTTTTGTTCCTGATTTTTTTTTTTTAACCTCAACAGCCCCATCAGACGAGTTCGAGCACCCTTTAATCAACAACTCCCTCCCTCCATTCTTTTGAATGGACGTTAAACTGGATGTTATTTAACAGTATTGATCATTCATGAAACAGTGGGTACTGTTTAGTCTAATGTACTTGTTAGACGTCTTATTGTAGCCAGTAGTTTATCACTTAATGTGACAATTAGTGACTGACCGATCCTATTTTTTCTGCTTTCAAAGCCAATTCTATAACTTCAGCTATTGACCAATAGCAGTCCTCTCTTTTCAATTGTAGTATATATAGTATAGTACTTTGAATGCATTTTTAATGTAAGGTCAGGGATTCATGAATGAAAACGGCATTATCGCTGATAGTGGAGAGATTTTAACATGCCATTGAGAAAAAAATTATTCCTTCATCTGTTTTGATCAACTAATCATTACTGCTCTGTCCTAAAGATCAGCCTCACATTGATTAGTAATCCTTTTTAAGTGCTGACGCGTATGTGTATAACTGGTTAATTGTGACACTTAATAAATAAATATAATATTTCGATTTTTTAAGATGGCCTTGAGTGCTTGGGCTCAGGTCATTACAATCCGCCACTGAAATACAGCAGCTTTTTGTCAGGAGAACATAATGAAACACGTTGAAATAACGAGCCGTCGTCTCGCACAAGAGGGTGAATTGGCCTGTAAGAGAAGGCAGAAATGACAGTTCACAGAAACATGTTTCAAACGCGGACACAAAGTAGGAATCTAATTGACCTTTTCATGGTGAATATTTTGCGAGTCCACCTGTTGATGAGTGGAGAGAGCGAGGTGGCTGCCAGGACAGAGCTTGGCCCGGTTATATGTGGAGGTGTTTTCACGTGTGTGTGTGTGTGTGATCAGGCCAAGAGAGTTATGAATAGCCACACACTACGCTAAATAAGGAAAGGAGATCTGTGTACAGCAACGGTGTAGTGTGTGTGTGTGTTTACCTGTCATGATCCCTACTTTTGTTGGAAAGTACATTGCCTCAAAAACAATCCCATCAAAACTTGTAATTGCAATTTAAAGACCATTGTATGCCACTGATATAATGATCATACAATATTTTAATAATGCAAATTGACTCCATCCAAGATTAGTAATTATATTTTTCAAAAATATTTGTGATTTACGATAAATACTTTTTGTTGGACAATATATCATCCTGTCATATTGTATGCTATATATATATAAGTCCATATAGTGATTGTTGTGACAGGTGTGTGTGTGTAATACTTCTCCATTCCTTCAGCAAACAAATGAATTGGTAAAAGATCATTCATGTTTGAAGGTCTAACAGAATGGAATAATCTCCCTTTAAACATCTGTTCATTGACTTGTTTTCGTAGGTTTAAATGCGCTTCGTATTGATTTGTATGATGGTTTATCAACACGATTTAAAGCACATGATCTCAATGTGTAATTATCAGTTTTGCGAGGCTTATCCTACCACTGTCATGGTAATTTTTTTCATAGAGATGTGCTCATTTTGTAGTTTTAAAATTTTACTGTTTTTGTTTTAAGTCGTTTTAGCGATTGAATTTGATGAAGATTCCGCTCAAGGGGTTTATCCTAC